>OX371225.1:297134369-298384369 GCA_947310385.1 Nephrotoma appendiculata
GATTTGCATCAACTGAAGTAATCAGTAAGTTTTGGTTGCAAGTGTTCAAAGAAATTAATATTCAGGTTAAATTTAATTCAATTTTAGATTTAAGATTTCTACATATATTTTACAACTTACAGCCATTTCCTTTCCGATTATATTAATGATGTTCATTATGAGCAGGTCTTATGATATTAACTTGCATTCCGTCTATACATCCAATAATACCTGGAAATCCGGTTTTTAAATAGTAAAACATTTTACATTCAGATTTTTCCTCCTCTTTTAGATCAAAATTTATATATTTTGGGCACAACGATTATAAAATAGCCAGCACTTCAGACATGATAACGGACACTGTTGGCTGAGCCATTGCTATATAATAGTCTTGTCCAACAGATTGCTGAAGACTCTTGAGCTAAAAATCGTACTGTAGCAGCATGCTTTAAAATCGGTGGAATATATCGATTATTTTTAGGCACTTTCAATTTTGGCGTGATTTAATCTAATAAAAATTTAAATGACTCTTTAGATAGTCTAAAAAAGGATTTGAAATCTAAAAAGATAGTATTTACTTTTATATGTAACTATAATTGCATTGTATAAATAAAAATGTTTAAACAGGAACTTACGTTTTCTCAAATAGTTCAATGGGGTTTGACATGTTTCGTAAAACATTTCTTTTTAATATTGACGTTGTATCACCTTCTTCATCATCTACACAGTTTATATTTAAATATAAGGCAACACAATCCAATTAATATTTTTATTTATTGATAGAATAAATAAATGCAAAAACACTCCGAATCGTTATATAGGTTATAAAAATTGACAGATGTAATGACATTAAAAAAAATCCCAATAAAAATTTCTCTTTTTATTAGAATTTTTTTGCAAAATCGCAAAAAATGCAAACGGTTTCATAATAGGCCCGTGCCTAGCAGCATGTCGATTGTTTCGGGTTTATTGAAAATTTAGATCTGCTAGAATGCGTATCTCACGTTGGAATACCGAAGCATTGATTAATTAAATACAGTTACCCCCAGTTACAGTTAGCATCAGAAAACCTGAAAAGCCAACCTATACTCCGTTCTGTTTAACATGGCTGGACGAGTATTGTCTAGTTCCAATTCCAGCAAAGGATTGTGCACGAAAACGGAACCCCTCTCAGTCGATAAGGCAGTATCACAATGACTAGTTTAAGAGACGGATGCCGGTTTACAAAAGAAAGACAACCGATTTCCATCCACGTAGTAGTGCTGTGTGGTGAAATTATCGTTCGTCATTTTTAAACAGACAGACGTTATGCTCTAGCAAACCACCAACATAATTCTATAAATCTGATATCATTTTACACATAACACTTCCACCCGCTCCATCTTACGATGAAGTGCGAGGGAAAATGGAAAATTATAAGGAGCTTGGTGAGTAATACATATGTAATGAAATGCTCAAGAACTTCGACGATTTCCTCTTCTACCGTATTTTTTAACTGGTTTGCATGATTTTGTTTGCAGAAAAAGTGCCAGACGAAAGGAAAATAGCCCAAATTTATTCATTACTTAAAATACATCGATGTACATTTTCTATTCATACAGATTTGCAACAGTCTTATAAGAGCATCCAGAAGAACACATTATGGAGTACTCTGTTACATTTGGACAGTCTCTCAAAATTGATAACCATGTGCAAAATATTAATAGATGTGTCTAAGAGTACGGTGATAGCAGAACCCAAGCTCTACATATGTATCGTGGGTCGTAACGTCGTGTTTCTCAACAGCATTCGTCAGAAATAACAGCCCAACAAATCAACCTCAATATAAACGAAGCGAAAACCAAATACATGATTATCACGAAAAGCCAATACGTGGGGAATTTTTAACAGGCGACACACAAAGCAAGAAAGGAAATAAATTTAAATACCTCGGATCACCGATTCCATTCCAAGTAGCCGACCCGAAATTTTTTATCGAAAGGCTGAACGAGTTTTTGGTAAATATCAAGGGTTTAAATAAAATACGAGTTTGGTTCAGATTTTCTCGATTTTCTTAGCCACAAAACCATGCCTAATGGTACTTGTACCAAATGAATTTGTAACATTGCGGTTTTACTGTCATTATCTCAATTGGGGCCTATGAGAAAAACCACTTGTGTTGAAATTTAACTAAATAATTTGTGCTGTTTAAACAGTTTACAGGAAATATAAAAAAATACAAAAAAATGTTAAAGTTAATGTTTACTACATTAGTGTCGGGTGACCGGAAATATTGCAGACTGATTATTCTAAATGTTGTATTTTCAACAACAGTTGTCCCAACTAATAGAGAATTGACCACTGTGTTAAATAAGCCAAATACGCCCTAAATCTTTTCTTGTCAGAACGAAGGCCATAAAAAATTTTTAAAACTAAACATCGGCTAGGTTAAAATCACGTTTTTGACACATCCGTCGAACGCAAACTTCAGTAGATCGACTTATTGGATACCGTTGTCGGAACTATTTTAATAAAATAACGACAGTTTAAAATCACTTGTATTCCTCTAAAAACTTACGAATCCCCAACGAAATTTATAAATTTGGTAAATAAACTATTTTAGGTAATTCATCAAAACTCAGGCTTTAGCTTGACGATTACAAGCGCCTGACAAAAGCAAGTTTAAAACTGACTATAGCACAACTGATATCGAAATTGCTTGGTCGAATGAAAATCAATCGAGAACTGAAACATTAAAAAGAAATGTGTCCATCAAACAATCATACAGGCACAAAGGACAGACCTAGAACTTTATTTTCCTTTGTGGTTCCGAAATTCAACATAATTACAAACTAGAGCTTTGTAAATGTCTCGATCTCAAAATCTACAGGCAGAGCCGTATACGCTGTAAAATGTTCTGAAATTTTCACAATATTCCGAACATAACATTCGTCCTAAAGCCGCAACAGATACCTTAAAGCTTAAAGCCGCCAAGTAATAAAATTGATTTGAAACATTCCGATTTTATTTAGAATGAGTTTGAATTATTATAATATTTAATCGTTGGTGTGTCGGTTAGTCATCGTATAACTTCTCAGCAACATGACCGATTGAGGTCATATATTCTCACAATATTTGTTTGGTACCAAAAAAATAAAATGACTAAATCTGCACTCGATAGGAGGCGATGTGGTCGAGTTATTAATAAATTGTATAATTATAAACCAAAATGTATAGTAATTAAAAGTTTTGTAAAAAATGAAAAAGGACGCCATTCGCTCAATCGAAGAAGAAAAGAAAGAATCGTTTTCCGCTGTTCAAACCCTAAAATAGGAGATACGTAAAGGTCCAAAACGGACTGTACTAAACTCGATTTGTACCGAAAGGTGGTATATTGGTAATCGGATGTTATGATAATAACGATCGGCATTCTGAATTAGCATAAACATGTGTGATTATTATTTATGGATACAATTATTGCTTTGCTCTTCCATTCGTCTGATAGTATTGAAAGTTTAACATATTCTGGTCTGCAGACAATGATTTTGGGGACGTACGGCGAAAAATATTTTAATGCAGCCGAAAAACCATTGTCTTATTTGCAAGTTTTAAAATTGACTGGACCCGGCAATCGAATGTTTTAACCAATTATAAATAAATTTTGATTTGTTATATTTCAGTGTCATCCGATAATTGAGGATAAACCATACCGTCTCGTAATATTGTAGGTTAAACAATTCGAAATCACCGATCCAGCCGAACTAGTTCAGTATTTCTTCTTTTTGAGTAAATTAATAGACACGAAAGTTATTCAAGAGTTACACGATTGCTAACAGACGCACCAACGATTATAATAAAGATGTGAAATTATAAAATTGTGAATAATTTTATTTTCAAAATTCAATGTCATTACCAAAGTTCAATTGTAAACATCAAGCAGTTAATTTTTTTTATTCAAATCAACTCTAATTTTGCGCGCTCCTACTCCCTTTCCTTTGACTTTAACTAAATCAAACTCGTCACACTACCTATCGCAAAAGGCAGAACAACGTGGGCCAGATAGTTGTTTACTATATTACGAATGAAAAGTGTGTCATGCCAACAAAACCAATATTTAGTAAAATCAAATAATTTTTTAATTAAAAATTGAAACTTGTATACGTTTATAATGATTGATTTCTAACATTTGTAAACACCACTTTAAGGTGAAAATATTATTTTGTTTTTAACTCAATATTCAGGAATGTGTACCACAAGAAGTAATAATATGAATTAATGTATCCCTGATTTTCCAGATCAATGAGTGGAAAGTATTATGATATTTTTGGGTTAACAAAAAACTATATACCACTTCTCATTTTATTAACCTGTCCTATACCTGAATAATCCGATCGACCACATATATAATATGATAAAATTGTGCTCGCATCAATACGTCCTTATCAGGGTATCACTCAACCCTAACCTAGAAATGTTACTATACATTAAAACTGTGTCTATATATTGTAGACAGTAATCCTTAATACAAATTTATTTGTTGGCCCCATTAATCTAAATAATTTATGCAAACCTAACAACATTTCTTAAAATATTTATTTAAATTTAATTGATTTCCAATTAAATGGAAAAATTTTAATTTATACACAATTTTCGTTATGATTTCCGGTTCTAATAAAACAAAACAAACGGAAAACAAAAAATGAATAATTATTCAAGAATATTTTTGTACGGGAAAACGAAAACAATTACGCTTTGTTTGGAAAGTTTACGCCAATTACAGGATTCAATTTTAATAATTTACGGGTTTCGACACAATCGAGCATTAAACTATGTCAAACGAGTCAAAAGCTTTGTATATTTATAAAATGTATATGAGAATATCACACATATGAACATTAATTAAAACTAAAATAGCGAGATTTTTTCAACTGTACTCGACTACATCCCAACAAAGCTACACATTTGGCACACAATCATTACTACGGTTTTTTTTTTGTCAGAGCATCCAATATATTCAAAATTACCTATCTGGTACGAAATCGTTTCACAAGTTTATCGTATTCAATACCACCAGCCCCCCCCCCCCCCCCCTGTTGCTCATTTAACAAAAATCTCAAAAAATACGTATCAATATTCAGCCAAATAGTTTTCAAACCAAATTAATTAGTTTGGAATACAAACGGCAGATAGTGTGCAACAGAAAACGACAATTCATCGAGAAACCCATTCATCGAAAACGACAATACTACGAAAATTGCAATTCCACAAAAATTAGTTCACCAAAAAAATTATTTTAGTAGAATTAGTAGACACTGTAAATAATGTAAACTATATGTCGACAATGTCCAAAATTATTACATTTGTTAGTAATTAGCAAAATGTTCAGTAGTTATTTGTTAAATGGAACCATTTAAAGATGGAGTGTTTCATTCTTACCACAACTTGACAGTCAACGAACAAATTTTGGCAATGCACTCACTTTAAAATTATTAAACATTGGTGGTCAATCATTGGTGGAATTAGCGTTTCATGAAATAAACCAATGAAAGTGTTAAATTCCCATGTGTGAAACCAAAGTTTTTTTTATAGACAATTCAAACATAAAGGGTATTTCAATCAATAAAAGCGAATCGATGTTGGCAGCCTGTGGCGTCCATGTTGTTTTGGTGGTGTCTATCTAATTTTTTTCAGTTACTGATGCCAAATGACCATGACAAGTTACACGATTGATCAGCGCGCCCAAATGATAAAAATCATCTTTAAAATTAAAAATCTTCTTTAGCGACGAGGCGCATTTTTGGATGAATGGCTATGTTAATAAGCAAAACAGCCGTATATATGGAACGACGCCAACCCACACGAGGTTCACCATAGGTGGCAATGCATTCACAAAAAGTTACTGTTTGGTGCGGATTTTGGGCCGGCGGCGTCATTGGTCCGTACTTTTTAGAAAATGACGTTGGTGATGCTAACCGATTTCTTTTGGGCCAAATTAAACGATATAGAGGGAGACGACATGTGTTTACAGCAAGATGGTACCACACAGAAGACGCAACGATGGACATTCTACATGAGCAATATTCTTGTGAGGTTTTCTCCAGTCGCATAGGTCAATGCAAATAAACCGCAATCAATTGACGCCGGTAAAGCTAACATAACCAATACCATCACTCCAATTCAGCTGAATCTCTGCGGCAGAGTCATTGGAAATTGAACCACTCGGATGAACTATGTTATATTCCATAAATAATGGCATACACAGGCCTTTAAAATAAAAAAAGAATTTCGTTAATACATCACGCACAGCTTCTTTTATTCCATTTCAGCATCGACTCGCTCTTATTGAAAAACCCCTTACAAAAAAACTATTTTTTTCATATTTTCACGGAACATGAATTTGCTACCTGGCTAGTGAAAAATTCAATTATTATGAAGAAAATGTCACAAAGGCCGCGATGCCCAAGTAACCGTTTATATCACTCGATAAAGCTGTTTCATGACACCGATTGATCAGGATCAGTTAAAATTTTATATGGAAAACATGATCCAAATTTTATTTTGGATCACCAATTTTGACTTGAAATCTATAGAAGCTGCCTTTGCTTTTCTCATGTAACATGAGCTGAACCAGTTTTGCGTATATATGCTCGATTTCGAATGTAAATGATTGATGGAAGTACTAGCGCCAAATTAACCAAAACAATTTAAGGAGACGTTCAATAAAAACACGTCGAAACTATAGGCACTCCATTTCAAGTTGGAGAGCTTCTTTCTTAACACACATCATTGACGACAAATTTTTATATGTATTCTACGATCGGAAAACGAAATAAGCAGAAAAAGTGGCATTACTTGTATGCTTTAGCTATTTTAGTACAATTTCGAAAAAAAAAATAAGCGACGGACAGCTTTGTTAAAAAGTAAAACTTTAGATACTGTTTAGCTAAACTTAAAACTTTAGTTTTAAAACTAAAAGCAGAGTGCCATCATTGATAAATTATGACTTCAGATAATACTACTGCGAATTACAACAACAATTTTTATTTTTTGTTGCTTCTTACACATTGTAAAAGGAGAACACAACTCACTTCATGTAGGTTTAAGAAGAACAAAGATAGACTTAATTAATTCGAAGCAGGTAGAAAGAAGCAAAACATATTTTTAATTTATTTTTACCCACA
This sequence comes from Nephrotoma appendiculata, assembly GCA_947310385.1. Taxonomy (NCBI): domain Eukaryota; kingdom Metazoa; phylum Arthropoda; class Insecta; order Diptera; family Tipulidae; genus Nephrotoma; species Nephrotoma appendiculata. Next base: position 297,141,509 of record OX371225.1, read on the forward strand.
CCACTAAATATTTTAACAAAATTAAAAAAAAATTGAATCAAATGTATTTTCCTCTCTCTCAACTGAATATATGAAATATGTATATATGACAAAAATAAATAGACAAAAACAATGAAATTGTATTTATGTCTTCATTCTGTTTTAATTTTTTCAGTCGTATTCCAACCATGTGAGTGGAGGTTGTTCATGACGTTTTTACAGATTTTACAGATATAGCGATGGGAATTTTTTTTATTTGCACTGCGACACAATTTGTTTGTTATTATTTTTTTTGTTGTTGATATTTTTCGAAACAAATTAAAACTAAGGTTACTCCGTTCAACCATATATTTATTTTGTTACTGATGGTACAATTGTATGTAAGAGTAAGTGAAATAGCAGTCGTAACATTTCAGAATGATATTTTTTTATGTAATAAGAAGTTGATACACAATACATACAAATGCAATTTTTATATGGGAGAAAACAACAGCAATTAAATTGTTCGGTTTTTATGTTGCTAGAAAGAAAAAACCACTCTCGCTCAACAATGCCTCTATCTATATGTGACTAGTAGAGACATTAACCAAACGTAGCGGCAAAAATCCGAGTAGTAATATCTTAATGTATTCAATCAACGGTGCCATTAAAATCCCAATGGACAATAAAACATTTAAAATATTTTCAGACAAGTAAAGATTTAATGAACATATGCCATTCTGGCTTTGTTTGGGAATGGGGAATTGGGAAAAATATTTTCATAGCATTCTTATAGCCTACTGAAGCAATAAATTTTGTGGAAAATCTTCGAAACAAAGTTAATTGTGAAAGCTTTTGTTCCCAAAATTTGTACTTTGTTTCGAAAATATTTACACCAAACTTATTCCCTCAGTAGGCCAGAAAAATACAAGTTAGACAAAAATGCCATGGAAATATTTTTCCCAATTTCGTATTCCCAGGGAATGCCAGAGTAATGCCACAATTCATCGGTTCATAAAAAAAAATATAAAAGTTTCATAGAAGGCTCTGCATTGACATTTCTGAGAATATACATATTGTTCATAGTGAAAAACAACATGAAAATAACCCGCCTGTTGGCTAATCAGAAGAAATGGAGAAAACCGACATAAATCTGGATTTATAGTGGAAAACAAATTGACATTTACACAGTATTCGTTTCGAAGGTGTACGTCACTGGTAACACATCGTACACTGTTATGCTTATGACTATCGAAAAAGCGCACGAAAGGACATATACATGCCGACATTTTATTTAGTCACTTCAAAAATGTAACTTGTTTTCGAATAGAATTAAAATTATAAGTAGAAGAAGTTACGTATTCAGTTTTTTGCAGTTTGCAGTTGATACTGACAATTTCAAAAATAAACTTTAAATAAAATATACCAACTAAACTAAACAATTAAGTTTAGTTCGAGTATTTTTCCGAAATTATTATGCTTGCGAAAAGGAATGACCAAATAGTAACATCTGTTGAAAAAATGTAACTTCTCTGTTAAAAGAAAGAAATTACACATTTGCCAAGTAAAATACTGTGTTATCAGTGACAAAAACAGATAACATTGGCAATAAATAATTTTAAAATGAGTTTGGAATTTGGACTGGAAAACTGTAAAATGGCGTCCTCATTCTAAAAAAAGGAACTGGAAAGCAACAAAAAAAAGCCATAATCGACATTGTCTATGAATTACCAAACGCCGACATTTTCTACGTTAAAATCAATTGCTACTCTATTTTTGTAATCAACATGTAGGCAATTCTGAAACGCACGTAGATACACAAAACTGTGAAAAATATGTGCACAGGTTTAGCTATACGTCGTTAAACTTTCTTAAAATCTTAAACCCCCTTTTACGTGGTAAACGTGGATTTATTTGATGAAACTTGAATTCGAATATCAGTTCCAGGACTCAAAAATAAATACATATTGTGCGTTACATAGCGTTTAAGTGTTAGTAATCGATCAACTGACCGATCAATTGTGAAAATGGATCGAAGGCAGATGTGTTCAGTGCGTATTCGTACAAGCTGCTCGGCGGAAAACAATTCTGCTGTACGCGAGAGTATAACTGAGAGACTAAGCATATCAACTCGTCTTCGTGTGCAGTAATTAAACCTCTCAAAAACCAAAATTATCAATTTACAATATGTGGTTGCAACAAGACGGTCCCGCATGCCACATCAATGGCATTATCGCACGAGAAGTTGCTATAGGACGCATTATCTCGGGTAAAATTGTCAATTGGACACCGAGAACGTGCGATTTGACATAATTAGACTTCTTTCTTTGGGGTTATCTCAAAGTTAATGTCTATGCCAATAAGCCTGAAACAAATAAGATAGTATAAGGCATGCAAGCAAACAAACAAGATAACAAGGCATGAGTAGTAGAAGTGCAATTATGTCAGGATGTCATTCTAAATTTGGACAAAAGTTTGGCCAATTTCACTCATAAAACTGAAGAGAAACTCTTATTGGCCTACTCTTTGGTAGCGCTGGAACTAATCATTTTCTCAACAGACCATGATCAGATAAAATTGGGTATTGTGGATGGAAATAAGATTCTAGGAACGATGGAAGAAGGATTATAAAATTATTTTTGGAAGCAGTTTTGAAATAAGGTCAACTGAGATAGAAGCAGACCATTCTTTTATCTTTCCCAATTTTTTGAAATTCATAGAAATCATAGAGAAAATAATGTAGCGAAAGTCATCCAAAGTTAAACAGCGGCAATATTTTCGTAGTTATGTGGCGATTTTCCAGAATCTTTTTATCTTCAACCAACAATCTCATTATGATCGGTTGAGAAATGACTCTGCACCGTCAGACTTGGCTATATTTTAGAACTTCTTCAAAATCCTTTTAGAATCCAATTTCCATCCACAATACCGAATTTCATCATGATCGTTTGAGAAAAGGTTTAGTTCCAGAATCACTAGTTTCCAAGAACTAACCGAATTTCACAAAAATTAGGATTTTTGGCACTTGGATTCCTCTGTGAGAATTTGAAAATCGGTAAATTTCATGTGTATTACGATACGGAGGGGCGAGTGTTATACATATCTTGTCATTAATTTCTTGTTCGCACGTGTTCTTGTTCCCGTGTTCAGTCGCACGTGTTTGTTGAATAAGCGAGGTGGAATTGGTTTTAGTTGAGTTAATACAGTGAATTCACATGGAACACGGGAAGCTCATACCCTCGGTAATTTTTCTTATTTTATTTCCTATATATTTGACAGATTTTATTAATTCTGTAGTTTTTAGATTACATTCCCTTGATTTTCCCCTGTGGAATTAACAAGGAGGAATGACATTTCCCAGGATAATCACAACCTGGATCTACAAAATATATACATATCTACAATATTTTAATTAAAAAATTTCATGTAATGTAAGGCATGGCTCGAAAATCTAAAGCGGAAATTTTAGTATAAAAACGCTAAAAAACGGGACGAAAATATTAAAATTGAACCAGTTAAATGCAAAACGCATGGACACGTTTGAATTACTTAAAGAAAAAACACTAAAAACCGAATCCGACATCCAAAAAACTACACGAAATTAAAGAAAAATTGGAAAAAATTGCACGAATTTCTTTTCAATGTAAATGAAAAACTTTACTATTTAAGCTTTAAATTGTCTTTCTAGATACACCTTCCGGTACATCTACTATGTTACGACTTATCTCATCTTAATAACGAGAGCGACGGGCGATATGTGCATATTTTAGAGCTAAAATCAAATAATCTCTCTTTATTATTTTACTATCAAATCCAATTTCAAAAAAATAATTTCAATTTTTTATCCAAAAATAAATTTATTGTAACCCAATTTTACTTAATTATAAGCTGCACCTTGACCTGACATAATTTACATTAAAAATTTAAGAAAATTATTACTTTTTTAAGACATTCTGACGACGGCGGTATACAAACTAAACAAAATTAAGTAAGGTCCAACGTGGATTATCAATTATAAAACAGGTTCCTCTGAATAGACTAAAATACCGCCAAATTTTTTAAATTTCAAGAACATAACTAATACTATTCTAGATTAATAATTTACATTTTAAATAATAGGGTATCTAATCCTAGTTTAATTCTAAAATTTCATAATTTCAATATCTCATATTATAAAATATATTAAATTTAAAATTTCACCTAATAAATTTAATTTTCTTATATAAATATTCAATTTAATTATAATCTAACCTAATTCATTTATATTTTTTGTCTAACCGCAGCAGCTGGCACAAATTTTGTTAAAAGTATTGAACCAGCGAAACGACAGACATCTTGGGAAAACCAGCGAAAGCGGCACCGCAGAAGTAAAAGCAAGCGGAATTTGTGACGAGCAGCCTTTGCCCCAATATATAGTCAAAAATTATATATAGTCAAAATAATATATAGTCAAAAATTATAAAATTAAAAAGTTGAACAATTTATGGTCAATAACTTTCCTAATGAATACGAGCGACATGAACAAGTACAGCTGCATGCAAGTGCAATCATCTCCTTTAAAAATCGCGGATAGCGTTAATGTTAAAACAAATTTACCCTATGGCTTATTTCAAAACAGTGATTTTAATTTCATGATGTATCCGTTTTCTAAACTATATCGTTCCAATGAGAGTTAACTTCTGAGAGACGTATAATTTGCCATACCCCACAACTTCATCCTTTCAAATAAAAATTACGTTATTGTTGAAAAAAATGTATACGAAAGCCGTACGGCATATTTCAAAATGGCAATATGTGATTTTAATTCCACAAGTTAAGCCCTTTTAAAATTATTTAGGAACTATCGAAGCTAATCTTTGAGGCTCACGTAATTTCCATTAGCTACAACGACATCCTACAACGACATATAAAAATCGCGGATAGCGTGAATGTTCAAAAATTGTATGCAAGAGCCCTACGTCTAATTTGTAAGTGGGATTAGATGATATACATAAAATACACATTAAAGAGGACAATATTTATTCATGATCTCGAACCCCAGCTAAAAAGCATTTCCATTTTACACACTTTGGATAATATCCTGTTTTTTATACACACGTCCGTCAAAAAATATTTTAAAAGCAAATATAAATTTAGTCCAACCATCTTAAATTCAGTGTGCGTCTAAGCATTCGTTGTAGTTCCACCTTGATTACATTCAATCCAACACATACCAATAAAATAACAACCGGAAAAATTATATTCCTATACGTTGTACATGGTAGCGAAGCGACACGGAGAAGAAAGGCCAAAAATTGGTGATAGTAAAAAAAGAAAACATACGTACAAGTTTTTGTTGTTGTGATGCTATAACATAATAAAATAAAAATCAACATAAAAATCATAAATTACATTATTCGGATCCTTGGAAAAACATGTAAATTGAATAGTCTACAGATTTCATATTTAATATCCGTTCGATACATATAAATCTTATCTCTATGTGAACACGCTGCTCTCTATATTGAATGGATTGATGACAATTGAGACGATGTTATTGGCAAATAGAATACATACTGGTACGAGTGACATGTACATTCATCAAATATTTTTTGAACATATATACGAGTATCTTGACTTTTGGCGTAGCACATATATGCCATAAGCCTATAGTTAATCTTTTTGATATGCTCGTATACTAAATGATTGTGTTGTGTCTGATTCATATGCTTGCAAATCACTCAATAAGCACACATTGAAATTGGCAGACGACATTTTTCGACGAGAAAAATTGTCTTTGAAAACAGCATTGCAAACCAAACATCCTTGAGCACCTGTTTTCAAAGTTTCTTTTTCCCTTTCACTTTTAAACACCGCCTAATGCCTCAAAATTGATTAATGTTTCTATTGTGGTTGATGCTGATTTTTTTTAAAGAAAAGCTTCTTTGATGAGGACATTTTTATCTCTCTGAGAATGTAGGTAAGCAAAATTTCCGATGGTGTAATGAAAGTTCTAACTCTTTTCATGAGTTCATTAATTTTATGATACGTATGATGGTCAGGCGGCGTCATTGAGCCTTTCTTTTTAAAATGTGGAAAATGAACTGTTATTTTGGTCACAAAATTAAATATATATATATTGATGTGACATGTGATCTGAACAAAAAGAGGGGGGGGGGGGGGGGAGAACGTTAAATATTTTGTGTTTGCGATTCTGGAAGAAGAACTTTGTTCACAATATATAAAAATTCGAAACACTGATGCGAAAAAATACAAGACTTAACCTATATGCGGATCTACTAACCTCATCGTACAGGTAGGGAGTAAGGTACATATTTGTACCAATAGTATTTATATTGAAAACTCATACAAACCACCAGTGCACCACATAAAAATACGATTGGTACGATTATGCACCATACAAATGTACCTATACCATGAGATTCCCCGCAAATGTGTTTAAGTGATTATATTCAGATAGATAGTAGATCAACATATAGCAGCAAAAAATTTTGAGATTGAGTGGAAATTATAGATCCGTAACGAAAGGGTTTTAATTTATAAAAATGTTTGTTGTCACCATCGAGTTTGGTGCTAAACTGAATTGCATGAAGAGAAAAAATGTGACAATTATCGTAAATTGCCGTAACATTTTCCGTATAGAATGGGCTGGAGCATTGCTAATGCCATTTAGAGCAAGCAGTGCAGTTTTAAACATCTAGTGGTACAAATGTGTACCAGCCGTATCGAAAGGGTTAAACTAAACTTATTGCAAAAGTAAAACAGGCTTTTAGTATTCGTTCGTTTATCTCAAAATTCAAAATTTCATTTTTTATCACATTATTTGCACTATCGTTAATTTTGGTATTAACTATCATCTTGTAATGCCAGCTTTATTTCTTTACAGCCCGCAGTGCTCTTAAAATTTACTCCACGTTTTGCTGGTGTGACTTTCTATTAATTGAATGGCGTTGCACATTTTAATTTTTTTAACTGTATCTCGTATGACTTATAGGCATGTCAAGCACACTGCTTAAATGTTTTGTTTGCTCTTCCAAAATTGTACTTTGGGGTTCAATAATTTGAAGTCTTGCCTGATGAAAGTTAGTGGAGAACGGCAGTTTTCTGTTTTTTTCTAGAAGCTGGAGTTGTAAATAGCTGGTTTTCCGCAATCTAGGTTTTCTAATCGGTCGGCGGCATAATAATTTCTGTTGGGTCGTTCAGGTCGATGGATAGCTGATCAACAGTAGTGCCCTCATTGTTTGATTTTGATAGACCGATTGTTGGTGGAATATACTTAACCGATTTGAACATTTGATTTGAAGAGGAACAAGTCTTATCTAGGCATAATATACCAATCATGCTTAAAATACAAAAAGTTATTTAAACCATCACTATAGTGGCAGAAATCTCTCGCCAATCTGCGTGGTGACTGACTTTGGTAAACTAAGTAAAGTTTTTATATCAAAACTGATCATTTTTGTTAAAAATTAAAATATTACCTAAACTAATTGTATATGAAATTTAATTTACAATCGTTTTTCGAAAATGATACTTTTCAAAATACATATTTGCAAAAAACGAGAAAGCTCCTATGGACGCTGTCACTTCCGCTGGACCGACTTTGACCAAAAATCACTAGAATGTCCCGATTTATGAAAAAACTTAAGTATTAAATGTCACCTAAAGCAGTAATTCTATTTGAGCTATATATAACATTCTACTAAATCTAAAAACATTAAATAAAACTGAAGATATTTTTTAAGTAGTGTTTACGCTTTCTCCAAGAATTTCTCTACTCGATCGGCCCGCATGGATAACAAAACTTAAGAGTAGCCTGTTATTCTGAAATATAACATATATTTCCCTGTGTGTAGAAAAGACATTTAGCCAAAACACTCGAGGTCAAAAATTTTCATGAATACTAAAAAACAATTTAATGTCAAAAATCGAGCTTCTCCCTTAAATTTTGGAAAAATGATCTGAACCGATATTTAATTAAGAATTGTATAGTGCTTAGTCGATTTTCTCACAATTGAAAGAGATGTAAAAAGGTGTGCAAAAAACGAAAACGCACATATATAAGCTGCCCTTCCCAATGAACCGATTTCGGCTAAAAATATCTGTGATATCCGAACTTGTAGAAACAGCTTAATTATGAAGGTTTACTCCTATTAGTCAATCCGCCTGGGCTGCAGAGAACCAACATTTAGTCTGCATGAAACAATGCAACCACACGCAGAGTTTTTAAAAACTACTTGTTTTTTCTTATGCGTGAATAGTAATCTGTAAAAATAACGAGGTCTCAATTTCTCATGACTACTATACGAAAAAACAGATTTTTGTCAAAAAAACGTCATTTCCACTTTAATTTTGGGAAATGAGTCTAGAACGGTATTGTTGCACATTTAAATTAAAAAATGTTAGTTCATAATCGTTTTCCTCATAAAGGATATAATTTTCAAGCATAAGTTCAAAAAACTAGTATGGCAGTTGCCACTTCCGGTGGATCGATTTCGGCCAGAAATCACGGGGATTTCACTATTTATGCAGAAAGCTTAAATATGAAGTTTCAGTCTTCCGTTTTGGCTGTAAGCCGCCATCTTGCATGACTGTCATGAATTTTTCATTACTACTAAGTGGTAGTACGGCTCTAGTTAAGTTAATAAACTTTACTAACTAAAAGATAGTCAAATATCTCGAATTAGGGCTATACAGTTTTGAAATGGTCATGCTAACAGCTTATTTGTGAACTTCTAAGTATCTTCTTAGTGCTAAATTAGTTTTTCTTCTCTTGTGCAAAAACTAAAAATCTTCCAGGTTTATGCTATACAGTTTTGGAATGTGCGTATGTTGCAACTTTCCGAGATTTGAGCTAAGAACTCTTTTCATGTTCAGGCATTAAATCAGCTTTGCTTGCTTTCCCTGTGCTATGCGAAAATCTCTCAGATTGATGCTATATAGTTGAGGAATGGGCAGGCCAACTTGGCTTATTTGTGAAAAAATTTCACGATGATCAGAATTTTGCAACTTGCCGATATATGGTTCTAAACTGCGAACTCGCTGCGCCGAAACTAAAAATATCTTAAATTTAGATTTTACAGTTTTAGAGTAGGCATGCTAACACTTTTTTTGTGGAAAAATATACAAAAGCCTCTAAAGCTAACAGAATACATCCAGCAGAAGATAACAAAGATACTATAAATAATTATATAGGCTAATTAAATGCTCGACCTATTAAAACATATTGGACTCCATCCCTTCCATCTAGAACGGTGGATTCTGCTACTTTTAGAAAAAGTTAGCAGAACTCATATCAAAAATGACTTAATTGAAAAATTAAAGCCTAATTATAGGCTAAATAAATGTCCTATAATTTTTTTAGTCCGCCCGTTCTAGAAAAAGCATTAGGCTTTTCCATGTCAAAGGTAGCAGAAACCAAATCGCAAATCGGACCAAAACCGGAATTAGAATAGAGTCCAAATTTTTTTAATAGGGCATTTGATTAGGCCATCATGAGCATTTAACCATTTGTATGTCAATACAATTTGGTTTGCGTTCTAATTTCGGGTTTGGTCCATTTTTCGATTTAGGTTTTGCTAGTTTTAAAGAAAAGCCTAATGCTTTTTGTAGAACGGGCGGACTAAACAATTAATAGGACATTTAATTAGCCTGTAATTGTCCAGTAGTTTTTAAATCAATTTTGATATGAGTTCTGCTAACTTTTTTTAAAGCTAGCAGAACCCATCGTTTTAGTAGGAAGAAATAGGACCCAACATTTTTGTATGGAGAATTTAACTAGCCTTTAATTATCCATAGTATCTACCGGAAGAGTTCTGCTAGTTTTGAGACGTCCATCCGACAGATTTCTAGTTTCATCACAAGGGTGGAAACCTAACATCAAAATGATTTTTATGTTGAGGTATTTATGTGAGACCTAGTCGGCCTTATTAAACCGAAAAATAGTTAGTGGTACCTTGCCACAATGTCTAGGCGAGGCATGTAACCGGCCCATATAGAAAAAAAAACTTAAGTTTTTCTGTGGAAAATTGTTATTAACTAAGTCTGTTTACTTCACTCAGAAAAGCTGTATGCGCAGGAAATATTCAATGTTCTTTAAAGATAGACCAATCCGAAGGGACTTTGGCCCTATCTATACAGGTGTCTTGTTACTGACTGCTTTAACAAAATACTCATATCATCGATGGGCAATTATTATTATTAAAAAGATTACAAGTTTTCCGTGGCTGTGCGTGCTATAGCTGTGCAAGGGGATAATGGATTCAAGTGCGAGTTACAGTTTATATTGCAGTTTGTTTTTATTTCTCGAAAGTAGGTCGAGTCATTTCAGTTTCTAATGGTTTATATATCGAGTAGTTTATAATAGATCTTAACGATGTTGTATATAAACTCTTGAACAACCCACTCCTGCTTTTGTTAGGGATGGCATGTTTTTTGTAATACATATTTTGAGGGCAAGATAATGTTTTTCAAACTTCTAGTTAAAGCAAAATAATAAAATTTGAAATCTGTTGGGAAACAAAATATTAATTCATCATAATTTATGATGTTTTTTTATTAATTTGTGTAAGGAAATCGGAAATTTTGCTTTCCTCCGGCATAGCACATTGTGTGATGAACAAAGTAACATAATAAAAACAAAAAACTATAACACTATTTAGATACTCTTTGGTACACGTCTGAAGTATATCGAATATACGAAAATAATTAATTATAAATGGTAGCCTAGAACTGTCAAAATAAAGTAAAATCTATTATACTTCTAAATCATAAACTTGCAAAAAATGCGTGCTGAAAATGTTATCTTATCACGTATCTCACTAGTAAGACATACGAACGTATATATCAATTCGAACGCAAATCTTTCCTTTTGTATTTCGGGATTATTGACATAAAATTAAAAGTACCATTCGGAATATTAATTATGTTCTTAATTCAGTTCTCAATAAAGTGTGTGTTGTTGAACAAAGCTAAGAAATCTATATTTTGAACAATCGAAATTCTTATGGAGAAATAGTTAAATGATGTTGTATGGGAAACAGTTACTGAGTAGACCGTGATTTGAAGGGCTGATGAGCTCATACTGAAGGGTCCATACTTACTTGCTGGATTCAGATGTCCAATGAAAAAACGGCTCAGTGTGGGATGCTTAAATTCTTATTTAGGCGAGTATTGCCAACAGTCCGTCGTAGCTTAACAGGTTCCTCTACTCACGTTTTAAATAATATTCAACACTTGTCAACACAAGTTTAACGAGATGTTTAGTAAACAAAATTCGATGCACGAACAAATACGAAAACAAAATCAATAAATGTACTCCTGCATAAAACTCCCAAGCCCTGTAACTGGGTTTCTCAGTCGGTTTTTGTCGTCAGTAAAAAATTGTATAATTGGATATGTTCAGGTACCGTAAACCGAATGATTGGTAAATTTCAGTTTAACTTTCGATCTAAAAATATTAGAAGTTTAAGAAAGTGACAGCTGATATAAATTAAATCAATTGAAAATATTGTGTCTTAAAACGAATAAGCTTGCACGTATTAAATTGGACTACAAAGCACAAAATGATCCAAATATTTTAAATTTAATTAATGGAATCTCACCTGCTGCATTGAAATTAAGTTTTGTTTGTTTGGTTTAGCAACAGCAACGACCACTTGTTACCCTTACCAATTAATAGCACTTATAGTTTTAAACCCGTTATTTAATTCTGAATATTTATGAAAAAAATATATCAAATTTGACCGAATCCTTTCCAACACCTTCACTGAATAGTTTGTGAACGTCATCTCAAAATTGAAATTTTTTACGGTACGATAATAAACATCACCGATAGTGAAATACAAATCATTTGAAAATGTGACTATGAACATTACATAAAATTCGATGTGTTATAGATGTCTAAACAACCCAAACACTTTAAAGATCCGGCATGTAAAATGTTCCCTGATTGTGTGAAGAAATTTGGCTGAGGTCGGTTCACATTTTAACAAAAAACTATTTTGACGGGTTTTGGCACAAAATTGTTTTTGCGCAAAAATACGGACTTTAACCCTCATGTGAGTGAAGAAAAAATATCTTAGTTTGAGTGACTAAGGTACCCTACATGCAATTTTTCTTAAAACTATTTTTTTTTTTAAATTTTTTTTTGCATTTTCGAAATCTATAACGGATTTTGCTAAAATTACATATATTGAAAACAATTTTGCATTATCTGCAACATGTCAGTTTTCGAAAAACATTCTGTAAAAAAACCTAAATAATCCAACATATCACATCAGTGAAAAAAATGATCCATAGTAATAAAAAAAATGTTGGTTAGTTTTTTTGAAATAAATAAAAATATAAACATAAATTAAATGAAATAAATAAACAGAAATACAAACAATGGAATACATCGACATATAACACAAAACAATAAAATATTTGCATACTATTTCTTTCAAATATAGTGTAAAATATATAAAGGTACCCGGGTACCTTTGTTACTCTAATTCGTACAACTAAACTACTGTTTGCTCTCATGTGCGTCCAAATTGTAAAATTTCTCATTTTTAAGTGTGATCGTAATCTATCAATTGAACTAGAAGTTCTCATAACATTAAAACTTTTTGTTATTACTGGAACATACAAAGCTGGACGTTTAAAAGTGCAAAAGGTACCCGGGTACCTTGTCACTCACATAAGGGTTAAGACGATTAAATTGAAACAAAAACGAACATCTATCATTCCAATAAGCAGTTTTAATCATTTTATACAGTTGTTTCTGTTTACAGATAATATTTTTGATTTTGCTGTTTAAAGATTCTAATTGGACAGTATCATTGAAATTCCCTGTTGTCTCATTTACACATAGGAGAAAACTACGATTAGTAACAAAAATGCTGGAAGGCATCTATGACGGGTCATCAACCAAGATATAAAGCTAGTTGATTGAAGGAAACTAGATGAAGACGTTGGTAGACCCCTACATAGGGCCTTGAGTAAAAGTTTTTAACAAAAACTTCGAACACAAGAAAATTGGACAATTGTATAGTGGATGCCACTACTATATGGACATAGTAGTACGAACCCATTTTTGAGTTTTCCAGAAAAGAGCAAACTATCAAGTTTACATGTCTCTTTATTTACAGGTACAAGAACATGTCGGGATAATCCCGGTTTAAGAACACAAAACGCCCATGAAAACGTCCATGGGTAAAATAAAATACCTTGCAAGGTGGTGAAATAGAAAAAAATACATCAGAGTTTCCAACGTCCTACCGACGTCCTTGTTGGACACACACGGCAAAGTTTTGGAGAACTTAATTCTCTAGACTCACTTGCACAATGCAAGACGATGCAAATCTTTCACTACGAGAGTATGAAGCACAGAATTAGACCTTGCGCTCATAAAATAGTTATCGCTTTTCTATTCTAGTTCTAATGTGGGTCGAAACGAGAAAGACCTGCTAACGCAGGATATAGCTTGCTTAAGAGCAGCAAATTAAACAGTCTACTCCGAAATGTGATAAACTGACCCAGATTAGTCTAGAGAAAGAGAAAATATTTGATTCGGTATTTTGGCAACAAATTTCACCATCTTGTGCAGAAAAATACTCCGTTCTGTAGAAAAACACAAAAACATTTAATTTAATAACAAGTTTGGTCCAAATTAGCTGCTTTTTGCGGATGACGTCCAAACAAAGGACCTGTTGAGCACACAAACTTTAGTGATTTCGAACGACTAGTTGAACGAGGTGCCACGATGACAGGACTGTCACGGCATTACAAATGTCTTCTTTGGTGTTTCTAGTAGTCTAATTAACTTTGGTTTGTCTTTCCATAGTTTTTGAGGATAATAATTTTCTTTATAAAAGAAAGGCATCACATAGTAGCAGTACATTTCTTTGAACTGGCTGTTTATAAATGTGCTTTTATTTCTTTTAAATTGCTAACTTTAATTATTTTTGAAAGATTCCACAACAACATAACCAATCAAAACCTAACAAATAAATGCCGCGCCCCAAAGAAGAAGTTGAGTAACCGATCCACATTTTGATGGACTTGCAAATTTTAGTCTTAATCTCCGTCATGTTTCTTTAAAAAACACAAAAACTTCTTATTACTATTTTTAATTCTTTTTATGTGTTCAACACTGTGTGGATTTCCAAGGCAGTTACAGTGTATTTCAGTTAAGATCGAACGTAAGCAGAATAAAGTGGTCCTCGAGTTCGGTGGCTTGCATTTTTTAAATCTTTGAAGTGTGCTTTGGGGTCGAACCACTCATAACTCTCTCTCGATTCGCTTTTCATGTCCTGCATTATGCATTAAGCAAATCAAGGGTATACGTCAATAGGTCTAATTTACGTAGAACCATCTGCACATTGCATACCTGCATGCCGGCATATATAATACTGACCTGGATGATGAGTCGGTTCATGAGTTCTGCACTACAACAAAGGTCATAGTTTGGTTCATTTGCATCACCGATCGGAATCAAATGATCAAAACTCCCTTTTGCATCCTGCCGCTGTTGGGAAACATTAGGTTTGAATATCTTTGAATTTCCTAGTCCAAGCTTTATTGCTTTTGCAATAAAAATTTCAATATGCCTAGGGAATCCAAGTCGGTTCTACTCGACTTCGTGTAGTTGGGCAATTACTCACCCCCAAAGACACCCAAAACTGTCGGACCGCAAACAACCGAAACCGATAACCCTCTTATGCGTCTGAACGAAAATGGAAAAAACATAAACGTATGTACTAGGGAATCCAGTTACCCGACTAGGGAATCCAATTACCCGAATTTTGGCTACCCGACTTTCGGTTCCGTTTTTTACCATTACAGCGCTGATACATAATATACGTTTTTATTTTTTTTCCATTTTCGTTAAGTTGCATAGGAGGGTTGTCGGTTTCGGTTGTTTGCAGCATTGCCTGAAGGTTTCGGGTGTCTCTGGGGGGTAAGTAATTGCCCAACTACACGAAGTCGGGTAGAACCGACTTAGATTCGATAAATATGCCTAATTTAAAAATAAAATTTTAAGCAATGGTTATCCTTGTTTCTTTCTTTCTTTGAAATACTACTTAGGTACTTCTCTTATAATAGTGCATGTTCAAAATTTAATAGGGGCATGTGACACCGCATGGGAACAGCATGAAAGTAACTGTAAAGTGGAAGGAACACGAGATCACCCCAACCTGGCGTGCCAGTATGTCTGACGCAGCAGCAGTCTGCACGTTCCACCAACCCTGGGAGCCAGGTACATTTGTGAAAAACTACATTTATTTTTAAAACTTGTGGTAGCATTATTTTTTGTTCATTTGCAGGATGAAGATAAGTTATCTTAAAAAAACTCTTATAGTTTGTGTAATTTGTTTGACGTTGACTATAGTGCGACATTGAACTCAGAAGTATGTGTGAAATCATTCAATAATTTGTTATTGCTCTAAATAACTTCTTGATTATCACCTCACGTTTTATATCTCTGTTGCAGTATTAAAAACAACAATTTGTGTGTATTGTCGTAAATATTATAAACCGCCATTTCCTCTGTCTGCTATTCGTTCTGATGGTCACAATTTAACGAAACGGCTCAAAATTTAAATTTAATGTGCTGAGTTAAAAATAATATCAACTTTACGTGGGATTCATGATCCGTTCAATTGTTAATAGTAAAAAGTGTAATAAGTATTTCCATTCACCTGTTTGAAAACGTACACTTGAACTTTACAGTAAAATTGCGAATTTGGTAAATAATCAATAACAAATTCCTAAGATAAATACCAAATTTCAAACTCAAAATAAACACAAAATATCCACGTAGTTTACACCCTAAACAACAAACTTTTCATTTCTAAATTTTCCTTCCTGTATCAGGCTATACCTGTAATGTTACCCTACGCAAATCATAACAAAAGGTTTAAATTAACCTTCTTATGTAAACATCGGTACACACATGCATGCATAACCTACATACATCTACATATATAATATAGTCAGCATAATGCAAAACAAACATAATTTTTTGTGTAATCTAAATAAAGCAACGAGATAAGACTTCAAGTTCATAATACTCAGATTTGTTATTGAACATAAAAGTGAGAGAATCATAAAAAATTGTATCTGACACGTCTAGAATTTACGCAGTGGTTGTTTCCGTATATCGAACATAAATATTTGAATAAATTAGTAATGATTTATGCAGGCGCAAACAGCACTTTGGAAAAATCTATAATACTGATGCCTCGATATGTGTTTGATTAACATTGCTTGTTAAGCATACAAATATGCGTGAATAAATGATGATTCTCAATATCTTTGGTCGACAACCTCTCTTCTTTCCATTCTAAGGCCATTCAAGGATTCGTTTTGGGAACGACCTTTAATCCAACATTACTTGCGTTAACATCTAGTTTTCCAAAATGTTGCTCAATGTGGCTTAAATTGAAAACATTACGAGAAATTTCTTACGAAAAGTAACTAACTTTCTGTGTAGTTGATTGATAGGTGAAATTTCTTCTGCTGCCGGTTTAATAATTATCTAGCATAAGCATCTTTAGCAAACTTGGATGCAAGAAAAGTCATACCGCATGTCATACACCGTTACTTTGTGTGACAAAGTATATATTTTATTTCGTAATAACCGACTAGTTCACTCTAAGTTATACCAACGAAGGTGATCCGTAAACCCGATCGTAACGATCGTTTCCATCATTACTTACGTCATCATGAATAAATTTTATTTTTAATTAATTGTACGTTGAGTTATACAATGTGGCACGAAGGCTAAACCTTATAATGTCATAGTGAGAACGGAATAGGATCAAGAGCATAACAGTTACTTTTATCATCACCATTTAATTTGTTGATTAACATTTTTTGTTGGATCTCGATAATCAGGTAGTTTTTAGAATTCAATGAAAATGCTACTTTAGTTTTGTTTATGTATGATAGGCGATCTGTAATAGCGTTACCTCGCAGTTCCAAAATCCCCCTAATTTAAAGCACTGACTGCTATCCAAAAATAACGCATTTTGCCATTGCCAGATCCAGCGACTCAAGCCGTTCATTAACAAGAGCAAAACTTATATTAGATTACCATTTTCATAATGTCATCTGGTTCAGATGATTTAAATAAATTGCATTCTATGGCACCCAGCGTTAATTCGTGTTTTTTGCGCCCTAATCCAACAGCGAATTACCGAATTTAATTTGAATTCTTGATAATATAAAGGATGGTGGTTATAACATTCCAAATGTGGTTCTAATGAACTGTTTACCAATTTTTCACAAATACCACCTGATATTTTTCAGGTGGTTTTCGATAGAGATGTTTACCCCGACCTTGATTATCTGAAAATAGTCAAAGTATCCAATCTTTAAGTCTGAAAATTCCAAACTGGCTAATAATTATCGCCCAACTTCAGTTTTATCGGTATTTGATAAAATTTTATAAAAATTAACAAAAATCGGATTATCGGTTTTCTAAAAAAATTCGGACTACCGTAATTTTCACAGAGAAATCTATATATTTGATCTGTTTCTTGAACTTCGTAACACTTTTGACTGTCATAATTTACACCTGCAGAAATTACTAATTTATGGCTTCCGTGACCTAACATATAAACTTTAGCAAGCTATACCTTTGTAATCGAAAGCAGTTTGTGATTGTAAAGGTTATAAAAAGCTCTACTTCATAAGATGTGAACTGTATGGATTCTCAAAACTGTTAGCTAGCAATGTCACATATGAGGGATGATATGTATTTTACCGTAATTTAAAGAAAATATCAGTAAAATTTAGCAAAACAAAATTTATAATTTTTCCCCACGTCTACGACACTGTGAGTTGCCACCACTCTAAGTATAGCAAATTGTACTATGAACGAGTGGATGAATATTTTGGAGTATTATTCGATAAGCATATGATGTGGGATCACCATATCAATTGTTTCAGTCCCAGGAGGTAATGCAAACGCATTACAAACCACGAAAAACCATTTCTGGTCTTTTCTTTCAACGCAGATAACAATCAATTCTTGGATTTGTTAGGTAACGCGATTCTCGTCTTTTTCTCATCGCTCCGTCACATTTAATTATTTTATTTTCTCGATTTAAAATCTCGGCAGCTCCATTGCGCTCATTTTATTTACTTGATTAGAAAATTGACTAATTTGGTTCCAGTGCATGTTTTAAAGAAACTTTACTTCTCATTTATTCATAACCGATTTACGTGTGCTCCTTCAACCTTTGGTTTAGCTTTTAGAAGCAAACTGAACAAATTGGCGATTTTAAAAAATGTATAAGCAATGTATAAACTGCCACACATGATTCCTACTGCAGAGCTTTAACGAACAGTTGCTATATAGGCGTTCTCCCAATAAATTGGTGAGGGAAAGTTTTAGAGTGTCAGGAATCAATTGCGATGGTGGGTGCTTATTTTTGGAAAATCCGTCCATTAATTCTTTATTTTTTTATCTCCCATGATTTTGTTAAAAATTACTAGAGGAACGTTTTTGAGTACCAAAAACCAATTGCATTGTGTTAGGATTTCGGGAAAATTCATTTAGAGGGTTCTCCGGTGAAGGCTGGGTTCTATTATTTAATATGTTTCCATAAACCGACAAAAAAATTGGTGAAGGAGATATTTCAATTGCCAGGAATCGATTTCAATGGAATCTAAATTCAGGAAAATTCATTCAAAAGGTTCTCGGGTGGGATCTCTGTCCAATTTTTCGGATCTATCGATTTTGATAAAAATTGCGGTGAAAAAAATTTTGATATACCAGGAATTGATTGCGATGAGTCCTAATTATGAAAAAATCCGTTTAGGACAGCCTGTGGTAGGGCCCGGGTCCCATTTATTTGAAACAAATTTGATTCTAACGATTTTCATAATAATAGATGAAAGAAAATTTTTGGGGTGCCAGAAATCGATTCCGATTATTCTTCATTCGTGTTGAGACTTTCTTTTAACTTTTGCGATTTTGATGAGATTTGGCAATACGCAGGTCTTCGAATGCAAAAAAATGACTAGAAGAGTCCTCCTGATTGACTGTCATTTTGCCAATATTGAGTGATGTTACAACTTGCTGCATAATGTTGCACCATATTGCAGGATGTTGCGTCATATTGCTTCACGGTTGGTTAATGCTGCACAATGCTGCGTTATATTGCACTATGTTGAGGGTTGTTGAATTATGTTGCGTCATATTGTACCATGTTATGAAATGTTGCTTAATGTTGCCTCTTGTTTAGGGATGTTGGATGATGTTCCAGTATGTTGTATCATTTTATGGGATGTTGTTAGATATTGCACCATGTTGCGCGATTTTGTACCAGATTGCTTCATGTTATTTCTTGAATTTTTCTTTAATTAGAAATCTTGCGTTACGTTCCGTCATAAACCGAAATGTTGGGATGGTGGCGTTACGGCAACATTGGATTGTTGACGTATAGGGTCCTTTTGAAAATGTTGTAGCGATGAATTGTAGCATTATTTATCTAATTAGTGTTTTGATGTTGGTCCTATTACCACATTATCTTCCGCCTCAAGCGATTTTGATGTAATCTAGTCCGTGTTTTGAATTAATTATTTTTTCCTACCAGAATGAAGTAGGTGAACCAGAACCGATTATGATGATTTCTTATTTCGGGAAAACTCAATTTGGGGGTCGTCCGTTAGAGGTTAGATTCCAACTTTTTCAGTGTTTTAGGTTTACACGATATTCTCGTTTTTTTGGCTCTCACCAATTTGATAAAAATTGGTGTAAGAGAAGTTTCAAATGCCGGACATCGGTGCTAGTTACGATAAGTCCTGCTTTCTACACAAATCGTTCAAGGGGTCTTAAGGTGGCGCTCGTTATATAAATTGGTGAGATGGTTTCCAAGTGCCATGGGCCGATTGCGGTGGGTCGAGAAAGTCGTAAAGAGGAGATTTCAAATGACAGTTATCGGGTCAAATCGAGGAGATCTTTTGGTAAGAACCGCGAACATTTCGTATTTTTTTTTTTTCGTTTAGAAAAATTTTGATAAAAATTGCGGTAATAAACGGTTTCTAATCGCATGAATGGATTGCATGAGTTTTATTTTCGGACAAATCTGTTTAGGACGTTTGGCTCGATTGATTTGTATAAAAATTGGTGAGCGAGTTTTCGAGTGCGAGGTATTGATTATGATGCGATACATGAGGGTTCTTGGTAGAACTCGGTTTTTTTAACATTTCATTTACAGCCGCCGTCGATAGCGGGGTAAGTAGAGCAATTTCTGTGTTAGTCGAGGCTCCCTGGGTGTTTTTAATGTTTTCAAAATATTTTAAGCATTGCGGTTGTAGGACTTTCTCATTATTATCCATGAATATTTGGTTTCAATAATTTTGATAAAATTGGTCGGATTTTCGAATACAAGGAAGTGAATACAAGAAACTCAGATTTTCGGATAATCCAATTAGGAGTTCTCCGGGTGGGCCGTCAAGTTGCAACATCTTTCTTGATCTTGCACAATGTTACATTATGTGTACCATCTTGCACCAAGTTGCGCGATTTTGTCCCATGCTGCGTCATGTTACTTCGTGTTGGGTTTTAGAATTCGAGTGGAACGATTTTATATAAATATGGGAGAGACGGGTTTTCTAGTGCTAAGAATCGATCGAAACTTTGGACATTCCTCAGGAAAATTTTCCACTTAATTCTTTTAGCCATTTCTTAACCAATTGGGTAACAACTCTCTTCGTATGTTAAACATAGGATCAATTTCAAAATGAGATCCAGATATGATTTTGAAAAATAAGTTAATTGGATGAAACGAAGACCCCTTTAGTGCTACCCCCTGTGGCAAAGTGGTTAACCTGCTTGCTTCAGCAACGGGAGGTCCCGGGTTCGATTCCCAATGAATTACACACTCATTATCCGAAATGAAAATATGATTATGAAATCTCATTTGAGGCGGCCAAATCTCTCGATGAGATATAATGCCAGAGAGAGAGAGGACCTTTCTCAAACGAATAGTAGAGTGGAACTAGGTCGATACTATAAAATACTTCATTCTAATTTCATATGTTCTCAATATGTTCTTGTTGAGTTGAAAGAATATAGAACAGTGTGAATGAGTACTCAATGTTCAATATTTCATTCAAGACCAACCCGCGGGTTCAGTAAGTTGAATAAAACTAAGCCGTTGCTAACCAAGTTTGGTGTAAGTATTACTATTTTAACATGCATAGAAAACAATGATGCGTGAAAATAAAAAAATGTTTGGCGAAATACAAATTTATCATAATATTAATTAAAAGTATTTATGTACGTTTGTAATTTTTGTATCTGTCGACATTTAAAACTGTGGAATTAAGACTAGAGTTGTATGATTATATACTTTTGCCCGCTGGACCTTAGACACTACTTAAAGTATCTTCAATTCTTTAATGGATAAATTCTCTACCCTGACCGAAATCATTAAGTGATCAACAATTCATGATAGTAATGTTGATGTTCGTGTGCCTTTGTATCATGTACACGTTATTGCAATAGATATGATAAGGTTTTAAGAAATTTAATTTTGATAATAACTTTTACGTGTGTAATTGTTTATAAAGCACGATATGCCACTTCGATTCATATAAGATAAGAATGGCTTATTTAAGTATTAAACGATAAGATTATTTTGTGCGGGCCGCAGTATAGTCCGCAATAAACGTTGAAATAGCATTAAAAATATTAAGCAAAAAAAATGGACATCGAATATGTCGTAAATAACCAAAAATTTGTTCGCCAACAAACTTTGGATGTTGAATTTCGCATTGAACGAACAGTAATTTATGTCCATTCCTGGGAATTTTCTAAACGCAGTGTTGTGTTTGAAAGCCAATTGGATAAAACGGGTAACGAGAACAGTGTTGCTCGATAGTTGGTTACGATGTATTCTACGAATTCATTCGAAATGTTTACACAGTTGAATTTAAAATGGTGGCGGGAAGTGAAATATATTCTAAGTTTAACGATCATCTATAAAATTGTTAAATTAGAAAATTCATTGAATAATTCAACATCCATGCATAATTATTTACCATACTACGCTGGATGAATAAGGGCATATAGTGACCAAACAAATATTCCAGTCGCATTCATCAACGAGTGCATTTCGACAAATTTATTCGTTTAATTCGATTTCCAGCAATGTCGACCGACCACTTTTATACGTGTGTGGCCAAAGTTCATGATCTGTTTACGAACGATGATGGGTGTAGTGACGTTATGGGGATTACGGTATGGTAATTGATTTATGGGACCAACACATGAAATTATATTTTAAATCAAAAATTTATAAACATCAGCCGAACACTCTGTTAATTTTATATTTAACAGTTTAAAAAGTTGTTATACGACTGCTTAATGGTTAGTTTGGGTGAATCGTTACGGCTAAAAATAAATTTTGAGTATACCATCTATATTAATTATTTGGTGGTGGAGCCAAATTTTCCTGGGTCTGTGAATTTTGTACACATTGCGCATACGATTTTATCTTTTAGAAATGGTTTTTAAACGTGATGAATAAAATATTTATAGCTTCAATTTATATGGTTTTTTAATAGTTGAATATATATTTTATCGCCGCGATAACATTTATACTGCAATGATTCAAGTCGCATTTTCAGTGCGCAAAAATAATTCCAGCATGCAAACACGGATTCATTATGTCGCTAAACTGTGATATTCAACTAGATAAATCAATAATCAGATGTGTATATCCAGAACAGCATGTATCAGGTGTGGTTGTTTTAAATATTTTCGAAGACTATGTAATAAAAGGTAATGTTATATAATGTTGTGTATATTACTAATGGTCTAAAAACTACTAAAATTATATATTTTTAGCATTACATATAAAACTGTTGGGCTACGTGACAGGTACGCTACGTTCATCAGATGGCACTAAAGAATATTTTATGAAGTTAAAAATCACAATTATCGATCAACCAATTATATTAGTGTGTGGTTCAAAAATTTATAATTTTAAATTTATTTTACCCGATAATGTACCGCCCACAATCAACGCCGTATCAAGAAGAATAAGGTATAAAATTAGGGTAACACTAGAACGCCCATGGGATCAGGACAAAATATATGAAACGCGTTTAAAGGTCGGCACCAATACCAACCTTAATCTGTTTTGCCCGTTGCTCAGTGTACCAGTCATCCGTATCCATAATATTAAATATTTTAATCTGTTTAATCGAAAAAGTACCGTGAACATTAAATTCCATCTACCAGGAAGACGATATGCCGTCGACGATATAATACCCATATCGGTTGAGGTTAATAATAGGAGCGTAACAAACGTTTACTTAAAATTCGAGTTAGAAGAAAATATTGCCTTTTTTGGGAAACATTTAGAGACACAGGAATTGAGTATTAGGACGATAAAATGTACGCGAGTAAAGGGGTATAGTGAATTGATCAGAAAGCTTACTCAACATAGTTTTATTCATAGTTTGCGTGTACCTAAAGTGGTGACGACAACTATTATACCCAATACGATAAACGTCGGGTACAAACTGTTGATTACGCTACTTGGAAAAGGTTTACATTTGGATAATATTTTTAAAATATCTGTTGTGATAGTTAATAGAAAATAAAATATCAAATTATTTTGTGCTTTACATTGTAAATTATCTTTAACAACATGTAGTTGAAACTGTGGTTAAATTCTCCGCAAAAATTGAAAGTTCCCCATTCTTAGAACTAAAAATTGTTTTTCCCATTTTTGATCGGTATAAAACTATTCGAATTCTGGAATTCGTGATTTTGAGATCCTAAGTTAATTTCCAAACTGAGTTCGATGAATCATTTATTGGCAAATCATTGCAGTATCAGGAGGTGATTAAATCGGGTTGCTCCGTTACATAGAGCCGAAATTCATCGACGAATTTGATCTCACTCATTTTCGGAGACATACACAATCATTTTTCGACAATTATTCTATAGTGTTCGGTTTGCTATCACAAAATGGTTTAATTAAATGACGGCTTACTTATATTCAAAATGGTCAATTTACAGGACCTGCAGTTTTTTTTTTTCAATCAAATTGGATATTTTCATAGTACCAACCGAGTTTCATACTATTCGTTAAAGGAAAAAATGTGTTCTTTCTAATTGACGGATTTTCAAAACTTACATCAGGATCTAATCTTGAAATCCCATTTTTTACATTTAAACACATCCCAAACTGCTAAGAAGTGGCTTAGGCACATTTAAACTGGCAGCTTGTCCAAAATTACAAAAGATTCTTATCTCATCTTATAACATATGTAAGTACCATCGCCATCGATTGAGAAGTGACTTAATTCTATTGTAGAAGAAGTCGCAAGATGACGGCCAAACCGGAGTTGTCCAAAACGGATTTTCCGAAATAATGATCTATTGAAGTCGCTTACTGATTCTTAAAACTTTCCCATTTTTTTTTATCAGAATCGTTCAATACATATTAAAGAAATAACAAAGAAAGGATCTCATCGGGGCACCCCCTAAATTAATCTTCCTGAAATTTGGATTCAACGCAGTTGATTCTTGATGCTCGAAAAAAACAATTTCCTTAACCTTTAGTACAATGATACAACTTTATGTGAATAATAACTAACATTTTTGAAAAAATATGATTAACACAATCATATATACAATATTTCACCTTAATGCGACCAAAGCAACTAAGCGAAACACTATGAAACATAATACAACATAACGCCAAACATTTAATTAACAGAACACACAAGATGTAACACGAACCAACATGTTGTAGCAACATGACGCAGCTTGATGCAACATCCTACAAATGAGTGAAATATCACATCTAGTAACATGGTGCAATACCTTGCAACTTCATTCAACATTCGCCCACATCTCGCGACATGATGCAGCCTCGCGCAATCTCCCTTCCACACCAAAAACTTACTAATATCATTCGAGCCGAAAAAATACTTAAAAAGAACTAGATTACCATCGGTGGACCAGGTAAGCGAATTTTACTGGCAGTCAAAAACCCTTTACAAATTTTCTGCAAAATCGCGCCAGACGATTGAAAAATAAAACGGAACCAAATTCCCTTTGTAGCATTCCGTAAACTTTTTTCCGAAATCGAGACAATCACTAAAAAACAGAACAACCCGGAAGACCCTTTAAACCGCTTTTCGCGAATTCTGGATTCATCGCTATCAATTTTTGGTACTGGAAAACCCACTTCTAGTAGCATTCTATCTGTTTCAATAATAGTTTTAGCTGAGCAAACCATTAAAATTATAGCCCGATTAGCACTGAAGAACCCCTTATCAAAATTTGCTGAAAACAGGATCCATCGCAAAAACACCCCGTAAATGAATTTTCCAGAAATCAGCACCCACCACAATCGATTTGGCTACTTATAAACCCTATTTCAGCAATTTCGTCAAATTCGTTTGAGCTGATGAAAGAAGTAAATCAGCCTTAAATTGGGAATTAATCGGTATAAAGCAGATTTAAACCACAATGTTAGACCCAACGCAATAGATATCTGATACTCAAAACTTCCTTTCAGCAAATTTCATGAAAATCGTTAGAACCGTTTCCAAAATAATGATATAAACCGGAGAACACATCAGTATATGCGGCGTTAGATCTTGTAGAGGTGCCGACATGGACACCGATCATTTGCTTGTAATTTTCAAATATAAGTGCAAAGTATCATAGACAAAAGCACAAAATACCGTTCTATGGAATATTTATGCTATAAAAGATTAAGCATCACTGCAGGATTGCCAAACATCATTCACTTGCTATCTTAATCGATACGATAATAACGAAGATCCTCCTCCTAGATAGATTAGCTAGATTAGATAGATTAGATAGATTAGATAGATTAGATAGATTAGATAGATTAGATAGATCAGATAGATTAGATAGATTAGATAGATTAGATAGATTAGATAGATTAGATAGATTAGATAGATTAGATAGATCAGATAGATTAGATAGATTAGATAGATTAGATAGATTAGATAGATTAGATAGATTAGATAGATTAGATAGATTAGATAGATTAGATAGATTAGATAGATTAGATAGATTAGATAGATTAGATAGATTAGATAGATTAGATAGATTAGATAGATTAGATAGATTAGATAGATTAGATAGATTAGATAGATTAGATAGATTAGATAGATTAGATAGATTAGATAGATTAAATAGATTAGATAGATTAGATAGATTAGATAGATTAGATAGATTAGATAGATTAGATAGATTAGATAGATTAGATAGATTAGATAGATTAGATAGATTAGATAGATTAGATAGATTAGATAGATTAGATAGATTAGATAGATAAGATAGATTAGATAGATGAGATATCCCGTGGAAATAACGTTTGGGCTCCACTCAGGATTCATCGCTTAACTAAGATAATATCTAAAAACTGTTATTCACGATAAACTGTTATGCACGAATATCCGGTAGACAAATGACATACAATGCTGTTTCGGTGTGGAAGCTCATTCGGAACTTTTTGAGCAAATATTAAAAAATGATAAATATAGCAGCATGCGTTTCTGTTGAACCATTGATATTTGAGAGCTCCGAAGCTTTGAAAAACATGCTAAAAATGCAATGCGCTAATGTAGAACTCTTAAGTGGGTTAAAGACTCCGTCACCAGTTTACTTTGATCTAGACGAGGCATACATCTTAAAGCTAAAAGTTCTTTGGTGTGAGTATTTCGAAAAGCGAAAACGGGTTCAGAAGAAACTCCGCTCTACCATGCCATTGATTTGAATGGCATTTTTTTGTATAAAATTTCCAAAATTACTTTAACTATTTTTACGATTAAACGATTTTACGATTAACAGGCCTCTCGATGGTCAGTCTTACGATTAACTAATCTTATGATAACGATGATGTAGTTTACGAATACATTCATACATATCATGTCTACGAGTATGTAGTTCATTCAAAATCTTAGTGTACCTGTTCGAAAGGTATTTTATTTTCAAAAGTGTGTTAATTTTCAGTGGCGCCTAAAAATGTTTACTCTTTTTAATTTTCACTTGGAACATTAGAATTTCTATACACAAAATTTAAAATAATATATATTTATGTTTACTTCACTAACAGCTGCTGTATGTATCTTTGTTTGTTATCTATAAAAGTGTTATTTATTTGTTTATTTAGCGATAAGATTTTGTTTAGAATTTTTAGATAGATTACTTAATTATTATTCAGTAGACCTATGATACAAATTATAAATAGAAGTCTGCGATCATAGTGTAAATACGACTATTTCTCAAGGTCGACGTTGTAAATTTTGTACATAATGTTATCAGTGTGAGCCTAAACAACATCAATTTCAACCGAATTTTTAATTTTAAAAGTTTCAAAGGGAAACTAGCGAATGAAAGTCTGATTGATAATTATTAGTTTTGTGACACCGTAATTTACAAATTATAAAGAAATTCAAATCATTATTTTCGGTCAAATATCACTGAAAATACGGAGAGTGATTGGAATGAAATTCTTACTTAAGCATTTTCTCCAAATTTGGAGATCCAGTGAATTTTGACAGTTTCCTAGAAGCTTTTTAGATTTTTCCAAATATTTTGAAAAGTCTATCATTTGCGAGAAAAACGACAACAAACTTAAAGATTTTTTTTTTTTTTTTTCAAAGATTTTTGCAGATTTACCATTCGCTATAACACCGAAGTCAAAAAACTAGTTATAAAAATTCTCTGTTTGTCTATGTGTGATGTCGTACGGCCAAGACGGATTGACTGATAGAAAAAACATTTGAAACTGGAACGTGTTATATAAATTGCGAGATTCCGGTTATTTTTGGCTGAAATTTATCCAGCAGCAGTGGCATCTTTCATAGGAGCTCTTTTATTGCAAATGTTTTGGAAAGTATTTAGCACTTACGAGAAAAACATTAAACACAGAAAAATTGTAAATAAAATTTCAAACTAAAATTAGTTCAGATCACTTTTTAAAATTTTACTGGAAATGACGAATTTTGATAAAATGACCTTTATTTACACTATAGTTCATGCGAATTTATTTAAACTTTTTCCTTTAATTGGAAGATACTTGCGAATTTTGGTAGAAATCTGTGTACTGGAAATGGCGGCTTCAACGGGAGCTTTCACAATTTTTGCATAGATGATGAAAAGTTAAGCATTTACAAAAACCGACAATGAATTAAAAGATTTTAATTAATTTAAAGATTATTAAAATAAAGAAAATATTTGGGAAAGGCGATTAAGGTAATGGTTTAAGTAAAGATATCACTACTGAAAGTGTAAAAGCTTAAGAGAGTCGTACAGTCAAAATGATTGGCCATAGTTTTGAAAAAGACGCGGTTATTATTTATAGGGAATAAATCCGAAAGTCACACTGAAAATTTTAATCAAAACGTTCTTAAAAGTTCGATGCTCAGGATCTAGAAGAATATTTAGAACAAAAGAAACGAAATTCTAATTAAGTTTATCACAAAAGAAGTGTTAGCTGGTTCCGTAGCAAAATAATTAGAGTGAGGTATACTTACTTTCAAGCAATTAACGAGAATAAAATTTTCAAATATCACTTTTTTACCAAAATGCTATTAAATTTTATGCAACTAAGCTCCTTTTGTAAAATTAACGTTTGGTTTTTCTTGCAACATTTCGCAATTTCGTAACATCTATCCTTTAAATTTCAAGATCTCAGCGCATTAAAACGACTTAATCTAAGTTTTTCAGTTTGTAATAAGAAACGAACAGCGAAGATACCAGAGAATCGGTTATCAGTTCGAGTGATGTGTCGTAATCTCGATATTTCAGTGGATGACCAACATTGATTGTGAAAACTATTTATTATTAAGATGCTAACTGTTTTTATAATCCTAAAAATTGTTAAACCCTGAGTTCATATGTGTTTACGCAAATGAACCATATCGAAAACACCAGATGACAGTAAGCAATAAATTAGTAATATGAAAACAATAAAAATGAGAAAAAACTTATTTTTGTCAACACAAGAGATGGGAAAATCAATAATCGAATTTTATCTTAAGATTTCACATCTGAGAAGATAAATCATTATGCTCGCTATATAAGGTAAGGGAAGATTAAAAAAATCAGAGTTTGTTATGGTTATTGATTGAGATTTGGGTTTAAATTTATTGTTATTTGTTTTTCAAGCACGATTAATAGTCTAGCGGTTCAGGATATACGCGATTTATTTTAAGATACCAGAAGACAAATAATTAGTATAAAGATTGTTATTTAATTCCCCGATAATAACAGAAATAATCTTTAAATTTATTTAAGGTCTTATATCAACGGAAAACTTACAAACACCAATTTATTATCGCTAGAAAATCGTTTCGTTTGGCAAGAATCAAAAAACTTTTTAATTTTGAATCCTTATATTCCTTATACAACTTTGGATTTATTTATGAATCTGTTTATTATTTTTTGTAACCCTACGAACATAAATAAAAACTATAATTAAACATTGTTTATAACAATAATGAGTTTTGAAATTTATTAAAATTTAAAACAGAAAAAGCTCGCAAATCATACATCGGAAAAGCTTAAAGATCGCCAATGGTACAAAATACTCATCGCATTCACCTTGTTAATTTGTATTACCTTAAAACATAAATGAATGGTGCCCGCATAACAAAAAAATTGCATTGATTTTGGTTCGGTTTAATGGGTTTCTATAAATTACACAGAAACCCTTCTGAAATTAAGCGAAATAAATGAAAAACAATGAATAGAAATCCCATTATGAAAACAAAACAAAGTAAACAAAAAACTTTGGTTTATTCAAATTAAGTGAAAAATTATGGGAAAATAATTGTAATTTTCATTAAAATATGTTTATGATAAATAAAATTTAATGGAGTGGGTATTATGATTGTGTCTGTGTGTATGTGGTATAAGCCAGCAACCTGATTTTTTGCGGTAGATAAATTTTGATGGCTTTGAATTACTTACGTACGAGTTTAGTAAAATGAAATACCTCTCAGTTTCAAAAGGGTGATTATTTGGAATAATTATAAAATCAGAAAATCTAGAAATGCGATCAAATA
Source organism: Nephrotoma appendiculata (assembly GCA_947310385.1). Taxonomy (NCBI): domain Eukaryota; kingdom Metazoa; phylum Arthropoda; class Insecta; order Diptera; family Tipulidae; genus Nephrotoma; species Nephrotoma appendiculata. The sequence continues at coordinate 297,171,539 of OX371225.1, forward strand.
TATTTTACAGACCGTCCTCGTAAATGGTCGAAGATGAAGGTTGAAAATAAACACCTCGGACGAATCGGGACAAATTGTAAAACGCAGAAGAGAATAATATTAATAATTTCCAACGGCCAATTATTCCTAACTGCCAACACGTGGAGTCACAATTTCTATTGCTATATTATGTCGAGTATAACTCACACGAACCACCACTCACACGAAAAGGTATAATGAAATTCGGAAGAATGGCAAAAAATTAAAATTAACGGAAAACGAATTATTGCAGACAAATTACCTATGAAAAATAAGTAGACTTTTTCAATAAAATTGGATAAAAGCAGTTCAAAAGCGTGATACCTCATCGCAAAAAAAGATAAATTTAATTGGTAGGTTTAGGAAGCAAATAAGAGGTTTTTAATAGAAAACATGCAAAAATTGAAGGTTGAACCTCGAGCAGGGATTCTGGTATTGACTCAATACGACTCATACGAATCATAGCTATATCTTTCGAAGTAGGGAACATGGCGGAGATGGATAATACGACAATGATTTCTCTATCAACATCAGGCACCCATTGCTTGGGTTAATACCAATTTGGGTAACCGCTTGAGAAAAACATAAATCAAATTGTAAAAAAAGAAAGAATTAAGAACATATTTCCCTCTCCCCGACTTTTCAGTATACATTTTCCAGCAGCCTGGGGCTCAAGTGAAACAAACAACCAAAAATCCTAAGATAAGTTGATTACCTTTAGTAGTAATAAGGGGCCAAATTCCTCGACCATCAAATGGTCAAGGTAAGGAGGCAACATTCAACCTCGTAGATAAAAACGGCAGAATTGGCATTACACTGTTTCAATTTTATATACGCAGACTATGTAATATTGGGACCAGACTTAACAAGCATACTCGAACAGAGGTTGAACAAAAGTTGTGTTACAGACCTCCGTAAGACAATAATCAAAAAACTCGGGCCAATATTTCACCAAAATATTCAAGGAGTTTGATTTATGGATAACTTACCGATATGTGTTTCAAAGTTCAATTCATTCTTACAAACAACTCCAAAATCAAGAATGGTTACAACTATGCAGAGAGTGGGGGAATGCTTGCGTTTACAAAGATTACGTGATGGGTGTATTGGCCACAATTAACTAGATTCTTACGTGTACCAAATAGTGAAAGTATTTAAGTCGTACTGTAGTAGATTGGTGACAATGGAAATTTTTCATATCGTCGGTGTATGGAAATACAGAGTTTTTAATCATGTATACTTCAGGATTTTGATAGACAGGCTAAAAATATTAGTTCTAGGTGACTGCTGTTGTGTACTGCCCTGATGTAGCAATGAAAGGTATTAAACTAGGTGACCTGACACCTGATAATTACATTCTTACAAATAAGAGCTTACCCATAACAGAAATTGGGCTGGAAAACCAAAGGTTTATAGTTTAAATAAAATATTATGAGAAACCATCAGTGGATACATGAACCACTTCCCTTGTCTCCACGATGTTGAACACGCGATCCTAGATGTAATGTCTCCGAAACCCTTGTTTTGGTCAGTTATTACTGTTTCTGAATATATAAGCTGTTTCGCCTTTCTATATTAAATACCAGCGAAGAGACACTTTCCACGTGTTTGCCTCTTTGAAGTAATCATATATTTTGTTTTTGCTTTATTTGTGTAAAGGTTAAAATTATGAACTCTGGAAACATTTAATTTAAATTAAAAGTAGAACCATCATGGCCGACGTGCTTCAGAATTCAGCACAAGCTAAAACTGTATAGCATTGCTACTCTAGTGGTATGTGTCCCCATATTAAAAACTATGTGTAAGTATTCCGGACCATTGTTGTTACGATGAACCCTTTCAGTATTTTTAATTTGAGCCTAGAAATCATTCAATATTATGTTATTGTCATGTTGTCGTATTTCGCCCCACACGATTTCTAAGGTGTTCATCTTCCTTTGAGGCATGAAGGTTCGCAATCGAAATGTTAAAGATACGTCCATACTCTTGAGTATACAAATACGTTTGCTAGTCGGTGTAAAGTTTACAATCAATCTGGAATGAACGTTATCAGTTGCTGATGATTAATCCAACCCCAAATTCGTGATTATCTATATTATTACTTTGGCAGGTAATCAATAAGTTTTAGAACGTTGTTGTTAGTTCGTGTTAAGAATTATTTCTATATCGACTGCAGCCTTTCGGGATTAGGTAATGGTGGCACCTTACATTTTGTTTCTATATTTTAATCTAACCGCCAACAAGGTGCTGATACATTACGATGAGTGAATCACACAATCAGAAATCGTCCTAATAAAATTTTCAACAGTCGATTCATAATTATTCATTTCGTATTAAAGCTGCTCGTTTGAAAGTTAAAATTACAATTTCACCACACTATCCAATTGCCATCGAATATGTTTTCCAACTCATGTATGATTGTTTGAAGCTGGTTAAAAAATGTAATTGTTACATTCATTATTTAGTCTGATTTGCGACCAATATAAAGGAAATTGTTCTTAATGGCACGTTTTTCAAACTCCTCAGTAAATATACCGTCGATTCTTCTCTTTCTTCTCTGAGCTTCAAAGTCAGCCTATTAATGTATTTTAACCTGTTCCGATTATCATAAGTTCTACCTGGATTTAATTTATATAAAGAAACAATAATGCTGACAAACATTAAGAGGGATTCAGAACATTCTGACAGAGAATTTTACCTATATTGGAGTTAAAATGGTATCATTGTAAATGAGATTTTGGTGTTATAACTGGTAAAATTAGCGCTGTATGTCAGTAATTTAATTGCTGCTGGAAAGGATTATAATATTTTCGCAATATTATTAATTGTAACAGAATGAGGTTGGGCCCAATAAAAAATACGAAAAACGAGCATTTATTGTCGGTGCAATGTGATAAATGCACAGATGTCATTTCACAACTCTGCGTTGCGTAACAAATTTTCCAAGCTTCGATTCCTTCAATTCTCCGAACCATTCCTAATTTCATCCACCATAATCATACGGTTTGCTGGCTCTTGTTCTCCAATTCTCACGCACAACGACCCAAAATATTCTTATATAAGGGGCTGATGATTCTTGGTCGAGCTCTTTCTATGCGGCAAGTGACGTACGTGCAAAGAATAAGACGGATTGAAACACCGAGTGGAATTAGATGGCCGGCAATACATGCTAGAAAGTTGTAGTAAACACGATCATAATTAAGAATTACTAAACTCCAGGGGCAAAGTGTCAAACTTAATTATAGAATTTTATAATAAAGGATCTAAAAAATCGCGTTGTTTCAAAAAAAAAAAAATAAAAGACAAAAAAAAACAGTAAGTCAGTGTGCGTATGGTGATAAAAAATAAAATAAAATAAAAAATAAAACAAATAAAAGAACAACTTAAAAAAATTAACCAGTACTTAATGGAACAAACACCGTGAATAAAAACAACTGAAATTGGGTAATTTGTGTTCAAACTCTACAAAGCGGCCTAGAGCCAGCAGAGCACCACCATCGGAACGGAGGCGTATCAGTAATGCTTGGTGCATTTCCCTACAACACACGCCTAGAGAGAGCAAACTGAGAGACTGAGCAAAGCAAGAGCAACCACAACGCGCTCACGAGCATCCACATTTCGGTGGCGCCCAATGTATTAATAAAGATTTAACGTTGTTGAAATTGCATCAGCCGCAACTTTGTTCTGTTAACCCATTTGTGACCAATACATCATTTTCGCAACACTAAACGCAACGGCGGTTTTTCCCCGGTTTATATAAATACACATAATTTTTACCGCATATGGTTTACAGATGTTCGCATAGGTATATAAAGGAATAAAATGAACGATACTTTTTGTATTGTTTTGTATTCGTAGACCTATAAGGACACAATAAAAATAAAATTAAATTTTGTGAAAGGGTAAACATGGATCCGAACACAACGAGGTATTGGTAAGTTGAATATAAAAACTATTATTTACTTTTTATTAAATATTTGTATACTTATAAAATGTAGTAAAGATTGATTGATTAGAATGTACGGCCAAGACTAAGCAGGGATCCCGGATACGCCGGGCCTACCTAACACCCTTTTTTACACATAACAAGATGGCGGGATAGGAAAGGTTGTTAAATATGATAGACTTGACCCGGTTGCAGACACCTAAGTAGTCAATAGTTAGTAAATTGTTAAACACACGATAGCATAGTTATTTGTGTTTTATGGTACAAATGTTCAGCAATCAGAATCCTGAAAAAAATTTAATAATTAATTAAGTACCCATACATAATAGTAAATTTCCTGTGCCCTAATTCTGTAAAAACCAAGATAAATTGTAAAATGTAAAAGTAATAACCTTTACACACGAAAAAAATTATCGTAGAAGTCTAGATTTATATTGGATATCGTGATGTTTTAATAAATTCTCATTCTCTAATTTTTTTCAAGATAAAATTTAAAGTGGCAAGATAAGTTTATGTCAAAAAGTAATAATAATAATAATAATAAATTATCCCGACGACCTATTACCCCTCCCAACCGCGCGCGGGGAGTCTCCATCTGTATTATTATTATTTTTTTGAGTATAATTCAAGTGAATTATAAACAAGGATATCGAGATGCTTAACCAGAGAAATTAAAAAATTGGATTTTAAAGCGGCAAAAAAAAATCAAATGTGATTATTAATAGATAGCTAAATGAATAGTTAAGCAAGATGATACCCGTCGCAGACGGCAGGAAAACGGAAGTCGAGTCTGCTTAGTACAAACAGATTTGATAGATTAAAAAAAAATTAAATAGATAAAAGATAAAGTCAAGCAAAATAAAATGACACAAAAAAAAACCAATAAGTTAAATAAAATATCAAACTATAGTCAAGAAAAATAAAGACGTTTTTTCAACATACGTTTTGTCATATTGTAATCGATAAGATGGCAGTGCTGATTAGCTTCGTACAACATTCTAGATACGGGCTCATTCTTTCCGTAATCAGTTCGATGAGGGTTGATTCTAAACATAGGTACTGATCTTAAATCCCGAGAATTTATATTTAGATTGATTTTACCTAACAGAGCAGAAGAATCGATACCCCCAGTTAGTATTTGATGGATGAAAGCCACGTCCGCAATAACTCGGCGCTTACTAAGTGATTGTAGACTAATTAGCTGCAGACGATCTTGATATGGAGGCAGGTTAAACATGTCCACCCATGGTAGTCCGCGTAAAGCAAAGCGAAGAAATCTACGCTGGACCGCTTCAATCCTCTTAACGTGAACCTCATGATAAGGCGACCACACCTGGCTAGCATATTCGAGCAGGGGACGAACGAATGTTAAATAGAGAGCCTTCGTAACATAAGGATTGTCGAATTCTTTCGACCAACGCTTGATGAAACCGAGCGCAGAATTGGCTTGGCTGATAATACGATCGATGTGATGTCTAAAATTCAATTCACTGTCGCAAATGACCCCCAAATCTCGAACAGAACTGGCTCTGGTAACGGCGTCGCTGTTAATGTAATAGTCGCGAGAGATAGACTGTGCACGTTTTCGAGAGTAGGTGATTGTTTTGCATTTACCCACGTTCAAATCGAGGTTGTTCTTAGCACATCAAGTGGAGAAGTTGTTGAGGTCGCATTGTAATAGGCTCTTATCCGTTGTGTTTGAAATCAGTTTGTAAATCTTCATGTCATCGGCGTATATAGATATGGATGAATTTTTAATCAAACATTCAACGTCGTTAATTGACAAAATGAAAAAATTGGACCCAGATGGCTGCCTTGGAGCACTCCAGATGTTGCTGAGATACGAGCTGATACTGATGACCTGAACAGTACATGGTATATACGCTCTTTTAGATAAGAGCCGATCCAACGGAGAATTTGGGGAGGAAAACCAAGGGCCTTAAGCTTGAACAAGATGACTTCATGAGAAATCCTGTCGAACGCCTTGCTAAAATCCGTGAAAATGACATCAACCTCATTCCCTGCCTCCATCGAATCTAAAGTTTGTGATGTGAATTCAATAAGGTTTGTTGTCGTGGACCGTGCTTTGCGAAAGCCATGCTGATTGTCGGAAAACAACGGTTTACAATGAAAGTACAGTGAGTCATACACAATACTTTCAAACACAAGTAATTTATCGCGGAATAACTTTGAATGTGTAAAACGGTTTCTTTCGGATATTATTAATTGCAATTTTGCCTATTTCAGTTTATAATTTTATTTTGGAATTAAACAAGCCAAGTTCTAACAATTTAAATAACCGCGATACTTTACATAAAACGTTATAAAATTCTTTCCATTTAGAATGTAAAAGTGGACTGTTATGGAATTAAAATATTCTTTCACTAAATCAAACATTTGAATATTTTAATCGATCGTCTTCACTTTACCTATACTTTTGCTTAGGTTAACTCCAGTATTTCCACAAAAACAATAAAACAAATAAATTTATTATTTATAATTTTATGTTTAAAATAGGGAATAAATAATGTACCTATTAATATTAGAAGAAAAAGGCTTAAGGGGTAGATGATCCTAGAACGAGATGGTCTGTGGATTACAGAAAAAGCAATTTTAGTTGTAGAATTTTCAAATATAAATGTCAAGTGAGTCAAGTGTTTGATTTGACAACATTCTAAAGTGCAGGTAATTGATCAAAGTATCTCCTCCTACTCGTTACCGATCTTTAAGATTAACCAAAACATTTTACAAAGATTAAAAATTAACTCATCATAACAGATTTTCGGTGCTATTGAAGAGGCACATAAAAAAATATAGGATGAGCAACTCGTGGAGTTCGGAAAAGTGGCAGTGGCTTACTAAATTTGATCTTTAAATGAGCTTCGTTGCTTAAAACGCATAGCTTTTTGTAGTTTACTCGAAATTCTGAAAATCGAAAAAGACAATCCCGAACTTTTCGAGATCCGCATGTGCAGAAAGAGCTAAATAGGGCATCGGAAAGAGCTAAATGGGTCTTCAACAACGAAATACACTGAAATTATGATCTGCTTAAGACAGATTCGATTGGATTTCAAAAACATATCGCAAATAATAATGACATATTAATGCGATTTTGTACTTAGTATAAAGAATAACCTTTAAACAGATTAGAATACACAACATTAACCAAAATTCAACGAATTGATCAATTGTAAACAGGACTTATATTGTACAAGTCTTTACCATACGAAGTAAAGAATTTTTTGACTGTTGTAATGTTCTCGTGAAACATTTGGTTTGTTTTATAAGTCTATCTGACCGTATCTTGATTTGAATTTCAAATGACTCCCGACTCCGATTATTTTTCAATATGATTTTGGGGGCTATGTGTGATTCTAGATGGCTTTGATGTATATGCAACAATTTACGTTTCTAGAGATTATATTTTTTAAGTTATTAAGGATATAAAATAATTAAAATTTCGTTTTGACGTTTAATGTTATCTTGCTCGCTTGCTGTCAATAGGTTTATCTTCGGTAAAAAAACTGTTTAGAGAATGCGATTTAAAAATGCCAAGATAATATATTGTATAAAATTTCCACCTGTAAAATTAGCCATACCACAACCCGTAACAACTTGAACTATAGATTGTGAACAGATGCTATTTAGAGTAACTGATATCCATAAGAATAATATTGAAACTTAAATGGGAACGGTAGTTATAGGCTCTCAAAGTCTAAATATGAACCTACATACATCATAAGAGTGTGCTAAGTTTTGACATTTATTTATCGTAACCGTATTAAATTTTATCTTGGAGTGCAATTACAGAATGCAAATATTGTAAAAAGGCAAGATAAATTATCGTTTACACGTTTACAACTTATCTTACTGCTTAGAGAATTAGGGCCCTGGAATAAAACATTATTTGGATTTTCCATAAACTAAATTAAACTGGTTCTCCAAAAACATTGTGCAACCAAACCTATAGTAAAATTCCCGGTTGACCCGGGCGCAATTAGCATCCTTAAAAAATTCATAATTACAATTCATAATTTATAATTAATTGAGTTGCAGTAAATTTCCTGAAAACCAGTCATTATTATAAATTAAATTATACTTGAATAAAATAAATGTAATGTCATGACTAGTACTAACTCAATCAATTCGGCTCTCTTAAAACAAACCAAATCAAAACAAAATAAATCAAATCCAGAAATCACCAAATATTGTAGAACTCGTATCACAGCAGGAAAGGAACACATGACTTTTCCCATCTCCAAACGGATAGAACCTTTGTGAATCTGTTGATTTAATGGATTTTTTTATAAAAATAGTTAAATAAAAAAATTATAAGTGAAGATCACTTAACTTTGTCATCCCTAATCTATGTATAATACAAATGTTTATTTAAAAAATAAAAATAAAGTGACCAAATAAAATCTGGTTTCAAAAACAGCTTATCTGAAATCTGTAAGGCAATACATCAATAATGGATGCTTGGCACAGTTTCAGAGCCCCAATTCCTAAAAATTAAACCAGAATTAAACTTTAGAATAAAAAATTCAAAGCAATCAGGAATTGTAAGATAACAGAATTAATAAAAAGTATAGCTAGCACAACTGTTGGATCCTTGATAACCAAATAACCCAATCAATTATTCAACGTTTGAGTTATAAAATAAATGATTCAGTAAATATTAAAATAAGACATTCGAAAATATTCTATGGTCGTCAACTGTATTAGTTAAATCATAAAAGGAACAACCAGCGATAATTATTTATTCAACCTAGAACAAAATCAAAACCTTCACCAATTTACAGTCTCCCAAAACAAACCAGAACACAATTTAATTAAATAAATGCCATGATCTCTGACAAACTACATATCTAAGTATGTACATCAATATTTAACTGCATTTCAAATCTACACTGTAGCCTCCAAGCTAGCTGTAATTTCAAAGTCAAATATCGGCTGAAATATCAAATATAATATTATCAACCCGATAGCCATTATGATTCCTATCATAGGAATCGTATCGAGTTATCTACTCCTTCGACCTTCAAATTAAAATTTTATTTTTAATTAGAAAGCATTACGGCTCCAAAGATCTTCTGTAATCAAAAATGTTGATTAAAACTAAATATATAAGCTTAATCAGGAACTGCAATGAATAATAGTATTAATAATAAACATTTGATAAACCTCGATCACTCTAAATTGCAATCCAAATTAAAACAAATAAATATAATTTAATTCTCAAACGGTGAATAAAGTTGGATGAAGGAGTATTAGTAAAATTAGTTAGTCCCAAAATCAAAATGTGTGAAGAAGAATCATTCCCACAAATAATCATAGTAAAATTTACCAAGAAAAATATGTAATGTTTATAAAGGAGTGCTCGATATCCGCTCCTCTAAAATAAAAACCAAACACACTGCAACCCACAAAGTTATTTCCGAATCAAAATACACGGTAACCATACGATCTCCCGCTAACATCACTAATCAACAACATTTATGCTTAACAAAGCCGTAATGAATCCATGACAGATTATAAACAAGTATATAAAATGTACTAAAGATACTTAAAAATATTAAAAATCATAAAAAAAATTGATATGTATGTTTTAGATTAATTTTTTTGAAGCTTTGCGCTAACGCATCATTGGTCATTTGGTAATACTAAAATTAATTTATAGTAAAACTCCACTTATCGTTGCCGACATGTTAGAGGCTTTCGAAATTTTGCCCGACGATGTCGAAATTCCAACCGATGTATATATAGTATGTATCCACCCGAACTTAATGTTAATACAGATGAAGATTCGGTGGACGAAGAAAACGTAAATAATGATCACCTCGCCAAGCACCAATTACAAGCTGGGGTGGAAATTCGATTTGGGGATTTGGAGATTGAAAATGAGATTGAGGCAAGTGAAAAAAAGACAATTCCTCAATTGCCGCAGCCTAGAATACACCAGAAATGGGAGCCGCGAAATGAAGATTTTCGATTGTCCGCCAGAATGTTCAAATCAAATCTATGGAAAGGTACAAAAATTAATCTTATTTTGGAGAATATCCATATTTTGTGCACTTTTATCACTGACTTTATTTTTGAGTTTTTTAACAAATAATAAAATATTTATTTATTTTCTTTTTAGTGATAATTGACTTTTTTATTTATTTAAAGTACTAGTTTCGGGTACATACACCCTTTGTCAACTTATAAAAATATTTTAATTATTATCTCTGCTTACACAGCTATTTATAATCAATTCATACAAACAGTTATACGGCATTTTGTCATTTAGTAGTAGGTGGTTGTGTTTATGTTTATATATTTCCATTTCTTCTAATCTGTTCAGTGCATCTCCTTTTTTCACTCTATGTAAAACCTTTAAATTTTCGGTGTAGTTCGTGTATGTGTGTTGTTCGTTGGTTAGGTGAAGCGCGTATTTGGATTTTATATCGTGTTTTCCTATTTCTTTAAAGTGTTCAATAAACCTGGTTACAAAATTTCTGCCCGTCTGAAATATTTTTATAAGTTGACAAAGGGTGTATGTACCCGAAACTAGTACTTTAAATAAATAAAAAAGTCAATTATCACTAAAAAGAAAATAAATAAATATTTTATTATTTGTTAAAAAACTCAAAAATAAAAATTAATCCTTTAACATTGAGCGCAGAGTCAAGTGCTATTGACTTTTTTGAACTATACTTTCCAAAAGTTTATCGAAACGGTGGTTCATCATACCACATATGACGTGTACGCATTTTTGGGAGTGATGATTATGCCCGGCTATAGTTCCTTACCTCATCAGCGGTTGTATTGGGCAAATGATGATGATGTCCGTAATGAACTCATTTCGAAATGGATGCGAAGAAAGACGTTCGAAGAAATTTTTACAAATATACATTTTTGTAATATAGATACCATCAGAGAAACGAATGATCGATTTGTCAAAGTGTGTCCGTTTATCGTCCATTTAAACAAAGTTTTTATAAAATACGCACCTATAGAAATGGATATATCTGTCGATGAATCGATGATTCGTTACTACGGACACCATTCTAGCAAGCAGTTCATCAGAAATAAACCGGTTCGTTTTGGATACAAGGCCTAGGTAGCAGCCAGCCGTTTGGGATATTGCTATCAATTCGATGTGTATCAAGGTCATAGCCAGCAGCGTGATAGAACTATAGAATTGGGGGAATCTGTACTACTTAAGTTTGCTCAAAAAATGAAACAGCAATTTCCAGAGACCACATTTTCATTTTACTTTGATAATTTTTTCACTGGGCCAAATCTTATAAATACACTCAACTGTATGAACTTCGTTGGAACGGGCACACTGCGGGAGAATAGGCTAAAAAATATTACAATGGCGAAGAAGAAAATTTTTAATAAAAAGCCGAGAGGATCATATGAAAACTTCGTTGATGTGGATAACAAAATGGTTTTCACAAGGTGGAAAGACAACCAAACTTCGTTGCTATCCAATTTTTTCGGAGAACATCCTGTAGGTGGAACTCAAAGATATTTACATTCGGAGCACAAAATAATGGATATAACACAGCCATTTGTTGTAAAAATGTACAATCGCAACATGGGTGGCATTGATTTGTTGGACCGTCATATCTCAAATTATCGGATGACCATTCGAGGTATAAAATTGTATATGTCTGTACTACTGTGGATGTTGGATTTAGCTGTAGTTAATTCGTGGTCTTTGGCTAAAAAGTACAACTCAGTCAAAATCGATCAGTTGGAATTTCGACGGCAGCTAGCAATAAGAGCACTTCTAATACGCTATGGAATATTATTTACTATAAGTAAAAAAACTAAAAAAAAAATATGTTTATCAAAGGGACCCCATACTTGTGTGAAGTGTCCGGCAAGATTACGTTGCAAATATTGCCACTCAAAAACAGTTTATAAGTATTCTATTTGCAATAATGCTCTTCACACAAAATGCGCTGAAGAATTTCACAGTCAACTGAATTGATTGGGTTCTGAAATTTAATTTTTTTATAAATAAGGTCAGATTCCATAAAGCTGGTAATATGGAATGTTAAACAAAGTGATGAAACCAATTTAAAATACTTATTTTATTAAAACTGAAAACGTGTTTTTTATGAATTTTTAACTTTGTATTGATCCTAATAAAAATAAATTAGTAAAAAAAAAATATATACATTTTTATTTCCGTATGCCCCCATTGATGCGTCTTCGCAACACCCATTATGTTAGATTCTAGAACACTCTCAGCACTTTTTATTTCAATTTATGTTTATTTGAAACAAAATTAATAGGAAACTAGTGAAAAAAAAAATTAAATACTTTCAAAAAAAACTTTGGTCTCAAATGGGTTAACACCACTACGGATGGAATCTTTTCAGACAAATGTATTTACCTTACACCCTCGCGCGATTAACTACAGGAAGAAATCGGGTTTCATTCATTTTTGTCATTTTGACAAATTCCATAAGCTTAAATTTTTTTCTGTGATTTTAGTGAATAAATTAGATATCGCATCGTTCAAATGTAATCAATTTTTTCCTTTGCTTTTACTTGTGGGATGGTAATATTTTGTTTCTGAGAAAGCCTCAAACCATTATATTCTCAAGGTAAATAAGCCTAATACCTAATTTGGCAAAATATGCTTCCTAGTGTGTCGTCTGGCATTAGATAATTTGGGGGACTTTACATTATTGTCACCATTCTTGTTATGATATATTCCGCTATGGGGAAAAAATATTTTTTTCAATCACTGATTAAAAAGAAAGCACAAGTGCACAAAACGGCATACAATCTGGACCGCATTCATCTACAAACGTTTCTAGAGGGTGATAGATATCTTCTGCTGCAGTTTACGCAGTTTACATCGACACGTGATTGGTGCCGTCACTTAGTTTTATGTATTTTACGTTGTCTACTTGTCTTTATATTTCGGATAACCGGTAACCTCACATTTTAATTTAAGGTAACTCCAAAAGTATGTTGGAACATTCCTTAATTTTTCTTAAAACGTACGTACGGACCTGGACAATTTTAGGTTTTCATGAAAGACAACGGCAAACTTGGGTTAATCTGCTGAAATATAAAAACAAATGATATGGTGAACTTCCGCAGGTCATGAACGTATCTAGTACAATTATTAAACGTAACGTAAAGTAAACTTTTATACCACTATTGTGTCTATTTTATCGAAGTAAAGAGCAGTAAATTGATGCTATGCTGGTGTGGAATCTAATGATGCCGCGGCAAACGCAACTTCATTGCTGCCGGCTTGGTGTGTTTCATCCTTTAGGCGTACATTCAAAAAGTATTTGGTGGAAAACAAACTGCATATTTTAAACCGAATTTATTCTGCGTTTTAATATAATTGTAGGCTAAAATTGTATTGACTCCTTATTTATTTTCTTATTGATTTAGATTTACGCCAAAATGCAGTGGGTTACCTAGCACTATACCAACCATCTAAATTCTAATTAACTATTTCGCCACAAGATCATTTATACCTGAAAAGTAGATAGGTCAACACGAGTTTTTTGGATCAATTATTTCAAATGAACCGTGCGCATAGAACGAAAGCATTTTGAAATATGGCGATAAAACGTACAAATCATCCCATTTTCATTTATCCTACCATCCATAAATTATTTAGATACGCACAGAACACGCATCAATAAGGAAACACAAACTTAAATATGTTTGGTGGAAAGGAATTTGTACGAATAAAATGAAAATGACGAAATACAAAATGGTACATGAAAGGCAAATGAAAAACTTTAAGAAAAATGTGGAAAATATTTCATCATATTGTATTTTAATATAATTCTTAATTTTACGTAAGGAAACGTCACACAACACTTTGGTATATATAAATGTTATATAAAGTCTAAAATAAAGCATAACTGGATAAATTTTTAATAACTAAGTTTACTCGTTTTTTAATCAAATCGAAGCTTTTAGTTAATTAAAATTCTCTTTTGTATTTAATTAAAACAGAAAGGTATTCCAATATGCAATGCTATGATATCGAACCGTTTCAAGTGCATTATACCCAATACCAATTATAGTGCTTCGATAAAATTTATATTTTATTTTTTTATGATCTGAAACTAATTAATTTCATGATTTTATATCTTGTATCGGAATATAGAAAAATTGAATTAAAAATTTTGCAAGTTTGAAAAAAAAAATCTCTAATAATAGTGATTAGTTTCTAAACGAATTTGTTGGCTGCGTGAATTAAAATAGATTAAAGGTGCTCCTGCTCGTACCTATATCATATCATCTTTTTTAAAGGACAAAAATGTAGGTTACATTTCGCCCACAACTAACTTATTTTGCAATATCTCTAAATCATCATTACTTAGAACAAAGCTCCCCTTATCATTGATATATGAATTCCATATTGAACTCATCACTCGATTTACATCTCAGTAGAAAACTCTTATATGTATAACTGAACTACTAACTAATATTTAGAGTCATGATAGAGGCAGAATTCAAAAGAGATATTTCGTCATCTGATTGCGATGGGTGATGCAAATAAAACAACCTTGACCCCATGTCGGAGAATGGCCTATCTTTAGGCTGGCATGGAGATATGCAATGTGTAAATGGTTCTACGTAAATCAGAACTATTGTGCCTACAAATTAATTCGGTCCGTTTACAAAAAGTGGCTCTGACTATAATAAATTAATGGCAGCTGATTTCACACAGATTGCTTTGATTTTCATACACATCGTGTTTTTTACTGGTGTTGAATATGTCGAATTTAGTGATAATTAAACAGCATCTGCGGGAAGTGTTAATTTTTTGTTTTATTTGGAAAAAAGTGCAGCTGAAGCACAACGCTTCATAATGATTTCAGTGTTGAGGATAAGCCTAGGACAGCCAAAAAAATTCGTAGACGCTGAATTGGAGGCATTTTTACATCGGATAGTGACTAGGTGACGAGAAGTGGATCTTTTACGATAACCCATAGAGGAAAAAATATTACGCTTTGCGCGGCCAATCGTTGCCATCGACCTAAACATCAACACCAAAGACGAATATTCATGGTTCGAAGGTTATGCTGTGTATCTGGTGGGACCAAAAAAGGCGGTGTGTACTACGAGCTGATATAACCTGGTGAGTCCATTACAGACGAGCGGGTACAGACTACATTTAATTCGTTTGAGCCTATTCGGTCTCATGTTGCAAAAGTCGTAAACAATATTTGGAAACGATAAGTGGGATATTTTACCACTTCTTTCGAAGAAATTGATAATTGGCCCCCAACTTGAATCGTCTCGAAAGACGAAACGTTTTTCCGAGGTAATCGGAAATTGCCTGAGGTGGCAAAAAGTCGTAAGCAGCGATGAACAATATTTTTATTAATCTATTCATTAATTTTATTTTAAAATAAAGGCATTTTTAAAATTAAAAAAACGGACCGAAATAATTTGTACTACCAGTTTTGAACTGTGGTTATTTTGCAGGAAATCTCTCGCCGTCGCGGTCATTCAATCATATTTGACAGGACTCATCAGGCGCTGAAATCAGTGACGGAAGAATAGCGTTCTCATTATTGCAGGGAAGTGACCAGATATCAATGTGATGTAATCATTCAAAGGCACGGAATTAGCATATTTTCTTATTTACTTTTACTAGCAATAATCGGTGATTCAAAAACATTTGCTAACAAAGCCGAGGATAAAATAGGGGTATAAATTTTGAAAAATTTGAAATTCAGAATTGTTTATTTACAGTTTTTAGGAGAAGCAAGCTACATTTAATTTAGCAATTGTTTTATTTTTTCAATATTTTTTTTTTTTTTATTTATTTTTATTAATAATAACTGCTTCGACAACCTGGCAGACACAGATCACAGGGTTTTAATCGCTCTTATCGCTTCTTCTGATAGTACCACAAATGTTGAAAAAATCAAATTTTGTAAATATAAACTTTTTTTAATGTAATTTTAATTCTTTATATACCTAGGACGATGGGGGCTGCCGCTCAAACCCCCGCTTTTCCAGAATTTATACAATTCTTGAATTAGTGTCAAATTTTATTAATAATTTTAAACTAAGTAAAAAAAATTGAAAACATTTCCCTGATTAATTACAATAGTACGCAATATTTTTTAAAGTGAAAATTTTCCGGAAAATGGGGTAATTTTTCGATTTATCTAACGAGCATATTCAGAATTCGAAACGATTACAAACAAAATAATTGATTGTATTTCTGAAGGTGAATTGATTGAAAATTATCAAATGGATTTTGACTTATTTGATGAAAGGTATCAAAAAATAAAATCCAACATTTTCTTTTGTATGGAAACTGTATTAAAATCGAATAATTGACATACCGTTTCAACACAAGATTTATCAACGCTAAAAATTACTAAACACATTATTAAATTGCCACAATTAAACATTCCCCATTTTAACGATGATCCTTTAAAGCGGGTGACATTTAAAGACATCTTCAAAGCTGTAATAAATAATAATTAAACTCTAACAGATGTTGTAAAATTTATATATCTTCAAAACAGTTTAGAGAGTGAAGCAAAACAATCTCTTGGTCTCATCGAAATATCTGATGCAGATAACAAACGAGCCTGGGCAGAACTCATATAGCGTTTCGATAATCCAAGAATTATCATAGAGAAACATATTGATGAATTAATTGATTTAAAGCAAATTAATAATAATCCAAACGCTTTCGAAATGAGAAAATTCGCAAAACCATATTATCGCATGTAAAGCACTTGAAACTTGCGATGTGGAGTTTGATGAATGTTCGGAAATTGTAGTGATAAGACTTGTAATTCACAAATTAGATAGAAAATACATAAAGGAGTGGGAAAAGGAAAACACTTCTAAGGAAAAAACTACATGGGCACAATTTCGTGAATTTCTTGAAATGAGATGTCGAATCTTGGAATCAATTTCAAGTTATAATTATAATACCAATAATAAACCAATATCGGGTGGTAATTTTCAACAAAACAACAAAGCATTATTTACCAAATTAAAGCATTCATTCATGACTCAAAAATTAAACACGAATGAGTCACAGTCTGCCAATTGTAAAATTTGCAATGGTGTTTCACATCCATATTTTCGTTGCCAGTCATTTTTGAATTTAATTCAAATTGAAAAATTTAATAAAATCAAAAATATTCGAGCTTGCATAAATTGTCTAAACCCGACTCATATTGTTTCTGATTGTCGGTCTACAGGTTGTAAATTATGCAATAAAAAACATCATACACTTTTATATCTGAATCAACATATAAGAAATATTGAAGATAGCAAAATCCAAACGGATCAATCCAGTAGTAAACAAACGTTAACTATACTATGCCAACAATTGAACATATTGAAGACTGCCGAAGCTATTCAATTCAAAAAGGTCTTCAAGGCATAGAAACAGTTATATTACCAACAGCAAGCATATTGCAAACATCTAAACGGAAAGTATATGGAGTGTCGTGCATTACTTCAGGTAGCCAGTCAAATTCCAGAATTTCATTCAGGTAGCCAGTCCAATTTCATAACTATGCACATGGCAAAAAAGATGGGATTTAAAACGAATGAGGTGAATATAGCATTGAAAATACTAGAATTGACACAGTATCAAGAAAGGTAAATAAGTAATTTCAACCGAAATAAAATCGTTTTACAAAAATTAGCAAACAATTTACCTCAAACCAGTTTTTAATCGATGGTCTATTCCCTCCAATATAAAATTATCAGATCCACAGTTTAATGGATCACGACCAATTGACATTTTAATCGGTGCAGAATTCTTTCCAAACATTTTATTACCCAACAAAATTGAACTGAAACATCAATTGCCCATTCTACAAGAAAGTACATTTGGTTGGTTGATATTTGGCAACGTAAATAATATTTTTTAAACTTTAGTGTCATTTATTAAGATTTTAAATTTATTTTAGTTAATTAGATAGTAAAAAAATTATTTCATTTTTGGAATATAAGGTAAATAAAAGAGAAAATGAAAGTATACGAAATTTTTTTTTTCCGTATATTAGATGTTATTCCGGATAACAGATTTCCGGATAAAAGAGTTTTGTATGTACTTTATGGTGTTATGACACTGACTAGTTTTTCAAATGGTTCATGTGATTAAAAATGAAAATAGAGTAGGACAAGTAATGTAAATACAAATCACTTGAAAGAATGAGTGTATACAACATATAAACAAAAAATAGAAATAAATTCAGCAACAAATGATATAGCTTACTTTTGCAGCAGTTAAATTTGGGCAAATCTATAAAAAATAAATCAACTTTAATTATTTTTTTTGACGTATAGTCATTTTTTATTTTTAGTAATGTGATTTTGTGTGTACGTGTATAGTACAAACATTTCTCCAAACAAAATATTGCAGCGCACGCTGCACAGATATAGGTATTATTTTATTTTCATAACGTCAAAATAAATGCGCATAGTGTTCTCTACTGTTTAAATTAGTTGTTTCTCTTTTTCGCCTTAATAGTTTTACAGCACATTACAGCACTTGAAAACTAGTCAGTATCATACCACCATTAATTAAACTAAAAACTACATTACACATATCATTTATTCAACAACAGGACACAATTTCACCTTTCATAACAAGATTTTGGGAAATTGAAAATATACCAGCAAAACGATTTTTGTCTGTAGAAGAAAATGAGTGTGAACAACATTTTCAGAGGGCCTATTTTTTAATTCAACCTGAAGAAGCAGTGCGCTGTCAAAAAATACTCTGTGTTTTTTTATTCAACCTGAGTAATTTTACTCTGCACACTGCGTTTTTATTTGTGAATTGTGCTTACACCGAGCTTACTCGGTTCTTCAAATTTTGCTCTGAAATTAATGTCAGTGTACGAAGAGTGTGCAAAGTAAAAAACAATTGTTTACTCTATGCGCACCGGATAATTTTACCCAGTACAACCTTCGCTCGGTGTACACTACCCGGGGTAAGCCTGCTTGCTCGGGTTGAATTAAAAAATAGACCCAGACTATACGCATTACAGGCCAATATAATATTTTTGTTACCTCTACGCAAATCAGTGTGATGTTTGAGAGTGATACGTGTGATGTTTGATGCTTCGGCAAAGAGTTCAAACGGAAATTCATTAAATGATAAAATGATGGTTGGGCCAACTGTTCAGTCCGAACTATTCAACATAATTTTACGTTTTCGTAAATATCAGTATGCTTTGACGTCTGACATAACGAAAACGTACAGGCAAATCAATGTTGATGCTATAGTCAAATGAGATTTCAACGTATTATATGGCGTGACAATTCACAAGGACTTTTAAAAACATTCGAACTCACAACAGTTACATATGGTACTGCGTCAACTCCATTTTTGGCAACGCAATCGCTTACACAATTAATTAGCTTTCGATGAAAGTTTAAAATTTCCACTTGCTTCACAAGCATTACTCACTGATATTTACGTCGACGATATAGTATAACAGGTACAGACACATTATCCAATGCATTGCAACTCCAATCATAACTTTGTAAATTAACGAAAAATGGTTGTTTTCATTTACACAAATGGTGTACTAACGATATCAATTTGAATTTAGTAAAGACAAATATATTAAAGCACTTGGTCTATTCTGGCAACCATTTGAAGACTATTTTATATTTAATAAGCCAACAATAGAAAATGAAATAACATTAACAAAAAATAAACATATTACGAGCAATTGCTAAACTTTTTGATCCATTAGGCTTATTAGCACCTGTAATCATAACTTCATAGCTTTTAATGCAACGTTTATGGAAAGAAAATTAAGGTTGGGATGACAAACTTCCTCAAAATATTTCAAAAGTCTGGGTTTTATTTCGATACAGTTTAGAAGTTATAACACAAACCAAACCATTTCTATGATTGTGAAGTACATACCAAAAATAATACCAAAAATTTACACTGTTAAATTTAAAAATATTCCAATTGGATTTGTTTTGTGGTGAAATTGAAACAATTTTAGATAATCTTTAACATTTATATTACAGAAGTCTCTAAGTCCCTAATAGTGTCGCTGTAAAGATCAAATAATTTTCTAACGATTTGAGATAAACATGAGAAAATTGTAAATCGATTTACTAAACTTTTTTTTAATTTTAAAGAAAGCTATTTAAGACAATGTTTCTACTTTTATATCTCCGATCCTAGAGATGTTCACGGGGTCACAACTGTAAGACGGAATAACTAAATCAAAACTCCACGTGTGTGGTGAACAAGATTTAATAATGATGATTTTTAACAAGTCCAGCGCATTTTTAAACAACTATGGTTTTTGATTTCAATCTATTTTCTAATTGTTCTATTACCCCTCCTAGAGACGTTCACAGTTTTTAAAATGTAATTTAGGATAGCGTAGACAAAATTGCAACACTGAAATGAACATGGATAGTTTAAGATGGTATTTACTATGCCACACAGGCTACTTAAAAATTCCATGAATTTTAATAAATTTTCAAATTTTATTTCATGAATCCTAGAGATGTTCATGAGACCTCACATACATGGAGAGACAGATCAGTCAAAACCCTATAATAGGATTTTTAACATTTTTGGCATTATTTTTGGTATGTACTTCACAATCATACCATTTCTTAACACTGAAGTGGATTATTGTGGTCCATTTTACATAAGGAACAAACTTCAGCGAAAGTCATCACCTTACAAGTCCATACATTTAGACATAGTCACTGAATTAACATCGCAATGTTTTATTGCATGTCTTAATTGTTTTATCTCACGACGTGCAGTGTAAGCCAATATCTTGTCAGCTTGTGGCAATGCAAGCACTTTCGTTGGTACAAATCGGGAATTAAAAGAGTTAAGTTCAAAAATTCATTTCACAAACCGAACAAGAAAAAATTATGTCTTATTATACAAATAAACAAATAAATTATCATTTTATCCCACCATGGTCGCCCAGTTTTGGAGGATTATAGGAAGCATCCATAAAATAATTTAAATTTTATTTCAAACGGGTTACTAAAGATAAGATATTATCTTTAGAAGAATTTACAACTATTATTATTCAAATAGAGGGAATACTTAATTCTCGACCATTATCATGTTTGCCTGATGATCCTTATGATCCAGAACCGTTAACTCCAAATCATTTTTTAACAGGATGTTCTCACATGCCAATTTACGAACCTCAACTCAGTAGAATCATTTTGGAAACGATACTCAATGGAATATTTGCACACTCTACAAACCAGAGTAAAATGGAAACAAGAATCGTCAAATATTAAAATTGATGATATCGTAATGGTTGTTGATGAACATCTTCCATCAATCAAATGACCATTGGGTAGAACTAAAACTATTTCGTCAATACAAGGAAAAGATAATAAAATGTGAGTGGTTGAAGTAAAGACGAAGGGAATTTTCAAACGTGCCATTTCTAAAATAGTTAAACTTCCCACTGATTGAATAGTTATCATATTATGTTAAGCTACCTTTCAC
Organism: Nephrotoma appendiculata; assembly: GCA_947310385.1. Lineage (NCBI taxonomy): Eukaryota > Metazoa > Arthropoda > Insecta > Diptera > Tipulidae > Nephrotoma > Nephrotoma appendiculata. Next base: position 297,193,003 of record OX371225.1, read on the forward strand.
TTAAGAATTTTAATCTGTTTTTGAAAGTATGAGCTTTCAAGAGAGATTAAAAGAAAAAAAGGGCTAACAACAACCTTAGAAAAATGTAGGGAAAAAATATGTACGTTTGTTTCTAGTCATTATAAAATAAAACTTGTGTGGAACAAGTGGAGAAATAAAAAATATAAATTAATTTTAAATAAAAATTGCAAACGCAATCGTAAAACCATTTGTGTTGCAAACGCAACCACAAAAATAAAACACCACCACAATTAAAAAACTCAACTCCAACGCAAATAACAGTTACCCAGAATAATTTTGTAAAGAAAGAAATACTGTCAAATTCTTTAGTCATAATTCTTTAGTAACATGACATTTTTTGGCAGGAAAAAATGCAGTCTCGTATTAATAAATTACAAAACACATAGTACACATAATTTTAAATAACAGTTCTGCTTACCTTGCATTCACCACACTGTGCATAGCCGCCATTTATAATCACCACTAAAAAGCTCACTACACTTACACTGAATAAAGCACAATTTTTCACAGAACAAGACACTTTAGCACATGCTTAGATACTTCACTGAAATTAAGCAAATATTGATATTCAAACCACTAACGTATATTCCCGTATAATCCCGCCTCGAAACTCGATACAAATTCGAGCAAATACGATTTTAAACACGATGCGACGCACTTGAAATTTCATTTATAACTGAAGACAAAAAAACAGATTTTTAATCAAATCAATCCCGTTATGATGTAAACCATTTAAATGTATACGTGTAAATGTAAATATGTATATGCATTTACGAGTAGGTATTTGTTACACATACGAAACCGCAAAATTGTTATTTGTAAATCCGTCCGATTGAATTTACATCATACACACACGAGACACAAGATTAACTGTAACCAATATACCTCGGCCTTCATCCGATAACGTAAACAACAAACCAAATACACAAAAACATTTTGATTTGAATCAACCAATGTTATGATTAAATTATAACCCCAAAAATGAAATAAAAAATTTGATTGGCATCAAATTTTCTAAACCATGCGTGAGCTATGTTTGTAAACATGCCACACAGAGATTTATTTCAATATTCACTGTAATTCAGTGAACACAACGCAATAAACAAAACAAGAAATGAAGCAGCGAGATGAATTATGATAACAGGTTGTTTTTCTGATGAATTATTTATCCCGCAATATTTTCCGTACCTATACTCGTATTATTTGAGGGAGTAACACCAAATCCAAAAATCGATACGCAATTTTTTACTGTGACAAAATTATCTAGTTCGAGGTATTCAAATACTTCTAAATTATAATTGTATCCCCAGGTTTGGTAAGTTACTTCTTCGGGTAACTAACTGTAAACATTTTTTTAATAATATACGTGCATGATTATATGGTTGGTGTGCTCAAGCCCAAAAAGTACACACTTTGTTGGTTGAATGTATAAATAATGCCTCTGGAGGCTAATGCTTTATATATTTAGGGTTGGTTTATTATAAAAGGAAATCATGATTTGAGTTTATGAATAATTTTTTTTTTCATTATTTCCACTATACGTTACACCTTTATGTATCCAATTCTATGTACTCAGCATATTTTCGGAAGCAATTTGCATAATTAAAAAGTTATATTACGAGACAGCGTATAAAATCCATAATTATATGTAGGACATGTTATACCGACTTCAATAATTATTATTAACCGACCGTAGCCCTAGACCTAAGATGTAATTTTATGTTTGAAGGTCGATCAAATTTGAAAATATATCATTTCTGCTCAACTCAACTGTCATTTTGTTTTTGATTTGGATATTCTATTATGTCTATGTGGGTCAGAATAGCATTATTATTTGACAAAGGTTGTCTGCTATGAAAACATACCTGTTCTAGTCACCACCTTTATAATGTAAAATCAATAGTTATTCCCCACATTTGACGTAAATTTCGGTATGTTAAATCAATCAAATGGTAGATCTCAATGTATACATATGCGAATTGGTTAACACCCACAAAAGTTAATTTTTAGACGAAGGTCTTTGAAAGAAATTGTTGTTTTCCTAAGAAATTTGGTAAAATGGGTATTACACCAAACCTAATAACCGCAAATCCCAACTTGAAAACAATTTAAAATGTAATTTGGAAGAACAAATCCTTTATGATTGGATACAATTATACAAAGAATTATTAAAAATTAGCTCAAAAATTAGCGGAACTAAAAATTTGTTGAAATTATAAAAAGGAAAAATTATTAGTAAAACAGTTAGGCATATTCAAATAATTTTGGTATGAAAAGTAAATACTAGTTAATACGCAATTACTAAATGTGAGCTACTACAGGAATGTCAATAAAAATTAGATAGATTAATACTAATAATTAAAGATAAGGAGCTTTAAAATGACAAATTACTTAAAAAATAAGGCAAAATATTCCAAAAATACCACCTCTATATCAATACAATGACCAGAACCCATTTGTCATTGTCGAAGAGTTTTTTCGCTTCCAAATAAGTTAGGGAAGAGGGGATCAGTGTATAAAAATACCCAAATCGCAGAGATGACTAAGAGAACCAAAAATAGACAACAGATTGGTGACAATAAACAAACTATAAAACATTTTATTGATATTCACAATCTCCATATGATTGAGCATTGCCGTTTCTAATTGGCCCCATAGTTGATAAACATTTAAAAATTAAATCAAACAAATTTAAACATTTGCTGCATCGAAGTTTGGTTATCCTGGATTTAAAAAAAAAGTATCCCCCTTGTAACAAGCAAAACATCCTGGAGGAAGTCTGCTGAGGTGTTCGGACGTAAAGAAGAACGATAGGGCCACGGGAAATGGTGGCGGGGGCGATTAGAGGACCTGCCTCGTCCGCTTAACACAATCGAGGTCCCAAAATTCATTACAAGGGGAATGCAAACGGAGGCAGTGGAAAAACATAATGACACAGACAATACGAACGTGAGAAGCCTCAAGATTATTAGGGTAGACCAAGAAAGACGTGAAACCTTTGAGCAAGTCAGCAGAAGGAGAAATTGTGGGAGAAAATCTAATAGAGATAACAATTCGAACCTGCATCGATTAGAAGAGACGGCCAACGAGCCGGATGTAGACGTTAAGGACAAAAGTGATCAACAGCAAATAGAATGCATTGTGAACATAGAGGGAGATAACCGACCACACGTAGATGTAGAGATATTGGGGTATGAGGTGACTGGTTTGTTGGATTCTGGCGCCACTTGCACCATACTCGGTGGAAGCGATATATATACACGTTTAACGAAGCTTGGGTTGGAATTGGTTCCCACTAAAACCTACGTAAAAACAGCTGATGGAACCGTGCATTTTGTGGGACATGCGGTTGATAATCCATTTGTAATTGGCACAACTTGCAAGGTGATTAGGTCTCTGGTGATACTGTCGATTGATAGGGATCTTATATGTGGAATAGATTTCTGGGAGACGTTCAGGATCTGGCCCCGCGTGATCAAGACGGAGGAGCTATGCGCAGCGGAGTGTATTGAGGATTTAGAAAAAGATGATCGTAAAATACAACACGAGTTAGATGATTGTCAAAAGCAGGAGTTAGAGAAGGTAATACACGAATTTCTACTCACTCGTCTTGACAAGCTAGGCTGTACAAAGTTGTTGCAACATGATATCGATACGGGAAATGCGAATCCGGTAAAAACACGAGCACGCCCCATATCTCCATATGTGCAAAAGGAATTGAATTTGGAGTTGGATCGGATGATACGGTTGGGAGTCGTGGAACCGGCTGGTCCTGCTGAATGGGCACACCCTCGTGTGCGTTCGAAAACCTTCGGGTAAAATTATATTCTGCTTGAACGCACGCAAATTGAACGAAGTCACAGTAAAAGATACGTACCCGTTGCCATATATTACTAGAATCTTGGGCCAGCTATCAGGCACGAAATATTTATCGAGTATGGATCTCAGCGACGCCTTTTGACAAATCGAGTTGAAGGCCGACTGTCGAGCGAAAACAGCATTCATCGTACCAGGAAGAGGTCTATTTCAGTATAAGCGCATGCCGTTCGGGCTGTGCAATGCGAGCCAAACTCTTTGCCGACTTATGGACAAGCTTCTCGGAGTTGATCTGGAGCCGAGGGTATTCGTGTACCTGGACGACATAATCGTGATGTCACAAAGCTTCGAGGAGCATATTGAACTAGTACGCGAAGTAGCGAAGCGGTTGCGAAAGACTAATCTCACGATTAGCGTGGAGAAATCTAGGTTTTGTATGAAGGAAATTAAGTAGCTGGGCTACATTCTGGACGTTCACGGGCTTAGAATCGACCCGGAAAAGATAAATGGAATTTTGAATTTTGCGACACCCAAGACGATCAAAGATGTAAGGATCAAAGATGTAGGGATGGCGGGTTGGTACAGGCGGTTTATCCCTGATTTTTCTTCAGTGACTGCACCAATTACCAACCTAATGAAGAAGAATGCTGGCAAAAAGCTGCAATGGACAACCGAGGCGCAGGCCGCGTTCACCCAATTAAAGACATTACTAGTATCTGCTCCAATTTTGGTAAACCCGGATTTCACGAAGACGTTCACGGTACAGACGGATGCCTCGGACACTGGAGTGGGTCCGGTGTTAACGTAGGATGTGGATGGATTTGAGAGAGTGATCGCATATATGAGCCAGAAGCTAACATCGACACAAAGGAAATATCCAGCCACAGAACGGGAGTGTCTGGCAGTGGTATTGGCTATTGAAAAGTTTCGGCCCTATATTAGTGATGTTCGAACTGAGTCGAACCGAATACTTTTAACCTGATACTCAAAAAGTTCGAACTATCAATTGAGTACTTTTAAAAGTATCTGGTTAAAAGTATCAACTAATACAATTCGATGCTCAACTCAAATAGAATAACCAAATACATAGTTGGTTCGGTATTCGTATGGTTTATTTCCTTATAGATATAATTTGTTTTGCGAGAAAGAGCGAATTGTGTATATCGTACCAACTAATAATATTTTTGGATGTTTCCTTCTGAAAAATAGAGATAAATACAAACATAATATAACAACGTAATATGTATACAAATAAAAGTATTCATCTCTCAATTTTAATATATGTATATACGAAAGAGAATCCAAAAGAGATGAAGCATATGTAATGAGTTATTTTTCTTTCACATTGAGCTGATATACCGAATTGATATTTTTGAATGAGTACCGAATAAATACTTGTATGTGAGATTCGTAAATCTCTACTTGACGAACCGATATTGATATTCGAGTTGATATTGATATTAAACCTGATACTTTCGGTTTCGGTATATCGATATTTATATCGGATATCTGTAACTATTGTTGATTGTTCGGATTTAATATTGAAATATTTTTCTTTATGGCTGATTTTTATTTCGAATTTATATAAAATTAATAAATGATATTTTTATTTCGAATAGATTTAAATAAAATTAATAAATGATTAATTAAATTTTTAACATTATCAAATCTTATTGTTTTTGATTAGTAGCCCCTTTGGGTATTAAATTCATATATGTCACAAAAAGTATCAATTGGTTAAAAGTATCGGGTTAAAAGTATCAGGTAGTTCGTTCGAATAAATCAATTGATATTGATACTGAAAAGTATCTAATAAACCCATCACTACCCTATATCGATGGCGTGCATTTTAAAGTAGTGACGGATTGTGCTTCTTTGGTTGGGCTCAAAAACCTAAAGGACCCTGCTTCGAGATTGGCCCGTTGGTCGATGCGTCTACAACAACATGATTTTGAACTCCGACATCGAAAAGGAAAAGTAAATGTAGTGCCAGATGCATTGTCGCGAGCTGTAGAATACATTCAGATAGTTACCGACGCGCAGAAGGATCCGGTGTATGAGAAACTGAAACAAGACGTCAACGATTATCCTCACAAGTATTCCGACTTTCGCTTGCAGGAGGGGAAAGTATACAAATATTGTCAGACAGTTCAAGGCTATGGGACGCATACGTAGAGTTGGAAGCAGTATATCCCGCGAAATGATAGAAAAAAGATCCTGTATGAGAAACACGACAGTGTTTTGGCTGCGCACCTTGGATTTTTTAAAACTCTGCGTCGTATACAGGAGAATTGTTATTGGCCCAGGATGTCGGCCGACATTCGACAATACGTTAAAGTTTGTGAGCAATGTCAAGTAAATAAACCAAAGTACGAGATTTCAAGGGTGCCCATTGGTGAACCAAGAGATCCGACGCGCCCGTGGGAAATAATAACCGTTGACTATATGGGACCATACCCGCGGTCTAAAATGGGAAACCAAGTTTTACTTGTGGTGATCGATGTATCTAGCAAATTTGTGATGCTAAAGCCCATTAGAAATGCTGAGTCAGTGTCGTTAATACGATACCTGGAGGAAAATGTTTTCCTGGTATTCGGCGTACCATCGGTATTGATATCGGACAACGGTAGTCAATTTACTGCGAGAAGATTTCCTTCAGATACCAAGTGCGGCATTTCTTAAACGCGTACTACCATCCGCAAGCAAATCCGGCTGAAAGGGTTAATAGAAGTATATTGTCCGCAATACGTAGTTACATTGGCAAGGACCAGCGCAATTGGGATGACAAGATTGGGCAAATTTCGTGTGCCTTGAGAACAGCAGTACATGAATCGTCCAAGTACACACCCATTTTTGGAAATTGGAGTGGACGTCATAGCGTTTTAATAACGAAATTTTTTTTATTTTTTGTTGTATTTTGAATAAAAAAATTTTTGTTGTCCCGACGATGAGTGTAGTGTAACGGCTACCTGGTAGGGGTTGGTGGAGAAACGTAAATAACGAGCGGTAGCGCGGGTTTGATCCTGCACTCGCAATTTGGATTCGTGCAAACGTTCTCCTACCTGGTCTCGATTTTAAAATTCCATTCCCACCTTAAAGACTCGTCGGTCGACAAATAAATAAAGTCGCCGACCATAAAACAATAAAATTGTAAATTTTTTATTTTTTTTAATTCCATCATAAAATTAAATGAGCGCACACCATAAATGCAGACGTTGTGCAGCATGCATTCAGGCGAGAAAAATAGTCGAAGTGACAAAAGCTTTCCGCGATCATCAAAGGGGGGGTGAGATGACGTTGACAAGGTGTTTCGCAAATGGAAGATGTAGTTTTCGGACATGGGTGAACAGCAGGGCGACAACACGGAAACATGAAATTTTGGATGTGGAAATATAAGACGGAAAAGAAGAGGTGACGGGAGGACAGTTAAAATTTGACCGCCAAGTCCGGGCGGATCGCAATAATCAAAAATTAATATAATATGAAACATGGAATGACAACGCCATCATTTTTTTTGTTGCATTCCATAAGTATAATTTAAGAGTTTTGATGTCGATCGAGTGATCGTTAAGTTTGTTAAACAACAAGATAATAAAATAATAAATCTGTATAATTGTTGTTAACTGTTCAATATTACTCAAGAGTTTTTTGTGGTCTTACATATGTGTTCAATAAAATAGAATTTGATTAAATAAATTCCCTGTGACTTTTTTTTATTGTATTGTTGGTGTAATTTGTGGTGGTTAATTAAAGCAAATGAACAAAAAAGTTTGAACGGTCGTGTTTTTTTTTCAAAAAAACCGTGCAATATTATAATTTTATAAAAAACAATCTTAAAATTTTAAAAAGTCCAAGACCTATTGGAATAAAACATACAAAAAAAAAATTAAAATTAGAAAATTAGGCTAAATCGAAAAGTGCATTGGCAACTCATGACAATAAAATAAGCAAACCATAATACCAGAGATAAATTGCACTAGCGATCTGCGATATATCCGTCTATTTAGGTCTTGGCTGTGCTAATAAACCATTTCCATATCAGGTGGAAAAATGATGTAAATGTTGATGTGTATTTGAGGTATACGACGAATGATGGTATATGGTGAATGGTAGTGAGTGATAGACATTCAATCATTGTTTTTCGCAAATGGTGAATGATGGTTTATGGTAAAGTGGTTTATGTTAAATGGTGAATGATACGTATATTGTAAGTGGGGAACGATGGTGAATATTGGTATTTTGTGATTGATCGTAAATTATAAAAGATGGTAAATGGTGATTGGTGGTAAGCAAGCATATAAAAGTATGTCTTTAATTTTTTTTTCCTCGATTTACTTGTTTTTAGGTGTTTAATAATCGTTGAATTTTTTTTAATATTATCATAGATGTTTTTTCTATGATATTACCTCGCAATACTGGATTCATGGTACTAGAACAAAAAAATTCAAAAATTGTGAGCACCATTTTTGTGATTGTGATGTTTATGATTTTTTATACAAGATTATTTGGGGTTTGATTTGCACCGTCGAGGAATTACGTATTACTGGCACATACGTACATAAGTCGTCGTACTTTTTCCATGTATCGTTGACAACTCCATAGCAAACATAGTGTCCTTCCGACGGTTTGGGAAAATTTATAACTGGGCCATCATGTAAAAAGCTGATAAGTGATACAACTTTATAATTATTTGGTTCACTTTTATAGTGCTCGGAATATCAGAAAATCGTACAGAAACATCGCTAATTGCATCGCTATCTATACAAATTATTTGTCCATAAGAAAATAGGATCGGATTCATACGCTGGTATAACATTCTTTGCTAGTCTTTGGGGGCACTTCTTCTTGGCATTCTCCTATTTTTGACACTCATAGTTTTTCTGTTTCATTTGTATAACAGTTGGTGCATTCTAACGTGACCAGCTCTAGTAAACATTTCAAAAATGTTCTTACAAATATTAAATAATTCTGTGGTACAATAGGACATGAATTTATATTTTTGAACCAAAATTTCTTTTCTTATTTTATAAACGTCACATCAAAATCATTGTTAAGCAATGACTGCAATAACAATTTTGTCCGACAGCTGCTTAAATTGTTTAAAATGTAATCATCCTTCCCTATTGAAAGGGCGATGGCTTGGTAAATTAAGTCTATGGCACAGGTGTTTTTGAAAAAGCTACGAGTTTTTATTACATTTTTTATTAGTTGAATTCCTGTAGGGTCCGGTTTATATTTAAATATTTTTTTAGATTTTGGCTGTGTTTTCCTCTTTGGTGTATTAAAGTTTTGGCTCAATGTTGCCATGGCAGTAATAGTTTGGTCTATTTCACATAAATTTTGAAAATTGTGTACAAAATTAAAATCAAAACAGCTCCGCGATTGCTTCTTTTTACAACTTGCTGCGGGAATGAATACTTGCTCTTTCGTTTCCAAACTGAATGGCTGCTTTGAACGTCTAACAAATTGCAGGGACGATTGTTAGGTATTGTGCTACAATATTTTTGCGACAACGAAAACTTTGGGACAGAATGAAATATTTCTTTGCAGACTGTGTTATTTCTATGGTTTAATTCACGGACAAAGCGGCCAACTTTTAACGGAATTTTTCGGTATAAGGAATATGGAAACGGTATAAGAGTTCCGTATTTAATTAGAAATGTGTCATGGAACAATATATTAAAAAAAACATTTTTCAGGCAGTCGTTCGTATCTTCCAAAATATGTAATCGTACTTCAGTACTTATTTCATGTAAGTCTCGATAAAAAGGACTTTGTTTGTAAATTGGGCTAGAAAAGTTTTTGCTATCTAATTATGAAAATGAAATTCGTATGGTTTATTGTCACAGCCAAGACCTAAATAGCCGTATATACTGCTAGTGCAATTTATCACTGGTATTAGCTCCACAGAATTTTAAAGTTTGCTAGAAATTCTCACTCGAGAAATCTTTATCCATATAAATTCTCATCAACATTTACATCATTTTTACACTTGAATGAAAATGAAATTCGCATGGTTTATTAGCACAGCCAACACCTAAATAGCCATACATATCGCTAGTGCAATTTATCTCTGGTATTATGGTTTGCTTATTTTATTGTCATGAATTTTCGATTTAGCTTAATTTTCTAATTTTAATTTTTTTTTGTATGTTTTATTCCAATAGGTCTTGAAATTTTTAAAATTTTAAGAATAATTTTTATAAAATTATAATATTGCACGGTTAGTCCACAATAAGAGGTTACAACAATTTTTGACAGTTTTCAAAATTTTTTTATTAAAAATGTGTAAATTAAAATTAAATTTGTATTATATTTTAAATTCGGAATAATCCTACATGTTTTTGTAACAATTGCTTTTATGAAAGAAATGCTCGAAAAATTCGGAATTTCGGGATAGCACTACATTTTTGTAACGACTACACTTTTTTCGGGTTGACTACACTTTAGCCCAGAAATACACCGAAAAATTCGGGATGGATTTTCGGGCTAACTTCATCGACTTGTTCTTCCTTATTATCTTGCAAACGTGAAAAGTGGAGAAATAGATCGCTTTTGATTCTTACTTACATAAAATTATAAACCAACTTTAAAGCATTACGAGTACAGTCGACATCCGTCCTACCAACATTTCGTTAAAAAATAGTCGAGTGCTCTCCCAAGTGGCTTTAATATAGAACTTCTTCAAAAAATCCTTTTACAAACCTATTTCCATTCAACGTACCCAATCACTTCGTAAACGGTTTAAAAATAGCTGAGATCCGTCCCAGGTGGCCATATTCCAGAAATTCTTCCAGAAATCACTTAAGAATTCCATTTCCATGTATATCGGTTAAAAAATGTTTTCTTGAACAAACTGTGCACACGATCTTTCACGATAAATTATGTTGTACGGTAAATTGTTCACGATAAACTAACAGTAAATAATTTTTTATTAATTCAGTAACCGAAATTTTATCTCCTTCTTTCAGTAAAAAAAAACTTATGTAATTTTTCATTGCTGCCGTTTTAAGAGCTGATAACGTTACACTAGCCTTTTATGTTTGTCTATATTTGGTTCATTTGTCCATACTCCTGTATTCAGAGCGTTCCGTAATACTTCCTTACAAAATTCCTTACAGAAATTGAATTAAATGTATCCGACACACCGCATACCCAATGCAAAAACCTTTTCCTTATGACTTTTTCCTTTTACTTTTTCCTTATGATGAGCATACCCAATAGAAACAAGGAAAGAATAAAATTCGAACTGAACCATACTTCATTATTATTTATTTGTTTACAAAATTTTGACTAATTAATTTTTAACCTCCAAATTTTTCTGAAAATTAATTATTAAAACACCAAATACATTAAAACTCAAATACATTATATTTGAATGTATATTTTGTTTTACAAAATTATATTACACAGCAAAAAGGTGTTGTTATACCCATTCCGTGAAAATCAGAAGATTTATCAACTTCAATTTGGTGAAACATTACTTGGGAGAATGAATACCACTCAAATAGTGATGCAGTCGGCATTTTCGTCACAGAAGCATTATATAATTACTGTGTTTAGGGATGCATCTTTATGATGCAAACAAAACGACATCAAAATCAAAACCTTTTGATACATAAAAAAATATAAAATTTTGGAATGGGTACGAAGGGCCGAATGTCGAAGGGCCGAATGGGTCGAAGGGCCGAATTTTTTTTTTGTTTTTTTGTTTTAAAAATATCATTTTTGGTAAAGGAAAGGAACATTTTGGTGAAGGAAAATTTTGTCATGCAAAAAATAATTAAATTAAATAAAAAAATATATTTCTAAACACAAAAAAAAAAAAAAATTCGGCCCTTCGACCCATTCAGCCCTTCGACATTCGGCCCTTTGAAATCATACCGATTTTCACAACGCTCAAGAAACCAAGTACTGAGCTCTATTTTATTTGTACTGTGTTTATCTGTATTATTGAATCACTGAGCTAGTTTACATCGCTAAACAATTTAGTGGACTGACCTAAATAGCGACCCATTTTAGTCCCGTTTACATCATAAAAATTATAGGTCACATTTGGGTTACATAACGAGATTTATGTACACCATCTATTGAATAATACTAAAAGTATTGCTTATATTCTATCGCAATTCATAATTTTCTCATAAATAATTAATGTAACATTTTCGAAATTAAATTCTTTCATTTAATTTTTTTAAAATTGACTCATTTAATAACTGTAATACTAAATTTTATGCTGATAGGTTTAATTAACATCAATGCCGCTATTGACATCTATTTCATGATAAGAAAACCCTTTAGGTCGATATCGTTTACATCACATTTTTGATCGACCTAATTTGGGTCAGTCCACACAAAAAAGTTACCCAACCTAATTTGGGTACCTAGGTAGCGTTTACATCATGTGTTTAGGTCAGATATAGTGTATAGTGCTGGACCAAATATGACGATTGATTGATTGATTGATTGATTCTGAATGCACGACCAAGTTCTTACACAGGAGCTCCCGGGTGACGCCGGGCCCACCGTACACTCTTTTTACATATAACAAAACCGAAGGATTGGATAGGTTAGTTAAGTGGGACGGAATCGGCCCGGTTACAGACACCTAGGTATAGCCGATAGTTAGTAACACAAAGACAGCACAAAACTAGTCTACTTGGGGAAGGATAAAGGTTTAATAGGTTAAATGGATATTGATGGTATTGGTCATCAATAATTGCTTCTTTAAATCAGCAACCTATGAAAAAATGTTATTATTTCACGTGCATCTGGAAATTTCTTAAAATGTAATTGTAAATTAATGCAAAATTTAATTGATTAAATCGGCCCAGTTGCAGACCCCTAAATAAAGTCGATAGTTATTAATGCAATGACAACACCATTCTAATCTACACAATTAACAATTAATATTTCAAAGAAATATTATTTCACGTCTGTTAATTTCCTGAAATTTAATTCTAAATTAATATTTTCCGGCTTCCTAAATAATATAAACATTTATTAATTTAATCCTGCTGCAATTCCACGACTTACAATAGGATTTCCTGAAACCATAATTATTTAAATTATATCAAACTTAGTCTAAAATTCATTAGTATTTAACCCTTAAATCGAAAAAAAAAAAATATATAAAAAAAACAAAAAACAAAAAATTTCATATGTAAGGCATCCCAAAGGCAATGGTTCCCGGAAAAATATCAATGTTATTCAATGCCAGATTAACTACCGGATATGATATTTCAAACAAATTTAATTTAATTCGCAAAAATTTCAAATATTTTATTAATTTGTTCACCAAAGAAGAAAATATTCGATTAATTACCAGTATAATTATAGTACACAGTATATTTATATCATGCTAAATGGAACTTAACTATTCCTCAACCAATAACTGTTAAATATGGTACACAGAATTGGATTGGCACTCTAGCATGTTCAATGGAACTAAGCCAACTCAAAACAAATGATGATCAAATTCGGGGTGCAAAGCCGAATTTGACGAAATTTTCGGATTCAGCTATAATGAAAGAAACAGGCCGTTTCCAATTGAAATTTTCCAGTTCAGCTTGCAGAGCTGGGCTAGGATTCTAATAAACTAGGATCAACTTGTATTGGGATTTTAATGTTTCTTTTTGATAAAGTTCTAAAATTCGATCATTCTGAATGGAACTTGGCCATATCCCGACCAATTATTGTCAAATCAGGTAAGCAGAATTAAATGTGAATTTAAAAATGGGTTTTAGAGAACTTCTGGAGTTCAGCCGTGCTAAGCAATGTCTTAACTAATCATGTGCGAATCTGATATGTTGAGCTGAATCGGGATTTCAACATAAATCCCGGGTGAATTACTGGATTTTTCAACAAAATAAATCCGAAAATAATCGGCCAAAGAATTTTCCTATTCCTCCATTTACCCGTCAAGACAACCCGTTGACAGATGACCCAGCCGAACTAAGCCTCTCCCAAATTAATTCTAATTGCTAGAATTGCGATTTTCTAGAATTATGCCCAAAAATGATTTTATGCATCTTCCGCAGTATACCGTCTCAACCAAACAAAAACGACCATGATTTATGTGAGGTGATGACACGAACGGAGGATAGAACCACGCGGAAGGCTTTTTACACAATTGGTGCATGAGCAGGTCGTTGATTAGGATTTAGAACTCAAATCAATCGATATTCGTATATATCATTCCCATGCAAAGACGAACCTGTTTCGAGAAATATTATTGAGCCAAAACTTCTTTTAGATAAAATAGTGCAAGCAGTAAGCAATCTAAAAAAACAGTCAACATTAAAAGGCCGAAGGATATCACATCAAAAGTGCTGGACCAAATATGACGATGTAAACTTACTCACTATACACACATAAAGTTACTCTCTATAAACTTCAAAATATTTAACTACATATTTATAGATATTGTAAAAATATTCGCAGTTTTCTTAAATTTGCAGTTTTAAATTTTATTAAAATTGTGTTACATATTTCGGTATATACCAACAATTGACATTAAATTCAAAACGCGGTTAACTTCATTGTATTTCTCATAAAGAAAAAGTTAAAAGTTTGATAACATTTTTCATAAGGAAATTACCAACCTACCAAAAAAAAATTTTTTTTTCTCAAAATTTTTTTCATACTTTTCTGTGAGGAAAAAGTTAAAGGAATTCCATTGGGTATGCGGTGTAATCATAAACTGTTGTACTCGTACGAGTACTGTGTAAATTATGATAAATCATCACATTATCAGATCTGAATTCATCATAAACAGTTCTGAATAGACATAACTAGAATTAGTTGATTATGGCCTCCAAACAACTTCTAGCGGTTTTCTAAAATTGGTGAAAAATTCGCCGACGTTGGCGTTATTTTGTTGGTTATCAGAATCAATCCATAAGAGTACACACTATCAGATTTTGATTAAATTTTGTAAATCCACTTAAGAAACTTGTTAATTTGTGTAGCTACACTTTTGATAAATGATGGAAAATTCGCGAGTAGTAAAGTGTAACACTATGAATTTGAAGAGGAGTTATCGGTCAAAAACTACATAAATGTATCAGCATTGATGAAGTGGTTCAACAAAAATTGGTTTAGTGTCTTCATATCTGAAATCTACTATAAGTTGAGAGGACAACAACGATGGACAACAAATTTTTATTGCTAATATAAAAAATCGTGTACCTATTGTCGATCGAGACAGATGTTTTATTATTCTCAAATTTTCCGTATGGCTGCGTCTGCCTCTTATTTCATTCCTTAGAGTAAAATACTGCAGAGCGGCAACTATTTTTTTCCCATATAAAAATCAATATAATATTTGCTATCTCTTTTGAGTCACGTGGGAACAGGATGGTTATATAAAAAATGCATTGGCTTAAGTGGGAACTATAGATAGAATAAAAAAAATAACGTAAGAGAGCGAGAGATAGGATTCATATGTATTCGACCATACTCAGAATAAGAAAAATAAAAACTATAAGAGAAATTGCGTTTTATTTTGCTGTCATTTAAAAAAAAATAGCCGAGCGAAAATTTTCGTCCTAGAATAAAAAACTTAACAAATACAACAACAAAACTCAAACAAATTTTAGTGCGTTGAATGTAATATGCATGTTTATTATTTTATATATGGGAATTTGGAATTGTTCGTGTATATTATCTTTTCTATTTATAAAATATTCATGTACACATATACAAATATGAATATAAAATCACAATTAGACTGTAGAATTGTATTTTTCTAAACCTAACCTAAAAAAATAGTTTATCGAATTGCGGTAATTTAAACCGCATATAAATAATTTTTATAATCTTAAACACATATATTTGTTGATATGTAATACGTTTATACTCAAAAGTATTGTAGTCTCACTCAAGATTTTAGGAAATACATCAAAACAATATTACATGAAAACTATGAATGAACTTAATATTTTAAGTAATCTATAGCCGAAAAGTCAAATTGGAATACTAATTTTTTGTCTTCGTTTCTTACGTTATTTCTGTTATTTTTTTTATTCCACCTATAGTTGGCCCATTACTGATATTTCGAAATAAGAAACCCCAAATCAGATGTTTGTTTTTATGCGCAGTGACAACGTATGTTGACGACTTAATTTTGTGGTTATAAAATTATTAATTAAAATTCACTAAAATAATAAAAAAATTATAAAATAATTAGTGGTTTATGTAATAGTGCGTGCTAGTGCATCATTTGATAATTAAAATTATAAACAATTTTAAATAAAATGAAGTGTCTTGTGAAATATTGCTAAATGCGCATCGAAAAAATCCAAAAAGAATATTTTACCATCTATAAGTGTTTGTATAAAGTAAAATGTAAATTGTGTTAAGAAACTAGTGATTTGTGATAAATTTATCCTTACTTTATGTTATAAATCAGAAAAAATTAAGAAAACAATTTTGGTTGTTGGCGTGGGGTTTTTGTATTGGTTTCTTGTTTTTGTAATCCCATTGATTTAGATGCTTTCTCTTTCACCCTCCGAATTTGACTCGTTTGACAGCTACTCTCATGAATTCTATATAAATAATTTAAATTCTTTGTTTCATTCTTGGTATGAATGGCTGGTGCTACACGAGATTTTAATTTCTGGTTTCAAACTAAGTCGTAATAATTTTTTTATTGTTAGTTTAAACCTTTATATTAAATGAAAACACCTAATTTTTTGTATTATTTTATTCTGCTCTTTCGAAAATAAAATTTCAACAAAAATCTACATCTCAAAAATGCCCTTAAATTTTTTTATTTTCATTTCTATTTTTGTCATTTCGAATTCACGGACAAAAATTTTATGTCGCACAATTTTTGTCCGTGAATCCGAAATGATAAAAATAGAAATGAAAATAAAAACAATTAAGGGAATTTTTGAGATGTAGATTTTGTTTAAATTTTATTTTCGAAAGAACAGAATAAAATAATACAAAAAATTAGGTGTTTTCATTTAATATAAAGGTTTAAATTAACAATAAAAAATCTATTACGACTTAGTTTGAAACCAGAAATTAAAATCTCGTCTAGCACCAGCCAATAGTTGTGAGTCATAATTGTTTTATGGTCCGGCTGGGCCAACTATAGACGGAATAAAAAAAATAACAGAAATAACGTAAGAAACGAAGACAAATATTATTATTCCAATTTGACTTTTCGGCTATAGATTACTTAAAATATTAAGTTCGTTCATATGTTTCATGTAATATTTTTTTGATGTATTTCCTGAAATATTGAGTGAAGCTACAATAGTTTTGAGTATAAACGTATTATATATCAACAAATATATGTGTTTAAGATTATAAAAATTATTTATATGCGGTTTAAAATACCGTAATTCGATAAATTAATTTATTAGGTTAGGTTTAGAAAAATACAATTCTACAGTGTAATTGTGATTTTATATTCATATTAGTATATGTGTAAATGAATATTTTATAAATAGAAAACATAAAACACACGAACAATTCCAAATTCCCATATATAAAATATTAAACATGCATATTACATTCAACGCACTAAAATTTGTTTGAGTTTTATTGCTGTATTTGTAAAGTTTTTTATTCTTGGACGAAAATTTTCGCTCGGCTATTCTTTTTAAGTGGCAGCAAAATAAAACGCAATTTCTGTTATAGTTTTTGGCCCATGCCACACTTAAAAAAAAATGCCGCATTTTTCTTCGTTTCTTTCCCCGTTTACCTATGATACAAGTTTTAATTGCGACTTAAACAAATTTTCTGTTCTACCACACAACTCAAACATAAATGAAATAAAAAATATTTCAAGGACATTTTTTACTCATTTTAGTTAAAATTTTATTTAAGAGAGAGCAGAACAAAACATTGGTAGAAAAAAACTGCCAAAATAGAAAAAATGCTCGTGTGTCATCAGCCTTTATTTTTCTTATTCTGAGTATGGTCGAATACATATGAATCCTACTCTCGCTGTCTACGTTATTTTTTTTATTCTATCTATAGTTCCCACTTTAGCATCCGCGTGTCTGCATTCAACCAAAAAAAGTATATAAATCGGTAGTTTTCTGTCACTAGCATCATTATTTTGTAGACAGTCAAAGTGAAAAGTAATTATTGAATTTATTTTTACATGCAAATAAGTGAAGTTTTTAATATGTATTTCCAAATGGCTGCAAAAGATTTATTTTGGGAAACACATAATTTAAATGAGTTGCCTGATCTATCGATGGCTGAAATAACTGCAAAATTATTCAATAATGAGTTTATGTCAGATGTACAATTTCAAATCGATGGGAAAGTATTGTACGCTCATTCCTGGCTGCTCATGATGCGTAGTGTTGTGTTCCAAAGTCAAATGCGTGACGCGATGGGTGAAAATAATTTGGTGCCAATTGAGAATATAAGTTACGATGTATTTTCTCAATTTATACGTTTTATCTACACCGATCGGTGTAACATTAACGAACAAAATGAGATAGAACTGCTTAAAATGGCCAGGAAATATAAAGTAATTCCACTGGAAACTATATTAATAAATGAATCACAGGCAACCTTTAAATTATTCGAATACTGCGTGTTGGAGAAGTATGACTTGGCTTATCACAAGACACGCGAGGAATTGTCAAAAGATCCAACCCTCTTCAAAGACCAACTGAGCACTGTTCATCCCGATGTATTGGAGGAAATTCTAAAATTGGACTATTTGGATACTCTAAAGGAGCACGAGTTGTTCGAGTTATTGATGGTGTGGATCAACAAATCATGTGAAACAAATCGGATACCGCTTACGCAACGCCGATCGCATTTCGATAAATTTATAAGATTGATTAGATTTTCGGCAATGACTGGAAATGAATTTAGTATTTGTGTTCAGAATCATATGGATTTATTTACAAATGGTGATATTTCAACAATTTTCAAGGAAATTTCAGGTGGTTCAGATTCTCGGAAGACAACATGGAATTCTACGAGTCGGCTGCCTTTCAATTTGATGTACTTGGAAAAATCATTTGGATATAATGCAGACTTACGTGATCAATACCAATTACAAGTTTCAACGCCCACTATCTTAAGTGCTATACGCATTACAACATTAAGATATGATGAAAACTCTTCTTTTGCGCTCACGGTAGAAATTTCGTTAAGTAGCCCGACAACTGGGACTTGTTCAAGATCCTATTCATTTAAAAATAGATCATATGCTATTTCAACATTGTTAAATTTTGGCGAATCGATTGTATTGAAACCGGATGTCACATGCAACATACTTATTTATGGACGATCTTCCGAGGAATATAATGTATTTAGTCAGTGTTCGAAAGATGTTATATTAAGCGGTCCATCCAATGTTATTAAAGTTCAACAGGGATGGCGCTCATGTGGGTATGCGTTATTGCATGAAATAATCTATAAATAAAAAGCTGATTAATATATTTGATGTTTCCAAATCCTACTTATTATGAATAAATAAAATATGTTTACTTAATTTTGAGCTCAGTTACTATTAAATTTCCTCTTGCTGTATCTTAAATCAAATTTCGTTGGCGAACTAAACCGAATAAATCAATAAAACGCATATTGAGAGATAACGACAGCTCTTCAGAATCACTTTAAAATTATTCTTTCCTACTCGTAGGTAGTCAGAACTAATCTGGATGGGACGAAAGGTGGCTGTGCTAACTGTTTGTGGCTTTGATAAAGACATATTTTACCCTTTAATTTGAAAACTCTTAAAGAAGAAAAGTCTTGATGCCGAGAATCAAAGATCCAAAACAGATAATGCAGATGAGGGAAGAGTTGAACACACAAAGAAGAGGTGAATGCAACTGAGAGGGTTCTGACTTGGTGAGACGTAAAACAGTATCCTCCGATCATATTGTAATATGTTCCAAAAGAGAATAGTCAGTTGCCATTCATCTCTTGGCGAAAGAGAATCATGCGGGAAGTGAGTCTTCAATCAAATGAGATTTGTAAAAGCAGAAAGGATGAGAAAGAGGTGATGATTATAGTGGATTTGGTACGAAATTTTACATTTCTAAATATCGTAAACATATGCGCGATTTTTTTTTTATTATTTAATCTTTGCATTCTGCTCTGGGTCCGAAGCACTCCCAACTCTTTCGCAGTTTACTTTTTACGTGCCTACTTTACACAGTCGCCTGTCAAATCGAGGACGTACGGCCGATTTTATCATCATCTGCACATTGCATAGCTCCATGCGAACCTATACTGGCATGGAAGATGGGTCGACGCATGAGTTTTGCACTACGATAGGGGTCATAGTAGTGTTTCATTTCATATTATACTTTAGAGCTAAATTAAATGGAGACCGAAGTCCTCGATTCATAATTCCTTGTGGTGCTCTCCGGGTGACGTTGCCATTAATATGCTGTCGATATGTACACGAAGATTGAAACTGAGTAGTAAATATATCGGTCCGGCGAGCTCGCGGTGCATGCATGAATATGCTCAGGAATAAAGGATGCAATGCCATATGCTCGTTATTGCAGTCTGCCAGATTTGATTATAACACATAATCCACAGTGGAGTGAAATCAGAGATCATTTATTGACTGGTCAATAGCCAATAGATCGTCACGACATAACGGCACGTGTATTAAAACAAAAATTAAGATAACTTATGGATTTCATTGATAAACAACATCTTGTAAAGAGTGTTCCATCTGTTGTGCGGTGGCAACCTGAAAATTGATTGACAAATGAGAAGTCAAAACTATGCTATGTTTAGTAACGTGTTAACATTTCGTAACTTTGCGGAATTCGCAAAACTGTTGAACGTTTTGGAGAAACTGGTCAGTTGCAGGTCGTAGAGCATAGTGAAAAGGTTCGTGAGTATGTTAATCACATAATGGTGGAAAGTTGTGAACAAATTGGTCCAGTGTCTCCTGATATTGGTATGGCATATATATATATATATATATATATATATATATATATATATATATATATATATATATATATATATATATATATATATTTATATATATCACAAACTTTATGCCAAAAATATGACGCAGACGATTACTATTTTAGATTAGAGAAAATCTGAGAAAATGGGTCATAGAAGTTAACATCAGACACCAGACACACACAAATTATTATCTCTATTAAGAAAAACTAAATTATCTGATGATGGACTGTCTAAGGATGCGCGGCCATTATTAGAAACCTGTAGTAAATTACATGAAATCGATTACAATCGGTGATGTTAATAAACACAACTAAGACCCTCTGATGGAGTGCAGAATTCAGCACCGACCCACCGTCCACGTCAATGTACAGGTTGGCATGGAGTTTGCAATGTGCAAGTGGTATACTGTAATTGTGTAAGTAAGTGACTAGGTGAATGGGTTAATGATGTGGCGTAAATGCGTGGTATCACAATGGTCCAAAAATGGCCTAAGTGTCAACCACTGAAACCTAAACCTAACCTTTACATAAAGTACTACACTGGTAATCGAAAATATTGGCATCACGGATTTAAAAGTTGTCTTAGGCGACAGTCAAAGACATTTTTGGCCTCTCTTTTTCAATATTTTTGAAAAAGAAAACTATTGTTATTGTCATTTACTGCGGAGCCTTTACATTTAACAGATTTTTAACTAGATGACTAAATGAGTAGAAATTGGCTTTAAATATGCGCTAATATATGCCAGCTTTACATAAGTCAAAGGTCATCTCTGTTGTTTCGTATTCGAGTGCGGCTGACCCAGTGATAGCTTCTTCAAATTTTGAATTGTGAGTGTGTGGTTACTTTTGTTGGGGATTTAACCCCATTATCAGGGTTATTAACTATTTTGGCGTGCGATTTTGGTTACGATTTGGATAACATTTATTTTATCGGATAATTGAGATTTGTCAACGTGTACATTAGGCGCACGAGCCGACACTAACGTCAAACTTTCTGCTATTATATCAAAACTTGATTGCAAACAAACGTTAACAAGGACGAACAAGAAATTCAGAAGTTTGCAGCAGTGTATAGCATTTATGAACGAGCACGTAAGAAGTACATCCAGCAGAACAACCATCTAATTATTTATATTTAGCACATCACGGGGTTTGGAAAGAGACATCCTCAACTACAAAATTATTCGTAGTGTTTGATGTGTCGGCTAAAACCATTTCAGATTATTCCCTTAATTATAACCTGCTGACCGTGCCAACACTGCAGGATTTATTGGGCGTCATTCCTATGACGTTCCGCCTTCACCGAATAGTATTTGATGCAGATGCCAAGAAAGTGTATAGGTAGATGGATTCATTTAGACGATCGATTTACCAATGAAAAAAATACTGCGAAATATCGAATATCCCAATGAAACACTTTGAAGACACTGGCAGACGGTACATGTTCAGCACCATATTTCACAACCAAAGTTATCAACCAAATTACCGAAGCAAATGGCATTGTTTACCCGGAAACTTCGCAAGCATTGCAGAGAGACCTATGTAGATGATCTATTAGTCGGAGAAAATTGAGTACACCAAGCAATTGAACTAGCAGCGCAATTTAGTCCAACTCACCAGAACTAGCTGCTATAATGAACGCCGACAAATTAGTGCAATCGTTCCCAAAAACATTTCGAAAGATCGCTAAGAAATTAAGGTATTTGGTTTGCGTGGCAGCCATATGAAGACCATTTTAGTTATAAAGTTAATCTGGACGGCACAATTCCAGCTAAGGATATTTTATCAGGATCAAAGCAAACGAATTATCAAATATGTCAATAAATAACTCGATGGCTCTAATTACATGATGTTTGTGACTCCAGTGAGATGGCATACGCCACGCAGTTTACTTGCATAAGCCATATAAAAACAGATATGTAAGCAATTTGGTTGTCGTCAAGACAAAGGTTGCGAGCATCAAAAATATTTTACTATCCCGGTTGGAAATAAACGGCGCTTTACTATTAGCCAGTTATACAGTAAATTCTGAATATTCAAGATCGCCACTTATTCGGCTGGACCGATTCGATTATTGTGGTGACAGTCGTCTGAACCACCATGTAGGCGGAAAACCTATACGTAGCTACTAAAAGAACGAGTAAAATATTAGAGGTCCTTCATAGAGGAAGGTGGCGGCATATTACGTCAGAAGTTAATCCAATAGATTGTGCCACAAAGGGTTTAAGCCCGAAGGCATTAAAGGTCCAAAAACTCTGGTAGAACGTACCAGTTTAGAAAAATGCATCATCCTCCTAGAATAGTCGTACAGTCAGAACGACATGATAAGGCGATTATGGCTGGCATCAGTTGCGAAGACTGGACACCACTATACCACAGAATATAGAGTACAAACAGAAGGGACATAACCCGATTTTTCTAAGGAAAAAATTCGACCGTTTTTTTATCCTTGATTTGTATGGAAAAGGGTAGAATATAGTAGTGAAAAAAATTGTGCACTGAACTTTTTTACATTCAATAAGGGTAGAGTCAAATTTTTTTTTGGTCCACTTAGTAGCGTATATATATACTTTATAATATATGACTATACCACATTCGCGTTCTATTAGCCATCCGAGGGTTTTATTGTGCATGTCGCAGAAACCGAAATTTTACGAAGTTCGAAATTATATATACGTTTGAAGAGGAATTTTAACCAATTTTAACATGATGTAATTACGTCCAGAAGCTCGACCAAAACATTAAATACATTTTTAGATCAATTAGGGCTGATGAGATTAGGTCGTCGAATCGAAAAATCGATGGCGCGACACACGACATCCAATAATGTTTTCTGCAAAGCCCAACGCCACAAGATTAATAGCAGAGAGATATCATAGAACGCACTTACATTGTGGAGCATCCCTATTTTTATCTACTTCGGAAGAAAAAATACTGTGTTGTAAAGGGCAAAAATTTGATCAAATCAGTTATACAAAAATGTATATTTTGAATTAAGCAACGACCTGAAACCGAGAGCTAACTCACTCGGCAGTTTGTGTAAGGAAGAATATATTTATTTCGTCCGTTTTTGAAATCGGTTTATACTTTGCTGGCTCCCGTACTTAACTGACGCGAGCACGTTGTCAACGAATAGAGTAATCGTACATCTACCTAATCCTCTATCTAAGTACGAAGGCAGTTCATCTAGAAATGGTATCTAACTTATTGACTAAAGCATTTTGAGCGACAACAATATAAAATTACAGTCCATTGAGCGTCTAACACAGAATGATGTATAATGGCATACAATGAAGCATTGATCAGTTTTAAGCAAGACATTTAATTTATATAGGATTAGACTAGAACGAAGGTACCTGAAGTATAGTTGCTTATATTAATATTACCTTAATGGTGAGAATAGGAAAAGCAGTCATATCGACACGAACAACATAAATCAAAATTATCATTACTTAAAGGACTATTCAATTCGCGCAGGAATGCGGTAACAATTGTGTTGAAATTTAACTTTATTTTATCCTTAAACCGTTAGATTGGTCCAGCATATTAGATCAAAAATGGCTGGAAAATTAAAAACTTTAGGTGGCGCATAAACTGCCAAATTATATTTTCTCCAGCTTACATGATAATAACACCTTTATTGACTTGCTGTATAATTGTGGTACAATTACGTGTCAGTCATATGTTATAAATTATCGAATACTATTTATATTTTTGGTATATATCGATTATATTATTAGAACAGCAATTAATTGTCCCACCAGACTATATCGACAAGGCCACTATAACTATTACTAACATAAAGTACGCGAGCTATGCTCTTTATACGCCATAAGGATTCGACTCACTAATTACCTAATATATTCGAAATTGACACAAGCATAGTCGTCGCATGCTTAAATTGTATTCCAATTTTAATCTCATTTATTTTAATTAGTTCATTATTTTATTATGGCCCCTCGGACCACCCCATATAAATATAAAATCAAAGTAAAATTTGTGGCTTGATATACGGTGAAATCAAATTGGACCGCAAACGAATGGATTTTCATTGTTTTAATTAAATTTAATGGCGGCACACATATCTGTTTATGTATTGTTGTCAATTTACATATAGTATATACAACAAATTAGTGAGAGTAATTACCGATGGGAATAGTTCACAATAAACATATGGATATTATGCTGGTGTATGGACTACACCGTGATATACACGAACGTACCATTAACTTGAGTGTGAAAAGTTAATGTATATTTTATAATCTATTTAGGGTATCATATGGCGTAATCACGTGTGTTTCGTCATTTAAGGTGTGTAACCTTTATTATGGTAATTGAGAAATATATTGAAATCTGGCCCAAAAATTACCTAGCTTATATACTTTAAATAACCTTTATGTGGCCATCGCCCGACTTTCCGTGAATAAACATTTTAAATTCTGAGTCTAAAAAATTATCACGTTTTATCAACTGCAAAATTAATAAGTTAACAAATGTACAAAAATGGTAATATAAAAATTCTGTGATATTGTATAATCATGCATAAATCTTAGTCTTCCCGTGAAATATGATGGCAGAACTACCAGTTCTGCTAGTTCAGATATATTCGCTTCAGCTTTGTTAACCGCGTCTTGCCAATTAATACAGTTTTCAGATCCTAAACTTCTTTTGATTCCTTCGAATGAAATTTAACATCGCAGTCTCGATTTTTGTATACATATCGACTAAAAATTGACCGAATAAACATTGGAATACAAGAAGATAATTTAATTCGGGAAAGCTAGAAACATTTTTTTAAAGGTTTTTTTGGATACAAAATCAATACCGAAATGTTGCTATGGAGTAGCCATCATCATCTCTGCAAGAAATAAGAGGATATGGTACTGCTTCATATGCACTGTGTAATTCATTAATTTTTTGTAATTTGTTATCACAATAGTGTTCATTACCGAGAGAATATGTTCCTGATAATAAGAATGAAAAAAACCACAAAGAATCGGCAGAGCAAATAAAAGACAACAGCAAACACTTATCTGACACAACGTTAAATCGTCATTATCATACATCATGGATGTGAAGCATACAACACGGAATTTACTTGTAAGATTAAAGGGAAATTTATATTATTATAAATATTAAATTTGCGTTATATAATTACCTATCCATAAAAACTGCATTCGGTCAAATTAGTATTTTGTTTTTGTCTTTTTTGATAAGTATCTTCCATTCAAAGCAATGAGAAGAAAACTAATTTAGAACAAAGAAAACAAAGTTCTAGTAAACACCCAGTATGTAATTTTTCCACTGGGTGGAAAAAATTGTTTTAATTCCATACTACAAAATAGCAAAGACACAAAAATATTGATTTTGGACAAGAAATATTGTCTTTCTCTTTCTGTTTCACGCTTTTGTTTTATTTTTATAAATTTTTATTTTGTATCTCTAGTTTCTTGTTGCAAGTTGGCGGAGAACTACGCACACAGCTGTGTGTGCACATTTATTCATTTTAATTTCTTATTGTTTTTGTCAATAATGTTTTTGATTATTAAAAGAAATTTTTGTAAATTATAGTACTTTATAATAATAATAGTATAGTTATACTATATTTAATGTATTGATATGCAATGCCGACGAAATTCCGTTTACATTCGCGTTCAAAAACCATACTCTTTCTATGGAAAGAATCGTGTTATGTTCACGGAAATCCGTACTACTCGCCACAGAAAAGTGTCACAAAAATTCCGGTGTCGGTGGAATAGGAAAGAAGGTGAGATTTCATTGAAAACTCGGGTTTTTTCTATACACTTTCCATACTAATTTTAAACACTTTTCTACATAAAATTAAGCCGATATCCTTAGTATTTTTCATATGGAACTAGTAATAGTTTTTTTTTCGAAAAAAAAGATTTTTGTTATTTATTTTACAAAAAAAAATATATTTTATTTAAATTAATACTTTAAATATTTGTATTTCAAATTTTTTTTCCTGGAATTGAAGCCTATACAATAAAACACTCTGTTACGGAGCCGACGTTTCAGTTGTTTATTTACAACTATCCTCAGGGCATAAAACTATGAATATATTACAAATTTTACTAAAAAATCAATTACAAGATAATTCACAAAAAAACTTACAATAATTATAAACTCATAATATGTATAAAAAAGTTAAAAAATAAATATAAACTTCAAAATTAATGTAAATTAAAATATTTGGTATAATGTTATTGTAAACAGTGAAAAATTTTAAATGAATTGAAGTATTGTTTTTGGAAAAGGCATGTTGATACAATAAGGCTAAAGTAAATAGAAACATGTTAAAAAATCAAAAACGTTAAATATTAATAATTCATAGTTTTATATATTCATAGTAATATATTCATAGTTTTATGCCCTGAGGATAGTTGTAAATAAACAACTGAAACGTCGGCTCCGTAACAGAGTGTTTTATTGTATAGGCTTCAATTCCAGGAAAAAAAATTTGAAATATAAAATAAAAAGCCTAATAATCATAATTTTAAATATTTGGTTATAATATTTTTGCCATCCGCCACCCGATTAGATATCTTCAACTCTAGCATATTGAACATCTAAAAAAATAAGAAGAAGAAAATTTCTTAGCAATTTACGTCATCTGAAATATATGTATTTACATTTTATAAATATGTATATGGCGACGCCATTAAAATAGATTTTTATTATCTTTAGTACAACGTTGATGAATCACTTATAAAGCACGTACCATTATTATTATAAAGTATTATAATTTACAAAAACTTCTTTTAATAATCAAAACCATTATAAACAAAAACAATAAAAAATTAAAATGAAAAAAGTTGCGTGCACAGTTGTGTAGTGCTCCACCAACTTGTGACAAGAAACTGGAGATACAAAATAAAAATTTATAAAAATAAAACAAAAGCGTGAAATAGAAAGAGAACGACAATATTTCTTGTCCAAAATCAATATTTTTGTGTCTTTGCTATTTTGTAGTACGGAATGTAGTATGGAATTAAAACATTTTTTTCCACACAGTGGCAAAATTGCATACTGGATAAATAACAAAAATCTTTATTTTCGAAAAAAATTATTACTATGCTTCCATATGAAAAATACTAAGGAAATCGGCTTAATTTAACATATAAAAGTGTTTAAAATTAGTATCGGAAAGTGTATAGAACAAACCCGAGTTTCCAACGAAATTCTACCTTCTTTCCTATTTGATTTTTTTTCTTTTTAGACGGGACACCGGAAAACGAGACCGACACCGGGATTTTTGTGACACTTTTCTTTGGCGAGTAGTATGGATTTTCGTGTACATAACATGGTTCTTTCCATAGAAATAGTGTGGATTTTGAACGCGAATGTAAGCGGAATTCCGTTGGCATTGCAAATTGGGGAAGTACTAAAAAATTTTGAGCGATGTTATTATAGTAAATTCATTTACGCTAGTCATTGTGAGATGGCACTTATCATTGTATTCGTATTGTTACGGTGACCTCTAGAATAGAATAGAATAAGTTAATTTCATTAATTGTTCAATTACATTTATAATTTATACTCAACATTTAGGCGTATTTCTATACTAACATATTTGCTGCGCATTTAGGATTATTCTAGAAACAAATATTTTGGTATATAAAGGCGCACGTTGACGTGGAATGCTGAGTATTATTTTAAACGTGATACAGTGAAGGTTAAATAGAAAGATTATTAAAGTGATTATTAAAGTGATTATTAAAGCGATTATTAAAGTGATAATTAAAAAGTGTGTTATAATTATAATAATTAATTGTGAAAATTGTGTTGTATAATAAATTGTGTTGTGTAAATAAAATTGTGTGAGTTAAAATTGAAGCAGTGTATTTATTCACAATCCAGTGATTCGAACCTCGATTGACAAGGCAAAATCGTAACAATTGCTGACAGCGGTGGGATTGTGAATAATAAGGAAAATGATTCTCTACGGATTAAAGCTTGCGCAATTAAAGGAGCAACTGACACGGCGAGGTTTGGCCAGTGAAGGCACAAAAGCTAGTTTGGTGGAGCGACTACGTGAGGCCATGGAGAAGGAAGGTTTAGATCCAGACGTGTATGATTTCGAGGAGGAAAAAACGGATGAGATCAGTATGGATAAGAAACTAAAGGACGTACAAACGGTGGTCGAAACAACACAAAACCCATCTGGAAGTTTCGATTTTTCACAGTTGATGGCTGCTATGAATCAAATGATGGGACAACAGTTGGAGGGAATAAAACAATCGAACGAGGGAATGAAACAACAGATGTTACAAGTGGAGCAACAAGGGGCGGACATTAAACATCAAATGAAACAACAGATGGAACAACAAGGAGCGGACATTAAACATCAAATGAAATTGTCGAACCAGGACATGAAACAGCAGATGGAGCAACAAGGGGCGGACATTAAAAACCAAATAGAAGATGGCCAAAAGAAAATAGACGAGAGGTTTTTGGAATTATCTTCTACACTACACGGTAAAGTGGAAAAACTGCAAACAGAAGTACACGCAGAAATTCAGAATGTTAAAGGGACGGTTCAACAAAAATTTGAATCGGTTGAAGAAGATTTTAAACGTCTCGAGAAGGAGCTCAAAGATGTCAAGGCGATTGGAACGACACAGCAAGTGATCCAGACGGTTAATGCAGTTAAGATAAAACCACCAACATTTGATGGAACAACATCCTTCAGTATTTTTAAGTTCCAGTTCGAAACGGCGATTAAGCAAAATCAGTGGACTGAAGAACAATGTGTTGCAGCGTTAATTGTGGCTCTTAAAGGCGAAGCGGCAGAAACACTACAAATCATTCCTGAGCAGGAACGGAACGTTTACATCGGAATTATGAAGGTGTTAGATCGAAAATACGGAAGTGACCACAAACGAGAAATCTATCGCATGGAATTGAAGGGTCGATACCAAAGAGCAGGAGAATCGCTACAGGAATTTTCATCGGCAATTGAGCGGCTCGCGCATTTAGTACATTCAAATATGTCGGCCGATTACATGGAGCGAATTAAAATAGATGCGTTTATTGACGGTATTCGAGATCCTGAGACGCGCAGAGCGGTGATGTTGTCACCTAAGGCAACTTTCACGGAAACCATCGCTTATGCGTTAACAAACGAAACTGTTCAGGCCATCGTCAAACCAGCAATGGAAATTCGCCGACTGGAGATTGATTCCAGAATGGACACCGAGCGGGCTACGCCAAGGTTCAGATATGGAAGTGGCAGGATTAAATGCTGGGTATGTGATAGAATGGGTCACATCTCACGGGACTGTTGGGAGATTAAGAAGAAACGAGCAAGGTCGCCATCTCCTATGAAGCGCAGATCAAACGAGGAGCAGGTAGAATCCAGGAAGGAGGGTCGGATGACATTGGAGTCGTTAAAAAGAGACAGCTTGAAGGAGCAAAAGCTGACTCCCACAACCGATTGCCCCATAACGTCCATCCAAGTTTCGAGAGTAGAAAGAGGCGGTGACAGCTTGACAGATGAAGCCAATATTGAACATCGAAAGGAAAGCGCACATGGAAATGCCGACACGTTATTAAGAAGACCATGTCCCGCGGAATGCAAGAATTGTGGGCATGTGGAGGTCAAGGAAAACATCGTCGATATTCGACTCATGCAAGCGTTACCTGAGGAGCAATGGACTGATGAAATGATCAAGAAGGAGCAATTACGGGATGCTGACCTATCATTCATCATGAAACATAAGGAAAAGGAACACCGGCCCACATGGAGTGAGATAGCTGACAAAACTCTCATTGTAAAAGCATATTGGGCTCAATGGGATAGCCTCCACATAGAAAATGGTTGTTTAAAACGAAAGTGGGAAAGCACGGATGGTAAAATAAAACAATTGTTGGTAGTGGTGCCAAAAGATCGGATAGCGGAAATCCTCAAGGAATATCATGGAGGAGCAAGTGGAGGTCACCTAGGGATTAATAAAACATTGGCCAAAATCCGACAACGTTTCTACTGGTCCGGATGTAGACAGTCAGTAGTAGAATGGTGTCGAAGATGTGACCAATGTGCGGCAGTAAAGGGACCAGCACGAAAAATCCGCGGAACCATGAAACAATATAATGTCGGGGCACCATTTGAGAGAATTGCAATGGATGTGGCGGGGCCATTTCCGACCACCGAGAGCGGAAATAAATATGTGCTAGTAATAATGGATTATTTCAGCAAATGGCCGGAGGTGTACCCCATACCCAATCAGGAAACAACAACAATAGCTGATGCCGTGGTTAACAATTGGATTAGCAGATTTGGTGTACCTATGGAAATCCACACGGATCAAGGAAGGAATTTCGAATCGGTGGTATTTCAGGAGATATGTCAGATGCTTGGAATCAATAAAACGAGAACAACGCCTTTACACCCACAGTCGGACGGTATGGTGGAAAGATTCAATGGCACATTGGAGGAATATCTAGCAAAGGTTGTGGAAAGGAACCAACGTAACTGGGATCAACATATACCAATGTTCTTGATGGCCTACCGATCAGCGGTACATGATACAACAGGAGTGACACCAGCTAAAACCATATTTGGGAACAATCTGCGATTACCGGGAGATTTAAAATTTGGGGCTGTTCCATCAGCAGCTCTATGCGGACAGGATTACGTCGACCGGATGAAAGAGGAACTCAATGAAATACATCAATTTGTACGGGAGAAAATTCGAATATCAAGTGATCGAATGAAAGCTCGATATGACATACGAGCAAATAATCAAGGCTTCGAGGAAGGGCAACTGGTATGGCTTCACAACCCGCAACGGCAGAAGGGATTATCACCGAAGTTGCAACCCACATGGGAAGGCCCTTACACTGTCATTCAAAGATTGAACGACGTGGTTTATCGCATACAGAAAGGACGGAAAGGTAACTCAAAGGTGGTGCATTTGGAGCGTTTGGCGCTCTACAGAGGAGGTGATCTGGATCCTGTTCGGGACGAACAGGCTTAGGTGGGGGGGTAGTGTTACGGTGACCTCTAGAATAGAATAGAATAAGTTAATTTCATTAATTATTCAATTACATTTATAATTTATAATCAACATTTAGGCGTATTTCTATACTAACATATTTGCTGCGCATTAAGGATTATTCTAGAAACAAATATTTTGGTATATAAAGGCGCGCGTTGACGTGGAATGCTGAGTATTATTTTAAACGTGATACAGTGAAGGTTAAATAGAAAGATTATTAAAGTGATTTTTAAAGTGATTATTAAAGCGATTATTAAAGTGATAATTAAAAAGTGTGTTATAATTATAATAATTAATTGTGAAAATTGTGTTGTATAATAAATTGTGTTGTATAAATAAAATTGTGTGAGTTAAAATTGAAGCAGTGTATTTATTCACAATCCAGTGATTCGAACCTCGATTGACAAGGCAAAATCGTAACAGTATAGTAAATTCATTTAAATATTTTTTGTGAGATGGTGCTTTGTTAAAACATTTGTTTGTAAGAAAATATTTTTTGGTATAGAAAACAAGCCATAGACTTTCTTAGGCTGTGGGCCAATTCTCAGGTAAATCGATTAGTACAGTAAATTGAAATTTTAGTACAAATTACTTTTCAAATCGTACCAATTCTAATGGTACACGAACTAATGTCATAAATATTATTGTTTTTTTTCCAATTATTCGTACTGTTTATGCGAATAAATTTAAATTGTAGGTATATTTGCTCAAATTTGTTGTGTAATATACACAATAAACTTATTGAAAAAATAAATAATAATTTTAACAAATACAACTGTGCTCATAAATATACAAGCGCATTTTTATATCATGGGAAATGCTAGTGAATATAAAAAAATTATTGTGATTCGAACCTTGATTGACAAGGCAAAATCGTAACAATTGGTGACAGCGGTGGGATTGTGAATAATAAGAAAAATGATTCTCTACGAATTAAAGCTTGCGCAATTAAAGGAGCAACTGAAACAACGAGGTTTGGCCAGTGAAGGCACAAAAGCTAGTTTGGTGGAGCGACTACGTGAGGCCATGGAGAAGGAAGGTGTAAATCCAGACAAGTATGATTTCGAGGAGGAAAAAACGGATGAGATCAGTATGGATAAGAAACAAAAGGACGTACAAACGGTGGTCGAAACAACGCAAAACCCATCTGGAAGTTTCGATTTTTCGCAGTTGATGGCTGCTATGAATATGATGGGACAACAGTTGAAGCAACAAGGGGCGGACATTAAACAATCGAACCAGGATATGAAACAACAGATGTTACAAGTGGAGCAACAAGGAGCGGACATTAAACATCAAATGAAACAGCAGATGGAGCAACAAGGAGCGGATATTAAACAATCGAACCAGGAAATTAAACAGAAGATTGTACAAATGGAGCAACAAGGAGCGGACATTAAAAACCAAATCGAAGTTGGCCAAAAGAAAATAGACAAGAGGTTTCTGGAGTTATCTTCTACACTACACGGTAAAGTGGAAAAACTGCAAACGGAAGTACACGCAGAAATTCAAAATGTTAAACAAGATCTACAAACGGAAGTTAAACGTCTCGAGAAGGAGCTCCAAGATGTCAAGTCAAATGGAACAACAGGTCAAGTGATCCAGACAGTTAACGCAGTTAAGATAAAACCACCAACAATTGATGGAACAACATCCTTCAGTATTTTTAAGTTCCAATTCGAAACTGCGATTAAGCAAAATCAGTGGACTGAAGAACAATGTGTTGCAGCATTAATTGTGGCTCTTAAAGGCGAAGCGGCAGAAACACTACAAATCATTCCCGAGCAGGAACGGAACGTTTACATGGGAATTATGAAGGCGTTAGATCGAAAATACGGAAGTGACCACAAACGAGAAATCTATCGCATGGAATTGAAGGGTCGATACCAAAGAGGAGGAGAATCGCTACAGGAATTTTCATCGGCAATTGAGCGGCTCGCACATTTAGCACATTCAAATATGTCGGCCGATTACATGGAGCGAATTAAAATAGATGCATTCATTGACGGTATTCGAGATCCTGAGACGCGCAGAGCGGTGATGTTGTCACCTAAGGCAACTTTCACGGAAACCATCGCTTGTGCGTTAACAAACGAAACTGCGCAAACCATTATCAAACCAGCAATGAAAATTCGCCGAGTGGAGATTGATTCCAGAATAGACACTGCGCGGGCTACGCCAAGATTCAGAGATGGAAGTGGCAGGATTAGATGCTGGGTATGTGATAGAATGGGTCACATCTCACGGGACTGTTGGGAGATTAAGAAGAAACGAGCAAGGTCGCCATCTCCTATGAAGCGTAGATCAAACGAGGAGCAGATAGAATCCAGAAAGGAGGGTCAGACGACAGCGGAGTCGTTAAACTAAAAAGAGTCAGTTTGAAGGGGCAGAAGCTGACTCCCACAACCGATTGCCCCATAACCTCCATCCATGTTTCGAGAGTAGCAAGATGCGGTGACAGCTTGACAATTGAAGCCGATATTGATGGGAAGAAATGCATGATCACGCTGGATACGGGAGCAACTCATACGATTGTTCGTGAGGATATTATCGATGGAATTATAGAACCAGCTAATGGAATGAAATTACGAACGGCGACTGGAGAAAATTCAGCAATAAAAGGGAAAAAGGTCGTAAAAATAAGGATTGGGCGAAATCACTTTCAACACGAGGTGCTGGTTGCAGATATTGTAGACGAAGTCATCTTGGGAATGGACTTCATGAGAACGAATGGCTTCGTGGTGGATGTTGGACGGGGTGTATTAACCTACGATAATATCGAGTTGCCACTTCACGTCAGCGCAATAGGAGAAACGACCAGGCAAATTATAATGGATCATCGGGAGAAGCTGCCACCGAACTCGGAAACAATAGTATGGGCAAGATTGGAGGGAGGTTCTGGGCCACCCAGGTTGTGGGTTGTGGAAGCCAATGAAGCGGAGAGCGGAGCCAGAGAAATTATGATCGGGAAAGTTTTAGTGAAACCAGACAACGATAATAAAGTACCAATTAGGATTCTAAATCTCTCGGATAAGACGAAAACCATCAAGAAAGGGACAATAATCGGAAAATGTGAAGAAATATCGGCGATAGTGAAGTGCGAGCAGAAAAATCCGATTAAGACGGCTAACTCGCAAGTGCAGAAAGAGATTATAGATCAACTTATGGAGAAATGGACCGAAGATCTTACCATGGAACAGAAAAATTTGGCAAAACAATTGCTCGAGCGGTACATGCCAATATTCTGCAGTACACCGGACAATAATGGGAGAACCACAATGGTAAAACATCGAATAGATACAGGAGCAGAAATGCCGATTCGCCAACCACCCAGAAGATTACCATTGGCAAAGCAAGGAGAAGTGGATCGAATGGTAAAAGATATGCAAGCAGCAGGGGTAATCGAAACATCAAGCAGTCCATGGAGTTCACCAGTGGTGTTAGTCGAGAAAAAGGATGGTAGCATGAGATTCTGCGTGGATTATCGAAAATTAAATGCTGTGACGAAAAAGGATAGTTACCCATTGCCAAGGATCGATGACACGTTAGACACATTATCGGGTGCTCGACTATTTTCGACATTAGATCTGCAAAGCGGCTATTGGCAAGTGGAAGTCCAGGAGGAAGATCGCGAGAAAACGGCATTCAGTGTGGGTAACGGATTATGGCAATTTAACGTTATGCCATTCGGATTATGTAATGCCCCTGCGACTTTTGAACGGCTAATGGAGCGCGTGCTAAAGGGATTACATTGGAGGACGTGCCTCGTATATTTGGATGACATCATCGTTATGGGCAAGGATTTCGACGAGCATTTAAGGAATTTGGCAGAGGTTTTGGATCGGATACAAGCCGCCGGATTGAAGCTAAGCCCAAAGAAATGCAAACTATTTAGAACGGAAGTAAAATATTTGGGTCATAAGGTAACAACCAATGGAATCCATACCGAT
Organism: Nephrotoma appendiculata; assembly: GCA_947310385.1. NCBI lineage: Eukaryota > Metazoa > Arthropoda > Insecta > Diptera > Tipulidae > Nephrotoma > Nephrotoma appendiculata. The sequence continues at coordinate 297,228,733 of OX371225.1, forward strand.
GAAGACAAGATCGCAGCAGTGAAGGAATGGCCACGACCTAAAAACTTACATGAATTACGGAGCTTCCTTGGATTGTGTACCTATTATAGACGATTCGTGCCAGGATTCGCCAATATTGCAAAGAGTTTACACGAGTTAACCAGGAAGAACAAGGCATTCGAATGGAAGGATGATCAGGAAGAGGCATTTGTGGAACTAAGACGTCGATTATGCGAAGCACCAATCCTCGCATACCCTATACCCAACAATAAATTCATTTTGGACACCGATGCAAGTAATGATGGTATAGGAGGAGTATTATCACAGGCAACAAATGGTGAGGAGCGAGTTATTGCATATTACTCCAAGATGTTATCAAAACCGGAACGGAATTATTGTGTAACACGGAAAGAGTTGTTGGCTATAGTGGAATGTGTTAAGCACTTCCATAAGTACCTCTATGGCCAAAAATTTCTTCTACGGACGGATCATGGGGCTTTGCGCTGGTTGTTACAATTCAAAAATCCAGAGGGACAAGTAGCACGTTGCATTGAACGTTTGCAAAGCTACGATTTCCAAATTGAACATCGGAAGGGAAACTCACATGGAAATGCCGACGCATTGTCAAGAAGGCCATGTCCCGTGGAATGCAAGCATTGTGGGCGTGTGGAGGGTAAGGAAAACATCATTGATATTCGGCTTATGCAAGTGCTACCTGATGAGGAATGGACTGATGAAATGATCAAGAAGGAGCAATTACGGGATGCTGACCTGTCATTCATCATGGAACATAAGGAAAAGGAACAGCGGCCTACATGGAGTGAGATAGCTGACAAAACTCCCATTGTAAAAGCATATTGGGCTCAATGGGATAGCCTCCACATAGAAAATGGTTGTTTAAAACGAAAGTGGGAAAGCACGGATGGTAAAGTAAAACAAATGTTGGTAGTGGTGCCAAAAGATCGGATAGCGGAAATCCTCAAGGAGTATCATGGAGGAGCAAGTGGAGGTCACCTAGGGATTAATAAAACATTAACCAAAATTCGTCAACGTTTCTACTGGTCCGGATGTAGACAGTCAGTAGTAGAATGGTGTCGAAGATGTGACCAATGTGCGGCAGTAAAGGGACCAGCACGAAAAAGCCGTGGAACTATGAAACAATATAATGTCGGGGCACCATTTGAGAGAATTGCAATGGACGTGGCGGGGCCATTTCCGACCACCGAGAGCGGAAATAAATATGTGCTAGTAATAATGGATTATTTCAGCAAATGGCCGGAAGTGTACCCTATACCCAATCAGGAGACAACTACAATAGCTGATGCCGTGGTCAACAATTGGATTAGCAGATTTGGTGTACCGATGGAAATTCACACGGATCAAGGAAGGAATTTCGAATCGGTGGTATTTCAGGAGATATGTCAGATGCTTGGAATCAATAAAACAAGGACGACGCCTTTACACCCACAGTCGGACGGTATGGTGGAAAGATTCAATGGCACATTGGAGGAATATCTAGCAAAAGTTGTGGAAAGGAACCAACGTAACTGGGATCGACATATACCGATGTTCCTGATGGCCTACCGATCAGCGGTACATGACACAACAGGAGTGACACCAGCTAAAACCATATTTGGGAACAATCTGCGATTACCGGGAGATTTAAAGTTTGGAGCTGTTCCATCAGCAGCTCTATGCGGACAGGATTACGTCGACCGGATGAAAGAGGAACTCAATGAAATACATCAATTTGTACGGGAGAAAATTCGAATATCAAGTGATCGAATGAAAGCTCGATATGACATACGAGCAAATAATCAAGGCTTCGAGGAAGGGCAATTGGTATGGCTTCACAACCCGCAACGGCAGAAGGGATTATCACCGAAGTTGCAACCCACATGGGAAGGACCTTACACTGTCATTAAAAGATTGAACGACGTGGTTTATCGCATACAGAAAGGACGGAAAGGTAAACCAAAGGTGGTGCATTTAGAACGTTTGGCGCTCTACAGAGGAGGTGATCTGGATCCTGTTCGGGACGAACAGGCTTAGGTGGGGGTAGTGTTACGGTGACACCTAGAATAGAATAGAATAAGCTAATTTCATTAATTATTCAATTGCAATTATAATTTATACTCAACATTTAGGCGTATTTCTATACTAACATATTTGCTGCGCATTTAGGATTATTCTAGAAACAAATATTTTGGTATATAAAGGCGCGCGTTGACGTGTATTGCTGAGTATTATTTTAAACGTGATACAGTGAAGGTTAAATAGAAAGATTATTAAAGTGATTATTAAAGCGATTATTAAAGTGATAATTAAAAAGTGTGTTATAAGTGTAATAATTAATTGTGAATTTCGTGTTGTATAATAAATTGTGTTGTGTAAATAAATTGTGTGAGTTAAAATTTGAAGCAGTGTATTTATTCACAATCCAGTGATTCGAACCTTGATTGACAAGGCAAAATCGTAACATTATGTCTAGAAACATGGCCGCCATATTTGCATGATTTGTTTAACAAAAACAAAACCACTACTATTTACCTTTTGTGTCTTCGGTTTACCCTGCTTTTTAGTACAGTATTTCAATTTACCGCATACACTGTTAAAAATGGCATTTACCCTAGATTTACCTTAGAATAGAATTGGCCCACAGCCTTAGTGAAACATTTTTCAAGCATAATTGTTCGAGTCTTGAAACAGCAACAACTACAAATAACAATAAAATAAAAATACGGTGATAAAAAGAAGAAGTGAGATTTTATTTTGAAACAGCGAATTACTCCAACGATTTGGTGAGAAATATATACTGCCATTTATAAGATTTCATCCCGAATATCTACATAACAGAAGAGGTACCGTTTTTCATACCGCTACCACGTTTAACAACTGGATACGATTCCTGCACACAATTTATTGATTGTTATCAATCAACAAACTTTTGCGATTGCGATGGCGAACCAGCTACAAGCTTACACACAGATCGAAGGGTTATACAGATAGTGCAGTACAATAGTTGGGTCTCGCCACACTTTAATTCTTTCAGCGTGATTCTTTCTTCGTTTCCTTCCCCTTCACCTATAAACTAAAAACAGTTTGTAGGTGAAGGGGAAGGAAACGAGGAAAGAATCACGACGAAAGAATTAAAGTCTGGAATGGCGGATTTTGTTTATCAAATATTTGACCTTGAATTATACTAAGGCTATTTCATTGGTAGTTCGATTAACGTTCGCAATCTTTAAGCAGAATTTAAATTATTAAATTTTTTACATTGGAACTTAGTTCCTCTGTCGTCTTCCACAACGAAATATATCGGAAGATATTTAGGTTATTTTCTGTTGATGGCTAATTTAGCCTTTCCACACATTGCGGCAACACGATGCGTTTTTCTTTGTCTCTTACCTCATCGCCAATAAACTAAATTTTAAAGTGGGAGTACTTTGCAGAACATTTTCAGTAATAATTTTATGTGCAGCTCGTGTTATATACTCACTAACACAAACGAAAAAATAAAAAAGTTTTAGGGTCAGAAACGTTTTTTTTTTGTTTTTACGCGATTGGTATGAAAATGAATTTTGCTAGAAAATAAACGCCTTAGCAAATGTGAAGAATTTTACATTTTGTTTCAATGCGTACTAGAGTTTTTGAATTTTATTTTTTGTTTTTTCTATCCGTTTCGCTCAAGCACACTACGCGCACTTGAGTTTTACGTGGAAAGGCAAGTGCAGCTTGAGTTTTGTTGCAAAACGCACTGTGTGGAAAGACTAACTATTGACATAATCGGGTCGATTTGGTCATATTTAACGTGCCTATCCTATCCTTTCATCTTGCGGAATGTAATAAGGGTGTACGGCGGGCCCGGCGCCATTCGGAAGTTTCGCTAAATTGCCTGGTCGTTGACCCAGATTAAAGACAGAGTACCTTGCTCGGCTGGGTTTTGGTTGTGAAAACCAAAACTTTTCGTCACAGAATTATCAACTGAAAATGTGTAACGTTCTACCAACTAAAGAACCCAATCAGAATGATCAGCTTCGAAAATTCTTTGAAATCGAACATGTCAAGCTTGAATGCCCAGAAGAAAAATATATGGAAGATTTTTAACAGTATGCACGTGCTAATATGCTCTTTAAAAGAGGCTGCATTAGTTGATTATTTAAAATCCAATGGTTGATTGCCATCTACTGCTCCCTAACGGCCGGGATAAAACTAATCTCACATTTGTTTCGTTTAAGCTTACTATGGAAGCTATGGCTTACTATTTTGGCCAAAGGGTGTCTTAGTTCGTCGTTAAAACCGGAGGTTCAAAAAACGGAAGAGGAATTTCCCTACCACAAATGGGGATCGACAACCCTATTCAGAGATAATAGACTCGTATACTGTAAATTTTCTTTTTGCCGAGAAGATCAACAGCTACTTAAATATTACCATCACAGTACCATACAGTGATATAGTCATTCATTTACCACTTCCAGCCTTTGTAATATCAGTTATGTATTAGATTGTAAATTTCATAATTTTTATACCTTGCTTTCTAATATTTTTTTGTATTTTAGATCTTTCACCAATTCTATTCTCAATCTAGATTCATTGCGGGTATATTTATCTTCAAATAAGAATATTGCGATTGTGAATCGGGATAGCACATGGGTTAATTTTGGATTTATATTTGCCCGAAATCTATTTTGCCGTATCGATAAACTGAGAATATTTATCGACTCTAAAGATCTCGACGTATTTTATGTCGTGGAAACTTGGCTTACAAATAAGATTAATAACGAATCTGTCTCGCTGAATGGGTACAGTATCTTGAGATTTGATAGAACACATAAAAGGGGTGGAAGTGTGTGCATTTACCATAAAAAATGCTTTAAACTTAAGGATATTCATTCACTCATTTATGGTAAAACTGAAGTTTTGATGACAGAAATAATATTACTCTCTATGACAGTATTAACTGTAGTTTGCAATAATCCACCAACTCCAGTGCAATCCGATTTAGATGATTTTCATGAATTCCTATCCTCACATATTTTAAATTATAATAATTTTATAATTACTTGCGATATAAATTGTAATATGCTTGATAAGTATCCCATAAATTTCATAATCTTTTAAAAGCCAACCATTTCGTATAAGTCCCGTTCGCACCTACTCATAACCGTACAGGGCTTGATAAATAAATTGCCCCTGGAGCAGATTACTTTAGAGTATTGGCGTCTAGTCAACACACTTTGCCTGACATCTCTGATCATTTCTTATAAAGTCAGATCACATCGTGTTAAACTGGACTATAAGCTTCTACTAGATTCTGAAAAGATAGTGAATTACTTTAATGGCATTAACTGGAACTTTTTATATGCGTCTGATAATATCAATTTCCTCTTCAAATCCTTTTATAATTGCCTTTATTATATTCATAACAATTGCGTGTGCCAACTAAAAAAATAGTTAATTGCCAATCAGCTACCCCATGGTTTAATTGTAATATAGCTAAAAGTATGCTTGCGAGGGTTCATGCGTATATGCAAAGTACAAAAGAACGAGCGATGTGAGGAACCTATAATTATATCGTAAAGAACGAAATAGGGTAATTTGATAAGGATTAGTAGCTTGATAAGGATTTCCAAACAAAAATATTTTTTAGGAAACAGTAAATTAACCATGAAGCGAATCTGGAGCAATTTCAACCATATTGGATTGGAGACTAGGGTTTGGTGTAACGCTTATTTTTGCAATGTACCCCATTCATCGGTTGTTATTCCTTAGCAGAGGATGGATCGCACAGGCACGGGTACTTCTTTCTCCTTCTGCAGCATAAGTGAATAAGATGTTTCCATAATATCTTATTAAATCAAATTCACATGGGTGCGATAAAATAAACTTACAATTTCTAATGAATATTCGCCCAACTCTGTTTTCCCTTTTTGTTACCACAAGCAAAAAAATACTGCAAATATCACATATAGGCTGAGGATTGTCAAATTTATCTTGGTGGTACTAGTGAAAATGTATTGGAAACCTTAAACAATATTCATCTGGATCTATCCAATGTATTGGCTTGGTCCAAGTCTAATGGAATATCACTGAACATCGTTAAAACACAAGCAATTCTGATTTCTAAAAGAAGTTTCCCAGTGTACCCGATATCTTTTTTGATGGTGTGAAGATTAAGTTTGCGAATCATGTTAATAATCTAGGAATTTGTATAATTGACAGGAATTCTCAAGTTGTTAATATTTGTAGTAAGATCAATTCTTTTTTGTATGGTTTGAAGCTTCATAAAAATATCAGCCCTAAAAATGTTCGAATTTTGTTGGTTAGATCATTAATAATTCCCCAAGTACTATATTGCAAAATTCTTTTTTTAAGATGTGATTCTACCTCAAGTGTCAAGTGTCACTTTTATAATAAAGTGATTAATAATCGTGTTGCTTCATATAAGAGAAATTAAAATTTGGGCCTAATCGAAATGGTAAAATAATGTTGTCTGTTAACCGATCAAATATCTTTAACAAATCGCCTATGTTTACCTCCTTCACAATTAGGAACGAGGTGCCGATTGAGATTAGACGTGTAAAGCGTTTTACTAAATTTAAAAAATTATTGTTTGATGTTATTAAAAATACATTTTAATTTATGTTTTAGTTTATTTTTGTATACATTTCATTACTAATTTGTATGGTATATTGTATGCTATGCTTTATCCTTTATAGTAAATAAGTAAATAACCTGGAACTAAAAAAAAAACATGCAGTCAAATATTTTGTATGCAACATTCTCCAGATTGTAACAACATTGGATTAGTGGATTGTTCTCGCTTGAAGACTCCAGCTAGGTTTCTGATGTGCTCGTTACTTACAAGTTTTTTAATGCGTCGAAAAATACAAGACACGTTCTCCAATACTAATCTTTTTAGTACGCGTTACATCAATCGTTAAAAAGTCGCTGAAGCATTACATAACCCAAATGGCAATGAATTATTTGCAATAAACCTGTTGCCTACACTAAATGTCGTTTTATTACGATCTCGTTCTTAAACTTCTAGCTGCCAATAGCCACATTGGAGATCTAATGTGGAGAACATTCGATCCACTTCTTCTTATTTCGCCAAAGGTAATCTTCTAGGTGCTATGCGAATCGGTGTCACTGTTCCGGTGCCAATATAATGTTTTACCATAGTGGTTCTTCCATTATTTTCTGGCGTACCACAGAAAATGGACATTGTTGACCTAAAAATCGCTGCGCTTCATTTTGCTGCTCTTTATTTAAGATCTTGCTCCGGCTTTGTCATTGTGACTTGATTAAGAACCTCGGAATATTTTGGTAGATGACGTTAGATGTTTTTCGTTATATTGTTTAAGTTAAAGATGGTGGAAAATGTGTTACAAAAACTACAGTGTGGTTGAACATAGATCGTATATTTCATTTACTCAGGCTCACATCTGCAGTCATTGAGCGAGCCAAAATATGTTTACAATAAATATGAATGCTTTAGCAGGAATGGGATCAGACGCCTGGTATTTGGAGCGGCTATTTATCTAATAAGTCAAAAACGCAGTTCAGTTCAAATAATACTTGGATATTCACATGTAACGCCTATTAGTAAAACTATACCATACAACGCCTTCAACTTTGCGTGGCTCCACTGCAAGCCGAATGCGGTAAAAGTAGTGTAATCTTATTTCAAACAACCTCAATCCCAAGATTAATTCTTATTCGTTAGATTCAACTATCAAACTTGAAGTCGGGCAAACTTGAAGTCGGCGTTTTAACAAAGTTCATCGACAGTAATATCTAGTTGATACTACGTAAGCACAAAATTGAACTCCGCTGGAATAATATCTGGAGGATGTACACCATTGAAATTGTTGCTGAAAACCAAAATTATTTAGGTTTAGTGATGCTGGTGTAACGAAGTCCCTTAATTTCTGCGTATCTTATTACACAATAGAATCCAAAGAAAAATTGTTGTCTCTTTACTTTTATAGCCATTGTTCATCGTTTTAATCACCCTGATCGAGCAAAACAAAATAACGACCGAGCATTTGGTGACATCATTTTATCTTCTTCCAAAAGGACAACCGTGGGACAATGGTACTGGTCAATAACGAGATTTATGATCGAAGACAAACCAAAAATGCTCTAGCTTATCTCGTGCGGCGTGTGAAATTGTTTATTGAAGTTCAAGATTACATTTAATTAAATTCATATTCTGGGATCTCTTCCAAGGGGGCGAAGTCCAAGATTCATACCTCCTCGCCGGTGCTCCCTGGGTAACGCTAAATGAATCAGGCGGTGTAGTGGAGACGAGCAGACTAAATCCTGTTAATAGTCATGGACACTACATGTCGGGGCGGGTTATTGGCGCCCTAAAACCAATACCAAACCAGCGTCTGTTCTCAATGTTAGGAGCGGCTGAGCGGCAGGCCAACAACCTTCCCTCATAAAAACCATTTAAGTTATGAACCCTAAACAAAGGCCTCGGATTACCATATCAGATTCATTACAAACTCGACCTCGGAAATTGTACACGGACAACGCTATAAAAATGGTAACATGGAACGTGCTTAGCCTCTTAAGACCTGGAGATCTCCAGAACCTTTCGAACCAAGCAAAGAGTTACACATTAGACGTACTTGCACTACAAGAGCTTAGATGGTCTGGGAGTGGGATCCATGACACCACCAATGGTTACACTCTTCACTACAGCGGCCATCAGAACGGAGGAATCACATAAATCTTTTTCACATAAAAAAGGCGACCGTCTTAAATGTGAAAACTTTCGTGGCATAGCTCTATTGAACACTGCTTACAAAGTGTTGGCTAATGTTGTACTTGCCAGACTCATCCCTTTCGCCGAAAACATCATTGACGACTATCAGTGTGCTTTTCGTCCCAACCGATCGACCACTGACCAGTGTTTCACCATGAGGATGATCTTGGAAAAATGTTGGGAGTACAACATAACCATACATCAAATATATATAGACTTCAGACAGGCATATGACAGTATAAACCGCGATAACCTTTGGGCCGCGCTCATATGCCTAGGAATTCCAGAGAAACTCGTTTCTCTGTGCAAATTAACAACGTCTGGGTCTGTATGTAGAATTCTAATCGAAGGAACTGTGTCAGACTCCTTTGAAATAACATCTGGTGTTCGACAGGGTGATGCACTCGCGCCTGTGTTGTTCAATCTTAGTGAGGAAAAGCAACATCGAAACTTCGCGCTGTATTTTTAATAAATCAGGCCAAATTCTTGGATATGCAGATAATATCGTTCTTCTTGGCCGAAGACCTAGCGATATCAAAGACAGTTTCGTGCCGCTCGATCGCTGCGCAAGAAGACTTGGTTTGAAGGTGAACAGTAGCAAAACCAAATTTGTATCAACACCCAGGAACATCTCCATGGCAAATCTCGGAATTGGCGACCATAACTTTGATCGCGTTGAAAACTTCAAATACCTCGGGTCAGTTATAACATCATCAAATGACATGCAGGCAGATATAAAAGCCCGAATAGCTGCCGCACATCGAGTTTTCTACGCCCAATCAAAATTATTGCGATCTAGACATCTATCGCAGTCGTGCAAGCTCGCACTTTATAAAGCACTCATAAGACCTGTGCTGGCTTTCGGAAGCGAGAGCTGGACCATGACCACTAATGATTGTAGATTGTTATCAACTTTTGAAAGGAAGGTCATTCGCTCCATCTTTGGTCCAATTAAAGTCGCGAAAAATGAATATCGGATTCGCATGAACCACGAGATAAAGGAAATTCTTGGAGGTTGCGATATTATCGGATTCATCAAATCCAATCGAGTAAGATGGCTCGGCCACGTTGCAAGGTCCCCACAACAACGGATGACTAATAAAGTGTTCCATCAACAACCAGCCGGTGTGCGTCGTAGAGGAAGACCCCGACTGCGCTGGCGTGACGACGTCGAACAAGATCTACATGCACTAGGATGTCGAAACTGGAGGTCGAGAGCGATGGACCGAGACGGCTGGAGGACCATAGTGCGGGCAGCAAAATCCCTTCATGGGATGTGAAGCTAGAGAGAGAGAGAGAGAGAGAATCTCTTGGGTGTCTGAAAAAGATAAGATTTTTTGTTTCAAATTTTATATTTTTACAGCCATGTTTTGCTCCCAAATATTTTAGTGTAAGCTGTGCTGTACATCAGAAGAAAATGTGCAAGTGAGATTGTGATCCGTGACGAGGACGTCGCTTCCAATTTAGAGTTCCGGCAAAAGTGTCAGTTGACTCCGAATAAACATTATTTGAGTTACTGATGCATAGGTAGTGGTGCATAGGTACAGGTAGTGATAAGTAACTCAATAATTTCTCATTTAGAAGACATACTTAATCCTTACGTAGTCAATCAGGTCATATCTCGCATTTTCAATCAGAGCTCTACTAAATCGATTAATAGACACAACAAGCGCTAATTTCCTCACAGAAATTTTCACGATATTCTGTTGGCGCATATTAACGTGTTTTATACTACTTTGAAGCCATTTCATACAAAAGTATTGCTTTTGCCAAAATGGAAGTAGCAGCGTCAACAAAAGTTTTTTCGTTATTTAGAAATATTTTGTAAAGTAAATCATTTACAAGAACACCGACCTATGAACTAAAAGATTCTAAATTAATTTTGCAACATCATCGGTTCACATCAGTTTTCCAAAATACTGTTTTTTAACAAAAATCCGACACCTATTACGTAAATTGGGTGATCCCAGTGATGTTTGGCCGAAATCGGTCCACAGAAAGCTTTTTGAGAAAAACATCGTAAATTTAATGTCAAAAAAAAAATTGTTCAAATATTTTTTTTCAAATTTTACCGAAAATGACGGGTTTTAATAAAAAACTTATTCCAATAAAACTTGGAATTTCTACAGTCCGGGCGGATGGACTATTCGGAATAAAACTTCATATTTAAACTTTTTTTATTAATTGGGAGATTTGGTAGAAATATGTGTACCGGAAGTGGCAGCTTCCATGGAAGCTTTCTCTATTTTACCGATAATGTTGAAAACTTTAACATTTACAAAAAACGATAAAGATTTGAAAGATTCAAATAAATTTAATCATTCAATTTTCAACAAGAGATGACCTTGGTGATTTTCTTAAATTTTTGATTCAGGATGGGCTTTTTATTTTTTATTTTTTGGTATTTTCTTTAATATTTCAGAAATTAAACTTGGGAGATTTTAATATGGAACAGAACACCATTGCAGAGCGGAACAATATGGTCTTATTACTTTTAAACATCTCCTACTATTCGTTCTATGGCGATAAAATTTGAGCAATATGGCAACGTTGGAGGTGTGAGACACTCGGACAGACCTCGTTCTGGATGATCAGCCAAACACATCGAGCTCGTTAGGCACACTATTACAGAAAACCCCAAAACATCACCTCGACGAAGTTCAACACAGTTGGCTATACCGCGTATTACGATTCATCAACAGCTCCATCCTGGTGACCTAACGTCGTGTTTAGAGTACTCAACAGCTCTCCTAAATCTCACCGAAAAAAAAACAATTTTTTTTTTGAAATTTTATGATAACCGACGAGGCTTCAAATGATTCTCAAGCGATCCCGCACGCCAATCTTTTGTATTTTTTTTAAGGCACCAGCTGATAGCCGACATCTACTCTAAATTTTGCTGTTATCAGGAATTTCCAAATAAAATCAGGTAATGGTTTCATAATTACTGCCTGTGCAGATGAAGACATTATACACCAATTAGCACCGAAGCAGTGCTATACAGTCCATATTATTGACCGTTAGCAAGGATGCCAGTTTTTCAGTATCTAAAGTTAAGTCAGAGTAACTCCGTCTTAACCTTTGTCATTTTCATTATTTGCATTCTCAGATTCTGAGTAAAGCTTCTCAAAATCGATTTTTGTATCAGACTCGATGACCGTTCTTATTACGAATGTTATATTCAATACGATTTGTTGCAACGAATTTGTCATGTGAGAGTTATTTTCGAAAGGTTGACTTTAAATTCAGTTGGTATATCTGTGGTTACCGAAGCATAAACGATTTAGTTTACTATCTAAAAACCTATTAACTTCAATATTGAATGTAATTGGGTCAACGAAACTTTTATAAATCGATATAGATGTAATTGCACAGATTATACGTTCGTAATAATATTAGCTAAATCGTTTCATTCAAAATAATGACTTCCTTATGCCTGCACAAACGCCTAATTATTTCCCGATTTTATGGTAGAGACACTTTCATTTTCATTACACACGCACCACAGTATACGATGTACGACTCGAATATTAAATCAAAACATTGTAAATATAAAAATGACAAACGGTTTATATGATATACAATGTGCCATCTCAATAGCACAGCACATAAGATTAATAATCCTGTCACGTACCAATTGCAATTATATCTCGTACAGTTTATCTATATAGACAAAATAGAAAATAGATTAAATTTTAAATTCTAGACTTGACAGTCAACGTTATATGATTTAAAAATGGTTATGATTATTGTTTTTTTTTTCTTTAATGGAATTTGTGGGTGGTGAATTTGTAATAAGCACGATCGAAATTTAAATTTATGGGTTTCGTTTACTACGCGAAACACAAGAAAATTTGCAATGACTTGGAATAATATTTTCTTGGAATATACCGCTTTCGCATCTAAGATTGTATTGTTATACCACCACCGTTATAAATAAAAGAAAGATATTAACATTTTGGGTTTTATGGCGCCACAGAAATATTTACTATCCGTCAGCTCCGTGTGACTATTAAAAATGAACAATATTTATGTTGGTTTGTGCAGTTGTAACGGGTGATTGCTTTTTGGTTTTCATGAATAGGTTTTCATTGCAGCATTCTCACCGCAGCAAATGAATAGCCAATTTCCAGTTACCGCATAAAACTATTGAAGCTTAACCTCAGATGCAGTAGACAAGACTTTCTGTTCAAATACGGTCTCTCTAAGACCCTTAACAACCCGTTAATCTTTCAAAGTGCGACTATAACTAGTGGTTCACAATGTTGTAAATTACAGAAAAAACTTCATTATGTTCAAAACGGCTTTCACAATTTAATCTCAAAATGCGGTTAGACAAATGTGCGTTTATTTGAAATGAGAAATAGAGTTCCTTGGACGCAAAAGACTTAGAATTTTTTTATACCTTTTCCTACTGAGAAGAGACGCGCCATATTATGCTTTGAATGTCGTTATTTCGAAACAAAAAAAACCGATAAAACAGAAAATTTGACTTCCTTTGTATCTAGAATAATAAACTGGATGGAAACTAGTTACGCCATAAAAGAAAAAGAAGCAAATATCTACAAAGTAGTTGGATTAATATGGTGATCATAAACCTCTAAACGTCATCAAAATATCGGAACAGGATTCTGAGATAGTGCTTAGAACTTGAAAACTATGAATACAATATAGATTTTAAAAGAGGTACAGACCTTACTATTTCATCTTGTTCTCGGGCGAACCTATAATTTACTACAGAAACGAAATAATATCCCGGTGATAAAACCGCTTTATCAAAATTTACTGAAACGGGAAACATGAAATTCTCTGAAAAGCTCACTTTGTGCAAAATTAATTGATTGATTGGACTGTAAGACCAAGTGTCCTGGATAGTGTCGGGCCTATTCTAACAGCCTGTTTACACATAACAATAGGAAGGATAAAAATGATTTTTTTTTCTTTGGGACGAAACAACCCGTTGCAGACACCTAGCAATCGTACGGCACAACACAATTCTAATCTACTTCTAATCTACTAGAGGATGGATAAAGATTTAATAAGTTTAATGGATAACGATGGTGTTGGTCTTCAACAATTGCTTCTGTAAATCAGCAACCTTCGGAAAAAAAAAATTTATTTCACGTACATCTGAAAAATTTCTGAAATCCTAAATTAATATTTTAAGGCTTCTAAATAATGCAAACATTTTTTAATTTAATCCTGCTGCAATTCCACAACTTACAATAGAATTTCCTGAAACCATTGTTATTTAAATTTTATTTAAAACTAGCTGAAATTGAGTTTTTTATTAAGATAAAATGTATTTAATTTCTCTCTCTCTCTGGCACTATATCCCATCAAGGGATTTGGCCGCGTCAAATGAGGTTTCATAATCATATTTTCATTTCGGATAATGAGTGATTAATTCATTGATCCTAAACCAGCCGTGCAATTTTTTCCCTGTCACCACCGGGAATCGAACCCGAGACCTCCGGGGCGTAAAATGAATACTCCAAATTAATTAAATTGAATCAAAATGAAATATATTTTAATTACATTGAATGAATGTAATTCACGTGGCAGCAAGGCTTTCGTTTTATTGATTTGATTCGAAATGATTCGCGTAGTATTGTTGCACTACTTTTTTTAAACTATTTGCTGGGTGGGTTGCAAGAGGGTCGATTCCCTTCAGTGAAGCATCTTGTGATATACAACCTTTTTTGTCAGGTGTGAGAACGAACAAAGCCAATGGTTTGCCGATACGTGAACATGCTACGTACAATTAGCCGTGAGAGAAACATTCATTTTCTAGATTCAGGCCATAAACACTCGAGGGTGGGCCTTGTGATTTGTTGATCGTCATGGCGAATGCAAAACGGATCGGAAATTGAATTCGTTTAAACTCGAATGGCATCTTCAGAATTGTCGGAATGAGAACTTCCTCACTTTTGAACTTCCCTTGGAGTATCGTCGCGTGAATCACATTGCCCATGAGTTTTCTCAAAACCAAATGCGTTCCGTTACATAGTTTTGGTTGATTCAGGTTTCATAGCATGATGATTACCGCACCAACTTTCAGTTGTAAATTGTGCGATGACAAGCCAGCCAGATCCAATGAGTTTAAAAATTCAGTTGGATAGTTGGCTGCTTCCTCTTCGTTTGTCACCCAGTCGATAGATTTGAAGGAATGAAGTGGATCGACGATTAGATTTTGAATTGTGAAATTTAAGTGATCCACATCTTTGTTCTTTGCAGCAAGAATTACTCGTTCACTCACCCAATTGTGATTTTTGTGGTTAGTAATGTTGTTCGGGAACACTTTGTTTGATGAGCTCGTCCTTCGTTGAGACAAAATTACAATCGTTCTGAAGAAACGAAATCAATCCGTTCGATTCATTGACCGGAACACGGTCATTACAGATAGTCAGCAATTGCTTGGAGAACTCTTCGGCAGATAGATCGTTTAACCACAGACAATCAAATTAAATTTTTCGTTTGAGCTAAAAAATGAAAACAAAATATATTTCTGATAATTCCAATGTCATCGTTGTATCTGTGATTTTTCGTTAAACTGCGTATACGTATACGCAAAAAACCAAAATATGTATGAGAAAATGGATTTTCTTGATAAATTTTTTACCTCTGGGAAGTTAGCACGAAAATTATCCCGAAAAACCATTATAGTTAAATATGACAAGAATATTATATATTTACAGAATATTTTAATACTATCCTGATAGTCAAGTAAAGGGTGAGTTTTTTGTGGTTAGGATTTTCATGCATTAGTATTTGACAGATCACGCGGGATTTCAGACAAGGTGTCAAAGAGAAAGATGCTCAGTATGCTTTGACATTTCATAATGAATAGACTTACTAACGAGCAACGCTTGCAAATAATTGAATTATATTACAAAAATCAGTGTTCGGTTCGAAAAGTGTTTCGCGATTTACGTCCGATTTATGGTCTACATAATCGACCAAGTGAGCAAACAATTAATGCGATTGTGACCAAGTTTCGCACTCAGTTTACTTTATTGGACATTAAACCAACCACACGAATGCGTACAGTGCGTACAGAAGAGAATATTGCGTCTGTTTCTGAGAGTGTTGCTGAAGACCGTGAAATGTCGATTCGTCGCCGTTCGCAGCAATTGGGTTTGTGTTATTCGACGACATGGAAGATTTTACGCAAAGATCTTGGTGTAAAACCGTATAAAATACAGCTCCTGCAAGAACTGAAGCCGAACGATCTGCCACAACGTCGAATTTTCAGTGAATGGGCCCTAGAAAAGTTGGCAGAAAATCCGCTTTTTTATCGACAAATTTTGTTCAGCGATGAGGCTCATTTCTGGTTGAATGGCTACGTAAATAAGCAAAATTGCCGCATTTGGAGTGAAGAGCAACCAGAAGCCGTTCAAGAACTGCCCATGCATCCCGAAAAATGCACTGTTTGGTGTGGTTTGTACGCTGGTGGAATCATTGGACCGTATTTTTTCAAAGATGCTGTTGGACGCAACGTTACGGTGAATGGCGATCGCTATCGTTCGATGCTAACAAACTGTTTGTTGCCAAAAATGGAAGAACTGAACTTAGTTGACATGTGGTTTCAACAAGATGGCGCTACATGCCACACAGCTCGCGATTCTATGGCCATTTTGAGGGAAAACTTCGGAGAACAATTCATCTCAAGAAATGGCCCGGTAAGTTGGCCACCAAGATCATGCGATTTGACGCCTTTAGACTATTTTTTGTGGGGCTACGTCAAGTCTAAAGTCTACAGAAATAAGCCAGCAACTATTCCAGTTTTGGAAGACAACATTTCCGAAGAAATTCGGGCTATTCCGGCCGAAATGCTCGAAAAAGTTGCCCAAAATTGGACTTTCCGAATGGACCACCTAAGACGCAGCCGCGGTCAACATTTAAATGAAATTATCTTCAAAAAGTAAATGTCATGGACCAATCTAACGTTTCAAATAAAGAACCGATGAGATTTTGCAAATTTTATGCGTTTTTTTTTAAAAAAAAGTTTTCAAGCTCTTAAAAAATCACCCGTTATATATAATTAATATTGCTGCATATAAATCAAATATATCACGAGATTAGCTATAATGTATAGTAAATTATTATATAGTTTTGTAATATTAAATTAGTATCACGAAATTTTCAATTACAATTATATATGTACAAAATATATTATAATTTAACATTTCGTGATAAATTTTTATATCACCTCAAAACAATTACACTAAAATAATTTACATGAATATAATCAAAATTAATAAAATATAAAAAAAAATTAATTCAAATATTTAATATTAGAAAAACAACAATTCTCTGAACTAAAATAGACCTATTTTATTTTTGTAAAATGGCAAGAAGATATAACAAGTTAAACTTTAAATATAGCTGTGTGAAGTCGTAGTAGATATCAATTAACAGAGCAAGGTTGGTAAGGAATTTGTAGAGGAAGGACCCACCTTTCAAGTGCCCAAAATTTTAAATCGAGTCTATGAGTCAAATTTTAGATATAGTCGTGTGAAGTCGTAGTAGATATCAATTAACAGAGCAAGGTTGGTATGGAATTTGTAGATCCACCTTTCAAATACCCAAAATTTTAATTCAACTCTATGAGTCAAATTTTAGATATAGTCGTGTGAAGTCGTAGTAGGTATCAATTAACAGAGCAAGGTTGGTATGGAATTTGTCGAACTGGAATTAGTTTTCTTTGATTATAATAAGACAAACTAATACCGGGTTTCCATCGACATAGTATACAAGTATAATAGTATTATAATACTAAAGTATTACGATGGAAAACCAAAGTAGATAGTATAATAGTTTATTAAAATATTTCAGTATACTAGCTATCAAAATATAATACGTAGCAAATATTATTTTTAACGTTATAAATTTGACAGTGTAAAGATAAATTAAATTTTCCTTGCTTATCCATTACCATTTTTAATATTTTCTCGCCGCAATGAGAAACAATTTGTTGGCTGATTATCGTTATATATTATTATTATATAAAATCGGTTAAATAAATTAATAATATCATTTATATCAAACGCGTATTTCGAACAGGCTTATTTCAAACCGTGCGGTGGAAAACCAGCCTGGCTTGATAGTAAAATAGTATTATACTATTATTCTATTATGCTATCGACGATGGAAACCTGGTATAAGTGAATAGCTAAACAAAACGATACATTTGACAAACGGAACGAAAACGGATGTCTAGGTAGTCTGCGAAAAATTGTCATTTTCTGAATCGGTTTTTGCATTGTATATGCCTTTACCATTAGCATTTCTATACTAACAAATGTTGAAGCTAATGACAATCAGTGTTGTGCAATTGTATGTAAAAAACTGTTTTATACATTTTTTACGTAAAAAATGGTAATATACTTAAATTACTGTATAAAACGTATAATATTGTATAAAATCAAACGCGTATTTAAAAAACCTTAGTAAAGTCGCAAACCTTAGTATACGAAACGTAAATTTGTATCATATTAATCATAAAAGAAGAAATATCCGTCGATTAATATTACAGAGTTTTCAAGTTTTCAAGTTATAGGTTTGCACGAATTTCTTTAAGACAGCTATCGTAGTTAATCCCTAAGAGTCTGTTTGATAAAAAATTTCGACTAGGGAGGGACAAGTTTCGAATGTGATCAAAGATTTAATAATTTCAGTGCAAAGTTGGATAAGTTTGGGTGGCTTATCGCTGCGTGCTCCAAAAATCTTGTGGATTTCTTATTTATTTTGAGTATAAAGTATGGGATATTCCACTTTCGTTTCTGTAAATGAGCCAATCCTCATTTCCTTGGCCATTTAAATTTGTTAAAACTGATTGATTTTATCCATTTGACTATCAATTAAAAGGTCGTTATCGTAATAAAGATGCACATAATAAGCTGGCGTTTTTCGAAAAATATTTGTAGTTTATCTCTAAATCTTACCTGCACGTTAAATGATAGCCACATAAAACCAGCATTCGCTAAAGTAGTTTTTCCACGTTGGAAAGGGTATATAAGACTACATATGGGATCAAACAATTCTTCTAAGTTTTGTATGCTTTCGATAAAATCTTTATCAAAAATAAATTTTGATATATTTGCCATAACTATTTTGGTGTCTGACAAATTTAATTGGCCATGGAAATTTGAGGATTGAGGATTGGCACATTTACAAAAACAAAGTGGAATTTTCCAAACTTTATACTCAAAAGAATCCAGACATGTTTTGGAGCACTGCAGCGAAGCCACCCAAACGTATCCAACTTAGCACTGAAATCATTAAATCTTCCAGCATCGATAGAGCAGATTGAGCGGATATTTTCAAATCGGGGTCAAATTTCTTGCCTAATTCGAAATAGCCTGACATTTAATAGGTCTAAAAAATGAATTCATATTTATTAATATTATTCTTTAAATAATAAAGAAATTCTAATTCGATTTGTTGATAGTGATGATAATGAAGATTTGCGATAAACAAAATTTCATTAATGTTACTTTTAAAAGTAAAACTGAATTTATAATAAATAAATAAACAATTTTTTTGAAATACAACATATTTGTTTTTTATTAATAATTATTATAAGCATAAGTAAACAAATATTTATTTTTCAGTCAAAATTCTACTTAGTTAAGAAAATTAAAATATTCGAGCCAAAGAGCCATTGGTATAGTTTCATTTGACTTGTAATTTAATAAGTAATAGAAAACTCACTCGAAAACGGTTAGTAAAATTTTAATATCTCGGGCCAAATTTTGATTTGCCGTATTCTTATGGCTAAGGCTAAGATGAGCGATACATCGAACAAGCATAGTTTTGAACTTCAACTCATTCATACGAAATATCGTTCTCAAGCAAATTTGCACTATCCTTGATTCATTGATCCTCCGTAATAAAATCCTCTAGTATTGGAGCTGGTGTATTGGAGGTGGTGGATATAATTATATTATTTTGATATAATATAATATTTAAATTTTTATATACCTGATTTTATTTTTCGATTTTTATTTTTGTTTTTTTGTGTTGACATTTGACAATAACAAAATAATGACACCTACATTTTTTGATTTTTTCTCCTCACGTCACACAGCGTCACAATTTTTTTATTTCGTTTTGCTACAATATTAGAGCAGTATGAAGTTGTTTATTTTAAGCAATAATCGATAGAGAACAAATTGCACTACAGATGTCTCTGTCTGTGTCAAGTTAAATAATCTTGTCGAAAGATGGTAATGATTTCTCGTAATCATCTAAACAATTTTTGTAACCGATAACATTAAAATGTTATAGCATTAATATTGAATGAGTTCGACGATTAATCGTTTTACACTTCAATCCCATAGTGTTGTGGATTTTGTTTTTCTATTCTAAAAAATAAGTTAGTAGCTAAGAAACAAACCAAATTTTCTTTGAAAAAAAAATAATTTTATTTATATTTTTCTACAAATATTTTACTTTTAATTATAATTAATAAATTAGTAGAATTATAAATAAATTCAATTCAATTCAATTATTTAAAGTTCAATTCTCATTTTACATCATACCTATATGCAATTTTCTTTATATAGATACGTAAGAATTGAAATTATGAACTATAAGTAATTTTGAATTAGTTACGTTTTTGTATTTTACATTTTGTAAAAAATTGTTATGTGTAAAATACGTATTTTACATGTAAAAAACCGAGTATATTACGTAACGTAAAAAACAGGCACAACACTGATGACAATTGTAGTTTTTGAGCTTTTATATAAAATAATAACACAGACAATATACACAGAAAAACTTTATTTATAAAGTTTATGTGAATATTCGAGTGCCGCCATCGAAATTGATAGAATATTTTAAAATAAAATATAATTCAGTTAGAGCTGCGAATTTATTTCGTATTGATTTACAGCGTCGAAAAGTCTACATTTTGTGAATTTAATTTATTAGAACCCTGCACCATTTTCTCTATCTCTGTAAGCAATTTCTATAAATTTGCAGCTATAGAATTTTTACAATTTTAGAATCGGGCCATAAAACTTTAAAAATTAAATGAAAATTACCTTAATGATGTTTATTTGATTTTACGCCGCATTGAAGATTATTTTTTGTAAATATACTGTCCCAAGATAGCAAATCATAAAATAAAAAGCGTGTCCAAGATAAGTGGTTATTAATTTATTATAATATGCAATGTTTACATCAGAAGCACGATTATCATTAGAAGATTGTAGCGAACCAATAAATATTTAATGATATAAACAACTACGAACAATTATGGCGTTTGAAAGTTAGATCCTTCCTCTACAAATTCCATACCAACCTTGCTCTGTTAATTAATATCTACTACGACTTCGCACGGCTATATCTAAAATTTGACTCATAGACTCGATTCACAATTTTAAGCATTTGAAAGGTGGATCGTTCCTCTACAAGTTCCATACCAACCTTGCTCTGTTAATTGATATCTACTACGACTTCACACGACTATATCTAAAGTTTGACTCATAGACTCGATTCACAATTTTGGCATTTGAAAGGTGGATCCTTCCTCTACAAATTTAATATCAACCTTGCTCTGTTAATTGATAATATCTACTACGACTTCACACGATTATATCTAAAATTTGACTCATTGGGTATATCCAGCCCATGTAGGCCTACATTTGAGATATCTCATATGTAGAATTTCCTCAATTGTAGATTTCTACATGGGCTGGATACAATATCTACATGTTATTTTGGGTTTGAGTCTTACGTAAACATTCAAGTCAATATTGCGTCGTAGTTGGCATTGACAGTATAAACTTTTGTTTTAGTGCGTAACTTGTGTTAACAATTTCGAAAAATGGATAAAATAATTAAAAATATTGTGTTAGACGAGATTTCAACAATGGATATCGATAACCTACATCGTGACGTATTGCTGCCCACAATAGCGGTTTTTGAATATAAATACACGGAACAAGCGGAATCCAATATACCACCTGTACGGAACAACAATTATTTTGAGATTACAATTCCAAAATATAATTTAGACGAATTTAAAGCACATTTCCGGATGTCTAGAATGTGTTTCGAGGTTTGTTTATATTTTTAGTGCAATTTAAATATAAGTACCTGAAAAAAATATTTCCAATTTCAGAAATTATTTAGTGTAGTGATAACTACCATGAAAAAGGCAAAGTATACTTTTGTGCCTCCACAAAAGAAATTATTATTGACAATTTGGATCCTGAGCAAGCAAGAATCATTTCTTTCTGTCGATGACCGGTTCGCTTTATCACCAAGTACAACTCATTTTATTTTTACCGAAATAGCCGAAGCTATCAGTAAACTAAAGAGAAAATACATAGAATTTCTAAACTTCGATGATCAAAAAAAAGTTGCTGGTGTAATGTTCGGATATAATTATTTGTAACATCAATTATTGATTATTATTTTGTTTTTTAGATTTTCCAGGCGAAATCTCGAATTCCCGGGATAGTTGGTGCTATCGATGGATGTCACATTCCGATAAAGCAACCTTGCCATAATGCAACGGATTTTTATAATCGAAAAAACTTTCACTCCATCATACTACAAGGCAAGTTATACAATATAATATTTACAAATTACATAATGTTAAAAACCAATTTTATCTTTTAAAGGTGTTTGTGACCACACCATGTGCTTTACGGATATATTCGTTGGAATGCCAGGCAGAGTTCACGATGCCAAAGTTTTCAAATGTAGTCCACTTTTCAAGCAATTTGAGAGTAAAGAGTCGCCAATTAAAGCAGAATTTCACTTGATGGGGGATTCGGCATATGGAGCAACTGATTTTTTAATAACTCCTTTTAGAGATAATGGTCATCTTACAAAACAACAAATTGTTTATAACACAAATCTAAGTTCGGTGCGATCTGTTATAGAGAAAGCTTACGCCCAATTGAAGGGCAAATTTAGACGACTTAAATTTATAGATGTCAATAATGGTAATTTTGCTATTAAAAATGTGGTTGCAGCATGTGTTCTCCATAATTTTGTATTGACGGAAGATAGAAACATGGAAGACGAATGTTTGCACCATGAAGATGATAACACTCAACCTGTAAATAGTTTGTCAGAAAATAAAAAAATATATTTGGTTAGTTTGTTCTAAAAATTCAATGTTTATTTGTTTTATTTATTTATTACAAAATTTTTAATTGCGTAGAGTAGCATCTAACAGTCTTTTTAAAATTTCATTTCTTTCCTGTTGGACTTCAAGCATTTTGTTGGTATTATTATCAACTGCTTGCGCCAACTTTTCAATGGCCCGTACCTTTTCCTCCTCAATGCGAAGCTGCTCTTGCCGATATCTTCGCAGTTCTGTGGTTTTACCATTTGAGGATGTGCTGCAATTTGAAGACTCCGAGTCAAAATTTTGCTCTAAATCCAGTGCCTGGCTCACAGTAGTCGACTCTAAATTATTGGGTAAATTAACCGTTAAATCTTCTTGGAAAATGGTTTGAAATTCTTCGTAATACTCCCAATTAGATCTCCCGCGACCCGTCTTATGGCGACTGTCTTTTATTTTTAAATAAGTCTTTTTTAAATTTGCAAACTTTTTATTTAAGTCGGCAGCCCCGACATGATGCCCCTTATTCCGAAATATTTTTTCAATGGCTTTCCAAATTCCGGTTTTTCTTTTTTTTGGATTTCGAAAGTCATCTTTTCTGTGCGTATACTCCGCTAACAATAATTTCACGAGCGCGTTAATCCATTTAAACCCACCTTCCACATCCGACGCTCGTTCTGTGGGTGGCATCCTCATTCACATTTTCTCTTCCCAAGAATTCAGTAGAATTTTGTATTTCAAAATCCTCCAAAAATTCCTCATAATGAATATCTAAACAAATACAAACAAGAGTTTTATATTGCATTATTATTAATAAAAAAAAACAAGGCTAGTTTATAATTTCCAGTTGCACAATCAGTTTTCACTGGACTTTCCAAACTTTTATTAATATTACGTTAATTTTGGTAATACTTACCACCATCACTATCATACATATAATTTTCATCCATTTTTTTTATAAGTATGTAATGCAATTAATATTAATGATTTTGTTAAAAAATTTATTGTAAGTTATTATTAGATTCTCGCCTCGAAAATAACAAAACAGTGGAACGATGTAAAATGTCAAATAAAATAGTACAGATTCAAACCAAAAAATAATTACTCAAAAGTAGGCAGAAAATGTTTGCCTCACTAAACATTGAGATATCTACATTTTTTTAGTGAGATATTTTGTATCCAGCCCATAATATGTGTGTGGCCTACTATTTTTTAGTGAGGCCTACATGGGCTGGATATACCCATTGACTCGATCCACAATAATTGTTTTCTTACTAATAACCAGAGTGCTTGATTTTTCGTTTTTGGATTAACCATGCCAGTAAGTTGTTTGTTATTAAATTAATTTCTCGTGATATAAATTTCTGCGATTCAATATTTTTTTTGGTTTCGGGATGGTTCGAACACCTGTCGCTATTTTTTTTACTGAAATTTTCTGTATTGGAATTCTTTTTCGGGATAACAAAAAAAAAAATATCATGATAGTAAAAATGTCATGATAGTAAAAAAAAATTCGGGATGACATTCAAAACTAACGTGATATAGAAAATTTTTCGGGATGACACTGAAAAATGTCGTGATATTCGTTTTATAGTGTTGCCATCGCATTTCTTCGGGAAATTTTTCGGGCTAACTTCACAGACATAATTTTTTTTTTTGTGAATTTTTCCGATGTTTTAATAGTTATTATGCTATTCGGAGCGAAGACAAATCTAACAAAACAAAGATCATAAAAATCGGCACAGTCGTTCTTTAGTTATAAATGGTGTAACTAACCCGACTTTGTTTTATATATATAGATTACTCTAAAATCCATTAGTATTTAACGAAAAATATGTGAGGCAATAGTTCCCGGAAAAATATCAAAGTTATTCAATGCCAAATTAACTACCGGATTGGATATTTCAAATAAATTTAGCTTACTCGTATTTCGCAAAAAATTCAAATGTTTCAAAAAATATTCGTTTAATGTACCAAGGATATTTTCTTACACTTGAAATACGGAATAAGTTTTTGATAATTCGACCCCATGATTAAAGTATTTCGTATACTTACTAATTTAATATTTCATTTGTAGGCCAACGGAAAGCAGCTTTCATATTCGGACCACATCTCCGGAAACATGTAGTTTCAACACATTAGAAAATGTTGAAGTACACATACCATGTAGTGATTTATTTAATTTCGACATACAGGACGATATCGAAACCATTACAACCAGTGAACAAATTAGGGAACCTAATGTCACTCATTACAGACACACAGAAACTCGAAAATTCTGTAACAAAACCAAACACCTAGACCTTCAAGCTTACAGGCGAACACTATTACCACACAACCGCAGCGTACAAACAAGAGGAAACGAACAAGTGTCAGTAATAACGAAAATGGTTTGGAAAATTTATTACAAGAAGCCTTAATTAGTTTAAAAGAAAACCGAAGTGCAATAGAGACAGAACTAAATAAAGAGGTATCGCCACTCATCACATTTGCAAAGTCTGTGAACTCTGAATTTTTGAAGTGGCCAATAACAGAACAAACTCGATTTGTCTACGAGTTTAGTTTACAGTTCGCACAACGTGATAGTGAAATAAAAATAAAAACTTTATTTAAAAAATTTAATTTTTTTCAATTTTTATTAATTATTTTATTTGAATTTTTTATAGTACTTAACATGTTTTAAATGTGATATTTCATTATAATTGAATTGAATTACCTAATATGTGATAATAAATAATAATTAAATATACTAAAACTAATAACTCGGTAGTCTTATAATATATTGATGTATGTTGCCAAGGTAATATATTCACTTCATTAAAATAATCGTTAAACTGGTCCCTCGTGTCGGCTGCAGTTCTGCTTGAATTATTTGAACCTACCCGTCGAATTTCACGACATCTTCCTGGACGCTAAGATTTACCAACACATCACACAAGCCTTTTATCGCGTAGCCAGTAATGTGGTACGACCGTTGCTTTTATAATAGCAAGCACTGTTATTTTGCTCGCTAGAATAGATCTACGATAAATTCGCCATATACTTGCTAATATGCCAAAGGCATTTTCGACTACCTTTCTAGCACGCGATAGCCGATAGTTAAATATGTTTTTGTCAATGGGAAGCACTAAAGCATTCCGCCCAGGATATGGACGCATAAGATTCTGTAGCAAAGGGAATGCTTCATCTTCAACAAAAGCAAACGGGTATACTTTATTATCTCGCATATTTTCTGGAGGTGGAATGCTTAAACTAGCCCCACCGCTTAAAACATCTTTTCCCAAAATTACTGTTTCTAAATATTGTACTATTACCTATACGGCCTGGTGCCCCAATTTCAACCATTACAATTTTTTATAATTTGCGTCTGATATGGCAAACAAGACGATACTGTGACTATGCTTATAATTATAGTACGTAGACCCGGAATTTGCAATTTCCTTAATATAAAAAAATCAATCACTTATATAAAAATTAAATTAGTTCTATTAAATAATAACCACATGTTTCCAGTCTATTGCTCCTAGACAATGTGGAAAGTTCCATTGTTGTTCGAAATCTTTCGCGACGTCCTTCCACATCATAGTGGTCGGATTAGGGAAAACACAAATCCCTTATGATTTGTGAGGTCGTACTCTCTCCCAACCAAAAAGCATATCTTCTAATAGAGATCATGCTATCACCACTTGCAAGGTAACTTAAAAAATATTACATAATTGTAGTTTTTTTCAAATTTACCGATTACAATATTTATGTTAAAATATTTACCGAAGGGTTAATGATAAGCGTTGACTCGAACTTATGGACCTTTCTCCCACATTCAAACGTTCAATTGAGGGACCCACGATCGGCAGTAACTCGTCAAATGCTGCTGGCGTCATTCAATAAAAGTTTATGAAGGTTTCATTATCATTCAACCTCATTTCAGCAACCAAGCTTTCATAAAAACCCTGGCAGTGTCTATTTTTATTAACTGGATTTAGACCGAATCGTCGTACACGTCTACGAATGAAACGCGACCGATTTTTTATAATAACAGCTGTCAGCAAAGCACTTACAATATTCATATCCCGCATCAAAATACCAATAATATTGTTTCTTGACAACAACATTTTTTTCTAATAACCGATAAAAACTCAAAAATTTTCTCACAAAAAAAATCACAAAAAATATTTGAATGACAATGGCAAAGGTCAAATCAAAAAACAATTAGCAAAATAGACGAATTTTTGAGCTACTTCAATTTGCTACTACCTTCTCATTGTTGATAACTAATTATCCGGATGATTATCTGCATACATGCGGCCGCCCTTAATATTAGAGGCCAATTTTGGTTTCAGCAATATTTGTCTGTGAATTTCCAGTAACAGAAAATAATTGTTCATCATAGTTGGCTTTTATGTCAGTAGGAATTGTAATCTGAATCGGTTTTATGAAAATCTTTTATTTTTTAGTTTTATTTAAAGCCAACTCTGCTTTAATTATTACTGATAAATACGCCAACTATGATGAACAAATATTTTCCGTTACTGGAAATTTACAAACAAATATTGCTGAAACCAAAATTGGCCTCTAATATTAAAGCTAAGCGGCTTTGCGGAAGCAACACAGCTATTGTTATGGCAGTTTTAATCCCCCTTGCTTCATAGCAAACAATGATTTATATTTTGTTCACCAGATGCCAGCTAGTTTGTTGAAAATCGCGATACCAAAATATTTTTTATCGAGTCGAAAATGCATGATCGATCTTATGCCTTGATGCGTCTTTCTACCTACCGAATCAACAAATAATTACATTCGAAGCAGATAATGAAGAAGAAGCGTTGCTTGCAGCACAAACTGGCCAAACGAAGCTTGAGTCATGGTTTCAGCTCAATTTCAATGATCAAAACGCACTTCATTTCCTATATCCTGACATTCCCCACCATTACCTTTACGTACGCGGTAAATGGCAACTTCGTCAAAGAAGTGGAGAGAAGGTTGTTGCACGAATGTATACAGTAAGTTTGAGAGATGAGGAGCGTTTCTTCCTGTGGCTACTTTTGCTACATATTCGAGGTTCCACCAGCTTTGAATTTATACGAACATTAAATTGTTTTATTTACAAAACCTTCAAAGAAGCTACAGCTGCACGGGGTCTGGTAAACGATGATGAATGGGGTCACTGCTTAACAGAAACCACAGTCTTTCAAATGCCAAGAGAGCTTCGAGAGGCCTTCGCTTATATTTGTGGCTTTTGTCAACCTTCAAAACCTCTTGATCTCTGGATGAAGTCTGCAGATGACATGACTATTGATTACAGCCGACACCATATTGAAAATGTAGCAAAGAATTTGGCCTTCCATAATATCAACATAATTCTTATACAACATGGACTTTCTTGCGCTATGATCAGCTTAGTTAACTCTATCGAAAAGTCCCGTAGAAGTGCAAGTCTTCAATACAGTTCGAGAAGCCGACGATACTGAATTACGAATTCAACTGCTAAACGAAAAGCAGTTGGATGAATTTCGTAAAACAGCTGCTGCAGTGGAAAATGAAAATTTCTCCAGCCTTAATTGAGATTTGAATATTTGGTTTGGGCGCGTAAGTGGACATGTGATCCCAAGCGCGCGCTTCCCGTTTGAGAATATTTGACTTGTCACGTAAGTCATATACTGTGTGCATTTGTGCGCGTGCTTGCCGTTTAAGATTTAAAAATAAACCGCGTGTATGAATTTACTTACTTTGATAAAAGTGCATCAAATTTACATCTTAAAAAATCTTCTTAATCATTTCTTAGCCAAAAATTCAACAAAATGTATTCACGTGACTGATTATTCAGTCACAAGTCAGCTAGCTAATTCTGGTTATTGGTATATCTAGAAAATTAGTAAATTTATTTTCTCCTTTTTCTAACAATCAATGGTGGGATATTGAGAATTTAACCAAGAAGAAAAGAGCATAACATTCTATCAGTTCCATTCCATAGACATAATATGTCATCAACATATCTATACCAAAAGATTACTTGACGAAAATAAGGATTGTTATTTGATATGATCATTTGTTCGAAGAAATTCATGAAAATTTCAGCCAACAAAGGTGACAGAGAGGAGCCAATGGATAGACAATCAGCGAATCTGAAATATGTATTATCAAAACAGAAATCATTTTGTTTAATACAAGTCTCAAAAACTAACTTCAGTTCACGACGTAAGCTCTCATCTACAACATCCCTATCTAAGTAATTACAAACTATTTGGGACAAAGTATTAGTTGGAATAGAAGTGAAAAGACTGGCAACGTCAAATGAAACTAGTTTTGAATGTAACGGAATGTCGACGTCTTGAATTTTGTTAATCAATTCTACCGAGTTCTTAACCGAGTAAGCCGAAAAGAAATTAGTATGACAATTGAAAAAATTTATGAAATCCCTACATAGCTTGGAGGCAGGAGCATTGCAATACGCCACTATTGGTCTAATCAATGCCTTCCTTCCTACTTATTCCATTTTAGTTTGTAGAGCTTGGCTAGGATTCTTATAAACTAAGGTCAACTTGTATTGGCATTATGTCTGTTTGGTGGTCAAACAATTAAATTCGACCATTCTGAATGGAACGTGGCCATATCCCAAACAGTTATTTTCCAATCAGGTATGCAGAATTGGGTTGGGATTTAAAAATGGATTTTAGAGAAGTTTTAATTTTAAATTAATTTGAAAATGATCGGCCAAATAATTATCCGAGATGACTCAGCCAATTTCAGTTTCCCCAAAAAGAATATTTGCTAGAATTCCAATTCAGCCCAATTCGTACCCAATATATTACGATAGTTCATGTAACTTTATTCTTCTGAAATTTAAAATGCTTAATGATTATTGGTCACTGTTTTATTAGTTACTCTGGGGTGAATGATGCGCAAAAAGGAGGAAGGAGAGGGGGGGGGGGGAGGAGGACAAAATTTAAAGTTACTATACTTTTGAACATCATTGGAAGCATTGTGCTGTACTGCTTCTTGAAGTTCTTGGACACAGTTTTAAACTGGCAGTTAAGTTTAGATCCGAAACTTAACAGATAAACCGTTTATCAAGTTGGTCAATTGAGTAGATTTTGCGCATAAAGGTCCCTGCCACTTTTTTACCTAAGGACATTTTTAATGATTGCAAAATTTAACGCAAAATTTAGATTTGGTGAAATGATAGTAAGAATATGATAATGCTTTACTTTATACTTTGTTTATTGTTTGCTTTCTTTGTTTAGCTTGGTCGATTTAATCATATCATCAAAAAAAAAAAAAATTTATTTTTTATTCTTTTTATACAAAGACACTGTTATGTCATGATAGCTTTTCTATGTCACTTTATTTTGATTAAAGTTTTGTTTTGTAGAATTAACTTTGTTTCCACTATACACTTTAAAATCACAATGTATTATTTTTTTGTTATTTTTTTGGTGTTACACCATAATACCCTGCGCAATTGTCAATTATTATATACTTTTAGCTCTATTGTATTGTTTGGGTGATTTTAAATTTAGCTTTCCCCATCCATTAAGAAATTATAAATTTCAACATAATCTTCTAACTTTCTTTCCCTTAGTATCCTTAGTATCAATGGAGGTCTTTATACTTCTATTATTTCTGTTTGGTTTGGCGCTTGTGGCCCATTCTCAACAACATCAACAAAACAGAATTCCTATCTATTAAATGCCTTCTGAAATCATCTATAAATGATTCAAATCGGAACACTAAAGCGTACGGTGTAAGAGATGCTAACTAAGTATTTCTCTACTTTCGAAATAAATAAGTTGACCACAGAACCATAATTTGCTCCATTCACCTTGGAATAAGTACGCGTCGTCATCAGAATCGAACGGTCAAAAGAAAAAAAATGTAAATATTAACGAGGTAAGTATGAACAGACTGCGGATTAGTTGAACGGGTTTAGCCTAATTAGCTACTTAACACAGAGTCTGTCCAGGAGGTTCAGTAGGAGCAAATATCATTCGATATACAACATCTAGAAATCGGTGAACTTTCGTAAGTGGAATGTTGCAGGTTCGGGAAACGAAAGGGATGGAAGTCTAACTACCTGTGAATCTGAGTTTAAAATCACGATTAGAAGAAATTTTTAAAATTACTTCAGCCTTTGAAACCACCAACGGATCCTAAATTGTATGGCGCCAACAACATTCATAAATCAAACCTCGCAATCGTAGGGCGTACAAGTTTCAAGCTGCATAGTTTAAAAGCTTCACAAATTTTCTCAGTTGCTTATCTAGGTCCATAAAAGAGAAATTTTTAGGCCTTGTTGCTCTACTACTTACCCAAGATGGCCCTAACCCACTTCCTTTCTCCATGAACGATTTTAGCTAGTTTGTACCGACATAATAATTAAATCAGCTTAGATCAATATAACAGATCTTTTTGGTTTGTAGTTTTCATCAACCGAATATCTTAGGTCTGTGAAGAACACATAGCTATATTTCTGTACAAGATTTATGTCGGTAATGCAGTTCTAGTGAAAAAAGATATTAGTATTCTGGTACTTTATACTTTTTCAACCAAACGGAGTATTTATATTTCTACAACGAGGAATGCCATGAAATAAATTTTTTATTTTAGTCTAGGCCGCTACATCACTCAACGATGGTTCTGGGTCATGCGCATAAGGTATGAAGATGCTACTTCCAACAATTTCGAATCAAATGCAACCATTTGCATTCTCTTACTCACCGCAGCAAAAGAATAGCCACCCTGATTCATTTGTTAGAGTAGTGCTATATGAACGCAACTATCGCTCTAGTTGGTCGTAATCTCCAAAATTTTCAACAACCTGCTGAGGCTTCGAATTATAACCTCCTAGAGAAGCTGAACGCAAGACTGGCATTATTGTGAAGACTATTGATAGTTGATATTTCCTCATTTCCAGATAGATATCCCATCCCCACATTTCACATACACTGTTGCTCGTAGAAACTAGGCAGCGCCACTATTTTCACGAGATAAAAAAAATTTTGGCCGGAGATGGGGTATATCGGAGTGAAAATTGGTGCGTGTAGCCTCATCGTCATGGTTTTCCTGATATTTATTTTGATGAAAACCTCTTCTGCTAGACGATGTAACTGCATCTGTAATTTCTGTATCATGTCGGTTTTGCTTCCGTGTTTGTTAATCAGCTCATTCAGTTTTTCGTTATTTCCCACTGGATGCCATGGCGACTACCCGCATTCATGTACTTCTACTTATCTTGTATGAGTTCGATGATGTGCGTTGTGTTGACATGATCGCTGCAGCTTCATAATGGTCTGAAACCAGATTGTTCCTTTCTTAACTTTGAGTTGGTTATTGGTGAAATTCTATCCAGGATAATCATTGGTTCGTTATGCCTATGTTGAATTGAGCACGATTATATATCGGCAAAATTGCATTAACCTTTCTTTGGAATCATTTCCCTGATATTCTACTGGAATACTTGTGTTATAATTATGGTGTTAAAGCTCTTGTAGTTGCGGTTATGCCTCCATTGAACATTTCAGCTGGTAAATTGTCCATTCCAGAGGCCTTCTCTTATTCTAAATTTTAGCAATGCCATAGCTATCTTTCCGATCCGTTGGTGGATGAGTGTTAATAGTTTCAAAATTTGTGCCTGAGTTCTTCCAGAAATATTCCTTCATTTGTGTTTCATCTGTTAAGATTTGACCAGATGCATCCCTTATTAATGATATATTTATGAATTTTTCAGTTCCCCGTATACTTATGTTTCATGTCTTGTGCCTTATCTTCCGAATTGACGTTTCAGCTCCGACGTGTTTTGTTGGAATATTTGTAACTTGAGTTGTCGGCGTTCTTTAATTTTCATTCAAGTACTATCACTAATCCAGGATTTGCATCTGTATTCTTGTTACCTAAAAGTATGCTTGATTGATATAGGCTTCTCTACCTCATTAATTTAGAGGCTGTGCTTGTTGCGCGTTACACAATGTGTTTCACGTGTCGTGAATGCCTGCATTTGTCATTGCCCTAACATCTTGTAAGGACGTGATAAATTTCTTGGTTCCATAACGTGATTTATTCCCTTGTTCTGCCACCAGGCGATATTTGCACAAAGATATATTTGTGTGGAAACGTACCGCCTTCTATGGTAAGCCGGTTCGTGACGTAGAAGTAGATCTCCATTATTATTACATACTTACAGAGTTCTTCTAATGCTGGTTTACCCCTCCTTATATATTTATCTTAGACATCATTTCTGTGTCTCCTTTTGTGTGGCTTGTAGTTCTCCATAGAAGATAGAACTCATTCTTGGCTCTTTCACCTGCATCTTCTGTTGGTTCATAAACACTGAATTAGGACGGGTGCTTGTGCTTCGTATTTTTACATGGATTCTAGCTACGATTATTCTTCTTCTGTTGGTAATAATGCAACGCCGTGTTCATGTTTATATCAGGTAATTTTCCTTCGCTTGTGTTTAACAATTTTTCCCCCGTCATGAAGCCGAGAATTTTAACTTCACGGAAGCCAAAAACTTCATATTTATAACGTTTTATTTCTCTTTTTAACTGTACTAGTTAGTTCTTGATCCTTTTGTAATAGTTTGTGTCCGTTTACGATAGCCGAGGATCGAATATGAATATTTGCCGGTTTTGTATTACTTTTTTAAGTGTTAGTTTCTGCACTTAATAATTTTGATTTCGTTTTAATGAATGATTGGCCCATTGAATTATAGCCAGCTCCCTAAGCAATGGTTGCTTGACGTTGGTGATGAAACTTTTGTCGTCTTATCTATCTCTAAAACACGCCTATACACACTGGACTCTTATCTAATTACAATTTTTCTTTTGCTGTTAAATTTCCTAGTTGGCCAACTTTCCATCATCAGCAGACGTACTCCAATAATGGCGACGACCGAGTTCAACCATCGGTTATAAGTAGATTGAATAACTTCTATCATTCATAGGGTGTTTGGAGTGGTGCATTTTTCCACTTTTTTTTTGTTTAGGCTTGCAGCGGGTAATTCTCGCTTCAAACACGTATATATATACTAGTTTTACTTCTTCAAATCATAGAAATATCCAAATTCGTACATTTTTCTGCCTAATTTAATTACATGATCTAATTAAAGAAATCTTTAGCTCATAACCTACAGTACTGGAACCATCTGTTTCGAATAGTCCAGCACCGCGAATACGGTATAATTGCGAATCCATTGCTAAATATGAAATAGATATTCATATGAAGCGCATTCATCAGGTGATAGAATTAGGTCGCGAGAAATACATCGAAGGATGTGTAGTGACCAAAATGTTTAACCAGTCATGGTGGTCAATGTTTCCAAGACTGTGGCGCTTCAAAATTTCGCTCAACAAAATGGTAAAGGAAATTAGTTGTTTGTCGTGAGGCGGGGCCCTAAAGTGGTATTGGGCGTACATTGAACATCACACAAGAAACGATTTTACTTAGCAGGAAATTAGAACTATCATGATAGAACACTTCTGTAATGATAGGTATAAGATAAAGTTATCAAACGTTTGTTGGAAAGCAGAAAACAGAAATTCACCAAACAAAACGTTTAACAAATTCCATGATGCAATCCTTAAAATAGCACTCCGGCACGGGTGAATATTCCAGATTCGGATATTCTGGTAATTTTAATGAAAAATATGCGTCTCCGGAGGTGACCGAATCTAAAATTTCAACCTGCTCGGTTGCAGGAATCGAAAAGATTAAACCGTTAATACTAAATTCCGTTCCAAAATCAGATGAGATAAAAAATGCATCTCAACCCAACCGGATTTTGAAAGATAGACTTTACAAGTCAAACCAAGCTATTATGTTATGATTTAAGTGTGAATCTTTAGGCCACGACTTCAAATTATGCAGGACTTCCATCACTCGAGTATTTTGCTTTGGTGTGGGTTACATAGGGCATACCTATGGATGCCTGAGTTATTTTTACCTCTGAAGTGTTCAATCAATGAAAGTCAATTTAAGAATCTCACCTGTTTTAACCGAACCATACGTTACAAAACGTTGTATATTTAGTTGAACGCGAGTACCACTACTTGGTGTACATGTATATTTACTGTTTTGTTTCAGAAAATCGAGGTTCATTAAGAACATTCGATCGCTTTTACATCGCATGGGGACCCATCAAAAAATTATGGGTTCTTGACGAAAGTCTTATTTGACAGAGTTGTCTATTGAAATATTTTACGAACTGGGATCCAATTCAAATCAGAATTAATATATCGTATTTAACTAACCTACAGCACTTTTTTATTACTAACTTTAATCTTTGCAATCTGTTCTGGGGCCGAAGTACTTCCAACTCTTTCGCAGTTCGCTATTCACGTCCTTACACCTTACGCAGTCGCCTGCAAAATCGACAACGTACGGTTATAGGTTCGATTTTCGTAACCATTTGCACATTGCACAGCTCCATGCCAGTCTATAGTAGGGGGTATTTTTTAAGGCCGATAGAACTTGAAATTGTAAAAACTAACACAAAATTAAATGGTAATCAAAATTCTTTTCTATTCGAAAGATCAATACATGACATTAATATTTGAAAATGATTTCGGGCATATGGACACGGCTGTTCTTGACGAAACACATTCTGGACGTCATATTTTGGGCCACTTTTTCGATGCACTGCTGGCCGTACGTCACGAATAACATGAACAATGCTGGCCTCCAAGGCGTCAACTGTTGTTGGTTTATCAATTATCAGTCGTAGTCAACATTTTCGTAAAATTTACATTAATTCTTATACCTAAGTATAACCTTAAACTAAGAATTTTTAAATATATATCAGGTCATAAGCCTCATTTTACAATATTTGCATTGTTAATAAATTAGCAAGTTCGCTGATAATAGTGCTAGGTACAGTTTAGCCGTTACAATTCAAAAATTGTAGCGTTACCATCCCTAGTCGCTTGGAGACATATTTACCGTCCGGTTAACCGGTCTACTCTAGCGCACTGTTACGTTTTTTTAAGACGTTGATCAGTTCGGCACAATATGCCCGAAACTGTGGGAGTACTTTGGCACTCAGTAATTTCATTTTTGTTGC
The DNA here is from genome assembly GCA_947310385.1 of Nephrotoma appendiculata. NCBI lineage: Eukaryota > Metazoa > Arthropoda > Insecta > Diptera > Tipulidae > Nephrotoma > Nephrotoma appendiculata. Next base: position 297,264,637 of record OX371225.1, read on the forward strand.
TATATTGAATTTGTTCACTATCTGCGACATGTATATGGTCACCTGTATCATTTATGGCGCTTCTTCTTAGGTGATACATGAGCGCTCGCTTTTTGATTAGAATATCCACCGGCAGCGCCCTTAGCTACCGTTCGGTAGGCCTTCGTTACTCCTACACTGAAAAAAATAATTTAATGTACACCGTTTATTAAATATTTTTCTTGAATAATTCATAAAATACATGAATAATTTCTTTATCACAAAGAAATAGTAGAAAATGCTGTTTATCAATTAACAATGTGTTTATTAATGTAATAAATAGCTGTTTGTTAAGGTAGATTTAGTAGGTTTCTCGTTTGTTCATAAAATTTAATAAATTTTTTTATCAATTTATTAACTTTTTTATAAATCTACGAACTGTTTTATTAAAAGTAAAATATTCAAAAAATAGATTATTTTTTTATTATTAAAATTTATGAATTATTCATACATTAATGTAAAACTTTGTAATTTCGGTTCTTCAAGTGATTAATTTATTTATAACTATTAAGAATTTTTTTTATAAATAGTTATTAAACTGTGATGTTCGAAAACCAATTTAAAAAAATTATACACGCAATGAATGGGTTCGTTACAATAATAAATTTTAACAAATGTGTCACATATCCAGGATAACCCTTTCCAACAACAAATAAGAAACACACAGCACAGCAATGGCAACAATAGGCAACCTACATATCCGCAAACCCATAATTTCACGCTTCACAGACCGCCACTCGAAACAATTACACTCAAAAATGGGGTAGTACATATTGTAAAAATCCACTGGACTTTTAAAGGATGGAAGCGTGAATTTCTCGGTGCTCGAAACTCCCTCCAGCTTAAAACAAAACACCGAATCTAATACCGACCAAGCAACAAACGAATAATCTAAAGGAACATTTTTAAAAAATGCGTATGAACGCGATAGTACGAAATTAAAATTTTGTATCAAAGATTAACCTAGTTAGTTTCAGTATTTGAAACCTTACAAACTACCAAACTTTACACAACACAAATATTCGGCGATCATTCGCTTCGTCTGGTGTAAGCTTAAGAATACTGCATATTATTGTCATCGAATGTCTCTCTAATACACTTTTCTTATTAATGTTAAATGTCTAAGGAGCCAATTATAGAAAAATGAGTTTGGTCAATAAAATCCTTCTTGTTAACAGACTAATTTTTTCTTGGTGTGTATCAAATAAGTATCAGCAACAACCGGCTATTACATTTTAAAATGAAAAAACCTGAAGGTTTGAAATCTTTAAGTATAGTCGTATAATACCACAAATTAGAGAAAAGCAATGATTTGATAACTGGGAACTCACCAAGGTGTTGGTATTTACGTTGTATTCTGGAATTAATTAATGACTTTACTCCGAGACATATTATATATTACTCTATAATATTTGTCCCAGATATTGATTGAAGTAGCCTTCTTTTGTTGGTAAGTGGTAACATTTCCAAGATACATTATGATTGGAATATTTTCATTCTAATTCATATTTTGTGTGCCACAAGCTGTATTCAAAAATTTAATTTGGTAGGTTTTTAAGTGCGGTAAATTAAAATTTTTCAATCATAAACATTGAGCGTTCTCAGGTCCCCATGATTCACGACATGATTAATGAAACCATCGCCAATTTGATTTGAAAATTTCATAGTTCTAAACATTTACATAATGTTGAATTCGATATTACTCAAAACGTTCTCAACTGTTGGGTGCCGTGAAAGTGCTCATTTTAATAAATTCGGAAACTTAAATTTGCAATTAAAAACCAAAGAAGCCATTGAAAAATGTTTCTTTTAAGTCTAAACAGATAAAAATGAATTTGTTTTGCTACATTCATAAAAGCATTCACAATAAACATTATCGTCTTGGCACTTCTATTGCATGTTTACCATCCGATCACTTTAACAGAATATTACAGCGATGGAATTTTTCGTATCTTGCCCATTTTATTTATTTGTCTGAAAATAACCAAACCCCATGATCCCAGAATTGTATATTGAATTCAACAGTACAATTGAAAATAAATGATCGTTGACGACTCGGGAAAAAGATTCAAAATTATCATTTAATGATATTTTAAAAATAATGAATTTGTTTATTAGTATCGAAAAATAACTTCATTAATTTATTTATTGAGAGATTGTTACTCCCATAGAAAGAATATATCTCTAAATATGTGTATAACGGGAAAAAAATAGTTTTAATAAAGTAGTTAACATCTCAATAAATATATTTATGAACTTATTAGTACGATATACATTGTATTATAAATCAATTTTTAATTTTTATAAATCTATTAATTGATATTTCGTATATGTTGTCCGAATCGTTGAAAGTGTACATCATATAATAAACATGTTCATTTTTACAGTAAATAAATTCATTAATATAATAAACGAATTTATCCATAATTCGAAATGCACAGCGTCAGTAATTTTCAGAGTTTAGTTCTTCAAATAATGCCGTGGTGAACGTGAGTGTAAAATCCAAAATTTTTGTGTTTTTTGTGGTCAGTGAGTTATTAAAACAGTTTTTAAAACAATGATAAATACATACTATATCTAAAAGTGAACATTATTATTAATCGAATATTATATTGTAATAACAATTAGATAGTGCTGGTATTTCTTTTATTATTTATGTCGAGTTTATGGAAAGATTATTGCATCAAGAAGCATTGCAGAAGGGTAATTAGTACATCTGTGAATTTAGTATGGTGAGTTATAATATCGAAAGGGAAACTTATTTGGATTAGTTATATTTGTGTTACTATTTTAATAAAATTAAAAACTTGCTATAAATCGTCATTTCGGGTAATGAAACATGTGTAAAAATATTTAGTGCTAGTGATTAAGTGTAAAATATATACATACACCAATCCCTCGCTCATCGAATTAATTTGTTCCCGATAACTTGTACTTAACTAAGAAAACTAACAAATGAATTAATTAATTAGATGAGTTAGTAATAAATAAATATTATTTATTTCACATTATTTACTATTTGCATATTTATTAAGAACAAAAATAAAATTCGAATTTTTTGTCGTAACTTTGGTGTATTTGTAAAATAACAAGGGACTTCATAAGCGGGGGATTGGTGTATATGTATATACATACATAATATGTAATTTTGATTAGAATAATGTGCGTGTTTGGTCCGGATTTAATAAAATATGTGTATTATTTGTTGCGCGTACATTATTTAAACGAAAATTACATAAATGAATTGTTTACATTAAGGAGACTGCAGTATCTGGAGTTAAAAGAGTGACCGCAAAATTCGCCCGTTTTTGCATAGTCTGTAGCAAGAACGGGGAAGGTCGTACAGAGGTCCCCGTGGGCTTAAATTGACCATCATAAAAATGTGGGTGAGCATAACTCGATTTTTTCAATATTGAGTCAATTTACCCTTACTTGAGGGGTGGAGTAATAGTGGCGCAAAAATATTATTTATTAAGGGAATATCATTTCCTGCCGTTTTCGGCAATAGGGGGGATTTCCCCCCATCTAGGGGGTGTGTTTCACTCTGAGGATATTTGGAAGATAATTTCTGATGTCACTCTTGCCATGAAATTCTAAGCATTTTTATCAAGAACTTCCCGACCGTTTTCCCATTTCTTTCTTCTGGGGGTGGTTTCCACCCCTCAAGTAAGGGTAAATTGACTCAATATTGAAAAAATCGAGTTATGCTCACCCACATTTTTATGACGGTCAATTTAAGCCCACGGGGACCTCTGTACGACCTTCCCCGTCCTTGCTACAGACTACGCAAAAACGGGCGAAAAAATGGTTTTTTTTGCGGTTACTCTTTGATTAAACATATTTAAATTCTAGAGAAATAAAGAGGAATTATTTTGTCATTCACTATATTATTTTATTGATGATTTTTAACTAAATTTTGACTCCGGATATAGAATCAGCAGCAATCGTGTAGCCGTTTTATTTACGCGATTTTATAAAGCCAAACATTACTCACGCTAAACGTGTCAAAACAAATCATAAATAAATAAACAAATTTATTTACGAAGCTGAAAGATTGTATTAAATAAAAAAACAAAACAATTCCTTTAACTCAATTTTTATTCAATTTTGATTTATAATATGGTGTACTAATGAATTAATTTTAGTTTTAGAAACACGAAGGGTTCCATCAAACGCTATTTTATATAGAGCAAACCTACTGTTACATAGATGAAAGTTCTACTACTACTATAATCGAGAATTACAACGTAAACTATAACAAAGCAGAGATATGAATTATAGTTTGAAATGAGATGGCTGCTTTGAAATTTTACAACCAACAACAATACCACAATCAAATATATAATAATAATAAAGGGAAGAGGTTATTAAATTTAATTTTCTACGTATCTTTTAAGTTTAAAACTGTAATTTTACAAATAATAATTTAAAAATTAAAAAATAAATTATCATTAACTAATTATTTTAAGAGTAGTGTAATCAATAACTAGTTTCTAGAAAATTATTAATTATCTGATTAAGATCATAGTAGTTTGCACTAAATACGAATTTTTAAATAAAATTAAAATTAGATGATTTTGTAATTTAGTTCCTGCTAGTTTAGTATGTGTATAGTGTAAGAAATATGGATATTATAAAATAATAAATATATTATAAAATAATAAATATTTAAAAGTGAATTATGTCAATATTTGTTGTAAATAAAGAACTATTCAGAATAAATCTCAAAACTATTTTCATTCTTAACCCTTCTCCTAACCGTCCTTTAAATAATCTTTATATATATATATATATATATATATATATATATATATATATATATATATATATATATATATATATAAACCTAAAAATGAAGTAATTAAAACAATATAACCATTTATTAATTTAATAAAAGACACCATAAATCAATGCATAAAATTAATTAATTTCGTTACTTTTTTAATCGAATTTTAATAAATTTATACGTTGTTAAAATTAAGTTGTTTGATGATTAAACAAAAATAAAAATTATATCAATAAATAAATTTACAAAAAATAAGACAGTTTAATAAATACTTTACATTAGTTCAATTAAAAATGCTTCAATCAATGCATAGTATTAATAAATTTTGTTGTTTTTTTAATAAAATTTCAATAAATTCGTACGTTGTTACAATTAATATTTTTGATGATTGAGAAAAAAAAATAATTATATCAATGTATAAATTTATAAATTATGTTTAGGAAACCTATCATATTAATAAATATTATACATTAATTTAATTAAAACAGATTGGATCAATGTACAGCATTAATTAACTGCGTTTGCAAACTCGTTAAATTAATACATGGATATAATTAAATGTTTTATTACAACTATTTATTGTTTTATTATTTAATTTTTTCAACTTTAATAAAAATGTACGTTAGCGCAATTAAAAATTTATAAATCAATAAAAGCAATCAATAGTTGAAAATTTGCTTTAATAATATTAATAAACACGTTCATGGGAACCATATTAATAACAAAATTTATTGTATCAATATTTTTTTTTATTGTATATGGGTAGTTATTTTTTTCAGTGTAGCAGAATATTCCTCTGAGCACTTTCTAGTGATCTAAAGTGGTGACAGTTTAACCTGTCATACCAACCAGCTGCGGCATACATGAAAAGCGCGTCCGCCACACCTTTGTATATTATTACAAGTGTTTTGTGATTCAGTCCCCATCCCTCTCTTTTGACACTTTCGCCAATGAGTGGAATAGTTTCTTAGCGTTTTCACAGACTCTAAGAACGTGAGATGTTACGCCGATTCGTTCGTCTAGGTCAACTCCTAGATATCTAACGCACTTTAATATTTTCATGTTTCGACCGTTTAGTGATATTGTTGGTGGTCGACTAGAATCAAATTTGCCTTTTAGCTGCAGCATCACTGTTTTTTATGCAGACAGTGATATTTTATTTGTTTCGCACCATTGTATCATGTTATTTATGGCGATTTGACCCTGGCGTTGAAGTTCAAGCCTCGAGTTACCGTGTACCAGAATGCTATTTCATTCAGGTTATTCATCATACTCGTATTAAACCCGATATTCCAGATTAGGGGTCCTATGGATTGAGCCCTGAGGACATCCTTTTGTAACTTGTTTTGTTACTGAACCATATTTGTCTTCAATTTCTGCGGTTCGGTTGCTGAAGTAACTCTTAAAAACATTCACGATGTTTCCAGGTAGATTGTAAACTGATAAACTTGCAATGACACTAGGCCACGTTAAGTTATCAAATGCTCTAGCTATATCCAAGAAAATACCCATAATATATTTTCAACTTTGGGTTTTGATAGTGCTTGTTAGGCGGACTATCGCGTCCTCAGTAGACATGCTACGTCGGAAGCCGAATTGTTTGTCAGAGAAGAGTCCGCTCTGTTCGATTCTTGGAGAGATACGAACCGCTAGTAGCCTTTCTAAGAGTTTCCCCATGACAGGTAGCAGCACGATTGGTCTATAAGACTTCGGAGAAAGTGGATCTCTATCCCCAGGTTTCCTGATTATAATCATTTCACCCATTTTCCACACCTTCGGGAAGTAGCCAAATTTTAGGCAGCTGTTTAATAATTTTATTATGGAAGTCCCTATTATGGGCCAAGCCAGTTGGATTATTTGTTGTCAAGTCCAGGAGACTTGTTACGCTAAAAGCAAGTAAGGGCACTGTTGACCTCCTCCCACGTAAATGGGAGGTCTTCAGCATCAGATATCCAACTATTGTTGGTGGCGATCTCGCGCATTTCTGCTTGCGGCCCAGTAACGTCAGGTGTTTCGTCCAGCAGAAGCGAGTTTAGTAACTCCAAGCTTGTGTCATGCCACGTATCAGTGACGACTCCATTTGTCTTCATGATGTTGTTTAAGACTTCAGGTGCTCTTGCTTTGCCGGCGGCAAATTTGTATACAAGTCCCCATGGGTCATTGTTGTCATGTTCCGTGACATACCTTTGGAAACTACTTTGCTTAGCTATAAATACTTCATGGAAGTATTTATTCCTTGCAGCTCTAAAGAGAGAGAATTTCAACTCTTTTGCTATTTGGTTCCTCTCCTTCTGATATGCTCTTCTGAGCTTGTCCATCGAGGATCTAAGTTTCCTAAGACTAGAGTTCCACCAACTATTTCGTCTCTTTGCCACTCTCTTCTTTGGAATTGAGTTGTTGCAAAAACTGGTTAACTGCGTTGTGATCAGCTCCACACGATCATCAATTTCATCAATCGAGTTAATTTCAGGAAGTGCTTCTACACTGTCCCAAGAGCCGACCAGGTGTCTAGCAAATCTGCTATCACCCCAATCAGCTATCTTTATGGCAAATCTCGGAGTTTTGCTACTTGCAAGAGAACCATTCTGTGGCGCGTTTGATAGCTCAAACGTGATGACTCTATGGTCAATAGATGTCCAATTTTCTCTTACACACCACCCAACTATCGAGCCCAGCAAAGCTCCGTTGACTATTGTTAGGTCAATGTTGGAGTTCCCATTAGACGAGAACGTCGTTGGGTGTCCCTGCAAGTTCATTATGAAGAGGTCATTTCTGACGAAGTCTCCGACGATCATTACTGTTTTGTGTTGACCCGACAAAGAGCCTAGGATCGATTCGATTTTGCACAGATGGTACTCGATCGGTTCACTATATTGGGCGTATAGAATGAACCAGCTTCCGATGATATTTCAACACATGTGTCTATCACAAGCCTGAGTTACCTTCATCATGTCCATGCCGACACTATGAATGATAATTGCAGTCTTGGAATTCTCAGAGCATCCTGTTGCTACTCTGGCTGTAGAAGGCATGCCGCTGATTTGACCATTGACCAAGTGTGGTTCTTGCATACACAGAATATCTATGTCGTGGGTGGAAATGCTTTCACATATTTCTGATTCGACTATTTTAGCACCCTGCATGTTGAAGTGGGCGATTTGTAGGTTGCTGTTACAGTTCCTTTGATTGTGACTAATCATCATGCTTAGTATTAAATCTTAGGCGTTGCACAGTACTTTTGTATGCGTTAAATGAAACGCGACCTACTTGGTGGTCATTTGGTTTTTGCATTTCCTTGCAGCTTGCGCAGCTGGCAGGTTTGTCCTTATTCGGACATCCCTTGAAGCCATGACCATGATGTGCACAGTAAGAGCAGTTCTCTGTGCGCGCCCTACAATTCTTTGCAATGTGACCGTATCGCTGGCACCTAAAGCACCTAGCTGGACTCACATAATCTCTCACATTGCGCAACGAACCCAGTCCACGTGCAGTCTTCCACACTTTAGCAACATGTTTCTGGTTGCTGGTTCTACTTCTACCACCCAGTGAGCGGTCTCTTGGGGTTTCGCACCAGTTCTAAATAGAACCTTAAAATGTTTTTGTTCCAGGCAGTTTTGTTTAATAAGACAGTTAGTTACCATGTCTCCATCAAGATCAGAGCGGACGTCAAAGATAATTACCTTCGGTAATCTCTTTATGGGCGCTGGTTCGGTGGCTACTAGACCCACGCCTTCTAGATCTTTGTTTTCCGTGAAAACTTTCAAATTGGAGGAAGCATCGACAGTAACCACGACGCCTTTCGGGCCGGCGTTCGTTACATAGTGAATCTTTACGTTCGATTCGCTAGGTCGGATAACTTCTTTGATTTTCTTTGTTATCTCGGTGGTGGTAAGCCTGGATTCATTATCCTTTGCTGAGATAATTACCAGTTTTGTTAATTATCTCTTTTGTTATTGGTTCCCGGCTGCAAGTACACCTATGGTTGCGTGCTTCCTCCAGTTTACCAACAACCAGGATAAACCAGAATCTTCACGTAGCCCCACACGAAATAATCTTTCTCTCTCTCTCTCTTTCTCTGGCACTCCAATCAAGGGATTTCCCCGCCTCAAATGAGGTTTCATAATCATATTTTCATTTCGGATAATGAGTGATTAAATCATTGATCTTAAACCAGCCGTGAAATTTTTCCCTTGTCACTACCGGGAATCGAAGCCGGGACCTCCGGTCACTGGAGCAAGCATGCTGACCACTTGCCACGGGGGCGGCAAACAGGAAATAATCGAGAGGTGTCAAATCGCACGACCTTGGAGGCCAATTTACAGGTCCATTTATCTCGAAATCAACATATCGTCAAATTTTGATTTTAATAAGCGATGGTTGCGGTCGCCGTATGGCACAAAGCGCCATCCTGTTGAAACCACATCTCGTCCGGATCAATGTCATCCATATTTTCAAACAAAAATCATTGATCATGGTGCGGTAACGATCTCCATTGTTGGAGAAATTGTTGAAGAGATAAGATCCGATGATGCATCCAGCGTGTAAACCGCACCAAACGGTGCATTTTTCTGGATGTCTATTCATGATGATTTGCCAGTGTATACTACTACTACCAGAGTATATTTTCCATAAAAATTTAATTTTTGTTTTATTTTTTACAATTTCAAGTTCTATCGGGCTTAAAAAAACACCCTTTACATGGGCATGGAAGATGGATCGGTCCCTGAGTTTTGCACTCCGATAGGGGGTCATATTTCAGTTCCTTTTTAATACAGATCGTAATCTGTTGATGAAAATTCCCTTTTGGAATCTGCCCTCGTATCGGAATTCGAACCCGGTCCCTCTCGATCCAAACGCCAAAGCTTTAACCACTGTGCTTACCGATAGCTTAATTTGACCAATGCAATGGAACATCTAGAGTCCAATGTCAAGATTTTGACTCATTGAATTAATATTTAATTAGATAAAACAGACACATTTATTAATAATTTAAGAAATCCTAATTTTAGTCTAAAAATATGTTAATTACAACCCAAAGCACAGCATTTACATGAAAGATTAATTTCAAGGTTACATTTCAAATGAGTCGTTTTAGTTCTCACACACAGCCGCACTCCTAACCTACCACACCCTGTAATAAAAAATGTAATTATTATGTAACATTTTCCCTCATTTTCCGTCGTACGATAATTTATTAGAAGAATGATCTTTCGAATACGTAATTCCCTTATGCAATCGCCGCACTTAAATGTTTTTAAATTTTTATATATAGACGTAATCAACTGGTGGTTTCGTTTAATAGCACGCAACATAATTAACAGAAAAGCAAGCAGCACCTACCTTTCACCGTCATCGTTAAATGCAAAATCGCCCAGCAACAAATCACGAAAACGATATCGTGGCGGCAACAATAAACGTTGAACGTTTGTTGTTGCCGTTGTAGGGGTCGTCGGTGTTGTTTCACGTGTTCCCGCTGTTGTACCATCTCCCCCAACTTCATTTAACATTTCATCAAAGGGTTCCGTATTTGGTGCTGTGATTGTACCAAGCGCTAAATGATAACGTCCCGCGGCCCGTTTTGGCCGGGGTGATACAATTTTTGACCACACTTTGAATAATTAACACTTTTAATTAATCACCGTGATCGATTTAATCTCGTATTATCGAATCTTAACAAAATTCACACCACAAACCACACTAAAACCATACAGCACACATAAACTAGAAAGATTTTTGATGCACACACAAACACACACACACAAAACACTTTGAAATTATTTGTAGCACTTTTTAATTCACTATTTGGTGATCTGAAATTTTGCAGATCGATGCAAAATTTGGAAATATGCCAATCACTTGGGAATTTTTATATCATATAAACACTGTAATTCCTTTAAAGCCCACACACAACCAAAAACACATCCGCGCACAGAAATTTTTTAATTTTACCCACAAAACAAAAATTCGAAGCACCGTAACAATTTTTCACGTGTTTTCCCACAACCGATTTTTCTTTATATTTTTGTCACACGAGATTTAAAATTTTAAATAAAATTTTATAATTTTTTTTTTTGGTATTGTTACGACACACACACACGGTAAATTTCGGATATGAATTTCACGGCACGTCAAAATACCAACTGATTGTACCGTACTCGAGCAAACGTAACGTGAATTTTCCGTTTTTTTTTATTCTTCGAGACAACAAAACACAAAAACTAAAAACAACCAAGTAAAACTTGTTGGTACTTTTGTTTCTCACGAGAGCAATGGCATTTAAATGTGTTACATGTGATTTAAATTTTATAAATATAGCGTGTGATGTGACGCATTTTATACAATATCGCATTGTAAACGCCGCGTTAGTTTATATCTTCGTTAGATGTCGTCGTAGATTAAATATTTTGTTTTGCTTAGCGAATGCACAAATTCAAATGGTTTACTACGCTTTTAAATAAGATGGCAGGGCAGTACAATACGAAATATTACTGTATAAGGCGTAACCTGGATTAAACGATACATTTTTTGTTTAGAACGGAATATATTATTGCGCTATGTAAATTATATGGACATATTTTAATTATCAACACCGGGTGTTTCAGTTTTTTTTTTATATAATGGTGCTGTAGAGGAATTAATCCTATGTGTGCTTTTCCCCCTATGGCGGCGAGATAGAAATTATCTTTTTTTAAGATGCATTTCTGATCTAGAGTAAGGATGCCACCATTTTGCAATGTCATTGTGGTGTTATAACAGTGAATATCCATTGGTTTGGGCCCCAATGAGCCCAATAATATAAGGCGTTTAATGTGACAGCTGTTGTACAGCTATCATCGTTATGGGTTATGTGTCTCAGCAGATTCAAATCGCACTCTGATTGTCTAGATTGAACGTTATAAATTGGTGCGATCTGCGATGGTGCACAAATATCCATCACTTTTTATCTGAATGCATTTTTGCAGTTCTTGGTTGGTTAGAAGAGCGCACTGGCAATTTCAGACTAGTGCCAATAGATATTTTTCGTTGTGCTCTGCTTTTTCGAGTTGTTTTTTTATATGAAAGATATCTCGTTAAGTCATTATGCCGAAAGCGTCGCAAAAGATGTAACGGAATTAAATCCGGTCCCAACCCGCTTTCCGGGGGTGAATTGGTATTTGTGGTGGTTTATGAAACTCGACGATTCACTCTCTTTACAACGGTTCGTCCTAAACACTAACACAAATGTTGTACGGTTTTTGGTACCGTGTACAACCAACAATTTTACAATAATGAATAGGCAAGGGTGAATGATGTGATCCCGATTCAGATTGTGAGGTTGCCTTCCATTCTACTTCTAAATTGTTATCCAGATTGTAGTAAGAAATTACTCAAAGTAAGGATAAATTTGTTAAATTCGACTAAAATATGGACTTCCTGTAATATAATGTATATTTAGGTTTTCGCGTTTTTTTTCACCTCAGCAATTTAAATTTAATTTTCATCCTTAGGGATTTTCATCCAGTCCAACAAATCTAGCTTTATCTACGTCCAGGGTTTAGCCCACCTCGCTGTTCAAAACTAGTTTCTATTAGTGGACGAATATAAGACTCCAGGCTTGCGGACATAAGCTAGGTGAAGTCATGCTACATTGTGGAAATCCTTAGTGATAACTGGCGTGTTGTCACTCCCAATTGATAATCCAAAAGCAACTGTTGTTCGAGGGCCTTAATTAAAAGGACTCGCTAACGATATTTGACTGACACGATGAAGTGTTTGTCGATCGCATGGTTGAGCTCCTCTAAAGGTATGACTGCCAACTGTGGTAAAATCGACAAAAACAGTGTCATGATCATTTGTGTACAATAATGAACTTTTGTTTACTGATTTTCAATGGCAATGAGGATCGCGCAATAGACGTTACTCGTCAAGTTCAATTTTTCCTTTCCTTTCCTTGTTTGACCCAAGTAGTGGGAATTACCCGTCACCCCGTTGCGATGGTGGAATTGACTTTCGTTGTATATGTTTTATTTAAATTTTACAATGAATTTTATTTTTAATTTAGTTTAGATGTTTTAGGTTAAGAAATTTTAGTTAAGTAGTAATGGAGCTAGAACGATTGTCTACAGACGAGCTCATGGTAAAATGTGATATAAGGGGAATTCGCTATGAGGCTCGACGATAAGCGATTCTTTGTGGGGCTTTCTTTGTGCACCGCTATTTGCGCTTAGGGCAGCCCAAGAATGCCCCTTTCAGGAGGCGCGAGTGTACTTTAAGAAGTTGGGGTACATTAAGCATTTGCTGAGAACTCGGATATGGGGTGGTTTCACCCGCGGGGATGAATTAAAATTAGTTTTTTTTTTTACCAAACTACTTCATGTTTTAGGTCGAATCGACCGTAGCTCCAATTTCGTAATACTTGGTGATGTAATTGTCGAGATGAAATAAACCTGGAACAAACTAAGGGATATCGGGTAGTCTATAATACGGCACGAGATGACATTGCGAGAATTCGACAATGAATTAAACAAATTAGTGGTGGTGTCATACCAAACCAGAGTATTCCTGAGAATTATCGATGATGGACAAGATCAGCAAAGGAATCCGCTGCTTCCACCATGTGGTACGTTAACTGATCACAGGTTATTGCTAAAAGTGATCAATGAGCAATGCCTGTCACAGACAGAAAACAATCATGATTCCACCGTTTGCAGACATAGTAGTTTGTGTTCTGATATGCAACTATACCAACAAATAGTGGAGCAGGCCTAGTATCGACATCCAGTAACAAGATTGCCGAATTAAATGGTGAGTCATTACCTATCAAATTAGGAAATGAAATTATAACAAGATCAACCAAAAGCAAGACGGCCTCATCTCCCAGTAATACGGAGAAGAGATGTAACTTGCACAAGCCATTACCATGCAGTTCTTACAAAACGCCAACGGGTTGATATTACACCAATTCCTTGCAACCCTTATTATAGTAATAACATAAGGATTACACAAGACAAATTGCATGTAATTCCGGAAGTTGTTAAATTATTTCACAGCATGCGATGTCGTACCGATGTTTTTAAATACCGAAATTGGAAGCGTCGCCGAAAAAAACGTGGACGCGCCTTGCATCCATTTTCCCATTAGACCATAATGGTAGATCATAATGGTCAATAGCTCAGGAGACTATTTTTGGCTGGGTAATATCTGGCCGCAAAGCAAACCAACTGATGAAATCGAAGTATTACGGAATATTAATATATCAGTGTAGAATGAGACAAATTTGGATGATATGCTTAAACGATTCTGGGAACTGGAAGCAGTTGGTACAGAGAATGAACGGAACGAAGAGGAACATAAATGTGAGCTGCATTTTAAGACTACTATACGAAACAAGATGATTAGACAATTTGTAAGAAATTGCGTAGTCAGCAAAATGGTGGTAATGTTGCAAGTGTTGATAAGATTGCGGCTTGATGACCAAATTGCTGATGGATGCGATTGTATAGTTTTCCACCAATAAATATCCAAATGATGTTTATGTAAAATAAAAAGAGGCTGATTTGATTTAATTTCCTTTATTTTACAATATTAGATTTGATAATTTAAACTTATATGTTGATCGCTTGAAGACTCCATTCGAATAGAATGAGACGATGGAAAAATTCTGTCTTGTCAAAATTATAAATTAATTCACCACATATTACCACATAACCTGCTAACTGATCTATGGCGACATCTTATTTTAATATTGCGTGCATTTACGAAATCATGCGACATCTTTGAACGACTAGTTGAATTTTTAGTACAAAAATTATAATTATGTTTTTGTGCGATGCAGTTGGTAACTTGTTTTTGTTTTGATTGAGATGTCAAAACTTATGAAATCAAGAACGAATTGTTGGTGGTAAGCTAATTAATCAGGCTATATGTGGTAAGCTAATTAATCTAGGAGAAATCGAATGATACTCGAATATGTAATAATTCAATTGTAGATTAGAGATCATTGGATTTTTCCTTTACATTTACATATGTATTAATATAGATTTTAATGGAACAATCTTGTTTATTTCAGTCTTTACTCGATATAAAGCAAACGTCATATGACGTTAATAAATTTATGAGGTAAGTATTTTGTATGATTAAATGTTATTTATTTGTTTGATTTTTAGATGCTCCGTTCCTGAACATACTCCCCGGGTTGAATCACTATGGGATTCAAAGCTTGGAAGTCGGCACAACTTCTGTATTGGCCTCTTAAGCGTGCCAGCTCTGGTTTTAATGTCTGCTACACGAACATGACCGTCATGTCCCGGATACAATTTCAGGATACGTCCCATTAACCATTGCGTTGGTTGTAAGCTGTTATCGTGTATTAGGACAATATCATCTAATTGCAAGTTTTTGGATTGCGTTTGCCATTTAGTTCGAGTCTGAAGCGTATGTAAGTACTCCAGTTGCCAACGCCTCCAGAAATGTTGATAAATATGATTGACGATATCCCATCTTGCATGTGGGGATAATTTAATTTTGTTTTCGGGATTCGGCAGTTGATGTATCGAACGTCCAATAATAAAATGCGCAGGTGTCAGGAAATCTGGCTCATCGCTATCCGTCGAATATAGCGGTCTCGAATTTAATACGCTTTCAATTTGAGTGACTAATGTAGAAAATTCTTCTAAGGTGAGTATTTCGGTGCCAATAGTTCTGGTAAGTTGGGTTTTAATTGACTTCACAGCACTTTCCCACAAACCCCCCTGGTGTGGACTTGCTGGTGGAATGAAGCGCCATTCAATACCATCTTGCAGGAGTTTGGAAGCGATATTGTCTCCTTGTGTTTTTAAAAACTCGTCGACCTCTTTCAGATGATTCCGAGCACCAACGAAATTGGTTGCATTGTCACAGTAAATTGTATGACATAGACCCCGTCTGCCGATGAACCTTCTAATTGCCCCCAGAAATGAATCGGTACTTAGATTCATGCACACTTCGATGTGAATTGCATGTGTAGCGAAACATACCACAACGCATAGGTATGCCTTCACGGGAATCGAGCCTCGACGCCGCACTGGATGAATTTTGAACGGCCCACAGAAATCTATACCAATTGCGCCGAATGGTACAGTATAATTTACTCGATCTGCTGGTAGTTGACCCATTAGTTGACCCATCATTTTTGGACGCTGCCTTAGACACTTGACGCACCGTTGAAAAACCCTTTTTGCTACATCCTTGCCCCGGATGATCCAGAAATTCTGTCGCACTAGGCTATTTAATAGATTAATACCAGGATGCTGTTTCCCTTCGTGTACGTCGCGAGTAATTGGGATGGCGATTGGAGCGGTATGGGACAATATTATGGGATGTCGCGAACTATATGGTAGTGCTGATTTCTGAATTCGTCCACCAACGCGCATAATTCCTTCCTCATCTATGAAGGGATTCAATTGCCTTAACTTACTTTTCAATGATATTGGCTTACCATCGCGAAGACATCGATATTCTTCCGGGAAATCTCGAATTTGGTAGTGTATTGCTAGATATTGAGTTGCGCGATCTAATTCAGATGGTAATAAAGTTCCATATCGATGGTCACGCGTACGAATATTATGGATGAATCGTATCATATATGCCAGGATTTTTTGCATCTGAAAATAGCTAGAAAATTGTTTGCTCACCTTGTCTAGAACATGACTTTCGATTGCGCCTTCAGATTTGATAGTAGCATCATAAACTTGAATCGGTACGGCAATTTCCGTCGTAGTGTCTCTTTCTTTTGGTTGATCTGGCCAATGATCGTTGGTCTGCTTTAACCATGGTGGACCCGTCCACCACATTTCGTTATTGTTGATTTCCCTTGCTGACAGACCACGAGATGCATAATCTGCTGGATTTTGTTTAGACGGGACGTATCTCCATCGATCTCGCTTATTGGTGACAATTATTTCCGACGTACGATTAGCAACGAATGTTGTCCACCGCCTTGGTGGGCTTGATAGCCAATCCAAAACAATCCTAGAATCGGTCCACATCGTGATAGAGGATACTTTAGGCGATAGGGTTGACTTCACCTCATTGATTAGCCTATTAAGAAGTACTGCGGCCATTAATTCAAGCCTCGGTATGCTCACTTGCTTCAAAGGTGCCACTTTAGTTTTTGAGCAGATTAAATGGCAGACGAAATCTCCTTGACAGTTTTGTGATCTTGAATATACCACCGCCGCATATGCCCACTTGCTCGCATCACAAAATCCATGCAATTCGAATGTATCTGACATAGCGATGCACCTCGGAATTCTAATTTGTGGGGTTCGACTGATGCTGTTGCGTAGGTCAATCCATGCTGAACGCGTCTCTGAAGGCAATTGCTCGTCCCAATCGATTTTCTTTGTCCACAATGATTGGAACAGTATTTTTATTTTGACCGTGATGGGTGATAGGAATCCTAATGGGTCGAAAATCTTACTGGCTTCCGATAGAAAGCTTCTCTTGGTGTGGACTTCCTTATCATCCAATTGAACTTGGAATATGAATTGATCGCTGTGTGCATCCCAAGCTATTCCCAATATCGTTGCTGGTTCTGGATGGTCGGAAAGCACCTTCAGACTGGTAGTGTCGTTGTTATTTAGTAGTTTTCGCATTTCTGGACTGTTTGATGACATCTTTCTTAATTTGAAACCGCCGCTGCTTAGAATATTTACTATGTCGGTATGAAGCTCGAATAATTCCGAGAGTTTTGACGTACCAGTCATGAGATCGTCTACATATATGTCTCGTTCTACTGCCCGAGCTGCTGCAGGATGCTTATCCTTGTGTTCTAGAGCAAGCTCGTTTAAACACCTAGTTGCCATAAATGCTGCGGATGCCATGCCGTATGTCACCGTATTTAATGCATATGGGCGTATTTGCCCCTCTTTGTCTCTCCATAAGATCAGTTGATGTCTCGTGTCACTGCAGTTTACCCGAACCTGCCGATACATCTTTTCGATATCGCCTACGAGAACATATGGGTTTTGTCGAAATCGCATAATGATATGGAACAGGGATGATTGTACGTTAGGTCCCACCATTAGGTTGTCGTTCAATGATACGCCTGTGAAG
The DNA here is from genome assembly GCA_947310385.1 of Nephrotoma appendiculata. Lineage (NCBI taxonomy): Eukaryota > Metazoa > Arthropoda > Insecta > Diptera > Tipulidae > Nephrotoma > Nephrotoma appendiculata. The sequence continues at coordinate 297,282,515 of OX371225.1, forward strand.
GATTTCGCGGACGCATCAAAGACTACACGTAGTTTTGTTGTGCTGCTGCTATGTTTAAAGACCCCATGATGTGGTAAAATGTATAATTGTCTTAACTCGGTATTGGTGATTTCGATAGGTTGCATGTGGCGTAGGTCTTCGTATTCCTGCATAAACTCTTTGTATAGCTTCCGGAATGGGAGGTCAACCTTGAAACGCCTCTCCATGGCCAATAGGCGTGATAATGATTGTTGGTAAGTGGATCCTAGGGCTTGCTGTGTTCTCTTGAATGGAATTTTAGTAACAAACTTACCATCTTCTGCCCGTGTGGTGGTTGCCTTGAACCATGCTTCACAATCCTCCTCCTCTTTGGACATTTTATTGAAATGTGGTAATTCCTCGAACTCCCAGAAACGTCGTAATGTGGCATCGATGTTGACTATGGTTGTCAATGACTGTGTAATGCCACCCTGATCAGTTGTATGTCTGCCTCCGATGATCCAACCTAGTTTTGACTTATGCGCCTTCATATTCGTGTTGTCCAATTTCATGGTACCACCTTCCAATAATTCGAAAGTGATATCTGCGCCCAGCAAAATATCGATATTTCCTGGTTTGCAGAAATTGGGATCTGCCAAATCAATATTCCCCAAATTATGGATGTTACCAGGATTGAATTCGAATGATGGTAGGGATGAAGTGATTCTAGGTACGATGAGCGCCTGAATGGTTGCTATATGAACATCGTTAAATCGTGAAGCCATGCGCAATGTTGTTGATCCGTTAGAAGCTCCCCCGTTCGATTGATTGATTCCTGCTATTAATGTTCTGCAATTGGTTCGAGGTAACATCAGCCTTTGTATTGACGTTTCGGTGATGAACGAGGCTTAGAGAGGCCGTATCTAGCAAAGCCCGGCATAATCGCGGGATACCAAGGTTATCCAAAATATTTACCATTGCCGTTGGTAACACTGTTTGCATCGTGCTTTTCAAACAAACATCGTGAGGAGCACGACGTACATCATCGAGACAGGTGTGAATGGCTGCGACTGTTTTATCTTCGTTACTACGACTTGAATTATCTGTGGAAGCTGATGCATTTGATGTAGTGTCTATGTGCACGAGAGTATGATGTTTGCGAGAGCAGTGACGACATCTACCGCGTGTTTTGCAATCATATACCGAATGGCCGGGATTAAGGCAATTGAAACACCGTCTCTTGCTACCAATTAATGATCTTCGATCTTCGATAGATAAGCCTTTAAATCGATCGCAATCAATCAATCGATGCTGCTCCTTATTGCATGCTATGCAGTTAGAATCCGTAGTTATAGCAAAACTATTTTTAGATTTAATTGACGTGCTTGCTTTAATTGCTTTTGTGGAATGCGCTCTTACAGATTCCAGTGCATCAGTTCTCTTTATCAAGAAGTCGAAGAATTCCTGTATGGCTGGAAATTCGTTGGTTGTGTTCTCTTGCGCCCATAAACTGCGGGTTTCGTCATCTAGCTTCTGCTGCAGCAGGTATATGAGCCACGGATCCCTGGATTCAGCTTGATCACCTAAAGCCTTCAAGCCGCGTATTACTTCATCGGAAGTATCGAGTAATTTTCTGATGTTTGAAGCGCTTGCTGTGTGTATTGTGGGTTGCTCAACATAGCTACGTATAAATGCGTTGATCGTATGCCGCTTACGATCGTATCTTTGTGTAAGTTTTCTTAGTGCTTCTATATAATTTGATTCCGTGACCTTAAAATGCTTTACTAGCGAGAACGCATCTCCTTTCAGCAAGCCTTTAAGGTATTGGAATTTTTGCACTGGTGTTATGCTTTCTCTACTGTGTATACTTGAGTGAAACAAATCATAGAAACTTTGCCACTCTGTATAATCACCAGAAAAGATCGGGATTTGCAGCTTAGCTAGTCGTACTTCTGGTGCTGAACCCGTAGTAGTCATATTAAAACTAGTATCGCCATGTGCGGTGGTTGCCTCCATTAGACCGCGTTTCTTTATCCAATCGTTTAGTTTGGTTACGACAGCGTAATAGCAATCTTCTGCGTCACCCATTTTGGATTCCTCTTCGCTATCAATCGCAAATATGGATGCTTCAACGGTATCTATTTTGTCCAAGACTTCCTTGGCACGATTAGACTTGAAGCGCATTTCTTCGATGCTTTCATCGGAATTCTGGCTTATACCACTCGCGAACTTTAATAATTTGGTTAAAATGCCCCGGTATACGGAGCGTTGCTTTTTTAAACCTTCCAAATCACTCATTCTGTTCACTTATATATATTGCGCACTAGCTTTGATCACTACAATTACCCTCGCTTTGGTAGTATTATTTTATAACAAACTTTATGTTTTTTATATCGAATTGCAGATTTTATTTAAATAGTTTATTTTATGGCTTATATTCTTTATAATAAAATAAAATTTTTACCTATCTGCATCCGGCTCGAAGGACCAATAGACAATTTGTAAGAAATTGCGTAGTCAGCAAAATGGTGGTAATGTTGCAAGTGTTGATAAGATTGCGGCTTGATGACCAAATTGCTGATGGATGCGATTGTATAGTTTTCCACCAATAAATATCCAAATGATGTTTATGTAAAATAAAAAGAGGCTGATTTGATTTAATTTCCTTTATTTTACAATATTAGATTTGATAATTTAAACTTATATGTTGATCGCTTGAAGACTCCATTCGAATAGAATGAGACGATGGAAAAATTCTGTCTTGTCAAAATTATAAATTAATTCACCACATATTACCACATAACCTGCTAACTGATCTATGGCGACATCTTATTTTAATATTGCGTGCATTTACGAAATCATGCGACATCTTTGAACGACTAGTTGAATTTTTAGTACAAAAATTATAATTATGTTTTTGTGCGATGCAGTTGGTAACTTGTTTTTGTTTTGATTGAGATGTCAAAACTTATGAAATCAAGAACGAATTGTTGGTGGTAAGCTAATTAATCAGGCTATATGTGGTAAGCTAATTAATCTAGGAGAAATCGAATGATACTCGAATATGTAATAATTCAATTGTAGATTAGAGATCATTGGATTTTTCCTTTACATTTACATATGTATTAATATAGATTTTAATGGAACAATCTTGTTTATTTCAGTCTTTACTCGATATAAAGCAAACGTCATATGACGTTAATAAATTTATGAGGTAAGTATTTTGTATGATTAAATGTTATTTATTTGTTTGATTTTTAGATGCTCCGTTCCTGAACAATGATTCCGGAAGGTTTATCGTCCAACTCCCGTTTAAAAATGGCATGCCAAACCTGGGTAATACTTATACAGCTGCCAAACATCAATTAGTGGCGATGGAGCACAAAATGAGATCAAATCCTGTTTTCGGAAAACTATATCGCGAGTTTATTAATGAATATGAGTCATTAGGGCACATGACCAAATTATCAGCTGCAGAACTAGCACGAAGGCATGAAGAAATATGCTATTTACCACATCACGGCATTTGGAAACATAATAGCGAAACAACGAAATTAAGAGTTGTGTTCGATGGGTCATGTCTATCTTCAAATGGAGTATCGCTCAACAACAAGTTATTGGTCGTTCCTGTCGTTCAACCCTTTTTGTGGACAGTATTGCTACGATTTATACAATTTCCAATTGCATTATGCGCTGACATTGAAAAAATGTACAGGCAAGTCGTAATCGATCCCAGCCAATGCAGGTATCAACGAATTATGTGGAGAAACGCTGAGGACACACCGATAGATTCGTACGAGTTGAAAACCGTGACTTATGGCACATCAGCAGCATCCTTCTTATCTACTCGAGCATTATGTTTAGTTGCTGAAGAGAACGAGCAAAAGTTTCCCACGGTCGCTAAGGTGATTAAGCAAAATTTCTACGTTGGCGACCTGCTCACTGGTGCCAAAGACGAAATGGAAGCTGCGAACCTGAAATAAAAGTTGATATTATTATTACAAAAATATGGATTTCCTTTACGGAAATGGAAATCAAATATACAGCACTTGGCAGATCACTCACAATCCATTTCATTTTCTGATCAGCAAAACGTAACACATGTTTTAGGCTTGATTTGGGATTCAATCAATGACCATTTTCATTTTAATGTGAATGTTCCAACGGAAAGGGTATGTACGAAAAGAACCATTTTGTCTGTAATATCACGAATTTACGATCCATTAGGTTGGTTATCTCCATTCATAATCAAAACCAAACTAATGATGCAATACTTATGGCTAGCTAAGGTGTCTTGGGACAAGGAAATACCAGAAAAACTGCAGAATCAATGGAGCGAGATTAAGTCGGAATTCGAATGTATTAAGCAAATCAAAATACCAAGATTTGTTGGTCCAATTTCAAACAATATTGAGGCACACGGTTTTAGTGACGCTAGTGAGATGGGTTACGCAGCTTGTATTTATTTCCGAATTCGTTCCCATGATAAGATCATATCCAACTTGGTAACCAGCAAGAGTAAAGTCGCTCCAATCCAGTCCGTAAGTATTCCTCGGCTTGAATTATGTGGAGCACATTTGTTGGCTAAGCTTGCCACTAATCTATGTCAAGCATTCGATCTAACAACAGTACCAATCTACTTATGGACTGATTCAACAGTAGTTTTATCGTGGTTGTAGTCAGCTCCACCAAAGAAATGGAAAGTTTACGTCGCAAACCGAACAGCCGAAATTCACAAATTGGTGCCAAAAGCTATTTGGAAACATATAAGCAGTGGAGACAATCCTTCCGATTTAGCAACTCGAGGCATCAAACCAACTAAGTTAATATCAAACGATTTATGGTGGAAAGGACCCAAATGGCTTTATACGCACGATGAACCCTGGCCAAAGGCATTCGAAATAAGGGAAACCCAAGAAGAACAACGTTCGAACGTAAGTGATTTACAACTAAGTACGAATGGAGATATCGTCATGCTTGACGAAATGATTGAAAGGGAAGAAAAGTGGATGAAGTTAGTGAGAATTTTAGCTACAATTATAATGTTCATCTCTAAGTTGCGGAACCCTCAAGCTAAGAATTCCGGATTTTTGACCATAGAAGAGCTGAATGAAGCCGAGTCTACGATTCTTAAGCATATACAACAACAAGCGTTTTCCTCCGAGTTAAGCAGTCTAAGGTTAGGCAAGCAGTTGAAATCGAAATCCGCATTATTGATGTTATCTCCGTTCATCGATCAAAGAGGCTTGTTAAGAGTGGGCGGACGATTAAAAAATACAACATGCTCCTACGCTATAAAACATCCGCTGATCATCCCAAAGGGCCACAAGGTATCGACAATGATTCTTAGTTATTTACATGCCAAACATTTGCATCCGGGGCCGTCACTACTTGTTTCAATATCCCGCATGAAGTATTGGATCATAGGAGTACGTCGCATAACTCGAACCATATGCCGTAAATGCGTCATATGTTTCCGGTACTCAACACACACGTCAACACAACTAATGTGTAACTTACCAAGTCAAAGAGTTACTCCTTCCCGTCCGTTCTCCAGAACCGGTGTCGATTACGGCCCTATTATGTTGGCGTCTAAACGAGGCAGAGGATCCAAACTAATCAAAGGATTCATAGTAATTTTTGTATGTCTTTGTACAAAAGCACTTCACATCGAAGTAGCTGGTGATATGACAACAGCTACATTCATGGGTGCTTTAAGAAGGTTCACATCACGAAGGAGAGTACCTAACCAAATATTATCCGATAATGGTTCAAATTTCCGCAGAGCTAATCACTTATTACCCGATCTTTACAGATTATTCCAAACAGATGAGTATAAGAATGCTGTACATCAATACGTAACAGACGATCAAATTCAGTGGTCATTAATTCCTTCGCTTGTACCAAATTTTGGCGGAATTTGGGAGAGAGCAGTCCGATCCATCAAAACACATTTGGTAAGAGTTGTGGGTAACTCACATCTAACATATGAAAGGAGATAGCTACGGTGTTGGCCCAAATTGAATGCATATTAAACTCACGGCCGCTATGTCTCATAAACAATGAGGACCCCACTAATATAGATGCACTCACGCCAGCACATTTTTTAATACTCAGAGCACCAGCAATCATACCTGACGAGAATTTTACCGACATTGCCAGTTCGAGACTATCACGATGGCAGCTTGTTCAACAATTAGTCCAATCGTACTGGAAACGATATTCCATAGAGTATTTACACACGCTTCAACAGCGAACTACCGCAAAATATAAAGAACGCAATCTTCAAGTAAATGACGTCGTATTGGTAAAGGATGAAGCCAATCCACCAGGTTGTTGGCCATTGGGAAAAATCATTGAGGTTCATCCGGGAAATGATGGCATCGTAAGAGTCGCTACAATCAAAACAAAGCATTCGACGTTCAAACGCCCAATATCCAAGTTATTCTTATTGCCACTTGATGATGATGACCACATCGATCGACCGTTAAAATCTTCAGCTTTTAACGAAGGGGAGTTATGTTCATGATTAATGAATTGATATCTGTTTTGTATTCAGCATGACATAAAAATACCTACCTGCATCGTGCTGTATCTCATCCTGTAACACATTAAACAACAACAACCATCAAACTGAAAATTAATAATAAGATTAATTTACGTAATCAAATATTTCAATTTATAGTAACTTACCATTTTGCTCGCATCTAGATGTATTCCTAAATTTAAATATTCATTTCATTATTAAATTATTGCAATTTAGTTTATATAATTTTCAATTTATACTTACTTCATAAAAAATTATGTAAACATTCATTCATTTGTCAAAATGTCATATTTATCGCGACACACTCGACAAAAAATTTACTAACAGATTTGGTTGCATACATTCACGTCATTTGTGATGAGTTCGTAATCTTTGGTAAACATTGGTACGCATGTTTCCTGTAATTGATATTGACAAATGGACGAATGGAGAAAGAAAAATCTCGTTCACTTTTGTTACAACCAGCAGCTGTATTACTCGGAAAATAAATTAACTTAAAATTAAAAAGATAAACAATATACAACAAAAATTAAGGAATAAATAATTCCATTAAGTTATAAAAATTGTGTTTGGTTTATTTATTTCCTGCTCAAGAAAAAACAGCTACTAGTCACAGTTTACAAATGCGTATTTCCAAGGCATAGGTTTACTTTTTTATCAACTTGTCTTCGTTTCGATAATAAAGACGCAAGAGAAGAGGATGGATGACACATTTGCTGCGATCAGGAATTTATGGAACATGTTTATAGAAAATTGTAAAAGTAACTACAGCCCGAGTCAAGAATGTACTGTTGATGAACAGCTGCTGAGTTTCAGAGGATGCTGTAAGTTCCGAGTTTACACGAAAGATAAGCCGGATAAATATGAGCTCAAGGTCGTTAGCTTAAACGATGCAAAGACTTCGTACATGGTAAATATATACGTGTTTGATAAGCTGTGCCATTCTTTCAGTGTGCATAAAAAGACACACAGGTGGCCGCAGCGTTTTTTTCAAGGCATCTTGGATATGGCGATCGTAAATGCACGAATTTTGAGAGCCTGCAGCACGGTCCAAAACCAAGAAGAACTAGCAGTAACTGCGGATTACTGTTTTAGGAAAAAATATATTTATATTTGATAAAGTCGCATTTGGACCGTCCCGTCGTCTCATTCATTTTAGTCTCCGCAGAGATTTAAAAGTAGGGATTAAGACAATTTTGAATCGATCGGTTTTATCAAAGCGCCATTTACAGAATTTAAATCTTGTCATCAAACAAAGATGCGCCTTATGTGCACGAAAAAAAGACAAAAAAAAAACGATAAAGGATGTGCATCGTGCAAACGACCCATATGCATAGACCATAGGATTTTGATGTGCCCCGATTATACCGGTTATTTATTGAAATAATAATGAATCTTGAAAGAGATAATTTTGTAATAAATTTGTTGAAAAAATAAAAAAAAAACAACGACTTTTTCACTATTTTCCGAATTTTTTTTTTCGTGAAATCCATACCTTCATTTCTCAAAATAAATACCTTTATTTGAAGGCCCATGAAAACTAATATTTTTCCTTTATAGTGATGTAATAAAAGAAGACACTGCTAAAATTTTAGCCCTGTTTATCAAAAAACAAAAAAGTTAAGAATTTTTTTTTGAAAAAAACGCACTTTTTTCAAGTTTTTCAAGTTTCCTCTGACTATTCCGCCCTTTAAAGGGGTGTGTAAAGATGACCTCTGATTTTTTCAAAAAAAAAATAATATTTCAACTTTTACAAGGATATTTCTCACTGGGGTTCGTACGAACAATGCCAGGTATGTTACTCAGGGGAGGTGTGCCAGGTGAAGGTTAGAAATGCATGGTCAATTGTTGTTGATAAAATATTAATTTTAAGCCACCAATTTTATCTGGTGTGACTTTTTCGATCAACAAAAGTGTGTAAAATATGTGCATGTAGCAACCCGCCTTAGGGTTGCATGTAAATGTAATATTTGGACGGCCATATGCGCAAACATGTCATGACATCGTGTTCTTATTCATGCATATGACGTGAAGGGAGTTCAGGGAATAAATGTGGCCAATAATATGACCATTTTTCCCAATTCAGTGGAATTCCACGCTGCCGTCATTAACAACTTCATAAGGCTGGCTTTCTTATTATTCGTTTAATCGTCTGTTTATGAATTTCTAAATTTCGTCGTATTCGCAATGAGTTTCTGAGGCTCGCTCAACACCACAATTAAATTGCCTACAATGTAACGATCGCCAGTTTATTAATTATTGGTGCACTGACTTTCGTGTTGGCTGACAGTTATTTGTCTGCTTTCTTAAAAAAAAAATTGAAAAGATTGCGATCGCATGTAACTCTCGCACATGATATTTGTTGCATAGAACGATGTCATTTGAAAACATGAATTGCCCTTGCGTATATTTGCTAAGAAATGTTTCGATTTTTCTGTGTCACCTGTTAACAACGTTCGTAATGATTCGGGTGATGAATATGATTCTGATAATTTCACTGTTCCATCCAAACAAAACAAATTTCTGGTGTTTTATTCTCAATTTTGAGAGTACTTCAATACACGTATAATTATCTCTTAAACGGTAGATCGAGCGATTGCTGTATAAAGTATCATTGCAATCGGATGAATTCTATACGGGACATACAAATTAACATTCTATTTGTCAACCCCTCTACCTCTCCCGCCCCCTTCTGCTCCATCTAATAGTAATTAAAAATTCTGTTATACAAATATTTGAAACACAAAAAATATCGTAAAGATTAAGCCAAAATATAAAAATCATTCTGTGTTTTATCGTGATCGTGATCAGTCAAATACAAATAATAATTAATAAAGTTTGTCTGCTTGCAAACAAATAAATTTTAATTTGTGAAATTATTGAAACATTTATAAAATTTAAAATGTCTTCTAAAGTCAGGGGCCAAGCCACTACCCGCCAAACGGAAACTTTGTATTTCAATTCTACAACAGCAACAGATGAGATAATTTGTGGTGTGAATTGTCAATGCCCTCGTAAACAAAAAACCGCTACTGAAAAAACTGTACCAGGTTATGAATATGTCAGCCAATTGAGTGATGGCAAAAGTGATTTTGGGTAAGTCTAACATATAACTGGATATTTAGCGCAAAATGAATGTTTAATTGTATTTTTCGTTACAGTGAGCTGCAGCTTTATCGAAATAAAAAAACGAAAAGTACAGTTGCGGTTAAGAAACTAACCTTTGTAGCGGACGGTAAAACTATTTACCACGAGCTTAAAAATGAGGTTAAGAGTGCAATGAATATCTCACATCCAAATATAGCAAAGTATTACGACTTCTTTGTGATTAATAACATGAAAGTATGCGTTGTTATGGAATATACAGAGCGTGGATCATTGAGAGGACTGCTAAACGAGCAGATAAAAAAGAAAATGTATTTTAGTCAAAATGCTGTGCTTCAAATTATACACGATGTCATAACTGGTATGCAGGTTTTGAACTCTAATCAGATTTTACATTGTGATTTAAAGCCGGAAAATATATTGGTCGGCGACAATGGCATTATGAAAATTTGTGATTTTGGTACAGCCCATGCGGTAAATGATACTACAATACGACCTCCCGGTACAACCAGCTATATGGCCCCTGAACTCTTTGATGGTGCTTTACCCGATGAGCAAACTGAAATTTGGGCACTTGGCGTAATATTTTACGAGATCTGCACATTACAGCATCCATTCAAGCCATATGAATCTGAAAAGGAATTGATTCAAAAAATTAAAGCAGTATTTTATAAATCATTTAACTGTCGTTTACGCGGTTACAGTTATGGTATGCAAGAGTTATTAGAATTTATGTTGCAGAAAAAACCTCAAGATCGTTTAACATTGTCAAAAATTGAAAGTCATTCGTTGTTTAAAACAGTTAGAATGCAAAGAACTCAATTGGTTTGATTTGTGTTAGCGATCAGTTGGCCACAATTTTAAAAAATAATTTTTATGGAAAATTAATTTCTGATTTTAGTTATAGAATTTTTTTATGTTATTGAGTTTTTTGCATGCTTCTGAATTTTTTTTTCATTGAAACTTTGCCATCGCTTTTATTTGCAATTGTTTCATTCGAAGCTTAAAATATAATATTTTACTAGAAATAAAACACATCTGATTCTTTTAATTATATATGTAGAGGATGATTTGTGAAATTCTAGGTATGTACATTTGATTTTCATGTACTAGCTATTCGAAATTGCTTATAATGCTCGTACGTTTGTTTGAGTTAATTCGCCAATAGAATAAACATTGGGATTTGAGCTTCTTTTTCATATAAACGGTAACCCGCAGTTTAGTTGTGGATGGGTCGAGCTTCGGAACACGCCATATGAGTAAATTGTGATAAATTAGACTAACAATGGGTTTTGCAATTTTCAAGTTACATAATTGTGGAAAAACAAATATCACTTCGTTCTACAGAATTTTAACATATTGTTCGTTTCAATTTTAAAATGGCTCTCCCAAATAGGTGACGAGTCCGCATCTTAATTCATTTATTTAAATAACTGGTAAACTAGAGATGAACTAGATAAATCGACCAGATTTTTGGAATGGTTAGCTGAATTGTTATATAATGGCAAGAACAACAGGGTGCGCAAGGTTGCGTGTTTCACTCACATTACTTTTAAAACGTTCATCCAAAGTAGCTTCAATTTTTTATTTGGTGGTATTTATTATTGCTTTGACAAACGATAATCGTAATCGAGGATGAAGTGTAGTTTGTCGAGCTAATCTAAAGAAAGCAGACTGTTATGTTTATTGTTTCCAAAGTTTGCACCCAAACTTACGTACATGAAAAACTTGCACTTAAACGTTGATGGTATTATATAATTCACTGGTAGGACACAACACTTACAAACTTGAGGAATTTTAATGTTCTGTAGATATTCCTTGAGGTTTGAAATATTTATTAGCATATTCTGAGCGAACTTCAATATAGTTCGCCTGCAATATACTAACCAATGGTTCGATCCTCAAAGAACATTTAATTCCAAAAATTTTGCCAAAGGCGTAGAAAATTTTGAAATATGCCAATTTTTTTTTCGAAAAGACTTGGGATTTCTCTCGTATTAATTAGCATAGTTCATTAGATTCCGCTTCCGATCAATATAAGAGTGAAATACTTTGAAATTGGTTATGTCCGAAAATGGACATAAAAACATTTAAAAACTACAAGGATCGTGATAAAAAAATTAAAAAAAAATCTGTTGGAATGAAACCCTAGTGATCATCAGAAATGTGTCCTATTAGTCACTTAGATAGAAACCAGCCTGCTATATCAGAACATTTAGACAACTAACTACGCGTCTCCATCAGGAACATTCGTAAACATTTGTGAAAAACATCAAAAAGCACACAATCTGCTAAATTCTGTAGAAATGTCAAACCCATCAGGGTTCTCACCATGGATTGTTTTGGACATTTTCAGTTTTTCAGATACTTATCTAAACTGATTAAATAGGTTTTTCACTTATCTGATTATCAAATTTAAAATGAAATTAGCGAAATTTCGCTAATTGGATTTTAAATTTGATAATCAGATAAGATCAGAAATCAGCAGTTGCCCGGACTCTCTTTCTTTAATTGTTTTTCGCACGATCTTGATAACAATATTGGTATGGGCGGCGTTTTCGCATGCCAGGAATCGATTGAGATTGGTACTAATTTCAAGAAGGTCGACTAGTGGGGCCCGGAAGGGTAACTTTCTTTTTATTTTTTGGCTCGCATGATTTTTATAAAATTTGCTGAGAAGATGTTTTCGAGTATCAGAAAAACATTGAGTCCTAGCATTGAGGATTTTAAAAATTTATTTAGGCAGTCCATTATCATATTTTTGTATCGCATGATTTTGATTAAAATTGTTTATTTTAAAATGCTAGCGAATTTCGGGAAAATTCGTTTAGTGAGTCATCCGGTGGGGATCGGGCCAATTTTTTTAATTTTTATGTGTTCGAACGTTAAGGATTTTCTAACACCAAGAATAGGCTGAGATGAGTGCTAAATTCGGGAAAATCAGCTTAGGCAGTCTTCCGCTGGGACCAGAGTCCCATTTTTCTGAAAAAAAATTTTAATCGAATTTGATAAAATTTAACGAGAAAGGTTTTTCAATTGTAAGGAGACGATTTTATTTGATAAATTTTTAGCACTTGAACACCATTCCACCAACTATGGAGAAAACAACCCAATTAATAGGATGTCTAAATCTTTCAACTTAATCGACGACCTATTTGACTTCAACTTATCAAAGGACAACTGTTGTCGAGGTACAGCTAGATTTATTAAATTCCTGAGGAAATTTAATGCTGTACTTTTATCCCGAGTTGTATTGTTGTTAATAGTAGGTAGGCGTGAATGGGTTTCACGTTACCCGTTTTATATATTAAATAAAATTCACAAAATGGTTTACAGAAATATTATTTATGAATGTTTTATTTTTTAATGTACACTCTAAGGGATTACAGAATAAAGTGAACTAAATTTTTAGTTGTTAGTTGTTACAAGTTAAGGAATGAAAGAGATTGCCTGATTACATAATTTTAAATTCAATTATAGTTGAAACGATATAAAAATAAATGTAGACTTAATGTTCTATAAAATTAAGGTAGAATTACAAAATATTAAACATGCTATAAAATTAAAGTAGAAGTACTAATTACTAATAGAACATGGAATAAATGTACTAATTATGGATAATGTTCACTGAACAATATTTACAAGTGACAGTTCAATCAAAATAATAATAATTTTGTGTTATACAAAAGGTAATTAAAGATTATTTAATTATATATAGTTAAATTGTTAAACATTTAATTGATTTATCTTTTTCAGATGGGGATTTGATTCCAGTTGACGAAGGAGATGAAAAACTGTGCTGGATATTGCAGGTTTTAAGATGAGTATAATTTCAGTAATGTTGTTTTCGATTTTTAATAAAGTTTTGTATTTCAGGAACTAAACAACAACTTTAAAAATATCCTTAAAGACTTTTTTCTAAATTTTTAATTGTTTAAACCAAAATTTGGTTAATATTTTTTTTTTTATTCTGTTTTAAAGTTTTTTGTTGTTTTAATATAATTTTAACTATAACTGTAAATAATCTGAAATCATACATGTATATTACAAAATAGATTTCTTTAAATAAATAAATAAATAAATAAATAAATAAATAGAATACAAGGAATTTCGATTTATATGTCATGTTGCACCATGTTCCCCCCTTCAAGTGCCAGGAATCAATTGCGTTTTTGGCGAAATTCGTTCAGAGTAATGCCCGGTGGGGGCTCCAGTACCAAGGAAGGGTTTCTATTAATCGATTGCGATGGGTGCTGATTTTGAGAAAATTTGGTCAGAGATTTGTCCGTTTAATTTAATTTGGTTTTTCGGTTCATACGAATTTTATAAAATTGCTGAGATGGCGATTTTGAGTATCGAGCGGGCTCCTTTACTCAATTTGTTTCAGCTCGCTCGATTTTGATAAAAATTGGGGAAAGGGAAATGGGAAAATGCCAGCAACAGATTTCGATGTGTTCGAACTTCCGGAAAACTGGTTCATTATTTCTTACGGTTGATAAAAATTTCAGTGATAAAGGTTTCTAATGCCAGGAATGGATTGTGAGTCCTAATTTAAAAATTGGTCAAGGCAGTGTTATGGCGGAGGCCCCCATCCCATTTAAAAAAAATTGCTGAAAAGTGTTCTATAAAATTTCGTGAGGGGATTTCGAATACCTTAAATCTTGAACCGATTCCGATGGGTCCTTATCCATAAGGTTCTTGATCGGGCATATTTTAACATCTTCTTTCAAAGTAAACAAGTAGTTGTGATTTCCGAAAAATTCATGTAGGAGTCCGTCAAAAGTCCGCCATGTTGAATGTCCCTAATTTGTCCTGATTTCAGAGAAATTCAGAGAATTCGTTTAAAGTGTCGTACGAGGGATCGAACAAGATCTATTCTTAATAGAATGTTGAAATTGGAAGGCGAGGGCTATGGATCGAAACGAATGAAAGACCACTGTGAACGCGTCAAATCCCTTCGTGGGACTGACATGTCGAGAGCAACCGGGAAATCGTACGGTGGTCCAGATCCCTCTCTTTAATTTAATTTTGGCTTGCACGTTTTTGAAAATTTTTTTGAGAGGGACTTTTCGGAGGAGGCTAGGTTTCAAATTCCAATAATTGATTTCAATGTATGCTAGGCTTTCTCATGTCAAGCAAGGCTTGCGAATATTTCTAATTTCGGAAAAATTCGTTTAGTAGGTCGTACATTATATATAATTAATGTTTTTTTCTCACTAGATTGCCGGTCTACTATACTTAAAAGCCATACAATTTATGTGTGTGCAAATTTACGAAAATAGATGTTTTCAGGGTGCTAATCAATTGCGATGAGTCCTAATTTTTGGAAATATCATTTATGGTATTTTCGGGGCTAACTATTTCGGGGCGAAGTTTTCTGGGTCCTGAGGGGAATCTGGATCTCTATTTTTAAAAAAACGGTCTGACTATTTTGGAACAGAATTTGTTCTAGAGTAGTTTTGAGTGTCATAAAATGACTGCAAAAGATCTTGATTGAAGAAAATTTGCTTTGGACTCCTTCGGATTGTCTCCAGGTGTTTGATCAAAGTCAAATTATTTAAGGAATCCCGGACCACAGGGTAAATACCACTTATTGAATTTTTCCGAAATCAGTGCCTATCCCAATCAATTCCTGGTACTCGAAAATTCATTTCAACAATAATCATTTTAGTCTTTTGTGCTGAGAAGAAAATAAAAAACATAATTGTAGCTCAGCTCCGTAGAAGAACCCGCTGACCGAGAACACACTGACCTTAACAAAAGTCCTCTAACGAACAAACTCATCGAGGTCGACACCTGGCACTTGAAAGTCTCCTTTCAACATGCCATTATTTCAATCAAACGATTAAAACAGGATCATACAGCTCATCGGAAGTCCCCTACACGATTTATTCCGGAATCAGGAACGATCGTAAACAATGCCTAGTACTTGAAAACCGTCATTCAGCACTTTTCATCAATCGTCTGCCTGTGAGTAAAAGAAAAAATTAAGAAAGAAAACCCAGGCTTCATCCGTGTAGTTTAAATAAATTACTGAAATTGTGGTTTTTGTCGGAAAATCACTTTAACACAATCATTTGATGAAGTGCAATTTCCAAGTTGAGGGATTATCTTTTTTAGTTCTAAATCAAGTCGATTTTATTGGTTTGCGTGATTCTTCAAATTTCACTTTGTGGAAATGCTAGCCTTAGGTTGACAAAATCAAATACTTCAAGGGCCTTTTCCATGAGGAAGGAACAAGAATGCATTTTCGGTCTCGCAATTCAAATTGATTTTATTGGTTTGAGTAATTTTAGTTAAGAAAATTCTGAATATCGCAGAGTTTGTCGGAAAATTACACTATATGGAAAAGTGAGTCTTAGCCTTAGGTTGACGCAAACAAATAAAACAAAAGCCATTTCCAAAATAAGCGAGGAGTCAGTTGGTTGTGTAAACCTAAGCTTAATATTTCTATGTGGTGGAACACATTAAGCGAAATTTGCGGGAACAACTCTACGACTTAATATTAAAATACGTTAAATAAGAATTGATTAGAAATTTTGGTATTCTATTAACGGCTTTCTAACATTTTTCGTATATTTTTGAAATACCAATTTACACCGAATTTAATGCTTCAAATTTCCGACTAACCAAACTGATCGATAGTTCATCCAGGTATTGTTAGATGTCTGTAATATTTATGAAACAAAACTACTCGATATTTAATTCTAAACTGCAAACTTAGTTTCGATTTATCAATTACTGATCAGAAATATTTTGTAGATGGGCAATTCAATAAAATTACTTATCTATTTTTTAGCTATACTTTTCAGGAGGCCAAATTTAAATTTTAAATTAATTTGTGGGAAAACTATGGGACATAACTGAATTATTTTTGGATCCAGGACATTAGGATTTTTAAACTACGTTTATTGACACGTTCAAGCACTTGTAACATGCTCTGGGTTTACCGGAAATTCACAAAATTTTTAATTAGCATTTAGAAAAAAAAACACTAATATCGACGAAAATAAATAACAAACGCAAAATTAAATTCAAAATAAAAACTTATTTCAAGATAAGTGTTTATTCTAAACTTATTTCTGATTTTATAAATAAAACTATTGTTTTAAATATTACTTATTTCATGCTACAATATCAAAAATTATCAAATAAGAGGTTTTAAATAAATACCAAACACCTTTAACACACAAGGGGTTTTGTTTTTTGCTTATATCCCGGCCAAAAATAGGCGGATTTTGATGAAAAATTGAAGGGAAAGAAAAACGAGATAACTATCGATTAGAATATAGTTCAACATAACCACTTATCTCAACTTAAGTGATTAAGTTAAATTGACACAGTCAAAATAATAAAAAAAATAATTTTATTTTATGATTTTTTTAAGAATATTTAATGTTTAAATACTGTAACAGATGGCGACAAATCTATAAAAGAGATAATTTTATTATGATATGGATTGTGTATGCGATATTGATTAAAAATTTACGTTGTAGATGGTGATACGGCTGGAAAGAATTTAATTATTAAGGCTTGTTTACACATTTTAATGTGCGGTTGTTTAACTTTTACTTTCGAAGATGGCAGTTTGAATAGAAAGTGTAAGTTGAAACTTTGCTAAGTAAATTTTCATCCGAAAGAAATATTTGAAAATTTTGCTTCCAGGTAACACTTGAAACTCTAAAGATTTATTTCTGCCCATACTTTTCCGTCGGTTATAGAACCTATAAAATATTTCGTGGTTATTTTAATCACGTGTATGAAACGGTTTTTGTGAATTGGTTCCTTTTATCATATTTAATAAAAATCATAAAAATATCGCTACTATATTAAGCTTTATACTTTTTACGCTATTTGCTATAGGCATTTGGCGAAACACACTTATTCTTAATAAACACATTTTTATTAATCACATTTCGACTTGTTAGGTCATCATCAGGAGTATCGAGATACTCCTGATGATGACATAACAAGTCGAAATCGATCGAGTGATTTTTTAAACTTTTTGAAAATTATTCAAAATAATTCTGCGAAACAAAAAACAAGTGATTAATAAAAATGTGTTTATTAAGTATTTTAAGCTTTGTTTGTATTCAAGAAATTCAAATATTGAACTACGTTTCTTCAAAATTATTTTGGAACTTATTGGATTCCTCAGTTTTAACTTAATTCTATACGCGAGCTTGAATGAAAATACACCGACTAGAGACCGCCCCCCTCCCCTTTCCCCCTCCAAACTCAGAGACTGGTGAGTAAGCTAATATAACTTTGGTGAATGCTGTCAAGCAGAACATGTTCCAACTAGACTCCTAACATTTAGACTTAAAATTCTTAGCTATGCCCTTACTATTATTAAAAATGACATCATAGAACGAAAACATCTAGCACTGTTTCACGAATCAGATGGAAAGATGAAAGCAGTTCACACACAAAAACTATGCATAAATACATATGGACGTCACCAGATGGAAGAAACAAGAACCAAATCAATCGTGTATTGGTTAGGACGAAAACGTAGACAAATTAATCGGTGTAAATTAACATTAACAACATCTAGAAATTGAAAAACCTTGACATAAAAAACCTTCAAATTCTCCAATTCGGTGAAAAAATTAACATCAGAAGACAAAGACAATGAGCTTGAACATGAACATTTACACACCAATATACATCACCCATTAAACATTGGAATTGTTAACAAGTTCGTATACCTTTACAACCAAGGTACCGAAAACAGGCGGAATATCAGATACATTATTCAACGCATCCAAAGCAAAAGCTAGAAATACATTCAATTTGCTTCATAAAATTTAGAATGCAAGATTACAAGAACACTCCAGATATTTAAAAAAAAATGTCTTTGAAAGCTTCTAAGATCACTAGCGAAGAACTTCTGCGGCAACAAGACAAAGCGAAATTCTAAAGAGCCTAATATAGGAGATAAACCAAAAAAATGTCCGATATAATCTAAGTATTTTTCTGCTACTAAATTACAGTAATTTAATATCTATGTCTCATATCGGATTACCTTAAGTGTGATGTGGAAGAATTCAATGTTAATCAGACTATTACAGGTATTAATATTTTGATCGCAACGGGCACATCGTAAAGTTTCGAGCTATTCTCTTTTCGTTGTAGTTTATTTATTAATGACAGGATTCCAAACTTGGGATGGTGTGGCTTCAGAAGGTGGTTTCACGTGAACTCACGTAAATCTATAAGTATGGAACTTAGTATTACAAACTTTCTCAGTAACGTTTTTATTTGAGCACGTGAATCCCCTTGGCTTCTTAAATGATTTGGAAGCATGATAGTCCTAACCAAAACCTCTCAGAGAATCGTTTTGACCCTCGTGATTCTCTTAAGCTTTTTAAATGGTTTGGAAGGTTGATGGTTTTAACCCAAACCTTTCTGAAAAACCTTAATTATTATGGATAGAAAAAACTAAAAAGAAAATATTTATCCACGTGATACCCATTAGCTTTTCAAATGGTTTTAAAAATAGATAGTCCTAGCCTACTCTTATTAGAACATCATATTGACCTAGATAATAAACATATTAAATCTCAAGATATTCAATTTCATAAGAAAATCGTAAATTGTATTCTACGAATAGTAAGGTTAGGAAAGGTTAGCAAATTATTTATTTGACCATATGAATCTCATTAACCATTTTTAAATAGTTTGGAAGATTGTTAGCCAAAAACTAAACCTCTCAGAAAAATATAATGGCCTTGGTGATAAACGTAATTTAAATCCAAAGATATTAAATTTTCTAAGAAATTCATAATTTCTTTAGATAAAGAAGGTTCGTAAAGTGTTTGTTTAACCACGCTTTTCCCCAAAACATTGTTGTTGCTAATTGAAATAGAAAATTATTTAAAATAATTCAATATTTCGCCTAAATATCATTTTTAATTTTTTTTACGTTCAGATCTAGCTTCAAACGAGTTATATGGAGCTTATTCTCTTTTGCATTCTTCAATCGTCTTTCATTGACTATTTTCTTACCAACCAAACGCAACAGTGGTTAAAGCTTTGGCGTTTGGATCAAAAAGTATTAGGTTCAATTCCCAATGGGGTAGGATGCAAAAAGATTTTTCATCACCTGATTACGATAAGTGATCATAATGAACACAACTATGACTCTACGACAACTATGACTGATGTACGGAACTCATGGGCCAACCCATCTTCCATGACGGCACTATAGGCTGGTATGGAGTAATGCAATTTGCAAATGGTTCTATGTAAATCGTTAAAAAAACTACTTCCATTATACCATATTAGATGACACTGTACTTTAATCGCTACTTTTTTTTTTTGAGACAAGCTGGGTATCCAGGGGTAAACCTAATTTAAGTATGCTGAGTTCAATGGTGCTAGTCCCATTTTAAAGTTAGTTCCAATTTTTGATATATCGCGAGTCAATTTTTTTTCAAAATTATCACTCATTTTCACGTTGGTAGCTCTTGAACCATTAAGATTTTCGTTTTGCTTTCTTCCGTAAAGTTATTGCGCAAGCCAAGGCAAACAACTTTGCCGGAGATATCAAGACCGCAAAAACCACAACTACATTCACATTTTTGTGTTATTTGTTTTTCTTTTCATTTCGCCGGAAAACATTTTTTTTATCATTTTTTGTCCATTTATTGAATTTAACACCCCTATTTCCCTAGTCGAGTCACTTCAAGTGATGTGACTGCTCATCTTCTTGGTTACTAGATCATTAAATCAAAATTTACAAAATAATTGTTCAATAAAGTTGTCTGGCTGTTCTTTAAATCATAGTATGCTGCTTTATAAATATTTTCTTGCGACTGCTATCACTTCAGCTATCACTTAAAATTTTTACATGACAAATAAATAAAAATAAATTCAAACTAGCTAATGCAGCTAACTAAGATTTAAAAAATTTTCATTGAGAGTTTTGTACAAAATTATTTAGTAAATTTTGATTTTAAAGTCTAGTAACCAGGAAGATCTATAGTCACTTCGCATGAAGTGATACGTCTAAAAGAATTGTGTACTAAATCGATTGAAATCGATCGAATAAACATCGCATCGACAAATATAGATACACTAGAAATTATTTAAAAGAAAATTAAATCGATTCAGTTGATTTTTCTTAATCGGGAAATCATAAAATCGGGATCTTCTTCGTCTTGCAAATTCCAACAAATGTCACCCAAGATTGTATAGGTACAGTATACAAATGTCTCAAAACTCATGAGTTAAACTGTGTCCAAGATTTATACCAAGGTCTTGGTTAAATTTTTGTTGAATTTAGTGTACCTATGATTTTCAGTTTTTATGTATTGTGCGAAACGTAGCTGCGAATGGTTTTGAACAGAGAAAAAGGAGCTTGTGGTGTCAGAACGGGTCACTACTGGTCTAAGAATGCGGAAGCAACTACTCCAACCTAACCTAACCTAATCTAACCTTGGCCTAAGTAAAACACACATATGTATATGGTGGATGTGGTCTTGATCTGTTCAGTAAAGTTGTTTATCTTGACTTGCCCAATAACTTTGTTAGGGAAAGCATAACGATATCATAATGGTTCAAATACTATTGGTGAACATCGAAAAAAATTCCTGTTTGTACGACATCTTGTATAAAAAAAATCCCACTGGGTGCAATTAGTGGCCAATAGTGACCATTGGTAATACCACAGGATCCTATCTCCCCTTTACTCCCGCTGAAACCATCCAGAGCTACTTATGTAGCGTAAAATATCGCGCACCCCACAGTCCATGAGTTCCAAAAGGCTGTCCATACCGTACACACCTAAATACTTATGCCTTCTGTATGATAGTGCCGGACACGAGCATAGGAAGTGATCTAACGTCTCTTCCTCCTCTTCGTCCAAACAACTTCTACAAAAGTCATTCGTCTGTAGACCCAGCCTTCTCGCATCCCCAAAATCCTACCTCTCGTTTTCTCGGGAATATTAGTGCGATCAAGAGTGCATTCTGTATAACATCCCCAATCGTGGCCAGATATTAGAGACAGCTATCGCTACATCATCTGCATATGCTACAACTACTGGGTGCACTACTGGGTGCAATTATTTGGCCGAAATAATAGGAACAACTTCGCTGAAAAAAGTAAAACCAAAATCTTAATGGTTCAAACTATCAACGTGAAAATGAGTGAATATTTTGTCAAATTTTTGACTCAGAGCCAAAATATGTCGAAAGCGATATCTCAAAAATGCGGGAACTAACTTTTAAATGGGACTAGCTCCATTGAATTCAGCGTACAATAACTAGAACACAGTGTCATTATTTGATGGGTAATATTTTTAATATGTATTTTATTTGTTAAATCATAAAAACTTTAAACCAGACTGAGGCGAACTTTCCATTCAATTCAAATGTAGCTGAGTTCATAATTATCAATGAGCAGTAATTTTGTGTTTTGAGTCATAACAAAATTTTGAGATTTTTCGGTATGAAAAACGGCAAAGGGTAAGAAGGCCTACCAAATTTGAGAAAAATGCAAACTTTTTCTTAGCAGTAGTTACACTGGATTGGATTGAATTTGATGTCCGTGTCATAGAGGGTCATGTTAATTAAGAAATATTGAGCTAATCTTCACTGAAAGTGCGATAACTTGATTTGAATTTGGAGCAGCAATTTTGTGTTTTGAGCCACAAAAAACTTTGGGGATTTTTCGCCATGAAAAACGGGAAGGAGAAGTCAAAATTTTATAAGTTAACCATAGTTAGCTTAAGTTAAACTAAACAATTTATCGAAATAACGTAAAAACTCGTAGAAATCAGAAATTCATCATTACGTAACAATTAGTAAAATGTACTTAGACAATCTAAAATCAGTTTTTGAATAAAAAATAAATTTTGGTAAGTAAAAGTTGCAACATGGTAGGTTAAATTTACATCGGCGACATAGTTAACAATTATTAATGCATTTTTAAAATAATTCGCTAAGTTGATTGGTGTTTACTTCATTTAAATACATGAAGTTGAAAAATCTACATCATCTTCAGTTTCTTCTTTCACAGAATTATTTTATGGTTCTTACGGTACATTTTTGTTCATTCAATTGTTGACAATATGTGAAATATTTACTGCATTATTAAATTTATCATGTGATTCACCGTATTTATCTTACCCTTTTTTAATTTCTCACATTATTAGTCAAACCAAACTATTTACTTCACGATCTGCTTTCCATAACCGAATCATTGGTAACACAGTCACCAACACCAGCATTATCGATTATGATTTTTGACTCTTACAACACAACACCAGTTAGAGACCTAGCGCACTTTCAAACACATATTGAAAAGTTCTTGAACTATTTTTAGCCACAAATATTTATGGAGCCCTTTTATTCCTCAAATTGTATCCAAAACTCCTAATTAGCGCACACCACCAGATCGCCGAAAAGTCACTTTTGATGATACACCTACATCGCCGACATGCACATCGCAAATTCCCACATCGTCGGCAATCACGTAATTTTGGCCGACAAGCCACTTTGCCGACGACCCACACCATCAAAATAATTGTCGAAATCCAAATATGATGAAGATATAGCAATTTGAGAATTAACAAAATTAAAGTTTCTTTGGCGTGGCTTAATGTAGATGTGAGCAATATACTTTCATCTTACGAGTTTCTCATAGATTTTGGTAATAGCAATATTATTATCAGGACAATTTGTACCGATGGAAGCATCCACATCGAATTTTGGACAAGGTATTTCGCCGGAACTTCACTGTCGCAGCGCCGACATTTTCAATTTAATTGAACGGAATATTAAACGGTCAACCTCTTATAAAAATATTATCTTCTGATGTTCCTTAAAAATTATTGTTGATGTCAGTCAACGTGATTCTGCAGTGTAAACAAAGCAAATTGATTTCTTTGCATGTCTGTTTTGCTTACGTTTGAATGTTGTTCCCGTACAATTTAAAGTATATTCAGATTCATCAAAATATATCTGATTAAAGCAAAATTCCTGTATAACAAGAACATTACCACCACAATTTGGTAGATAAACAACAAAATATTGATAATAAATCCACAGTAATCGAACATACACACCGAATTCCACAGAATTTATTTACATTTTTTTTGTGACCCAATGAAGCACCTAAAATCCAATTAAACCTGACAGGAGCAACCAATAAATATTTTTAAATTTATTTCACATTAATGTTTTTCATTAATGGTTGGAAAACATCACACATGCAATAATTATACGGCTGTAATACCAATGACAATATTTGGACAATAAATATTTAATTGCAAACACAAAAAATTCATTTTATTATACGAATTAATTCCATATACAGCGAATTAATCCTTTCTAATTCCAATGCCTCTGGAGGGGTCTGGCGGAGATTTTTATATATTCAGTTTACCTGTTGGGCTATGTAACCGTGAAATTCCCAACTTAAAATCAATAACTCGGTACAACAATTTTTGCGGCATATAATGTGAAGCATGACGTATCAAAATGCAAAGGAGAAATAGGAGAATTATAGGAGAATGTTGATTATTTTTGTTTTGCGTCTTTGCTTTACTGTTAAAGTTGCGTTATATATCGTGTTATCTACAATTTAGGTTTGATGTGACATAACATATAACAATGTTATCGAGACTTCTGCTATTTAAAATATTTATGGAAAACATCTAGCACAACATAGTTTTCCAATATTTTAAGGAGTAATTTAATTTCATAATATAAAATAATAAAATATAGTATTGGATGTGCAAGGAGAAATAAAAATATCGTGTACTAAACGTTTTCTTCGATATAACGAATTTATTTTGTATTGCGCCTATAAGTTGATTATCCACCATAATCGATGGCGAATGTATTTGGAATTTTTGCAACAAATTCAAAAATACAATTACTAAGGCACAGGCGTGGAAAATAAATATTTTTTATTTAGGTACAAAAATAATGCACATTAAATCTTATCCAACTCACATATTTATAGCTTGTATATCATGTAGAATATTTATTTATGATTATTTGCATGAAATTGTAACAGGATTATTTTGGCAAGTGGGAACGGCTACGAAAAGTGTTTCCACGCAATATGAGAATAGCGTCAGATTTTTGCGCAACATGATAAGGTTCGTTATCTTAACTCCTCCATGGTTAAATGTACCGGTGTAACGTTTCTAACGTTAAAAAATTGTTTTTACCGAAAAAAGAAGTGGCAGGATAAAAAGTGTAGGTTTTAAAAAATGGCCAAGAAACAACAATTTACGATAAATTATACGAATAAAAAAATACTTAAACAAAAATGCTTTCCAGATTTTAATTTAATCACTAATCGTATAATTTATGTCAAAATACAAAGTTGTATTATTTATTTAAATTCAGTAATTTTGAGAACTACGCACTACCTGCTGAGCAAATATAGTTATTCATAAACCATTATTATTTTCCGATATTTTAAATTTTTCTTTTTTCACAGCTTGTTATGAGTTCTTCTAATCAAAACCCGACGCATACTACAATATTTTACCAAGAGTTGGTTTATACCCAACTAACCATTCAGGTTCTAGTCAATTTTAATTAATTTATATGATGAATTTCGATACAAGGTGTGAGGACGCCATAATACACCCCTCCCAGAGAGATCGAAGATCTATCGATAATGTAAGAATCTGGTAGAAGTCCTGGATATGCGACTCGACCTTTTAGTTGTTTTAGGATTTGGTGAAAGATCAAAACAAACGTTTTTGTGAACTTTTGGCTCCTCGGTTGGTAATTTAGGTCCGTCAGCCGAAATAATGAGTTCTGATTCGTGAGTCGGTAAAAGCAATCCCCGTAATCCAAGTAAGATTGCAGGAAGAACACTAGCTCAATCAGATAGGTCGTAGCATATATAATGGCAGATTTGACGACTCAATGCCATCTTATCGTTCATGCCATTACATTTTGGATTGTAACTAGTTGTTCTTCTGCGTTCAAAACCAAGTAAGTTAGCCAGTTCTTGAAAAAGTTGTGATTCAAATTGCATGCCTTGGTCCGTGACAATAAACTCTGGAACACCAAAGCGAGCTATCCAATGCGAGTAAACAGCAAAAGTGACGGTTGCAGCAGTTATATCTGGAACTGGGACCGCCTCGGGTTAGCGAGTGCATCTATCAATCAGTGTAATGCAATACAGCTGATTATCAGAAACTGGTAAAGGATCAATGATATCGAGGTGAATAATCGAAAAGCGTTGAGAAGTAAATTTATAGTTACTAAGTGGAGATTTTATGCTTTTGGCAAGCTACACAACTTTGAGCCATTTTCTAAACGTCTCTTTTAATCAATGACCGCAGACATGACGATGACGTTCTGAGTCAAAAATTTGGTGGAAGCCTTGACGCCAGGGATGAAACAGATTATGAAAAGCATCGAAAACTTGTTTTTGGAAAATTAGGGGAATGAATGGCCTAGGTGTAGTGGTAGAAATATCGCAATCAATTATTTTTTTTGAAGTGAAAGAAAGAGTTAGGTATTTCTTAGAACCTCTTGAAGTTCCTCGTCATTGGTCTGAGCATCAGCAATGATAGTATAATAAATAATTTTGGGACTAGAAATTTGATTAATACGTGAAAGAGTACTGAATGTCGGTCGTGAACTGACCAATGAAATCTAAATGTCGAAATTGAAGAGGAGATTACAAACCTTTTTCCGGTTGCTGATTAAAAACGTAGACAAGCTTATGATCGGTATAAAGAGTGAATAAACGACATTCGAAAAGATGTTGAAAATTTTTAATCCCCTTATAAGCCGCGAGAAGTTCACAATCGTTAGCACTGTATCTTTTTTGTGTATCACTGAGACCTACTGAAAAGAAACCAAGTGGTTGCCAAGAGTCTGATATAAACTACTTAACCACCGCTCTAGTGTAGCGTAAAGTAGCGTCCGTAAGTTTAATTTTACAGTTATCGAACGCTGTAACCTTTTAGGTAGTCGTTCAACAATTTCTGGTCAGCAGCGGCATCCGAAATGAAGTGTCGATAAAAGTTAATATATCTTGTCCAGTTACTAAATGGAATAAAAAGATAATTTCAGGCAATGAGCACGACGTACAAATGTACAAAACAGAAGTGAAGTCCGCGTAGTGCTGAATGCATAAGACGTTGGAACGCCTGTGCTGCATTTCTAATACCAAAAGTCATTCTACAAAATTCAAATAGTCCGAAAGGTATTGAAATTGTTGTTTTTGGTGCAGCCATCAAGTCGTTGTGTAAAGTATTGGATATGTGACTTTATTTAGTGCTCGAAAGTCTGCACACGGTCTCCAAGCTTCATTCTTTTTGGGTTCTTAGTGTAGCGGGCTGAACCAAGGACTGCTACTAGGTCGGCAAATCCCGAGTTGCATCATGTTTTCGAATTCTGTCTTCGCGATGATGAATTTGTCCGGTGCTAGTCGTCGTGGTGTGCATGCAAGCGGTGGTCCATCCGTTCCAATTTTGTGAGTCACGTTATGTCTAGTATTGTCAATATTAATGTTTTCGTTCAAAATTGTTGTATCACCCTGGATCCATTGTTGACTTGTCGAGGAGCAAGGAGTACTATTTGAATACAGAGAGGTTAACGGATCTATGAGCCTTTGCCTCTGTATATCCACTACCAATCCAGTTTTCCTCAAAAAATTCGCGCCGATGATAGGCGTCGACACGTCAGCAACTATGAATTCTTAGGAGAATTCGCGGTGCAGTCCGATGTCAAGTCTTAAAAATTTAGTCCCGTACACATTTTCCGAAGAACAACTTAAATGCTAGGTCGACACTAGGATTCCGAACAAAACGGGTTGATTGTTATCGGTGTTATTTGATACGAATTTGTAATTTGGTTTACATTTCAACACCCTGTGCCGAAATGATGATGATAAAAGCAAATGAAATTGTTCTCAGCCGAAGGTTCACCATAAAATGGATTGAAGGAATTTCGAGAATTTGGCGAGTTTTTCCGAGAATAGTTAATTTTAGAATTTGATACGACTTCCTAGATTTGAATTAGATCGTGATTTAAAATTTTGATTAAAAATTTCCGAAAACTCCGATAACAATGTTTTTTTGAATTCCGAAAGTTTTTTGCCTAGTGAAAAAGTTGAATTTGGATTAGAAGAGCAGGATGCAGAAGCCTCGATAGAATAGCACGTTGTCAGCGGCCGTAATTTTCGTTGTTTACTATTTTAGTGGCCGTTGGTTTTTGTTGTCCGCAATCACGTCGGGGTCACCAGTTTTGGTAGTTTAGAGCTCCACCATGCTTTTAAATAATTAACAACCCAGAAACCACTAATATTTTATTTTATTTTTTTAATTTCTATTTTTTATTGTTTGTTGTTTTATGCCAGTCAATTTTAATTAATTTATTTGATGAATTTCGATACAAGGTGCGAGGACTTCATTTATAATGGGATGTGTGGTTCAAATAATATCCAAATTTTTGGTCTTTTGCTTGGTGTTTTTCAGATGTATGCTTAACTTTTAAACATTACCGAATTTTTCGCTTAGGAGTTGCTCTAATGTGAGCTCTAATGCATACATCCAACCGCATCACTGCCTGGAAAGTATTCAACTAATTTTTCAGTTTTTAATTTTATTTTTATTCTGCAATTTTTTGTAGCAAAAATCCGGAACAATTATTTCTACAAACTTTGTGGAATTGTAATTAAAAATAAAATCAAATTTCAAAATATAATATTTTATTTAAATTACAAAAAAAACAAGACATCTTATTGACATGAAAGCCTAAGGCGACATATTGAATAATTTGGTAAACGCAGGGGTTGAAGTGGGCTATCTAAATATGTATGTGCCATTCCATAAAATAGAACGTGGCTCTTACCACAAACATATTTAGATAGCCCTTGGTAGCAGGTACACATTATTAGAGTATAAACGATAATTTTAGACTAAGAACAATTTTTTCTAACTAAGTCGCATAACACAAAAAAAAATGTTCGTTTGAAAAGCCTAATTATGAATTTTCAGTGCCATCTCTATAAAAATGGCAAAAAAAAACGAACCAAATTTTACTGTCATCTACTATCAATAGCCAAACTAATACAAAACATGGAATTGAATTGAATATTTGAAGTGTAAATATTTTGTTCACTGACATGACAAATATAGTGTGAGTCACGTCAGAAATCAAACTTTTGGAAATCGCATCCAAGTAGGGAGAATCATGAAATTTAAACTGAATATTCATGTCAACTAGTTTAAGTGATTTAATTAATAAAAAGTGAGATTTCCAGATATCATCTTTACAAAATTTTTCAGAAATTATCTTTTGAAATTAAGGTAGAATTAAGGGTTTCTAGGTTCCCAATTCTGGCTGATATGGAGTATCTATTGAATTCTGGTCTAATCAGGCTATATACATCTATTCTAAACATTGTGACTAGAAATCTACGTTATTTTCTTCTTAGTTGATCTATTTCAATAGGCATTGTACATATCGCATATAAATACGCAGATATAGCCGTTCAAGGAAAAATCCTGAACAATTCTGGAGGAGAACTAAATTGGTTTTGACATGCAAAGTTTTGCACAAATAAACTGAACTGAAGCAAAACATATACCATATGCCTTAATCATTAAACGGTTCTATGGAATTTCTGGTGTGGTAATCACGTCAGAAATCCCACATTATCTTTCAAAGTACGTTTTGCACAGATTATACCGATAAACGCACAAAATTGCACAATCAATACTACTCGACAAAATAAGAAAATGGTGGGATTTCCAAAATGGAATTTCTGACGTCACTCACACCAAATATATTGTTACGTTTTTGCCTTGTCACTCAAGGTTCGAATCACTGGATTGTGAATAAATACAACTGCTTCAAATTTGAACTCACACAAATTTATTTCCAAAAACACAATAATTATACAACACAAAATTAACAATTAATTATTCCAATTATAACACACTATTTAATTACCACTTTAATAATCGCTTTCATAATCGCTTTAATATTCACTTTAATAATCACTATATTTAACCTTCACTATATCGCGTTTGAAATAAGACTCATCATTCCACTTCAATGTACGCCTTTATATACCAAAATATTTGTTTCTAGAATAGCCCTGAATCACAAACTCAATATATCCAGACGAATTATTGGCGAATAAAGACATGGTTTTATCAAATTGACTGATAATTGCGCCAATTGTGTGGTGAGAAAAATTTAAACTACATCGAGGAACCCCATTAGCTATTTTGATATTCATTTGACATCTACTTACTAGTAGATGGCACTACCATCAACATAGTCGAAAACATCACAATTTTTACGTATGCAGATACACAAAAAACTGAAAAACAATTTTATAAGTGAAAACTGTAAATTATTATTTTGTATTTGTTTTTATTTTCGTTATTCCATTCATTGGTTGTTTTAAATTACATTCATATTGTTTATTTTCATACCTACCATGGATCAATAAGAAAATTTATTGATAAAAAAATTAATATTAGTGCGGGAACTATAGATAAAATAAAAAAAATAAAAAAAATAACGTAAGAGAGCGAGAGATAGGATTTATATGTATTCGACCATACTCAGAATAATGGGCCAACTATAGGTAGAATAAAAAAAATAACAGAAATAACGTAAGAAACGAAGACAAAAAATTATTTTTCCAATTTGACTTTTCGGCTATAGATTACTTAAAATATTAAGTTCATTCATATTTTTCATGTAATATTTTTTTGATGTATTTCCTAAAATCTTGAGTGAAACTACAATAGTTTTGAGTATAAACGTATTACATATCAACAAATGTATGAGTTTAAAATTATAAAAAATATTTATATGCGGTTTGAATTACCGCAATTCGATAAATGATTTTTTTAGGTTAGGTTTAGAGAAATACAATTCTACGGTGTAGTGAAAATTTGTGATTTCATATTCATATTTGTATATGTGTACATGAATATTTTATAAATAGAAAAGATAATATACACGGACAATTCAAAATTCCCATACATAAAATAATAAACATGCATATTACATGCAACGCACAAAAATTTGTTCGAGTTTTGTTGTTGTATTTGTTAAGTTTTTTATTCTTGGACGAAAATTTTCGCTCGGTTATTCTTTTTAAATGACAGCAAAATAAAAAGCAATTTTTCTTATAGTTTTTATTTTTCTTATTCTGAGTATGGTCGAATACATATAAATCCTATCTCTCGCTCTCTTACGTTATTTTTTTTATTTTTTTTATTCTATCTATAGTTCCCACTTAAGAAAAATAAAAACTATAAGAAAAATTGCGTTTTATTTTGCTGTCATTTAAAAAGAATTACCGAGCGAAAATTTTCGTCCAAGAATAAAAAACTTAACAAATACAACAACAAAACTCGAACAAATTTTTGTGCGTTGAATGTAATATGCATGTTTATTATTTTATGTATGGGAATTTTGAATTGTCCGTGTATATTATCTTTTCTATTTATAAAATATTCATGCACACATATACAAATAGGAATATAAAATCACAAATAATTTTCACTACACCGTAGAATTGTATTTTTCTAAACCTAACCTAAAAAAATAATTTATCGAATTGCGGTAATTCAAACCGCATATAAATATTTTTTATAATTTTAAACACATATATTTGTTGATATGTAATACATTTATACTCAAAACTATTGTAGTTTCACTCAAGATTTTAGGAAATACATCAAAAAAATATTACATGAAAAATATGAATGAACTTAATATTTTAAGTAATCTATAGCCGAAAAGTCAAATTAGAAAAATATTTTTTTGTCTTCGTTTCTTACGTTATTTCTGTTATTTTTTTTATTCTACCTATAGTTGACCCATAAAGTGGGAACTATAGATAGAATAAAAAAAATAAAAAAAATAACGTAAGAGAGCGAGAGATAGGATTCATATGTATTCGCCCATACTCAGAATAAGAAAAATAAAAACTATAAGAGAAATTGTGTTTTATTTTGCTGTCATTTAAAAAAAATAGCCGAGCGAAAATTTTCGTCCAAGAATAAAAAACTTAACAAATACAACAACAAAACTCAAACAAATTTTAGTGCGTTGAATGTAATATGCATGTTTATTATTTTATATATGGGAATTTGGAATTTTTCGTGTATATTATCTTTTCTATTTATAAAATATTCATGTACACATATACAAATATGAATATAAAATCACAATTACACTGTAGAATTGTATTTTTCTAAACCTAACCTAAAAAAATAATTTATCGAATTGCGGTAATTTAAACCGCATATAAATAATTTTTATAATCTTAAACACATATATTTGTTGAGATGTAATACGTTTATACTCAAAAGTATTGTAGTTTCACTCAAGATTTTAGGAAATACATCAAAAAAATATTACATGAAACATTTGAATGAATTTAATATTTTAAGTAATCTATAGCCGTAAAGTCAAATTGGCATAATAATTTTTTGTCTTCGTTTCTAACGTTATTTCTGTTATTTTTTTTATTCTACCTATAGTTGGCCCATAAACCGTGAATAAGAGAGCTCGTTTTTAAAGCCGATACGCTGTGTTTTTTTATTAGCGCCCGATAGCTGTATCCGGAGCAGCCAATTTTCTATGTGAAAACTTATATTTAGCGCGCTATTATTGCATTTAATTAATTTATTTAAATCTAAACTAAGATTTTTCATTCAACTTTTTAATTAAAAATCGATAAAAAAATATCTCGGCTCACTTATTTATCGGGAGCCGCTATCGGGAGCGCTATCCATTTCAATGGGAAATTTGAAAAGGCTTTTAATTTTGTAAACCCCTGAAACCATTAGAAACTAAATCTTACAATAAAAATTTAAAACACAGCAAAATTAATTCTTGTTTATAACGTCATGTCAAAATAAATGTCAATTAATATATTTCAGGTGATAAATGTTTGTTTTATTGATGAATTTAGTTTTAATTTTTATAAGCGACACCAGTGAATAATAGCTGCAGTTCCAATAGAAAATTGCCATTTGGCTCCGGATAGTGCTCCAATATTAAAACACAGCATTGTTTCCTTCATTCATAAAGTTTTATTATGGGCCAACTATAGGTAGAATAAAAAAAATAACAGAAATAACGTAATGGGTCAACTATAGGTGGAATAAAAAAAATAACAGAAATAACGTAAAAAACGAAGACAAAAAATTATTTTCCAATTTGACTTTTCGGCTATAGATTACTTAAAATATTAAGTTCATTCATATTTTTCATGTAATATTTTTTGATGTATTTCCTAAAATGTTGAGTGAAACTACAATAGTTTTGAGTATAAACGTATTACATATCAACAAATATATGTGTTTAAAATTATAAAAAATATTTATATGCGGTTTAAATTACCGCAATTCGATAAATTATTTTTTTAGGTTAGGTTTAGAAAAATACAATTCTACAGTGTAGTGAAAATTATTTGTGATTTAATATTCATATTTGTATATGTGTACATGAATATTTTATAAATATAAAAGATAATATACACGAACAATTCCAAATTTCCATATATAAAATAATAAACATGAATATTACATTCAACGCACTAAAATTTGTTTGAGTTTTGTTGTTGTATTTGTTAAGTTTTTTATTCTTGGACGAAAATTTTCGCTCGGCTATTTTTTTTAAATGACAGCAAAATAAAACGCAATTTCTCTTATAGTTTTTATTTTTCTTATTCTGAGTATGGTCGAATACATTTGAATCCTATCTCTCGCTCTCTTACGTTATTTTTTTTATTTTTTTTATTCTATCTATAGTTCCCACATAATGGGCCAACTATAGGTAGAATAAAAAAAATAACAGAAATAACGTAAGAAACGAAGACAAAAAATTATTTTTCCAATTTGACTTTTCGGCTATAGATTACTTAAAATATTAAGTTCATTCATAGTTTTCATGTAATATTTTTTTCATGTATTTCCTAAAATCTTGAGTGAAACTACAATAGTTTTGAGTATAAATGTATTACATATGAACAAATATATGTGTTTAAAATTATAAAAAATATTTATATGCGGTTTGAATTACCGCAATTCGATAAATTATTTTTTTAGGTTAGGTTTAGAAAAATACAATTCTACGGTGTAGTGAAAATTATTTGTGATTTTATATTCATATTTGTATATGTGTGCATGAATATTTTATAAATAGAAAAGATAATATACACGGACAATTCAAAATTACCATACATAAAATAATAAACATGCATATTACATTCAACGCACAAAAATTTGTTCGAGTTTTGTTGTTGTATTTGTTAAGTTTTTTATTCTTGGACGAAAATTTTCGCTCGGTTATTCTTTTTAAATGACAGCAAAATAAAACGCAATTTTTCTTATAGTTTTTATTTTTCTTATTCTGAGTATGGTCGAATACATATAAATCCTATCTCTCGCTCTCTTACGTTATTTTTTTTATTTTTATTATTCTATCTATAGTTCCCGCATAAGAAACGAAGACAAAAAATTATTTTTCCAATTTGACTTTTCGGCTATAGATTACTTAAAATATTAAGTTCATTCATATTTTGCATGTAATATTTTTTTCATGTATTTCCTAAAATCTTGAGTGAAACTACAATAGTTTTGAGTATAAATGTATTACATATCAACAAATATATGTGTTTAAAATTATAAAAAATATTTATATGCGGTTTGAATTACCGCAATTCGATAAATTATTTTTTTAGGTTAGGTTTAGAAAAATACAATTCTACGGTGTAGTGAAAATTATTTGTGATTTTATATTCATATTTGTATATGTGTGCATGAATATTTTATAAATAGAAAAGATAATATACACGGACAATTCAAAATTACCATACATAAAATAATAAACATGCATATTACATTCAACGCACAAAAATTTGTTCGAGTTTTGTTGTTGTATTTGTTAAGTTTTTTATTCTTGGACGAAAATTTTCGCTCTGCTATTCTTTTTACGTGACAGCAAAATAAAACGTAATTTTTCTTATAGTTTTTATTTTTCTTATTCTGAGTATGGTCGAATACATATGAATCCCATCTCTCGCTCTCTTACGTTATTTTTTTTATTTTTTTTATTCTATCTATAGTTCCCACTTATGTGATGTGTATGTAGTTTAGGTGCGAAAAAAATTCGAACGTTTTTTTAGGCTGTTTCTGCTATGTATATATAGATGGCAGGGTTATGGGGTTCCTCGATTAGATTACAAAAAATAATGTAATATGAAAAGTGGAGCCACAGTATTCGACCAAACTTTCTTTCGCAATAATTCGTCTGTATATATTACGTTTGTGCCTGAATGCTCTTCAAAAATCGAGCAAATATGTTAGTATACAAATGACGCCTAAATGTTGACTCAAATCACAAATCCAATTGAACAATTAATGAAATAACTTATTCTATTATAATCTAGGTGTTATCGTAACAATATTTTTTTCATGCATAGATTAATTTAACAGTGCAGTTAAATGTTCAAACATTTACAGAACAAAATATGTTTTGTCAAACTGATTCTAAAGTTGATGTATTTTTTTAAAAATATAATGAACATGCTAGCTAGATTAAATTGGGAATATAGGGCAGCTGGAAAGTATATGAGTTAATTTTCTTCGCCGCTCAAGGCGGTGATTTATTTTATTTGTGGTTGAATTCTAAGTGTGTTCATCATACTAAAAGTGCATGATGAACCGTTTAACGACAATTGCTACAGAATTTTGTTTATTGCCTCTGACATAGTGCGGATTACCTCCAGAGTTTGCGACCACCGGACAATTCTGTCAACTTATAGCGGTAATTACAATATGACCCAATTTTTTTTAATGTTGTTACGTTCTTTTACAGATAAATAAACTTTTAAGTTCGCTATTTTTTTATTTATTGTACTTTCGACCATCCCCCTCCCCTCTTCCCCCAAATTTTGTTCTTGGCAGACTCTTAACCGCTCTTTCATTTCGGGTTTAGATTTAAAGGATGCTTTTTGCAAATTCCTCTCGATTACGATGCAAAGTGTAAAAGTATTCTCCAATAGCCGCCGCCTTATTAACCGATTTACTTAAGGTCAAAACACAAAATAATTTGAACCTCTTTGAAGCTCTTACCATGGCTGCCGTGTTAGTATATAAATATGATGAAACTTGTTTATTTCACTGTGGCGAATCAGTAATGGAAGATGTCTATTAATGGTCGTCAATGTGAACAATGATTAAGGAAATCCACACAAGAATTACGTTTGTGCCTGGTCGATGTCTCCGCTATAACATCGAACTGATATTGTTTCGATGCCCATATGGTAACCATTCGAGAATAATTGACATCTTAAAGATATACCAATAGTTACAAAATCCAATGATGGATCCAATAGACGAAATTTATTACGGTCCTTTGGGGTCAAATGTTCGCCTAGAAATATTAGTAATTAGTTATTTACTTGTGACATGTGATTATTCAACTCATGATGTCTTTCAAAGAATCTGAACATCTTTCATCACAGACACATGAGATAATTTTTAAACTCAGTTTGCTCGTTTTTAACACGGTATCCACGATATCCAATCTTCCATTCGCCCAGAGTTCTTGTGCAATGCGATAGGAAGAAAATAACAAAAATAATAATTTCAAAATTGTACATTGTCACTGTCGATAAAAATGTCACATCCCGTTAAATAAGTCTAGTTGATAATAGATGGCGCGCAAAACACTTAATCGTATTACGTTTTTGCCTTGTCACTCAAGGTTCGAGTGCCTATTCCATGGAAAAATTTTACTGACTGTATTTTTTTACTGCAAAAACGAAAACAAAAAAATACTTAAAATTCCATAAGTGTGACAAAGAAAACAAATATCTTTTATTTCATTTTTATAGCAAAATTTATGGTTCTCACGTACCTAATAATTTCGTCGACACACAATAAAATATTTTGATGCTACATCCACCAAATAAAATAATGCTCAATCAAACTTACCGTAATTTTCCATACTAATTTATTATTATGTAGTTTAATATAAAATTATTTGTATTTTATAACAAGTATTTAGATTTTTTTTTGTATATTTGAACACCTAAACACGTTAAAAACACTAATATTCACGAATGTAAACAAAACTCGAATTTTAGCTATCGAAATAAAAAAACAAACTGACATTTGACTATAAAAATGACGAACGATTTATTTTGTGTGAGTGTGAAAACAATTTCTTATCTTTACATATATTTTTTGTAGATGTGTTGACAATGCTGCCATAAAAAGTGCTAAAGTTTACATTTTTTTATAGCACGTTATGGCAGCACACTACCACAATGATAATTATTTTCTCAGTAAAATTTTACTGACAAAAATTTTTGTTTCGTACACAACCAGTAAATCTATATTTTTTTCTCGCTTTTATTTTTGCAGTCAGTAAAATTTTCCCATGGAATAGACACTTACGAGCGAAAATTTTCGTCCAAGAATAAAAAACTTAACAAATACAACAACAAAACTCGAACAAATTTTTGTGCGTTGAATGTAATATGCATGTTTATTATTTTATGTATGGTAATTTTGAACTGTCCGTGTATATTATCTTTTCTATTTATAAAATATTCATGCACACATATACAAATATGAATATAAAATCACAAATAATTTTCACTACACCGTAGAATTGTATTTTTCTAAACCTAACCTAAAAAAATAATTTATCGAATTGCGGTAATTCAAACCGCATATAAATATTTTTTATAATTTTAAACACATATATTTGTTGATATGTAATACATTTATACTCAAAACTATTGTAGTTTCACTCAAGATTTTAGGAAATACATGAAAAAAAATATTACATGAAAAATATGAATGAACTTAATATTTTAAGTAATCTATAGCCGAAAAGTCAAATTGGAAAAATAATTTTTTGTCTTCGTTTCTTACGTTATTTCTGTTATTTTTTTTATTCTACCTATAGTTGGCCCATTAGTATAGAAATGACGCCTAAATGTTGACCCAAATCATAAATGCAATTGAAGAATTAATGAAATTAACTTATTATATTCTAATCTAGGTGTCACCGTAACACTATAGTAGATATTCCAAAATTTTAGATAGCTGTCTTTAATTAATTATTGATTTTAAATTTAAATCGAATTTAAAAAATGCTTTTAAAAGTTTGAATTAATTTTTATTGTCACGTTTTTTAACAGTGCAACTTACTTTATAATGTTGAATAGAATCGAATGAAAAACATTTCCGGTGGTCCACTTCTGGACCATTTCATCATTCTACAACATTTCATCATAATTTACTGTTAGCAAGAGCTAAAGTTGGTGTTCCATATGATGTTATGTATAGTGTGTTCTAATTTGTAGCTTACCCATCTTGCCTTTAACTGTTATGTTTCTCGTTTGTTGTTTGATTGTAGACAGCTTCGTTCGTTTTTATTTTGTTTGGCGGTTTTCGTTTGGTTGTAAGCTGCTTTGTTTGCCAGTTGTGGTTTGGCTGTATCGATAGGTGAATGAGGCGATATTGTTACAAATTTTAATGTTTCATTTCCAAGTCAATTTTCTCAAAATTGATTTACTTTTCAAAATACATGCAAATGCGAAAAAGATTTTATTGAAGCTGCCATTTCCGGTGGAAACACGAAAAATCTCTTATAGAAGCTGGGGAAATTTATTGAGATTTTCAAATTTGTGGAAAAACTTTGGTTTGATATTTCATCCCGATTATTCAGCCCATCTGGGCTGTACATAGGCCGAATTTTCGTTGAAAAACTGTTTTTGCAAAAAATCGTAATTTCCACTAAAATTTTAGAAAACTGATCTAGAACAGTATTTTTGCAAAATTAGTTTACACTTTTTTGATTTTCCTGTTAATGACATACTTTTCAAAACATTTCCACTAGAAATGGCAGCTTCCACAGGAGCTTTTTCATTTTGTCAAATATTTTGTAAAGAATATCATTTATGAGAAAAACGATTGTGAACTAAATGATTTTAAAATAGTTTTGCAATAATATCGGTCCAGATCGGTTATTCAACATTTAAGCAGATCGATTTTTGACAGCCACACTGATTAATCAATCGGGATGAAACTTTATATTTAAGCTTTTTCCATAAATTGGGAGGAGGTATCAGTGATATTTAGCTGAAATTGGTTCAACCGAAGTAAAAGCTCCCGTAGGAGCTTTTTGAAAATAATATTGCATTTACGAGGAAACCATTAAAACAAAAAGATTATAAATTAAGTTTCAAACAAAGTTTGTTCAGATCATGTTTTTAAATTTATTGTAAATGACGAGGTTTGATAAGAAACAACTTTATTACGCAAAATTCGACATATCTACAGTCTAGGCTATTTGGAATTAAACTTCATAACTGTTTTCGAATAATTGGAAGATCCTACGTAATATGGTAAATCTGTGTGCCGGAAGTGACAAGTCCAAGAAAGTTTTTTTCAATTTTTGCAAAGATGCTGGAAAATTAAAAAACATATTAACAATATTAAATGTTATTAAGGGTTGTTCTTGTTGGTTTTGTAAAATTTAAGTAGGAATAATGATTTTTGATTATATCCAAGACAGTTTTATCAAAAGGCCGGTAAATTTAATGTTGGCTTTATTAATGAAGTTTTGTGTATAGAAAGTAGGCAGTTGGTGGCATATTCACCCTTCCATATTTGTGTATAGTAAGACCAAAGTTTGTTGTTTACGTTAACCATTTGGTATATTTTGATGTATATATATGCAATACAAATAAACATTGTAAAAGTTATTTAATTAAAACTAGTTGGTTGTGCATAGAAATTGTCTGGTATATATGTATATATTTTTTACTGGAACAACTGGAATTCGTATAGATTTGATATTTAATTTTGATAAGTTACGATTTTAAATATTGATTACCTAAATTATGTAGACAAAACCTACAAATAGTTTGTAGCAATCCCGTGTAAGTTATAAATTTACCGACCAAATGGCACAGTGGTTAAAGCTTTGGCGTTTGGATCGGGAGGTACCGGGTTCGAATCCCGATAGGGGCAGGATGCGAAGTGAAATTTCATCAACAGATTTCGATCTGTGGTGAAATGTAACACATCTATGACCCCCTGTCGGTGTGCAAAACCCATGGGCCGACCCATCTTCCATGCTGGTATAGGCTGGCATGGAGCTTGCAATGTGCAGATGGTCTTAAATCGGTCCTATAGCCGTACGTCCTCGAGTTGGCCGCAAGGCGTAAAGTAAGGACGTTAAAAGCATAACCGCGGAAGAGCAGGGTGAGCCTTGAGCCCCAAAACAGATCGCATAGTTACCAATAAAAA
Organism: Nephrotoma appendiculata; assembly: GCA_947310385.1. Lineage (NCBI taxonomy): Eukaryota > Metazoa > Arthropoda > Insecta > Diptera > Tipulidae > Nephrotoma > Nephrotoma appendiculata. The sequence goes on from OX371225.1 coordinate 297,322,426, forward strand.
AAAAAAAAAAATAAAAATAAAAAAAAAAAAAAAAAAAAGTTATAAATATATTCTTAGCGCTACAAACTACTAAGAATTAAGGTGCTCATAAAATAATAAAAAGATTGTTTAGTTGCGATGTTAAACAAAGATCAAAATCAAACAGCAAAAACCAAAATTTTAAATTATAATAATTTTAAGGTTTTGATTAAACCCTCGCCCCATTTTACAATCTTGATTATATTCCATTTCACATATCTGATATTAAATAAATTATAAAGCAACGGAAAATTCTGGGTTCCACCAAAAATTTAATCATACACTGTTCCAACTGCTCGTTATGAAAAACAAAAGAATTTTAAACAAAATCCTTTTGCCATAATTATATCCTTCTTTATACATTACATGATATTTTTTCATCCATAAAACAGTTATCGTACCTAAATGAGGTAAGTAAACACTAAATCAAAACTTAGTAAAACAAAAATCTTTCTTTTTTTACAATCAGGTTGTTATGGTGTTTGTAGAATGTAAATTGTACATCCCATGAAATAGAGTATAATTTCCTTATAATAATTTCTCTTATTTTGTCGAAACAATAGAAAATCGACCGAAAAAGGGATTTTTACCTTCTTGTACTTTTTATTTTCCAGATGAGGTATTTTCGTTCGACATGCGATACAAGGTTGTGAAACTAAAAATTAAAATTATATTTTAGTTTGTGTTTCTTGGGGTCTCTTGTATTTACAAAATGTAATATGGTAAAGCAAAACGGTATCAATAAATCATAGGGATTAGGAAAATCGAAAAGGATGATGATGATGATGATAGGAAAATGAATGTGTAAGGTAAGTATTCTGCCTCGGACTTGAGGTACACGTTTACACGTTTTTAATTTAATATTTTTTTATTTTTTTACGGTTACACCCCGTGTACTGTTCTGTAAACAAAGTTGAATAAGACTACTTGGCTGTCGTGTTAACCAAAATGATTTTGAATATTTAATTGCCGGGCAAAGTATTTCTACTGAAGTTCGAAAAACATTAGCAGCCTGTAGTTTTGATATTTCAAAAACTGTGAAATACATTCGGCAAATTGTAATGAATTACGCTAAACTGATTTTGAAATCAATCTTGAAATAATTCACCCCTCAAATGGCTGCTCTCAAATGGCAAGAAATGAGGTTCAGTCTTACAAGTTGTGATGAGTGGATCTCACTTAACAAAATGCATTTCTTTAAGTACAAATATATACTACAAATTATGAATTTTTGTTTTTTCATGTACCTATGGTGTCTTTCACCTGTGAATGCGATAATTATGAAATCGTTGTTTGTAATAAAATTAAAACAAAAAATTGAAAAACAAATGGAGTGGTTTTAGAAATTAGTTAAAAATTCAGCAAGGTTACGTAGGATTCATCGTATTGATGAATTTTGATGAAGACGATTTCATCGATATCCAAAAGGCTACTTCCGAACGCTTTCCGAAACCCCATTTAAAATTATTAATTGATACAAAAAATATTTGCAGCATTTTTAAATTCTAAAAAATGAAAAAGGTTGAATCAAAAAGATTTCCAGAATTTTTGGCGGGAATAGGAGTGATAGATTTGAAGTGTTCCAAAACGTATAGTGAGTAGAAAGCAGAATTTGGAAGATATAAGAGCAAATGCATCAGATTTTAACTCACAGAAGAATCGGATATTGAAATGTTTGTAGAACATACATTAAATATGTAACAACACTCTAGTTGTTCACTTTGATACATTCTTTTACATTCTGTCCATTTTTATTCCCAAAATATTCTTATATAGTTATTTCTCAACTTACTTATTTTTAACCTAATTATTCAAAAGTCTATAAATTATATTATGTTAAGTAAACATAATTCCGCATGTGTTTGAGTCAATGGTCGGCATTTCGTTACTACAAACACAGTGCATCAATTTTTCAAATATGTCCACTTGACACAATATATTACAAATATATTTTATTGCTTTTCCTATTTGTCATGCCACAATGACTTTATGTTTCGAAATTTATTAGTTAGTTATGATGGGATTACTTGCTACACCCCTATCCTTAAGAAAAAAAATTTTCATTTAAATTTTTTTTTTTGCTTTTTTTACAGAGTAATATCTTATTTATTAATTAATTTGCATACTTAATATTATGTATTTTTATTTATGTATAGAAATGAAAAGTTTATATTTTTATTTATATTATTGGACTACCTTATAAAATTTTATATAATTTTTAGAATTCCTATTTCTAATATAATAATTTTATTATCAATTTTTTTTTATATTACAGAGAGCTACGAATCTATACGTGTGCTCTGAGTCTGTTGGATACGGATAATTCTCTATTTCTTCGAATTTTGATGGATCTGGCTTAATTCCTTCACTGGTGATAAGATGACCTAAATATGTGATATCTTTTTTAAAAAATTTCAATTCGATGGGTTTATTTTCAGGTTATATGATCTCATTCGTCTAAGTACTTTGATTAATTTCATATTGTGGTGCTTCATAGCATTTACGAGAAAAACGGCTATGATTTAAATGATTCCAAATTTATTTTACAACATTTCCTGTACAAATCGATTTTCCAAAATTTAAGCGGAAGTGATGATTTCTGGCCAAAACTGTTTCTCAATACAAATTCGGCTCCTGCGTACAGCATAGGCGGATCATGATCGGGATGTAGCTTTATCCATAAAATTAGAGGTCAGCACAGTGGTTGAATCTAACAAAGCTGTAATTCAATTCCGTGGATTCCGTAGTCCAGTTGCTTTACTGATGCTACGTGCTACTTTTGAGTTACTAGTTAGCAGTGAAAACTTAGCACCATTACAGATAAGGGCACGAATATAGACCGCTGCACCATAAGCTTGCTAGCGTGCATCGCAAAACTCAACTGGCTTCTCTTAGTATAGTTTTTTTGTATACGGTGTATTGTGTGACAAATTTACTGTAAACCTGAACGTGAATTGACTTGTTACCCGCAATAGTCCGACACTTCTGGTCGATTTTCTGGCATGGGCGTAATGTTACTTTACGTATACATTGAGAAAATCAGGTAAGAAGTATAAATTTTGGAAATTTTTAAATGCAGGATTGTTTATTATCAGTTTTTAGGAAGGGGAAGCTAATTTTTTCCAGAAAATGTTTTGATTTTCCGGAAAAATTTTCACTTTTTTTATTTTTTCAATAATTTTTTAAAATGTTTGTTAATAATATCAACCTTCGTCAATCTTGCAGACACATCTTGCAGACACAGATTAAAGAGTTTCTATCGCTCTTATCGTTTCTTTTGATAGTGCCAAAAATGGTAAAAAATCCACTACTGTAAATAAAAAAAAATTTTTTATGTAATTTTAATTCGTTGTATACATTACGAGGTTGGGGGCTGCCCTAAACCCCTGCTTTTCCAGAATTTATACAATTCTTCAAGTGTCAAACTAAGTATCAAGCCCCCATCTTCTAAGGTAAACAACGTGTTAAAATTACATTAAAAAATATTTTGTATATAGTGATAGTTGATTTTTTTAACATTTGTGGCACTATCGGAAGAAGCGATAAGAGCGATAAAACTCTTTGATCTGTGTCTGCAAGGTTGACAAAGCAATTAATATTATTTAAAATAAAAAAAAATATTGGAAAAATAAAAAAGTGAAAAATTTTCCCCTTCTAAAAACTGATAGGAAACAATCCTGCATTTAAAAATTTATACTCCTTACCTGATTTTCTTGATATATACGTAAAGTAAAATTACGCCAAATATGCCGACAGCGAAAATCAAAAATTACTGTAAATATTTCTCCTTCACCAAAATGCAATATTTTTACTCTCAGCCCAGAAAAATGTTTGTGTCAGCCCAGAAAAATGATAGTTTAAGCCGTCATGACAGTAAATTTTCGGGGCTGAGAGTAAAAATGTCGTGAATTTTTGGGGTGAGAGTAAAAATTGTCATGATAGCAATAATTAGTGTTTCCATCGCATTTTTCGGGGATGGAATTTGGGCTATCTTCACATACATAGATAATATCAATTTTTTTTTTTAAAATATACATTTTACGTATTTTCAATAAAATAATACGCAATTTTTTTTTAAGTGAAAATTTTTCACTTAAAAAAATGGGGTAATTTTCCGGAAAAATTTAATTTTCTCCTCCTAAAACCTGTTATTAAACAATCCTGTATTTAAAATTTTTAAAAATGTATACTCCTTACCTGATTTTCTTGACGTATACCTAGAGTAAACAGAGGCTACTCTGGCATGTCTTCTAACAGTTGATTGCAATTTGATATCCATTGTCCAAGACACATTTTGTATTTTGCGAAGAACATCAGCATCCCGTTTCAGCAGTACTACTTCTATAATGAAACGACCACCATCAATTAATGATCGATGCAAATGTTTTGTTCATCGCCCTTGCTGCTACCGGATACTGAATTAAATTTCCGGTGGCAATTTCTTTGATGGTTCCTGTGGTTAGGAACAGAGCAGGTTTGGTCACATATGTCCCAGTTATAAATTCAAAATGGTATGTTTTATGATGCAATTAAAATTTGACGATACATTTTAATAATATCTGTGGTGAAGAAGACTTATTGATATACCCTAAACCTTAGTAAGATTGAATAAAAAGTAGACAGTACTGTCGACCCTTTTCTTAAAATTTCGTTTAATGACGTTGCGATTGAATTTTTTTGCTGAAGCATCGATAACTAGCGCGTATGACCTAATGCTAGGTGTGAATTCTGTATTCTTGACAAATCTTCGTTCAAATGAATGGAATCTGGAAACTGTTTGATGAGCTGAGTTTTCCAAAGTAGTTTCTTTAAAGAAAGATACGCCAAATTCTTCATCTGTTGCCCAATGTGGACAAGCAGGGATTACCTAAGTTTCCCAAATCGCGTTGTTAGACTTGTGACACCATGATTATGGCCATTATGAGTCCCCAAATTTCCAGCAACATTGAAAAGCTGATCGGAACCTACCACCATATCATTTTTCCAGATAAATTGAAGCTTGGGTCTGCTAAGCGAACATTCTTCATATATTTTTTGAGCTCTTAAATTGAAACTTTACTTGCGGTAGCTTCGATTAATTAACATTAATATGATTACCGTTAATTTACCAACAATGATACATGGGAACCACTGTCCAACGATATTTTACAAAATCATGCGATTTGACTATTTAATGTTTTAAACTTTAGAACTACAGTTGGCAAAATAGTTCGGCCTCCAGATTGGATGTATGGCCTGCCATAACTGGAGCTTCGGTTACTTACCCAAACTTGATGCTACCTGGTGAATTTTGGTGTATCTTGCTATCAGCATCTTCGACCAAATACGGCCTCTGCTCCTCATTAAGCCTGTGAAGATTGGTTGATTAACATTTAGACAATTAAAGCATCTATGTTGTTCTTGTATCAAATTACGTCTAGCCAACAGTCAGGAGTCGGCTAACTTATGTTCATCATATAAACAATAAGGACTACGGGCTGATATGGAAATATGTGTACGAATCGACTCTCTTCGAGGCTGTTTTAAATGTGCTTGTTTTAAATCGTCCGCCCATTTCTTTCGAGTGCCATCATCTTATTTACTCAACAGAAACCTGATTATCCAAGCGTCGCTTGTTCTGCATCCTTACAAAGTGCTTTGAGATGTCTTATAATTTTATCCGATGAATCAAGTGGACCTTGCTCAAAAATGTTGTTATATAGACGTTCACTATTTGTTTTTCCTATAGCATAGTTCACGTAACTTGTCAAGGCCCTCGGTGTTAGATTGACTCGATTGTGGATATTTGAGCAAGTTGAATTGTAAAAGCTTTGTCACTCGATATAATTGCCCTTAAATGTTTGTATTTTTGCCTTAGGTAGCTGTGAATCATGGCAGTGACCATTTTATGTTGAGTTCAATGTGTCATTCATGCTTGTTAATGTTCGAGATTCAGCTTGTGATCGTAACGATGATCCAAACTTTGCTGTGACATCATTTCCCCTACCACTAAATTTGAAAAGCCGTTTTTCAACAAAAATTCGGCCTCTGTACTGTTAGATTGAAACTGAAATGAAACTTTGTATTTAAGGATTTTTCTTAAATTAGGAGATACCAAAGATTTTTCCCCGAAATCAGTTTACCGGAAGTGGCCTTTTTCGTTTTTTTTTTTTGAAAATATGTTCAAAAGAATATTTCATTAACGACAAAACAATTAAAAACAAAAAGATTGTGATTTAGTTTGAAACAAAATTTGTTCAGATCATTTTTTAAATTTTGCCGGACATAACGAGTTTTGATAAAAACAAATTTATTCAAATCAAACTTTAAATACTTAACCCTTTTTCCATGAATTAATTGGAAATTTATGTACCTTAAGTGGCCGCTTTCACGGCAGATTTTCACGTTTTGCAATGATGTTGAACACGTTAGCATTTACAAAAAACGACAAAGAATTAAATTATTCAAATAAATTTAAATATTAAATTTTCAACTAGTGTTGACCTTGTTGGTTTTTTGAAATTTAAGCAGGATTTAAACGGCTTGAAAATTTAATTCTTCGCTTTGAGAATCAAATGTTTTCCACATACTCTAGTTTTTTTCACAAATTGGAAAATTTTATCGTTTTTTTTACGAAATCCGACCACTGAAAATGACAACTTTTAGAGGAGCTTATCCGTTTTGCAAATATTTTGAAAAGAACGATTAGAATGATTCTAAATTAAATTTCTTACAATATCGGTCCAGATCAGTTTTCAAAAGTTAAGCGGAAATGTTCCAGGTGAAACTTCACACTAAAGCTTTTTCGCCAAATCGGGAGCTCTAGTGATATTTGGCCGAAATCGACCCAAGGAAATTAACAATTAATTGCAATTAAATTGCAAGCAGCAGAGGAAAATTCCGTTTTAGTAAAGTTTTTGAAAAAAATATATATCATTTAGAAAGTAACAATTTAATGCCAAAATATTGTAAATTAAATTTCTAACAAAATAATTACAACAAAAATTTTACCAAGTTTTGAGAAAAAATCTTGATTTCGCCAATTTAGGCACTTTTACTGTCCAGGGCTGATTGATTGTTTGGGATGAAAATTCATACTAAAGCTTTTTCCATAAATGGGAATATCCTCACGAAATTTGGTGGCCATCGGTGTAGCGGAATTGACAGTTTCATATAAGCTTTTCAATTGTTCCAATGATGAAAATAAATAGCATTTACAAGCAACGACAAAGAATTAAAAGTCTACAAAAGTTTGCTTGATTTTTCGCTTTGGAAATCAAGCGAATTCGTGTTTTGGCCACTATGTTACCACTGTTTCATTTCTTCGGAGGTTTTCCATCAAGAGAGTTATGGCTATCCTATGACTTTTATAATGAGCGCGAGTACTGTTTCGAGGTGTAATCGAAATATTGCACCACTAAGTGGAATTTAAAAGACGTTAGCATTAGCTTAATGATCGTAGGCCTAGTGTGACCTTGAGTTCTAAACCCCATGTAGTTAAAACGACGCACAACCGGACAACATCACGAACACATGTACATATTACAAAGACATGCATATTTGTAAGACAATTATTACATATTTGTTTGGCGAAAAATGTCAAAACCGTTACTATTGATACCATTCCTATCCGTTCCATAAGTGGTACGTACTTTCCTAACCATTAACTGTAAATAATATATTAAAGCATAGTATATGTTGACAGAATATCAATTGGTTGTTTTCCAGTAAAATGCAAAATTACCATACCGTATCGAAATACATATGTACCGAATAAATTCATGGAAGCAAATCGAATCGCACACCCTTAAAATATTTTGTATAGCATCTTTTGTGTCACATCTTAATATTATCTTTGATTAAAATCTAATCGTATAGTTGATGACTATTTCATGTGTATTCCTCTACATGTTTTCTATATACAAAAGAGACATACATTGTAAATTTCAATGAAAAAAAAAATCGCTGTGGGGGTGTTACACAAGAAAAATCGTTTGCCAGGAATATAAAGGAATGTCTACATTAACGTGTGAATAAGAGATGGGTCCTACACCGACATAACTGATCCAGTATAGTAAAAAGCGGTACCCAACCCACGAGGTTAGTACATCACCATTTGAGTACATACAGAATTTTTCTTCCGATCAATGCCGAATGAAAATGAAATGTATTGTCAAGGATTTTCAATATTTTTCCATTTATTTTTTCTTTATATACCAACACCTTGTTGTTGCTGCGTACATCATCTCAAGCGGGTTTAAAGTGTAAATCGAATTAAAGTGCTTTTTGTGTATTAAAGTAAAGGAAAATTAGGATTTCACTTTTGTATATGGTTTTATGTATGTATGTATGTATGTATGTATGTATGTGTGCCAGTTATCCATTCAATTCCAATTTTTTGGTATTGTGCTCATGCATAATGGAAGGGATTTATAAGTTTTGTTGGTGTGTGCTGTATATGATTTTAAATTGATGTGGAATTGATAAGTGTACGAGTTCAATGTTTTGTTGGATATTTGTATGTCCCTTCTCGAACGATAAGTGTTTTGGGAATATATTCATCTGATTTTTACAATTCTTGAGATTGTATTATGAAAGGTACTGTAATGAAATCATTACGCCATTATATTGCTGTTGTTGTCATTTTACAAATGTTTTATTCATATATAGGTGACAGTGGTGTGCTGCTGATTCAAAATGATGTGTTTATTATATATGGTGTTCGGGAATCCAAGTTTGTGTTTTATGTTTTAATCAAACTGTCTATGATATAGCGGCACGGAGGGAAGGGTATGTCGGTTATAAATATGTCGATTGGTTATATTAAAGAGCTTGTTTATACTCCGCACGGATATTATTAATTCTCTAAGGCACATTTTGCAAGTAAATTGTGTTGGTGGGGAAACATTTATAAATTTTCTATAAATATTCCGATTATTCGATTTTATTCATAAGTTATAGCTTTAGGATTTGGGCCCTTTTTGAAAATGAAACCCAAGGCCATACTATTATATAACGTCGAAACTAAATTTCGACTGGTTCTTTAATTCAGAATACAACATCAATAAAAATATAATGCTATTTAGCGTATCGTGAAGTAATTAACAGCTTCCTTCATTCTTTAGAATAAATACGGATCAGCAAGGGCTTTGTCCAAACGGCTCCAACAAAATTGGATAATTATATGTGCAAAATTACAAATTGATTTTTCTAAATTGATTCTATGGCATCTGAGGTATACTGCTTAAATATGGTAAGCTAATTAAAAGGGAACCAGATACACTATAATTTATTTTCTTCACTGCTCAAGTCTTGGTTGATTGTTTGTTGGTTGGTTGGTTTAAGTTTGTGGTTTAATTTTAGGTTGTTGTGGTGGATGAGCATTCACTACACATTTACTACATTATAGTACTTTGTACTTTTGCGTTCATTCCTGGGGCTTAGAAATCGACCATTTTTCATATTTACATGGTCCCTTCGTTGGAGTGATACACACTTATTGGCGTAACGGGTTTGCGTAGTCCTGGTTATCCAGATTGACAAACTACGTGTTACCAAAACCACAAGTTTAGCTAGTTAAAGGTTCATGAAATATCTATGAAGTAACCAACTAATTATTTTGTTGATGGCCATATAGTACTCACGTTTAAAGTCAAGTCTTAAGTGGGTAATATTAGGAATAATAATTATATCGTTATATTCTAAAGCTGTTAGAATTTTGCTGTCCGGCGAATATGCTGGATTCAAACCATTTTAAAATTGTTGGGTCTAGAACGTAATTCAATGGTGCTCCAAAGAGCGCCTGACTGATTCCTTAATCAGAAAATACTTCGCCTATTTTCTTCTGAATGTATTTGATGATTGTGTTACAAAACAACTTATGCATAATGGATTTAAACAAAGCATACGGTTTGTAAAGATATAGAACTACTCATCATTAGATTTCTCAAATTATTCATGAAAATCGTCTGAGATCTGCCTCACCCAGCCAAATATGGGCCGGTTTGATATGGGTTCTATAAACAATAAAATTATATTCAACTTTTACTTAACACTGAAACATCAAACTTCGATCGTTGAAATATTCGCTAAAACTATTTGAGACAACTCAATGCTATAATGGTTTTAGAATCAAATAATTGAAGGAATCAATTTAGCGAACTATAAAATTTTATATATGTAAGTTGATGATGCCGAATCTAGCAGATAATATGTTTGGACTTCGAGGAACAAAAAACAAAAATATATTATATAACATTTTGATAGTGCGCAACTTACTTTTTAATTTTGAAAATGAGAACTTAGTTTAGGTTAGCGTAGAAGTCGGTTATAACGAATAATTTATATGATTTAGGCTAACCTAAAATAAAGAGAAAAAAATGAGAAAATTTAGCTTTTAATATCAATGCTTATTTTATCGAAGATGTCTTGCCGACGTCAGGGACAGAAAAAACGTTAAATAATATTAGTAAAAGGCGTATCGTCTACCGCGTTGATTACATTACGTAATCTACTTCGTCCATCTCTGCTAACTGCATATTCGTAGAAATGCAGCTCCACATAAGGTGGACCGTTAAACTAAGATTCTCACCACATATTCGATACCGAGTTTTATTCTATATTTTGTTATAATGTTTTTTGACGCTTCATCATAATGTTCAACGCATCCTATTCCGTACAGTGTATTTTTCGTTGTTGTTTTTCGCAGAACGCAAAGTGGTGGATGTTGTCACCTTCCTTCTATGCAGCAATGTGTTATGCCTTTTTTGACATACCACACAGGTTTGCTTACTTTGACATGAAAATTTGTTGTGCGTGGAGATTAGACAAATACTACATAAATTGTTTGTTGCTATTATTTTGGACCTTTCCAGAACTTGCACTTCTTAAAAACTGGGCAAGTTGTTATTTCGTGAGATGCACTGCAGACAATGAATCTTTTTTCAATCCCACCGAAAACTCTTCTAGGCGGTGGTACGTTTACAGCAATAGGTGGTGTGTTTGTTGTCGTGCCTTGTTGTGCATACTTTGTTGTTTGCGATGCTTCTAGAGATTGGAAACGACATTCTAGAAAATTTCGCAACTCACTTAACGTTTGAATTTCCCGAGGATTCGCCATAGTAACTTCATATAGACGATATGTCTCTCTGTCCAGCTTCCTTAACACTAATGGAATACGTATTGCATTCCACGTTTACGTCTCTATGCCCAAGTTGCTTATGGCATGAAGATTTTCATTTATTGTGTTGTGTAGAGCCTTTATTGCATTTGCCGACTCGGGAATTGTGCGTTGGGATATATTCAATAGCGTATTTACGTGAGTAAATAAAATTAGGTAGAAAATGTAAATTTATGTGTAAGGGTTTTATTTTCGTGTACAAATTTACTGAATCTATCATAAAATACTGCACATTGCTTATATTGCCTATTGAAATATGGTATTTCATGAGGTGGTAATTTTACTTTCGGTTGATAATTTATCTCAGTTAGTAAACTTCCTTGGGCTGCTCGTTGTTAAATAGCAGCCTGAAGTCTCGCCGACATCTCATCCACATTTTGACACATTCTGTCATAAATTTCATAGAGAAAGTACGAAGTATGTTGTTGTTCTTCTGGTATTTTAACGAGGATTTCCTCATTCAGCGTATCCATTTTATGTATAAGAAGTTGGCCCGAAATTTCCATCCCAAAAAGGCCTTTTTCTATATAGTGTGTGTCTTTGCTAAATCACATAAAAATAATTCCATCCCGAAAATTTTATTATTAAATTAAAGAAAAAAATAAATACTTAGCCCGAATAAATTGTAAAATTATATTACTGTTTGCAGAAAAAAAGCTTCACAATCTATTAATAAATTACATCTACTTTCTTGATCATCCCGAAAACTATTTTCCATACATTCTTCAGATGAAAATATGTTCATTTCCAAATTTGCTTGTGCCGAACACAGAGATGACCCCCTCTCTTGGCATATAGAGTTAGGTGTGCCAATGTGCATAGAACTTATATTCAGGCACCCGTTTGAAAATCACGAGGATTGATAGTGAATATTGATCATCCCGAAAACCACTTTCTTCACATTCTTCAGTTGAAAATATGTTCATTACCAAATGTCCTGGTGACGAACACAGAGATGACCCCCTCCCTTGGCATATGGAGTAAGGTGTGCCAATGTGCATAGAACTTATATCCAGGCGCCCATTTTAAAATCACGAGGATTGATGGTGAATATTGATCATCCCGAAAACCACTTTCTACACATTCTTCAGTTGAAAATATGTTCATTACCAAATGTCCTGGTGACGAACACAGAGATGACCCCCTCCCTTGGCATATGGAGTAAGGTGTGCCGATGTGCATAGAACTTATATCCAGGCGCCCATTTGAAAATCACGAGGATTGATGGTGAATATTGATCATCCCGAAAACCACTTTCTACACATTCTTCAGTTGAAAATATGTTCATTACCAAATGTCCTGGTGACGAACACAGAGATGACCCCCTCCCTTGGCATATGGAGTGAGGTGTGCCAATGTGCATAGAACTTATATCCAGGCGCCCATTTGAAAATCACGAGGATTGATGGTGAATATTGATCATCCCGAAAACCACTTTCTACACATTCTTCAGTTGAAAATATGTTCATTACCAAATGTCCTGGTGACGAACACAGAGATGACCCCCTCCCTTGGCATATGGAGTGAGGTGTGCCAATGTGCATAGAACTTATATCCAGGCGCTTATTTGAAAATCACGAGGATTGATGGTGAATATTGATCATCCCGAAAACCACTTTCTACACATTCTTCAGTTGAAAATATGTTCATTACCAAATTTGCTAGTGCCGAACACAGAGATGACCCCCTCTCTTGGCATATAGAGTTAGGTGTGCCAATGTGCATAGAACTTATATTCAGGCGCCCGTTTGAAAATCACGAGGATTGATAGTGAATATTGATCATCCCGAAAACCACTTTCTTCACATTCTTCAGTTGAAAATATGTTCATTACCAAATGTCCTGGTGACGAACACAGAGATGACCCCCTCCCTTGGCATATGGAGTAAGGTGTGCCAATGTGCATAGAACTTATATCCAGGCGCCCATTTTAAAATCACGAGGATTGATGGTGAATATTGATCATCCCGAAAACCACTTTCTACACATTCTTCAGTTGAAAATATGTTCATTACCAAATGTCCTGGTGACGAACACAGAGATGACCCCCTCCCTTGGCATATGGAATGAGGTGTGCCAATGTGCATAGAACTTATATCCAGGCGCCCATTTGAAAATCACGAGGATTGATGGTGAATATTGATCATCCCGAAAACCACTTTCTACACATTCTTCAGTTGAAAATATGTTCATTACCAAATGTCCTGGTGACGAACACAGAGATGACCCCCTCCCTTGGCATATGGAGTGAGGTGTGCCAATGTGCATAGAACTTATATCCAGGCGCTTATTTGAAAATCACGAGGATTGATGGTGAATATTGATCATCCCGAAAACCACTTTCTACACATTCTTCAGTTGAAAATATGTTCATTACCAAATTTGCTTGTGCCGAACACAGAGATGACCCCCTCTCTTGGCATATAGAGTTAGGTGTGCCAATGTGCATAGAACTTATATCCAGGCGCCCATTTGAAAATCACGAGGATTGATGGTGAATATTGATCATCCCGAAAACCACTTTCTACACATTCTTCAGTTGAAAATATGTTCATTACCAAATGTCCTGGTGACGAACACAGAGATGACCCCCTCCCTTGGCATATGGAGTGAGGTTTGCCAATGTGCATAGAACTTATATCCAGGCGCCCATTTGAAAATGACGAGGATTGATGGTGAATATTGATCATCCCGAAAACCACTTTCTACACATTCTTCAGTTGAAAATATGTTCATTACCAAATGTCCTGGTGACGAACACAGAGATGACCCCCTCCCTTGGCATATGGAGTGAGGTGTGCCAATGTGCATAGAACTTATATCCAGGCGCCCATTCGAAAATCACGGGGATTGATGGTGAATATTGATCATCCCGAAACCCACCTCTTTCTATGCATTCTTCAGTTGAAAATATGTTCATTACCAAATTTCCTGGTGCCGAACACAGAGATGACCCCCTCTCTTGGCCTCGCCTGATTATAAGTTCTATGCACATTGACACACCTAACTCTATATGCCAAGGGAGAGGGTTATCTCTGTGTTCGGCACCAGGAAATTTGGTAATGAACATATTTTCAACTGAAGAATGTATAGAAAGTGGTGGGTTTCGGAATGATCAATATTCACCATCAATCCTCGTGATTTTCAAATGGGCACCTGAACATAAGTTCTATGCACATTGGCACACCTAACTCCATATGCCAACGAAGGGGTCGTCTCTGTGTTCGGCAACAGGACATTTGGTAATGAACATATTTTCATATGAAGAATGTATAGAAAATAGTTTTCGAGATGATCAAGAAAGTGAATGTAATTTATTAATAGTTTGTGAAGCTTTTTTTTGCAAACAGTAATATAATTTTACAATTTATTCGGGCTACGTATTTATTTTTGTCTTTAATTTAACAAAAAAATTTCGGGATGGAATTATTTTTATGTGATTTAGCAAAGACACACACTATATGGAAAAAAGTCTTTTCGGGATGGAAATTTCGGGCCAAACTCTTATACATATCCATTTTTACTCTGCTGCTCTCCAACTGATGTAATTTTTGGGTTAAATGAGGAGTATCATGATCTTCTTCTAAACATACTCGACCTTGCTGCAATTAACTGTTGATATGATTTACTTTTACAACGGCTCTTTTAAGTAGTTTTACTGACGCTTCATCCAGCTTATTACTGTTGATTGTCAGTGTTTTTTTACAGGCGGTAGTAGTGGGATTTTGTCCTTGTTGTTGTTGAATAATTCATTGAAATTCTCTACATTCTTGGATTAAACTAGCTTACTTTCATGCTGACTGTGACTCGGAGCAACCTCAAGACCAGACGATGAACGTGGTTGTTCTTCTAATCGTTTATGAATATCATCCAGCAAGATGTCATTATTTCTGCGAATCTACTCCCGTTCGGTGAAGAATCAAATTGGCGAGCACATTGAGCTTGTACAAGATAGAGTCAACCAACTTTCAGCTGATACAGCATATTTATATAAACACCAATTGATCAACATGTTGTCCATACAACCCATGCTATTCATCAGAAATGTCGAAGATACTTAGAGAACCCTGATTGACATACTCACACATACGCATAATGGATTAATCAATTCCAAGTTAATTTATCCTACACAGTTTGAAAATGAATTATAGAAAATCAAGGACCACACACCACCGGCAGTGACACTTCCTGGTTATCATCTCACTGATATTTACGAAGTTATGACAGTAAATGCAAGAGTGATGGCAACTATGGTTATTTTCATCATTCATATTCCATTGATACAATCAAGTGCCTAGAGCATCTGAAGAATAATTACAATACCTATCCAACACGAAGCTCAATATTTCATCATTAAACCGTCAACTATATTTTTAGTAGTGAGCAATAGTCGTGAATATTATTCACCAATGGTGGTTTTGGACTTAAATCGATTAGTAACACACACGCTCATAAATTAATATGCCATGTCGCTCCGATATATCGATATATCCGATATATATACAACACATAATGTGACGTCACTATGTGCGAAATGAACGTTTTTCAAAACAATAACGAGCTCCATCACAGTTGCTACATTCAGTCATTCAACTTTACCAACTATTGGGCTAGAATTAATGAACACCACAAATGAATTTTTAGTATAAGCAGTAAGGTGTTTGATCTCATTTGTAGAAAAAGAGTTACCCTGATTAAACTAGAAGGATGTGAAATAATAAACATCAGTGATGGTTGTACATTGAAAGATAAAACATTTCAGATTTTAGCGCCATCCACATCGAGTTCCACCTTAAATTCAGCATTTATTACAAATATAAATGCTAGTACTGTTAATCATACGTTTAACTACTCTGATATTTATATGACCAAAATACCAATATCAAGAATAGACACTCACCTACTGGAAACATTAATCGCAGAACATAATAATGATCTTCACTGGAATGCTGACCCTAACCGCCAAGATGTTCATCATTACAGTATATCCTATGCCAATCTCGCAGTTTTAATTATAATCATAGCATTAATTATTATATTGTGGCAAAGAAAAAACCAACGAAATCAACGGCCAGCGGCCCTTCCTGCACCAAGAATACATAGACGTTCTGACATAGTATTTTGTCAACAGCTCTTGTCAAGGTGGGGGGAATGTTTACGCATCATCATAATGTTCAACATAACTACAATAAATTGGATCGTGTTAAATTGCATTTTAATGCATTTCTTGTAATAATAAAATTATTGTCACTTCCACAATATATTGACCTATGTAAACTGTGCTGATTAGTTATTTTGTGTATGTAATTAGATTAATTTTAAACTTGAAAAATTATATAAAATAGAATGATTAATAAAATAAAAAGTAGTAGACATACATACAACGATTTACTTACTTCTTTCTGTGTCCTTTTACACAAGAAATAAGTACCCCGAATTTCTTATTCCTATACGGACAAAAACCGACCATAAAACATCGAGTTATCTTTCTGCACAAAAAATGGGTACCCTCGAGTTTATTGCAACAGCCTTGCACGGCACAAAGCCCCACAAAAATTGAGAAAGGTAATTGAATGCATTTATGATCGTTTTTTGTGGGTATGGGCTGATTGATGTAACAAATTCAGGCTCACCCATTTCTTATACTGGAATGCAACTCGATACTTCATGATCCATTTTTGTGGGTATGGGCTGCTGAATTGATTACGGGTAGCAAATTCAATCTCTTAATGCAGCCGATTTCAAAACACATATGATGTCTAATTTTGAAACAAACTGTACATATTCTTTGAATGGAAATTGATGTGAGTGTTCAAAGTGTACTTTACCAAATTTAAGTTGTTAGGCAATAATTTAAGCTAGTGTATATTTTTAACAGCGTATTTTGATAATATTTACTTTCAATGTTGATTGGTTTTTAATTATATGCCGTAACATAATAACTTAAATAACAAAAATCTCAAAAATTTACTCTCCTTTAGTAACTTTAATCGTTTGAAAGACAACATATTTAGATTTATAAATCAGTAAGCCATGTTCCGATATGACCCGCAGAGCTCTAGTGATAAATTTTTGAATTTTACCCAATTTACCTGCATTATACTTTAACGTTAATCGTAATGCTCTCAGCCAAATAGCAAAAATCTCAAAGAATTGCTCCACAAAGAGCAAGGGCTTATAATGGTGATTATAAGCCTCTGAAATAAGACACATTAAGATAATCAAAGTAGTAAGCCATGTTTTAATATGACCCGTAGGGCTCATATGACGAATTTTTTAGTTTAATCATTTTATCGGGTATTTGCGGTATTTTGCCATGTTGTTACAACGTGCAGTTAATTAATATTCTACACATGTAAACAATTTATGTAGATATTCTAAAAAAATGGCAATGTACATTCTAACAGTGCCTAAAATTATTATTTCTATTATCAAGCAGAAAACGTTCAGGATTCATTTGTTAAAGGCAACCAACCAATTGAAGATCGAAAGCTTTATTCTTACCACATATTTCGAAAGCTTCAACCTAATGTATATAATATGTGCCATTATGCTCGGAAGAGGAAATAAACTGAAAAATGGATATTTCTTGTATGCTTAGGCTGTTTTAGTACAATTTCAAAAAATAAGCAACGGGCCAGCGGTGGAGAAACACATATGGATATTCGGAACTATCGCTAGCTATCGATCGTTCGAATCATCGATATTATCTTGTTCTTATTTTTACTCTCCTGCTCAAAAATTAGCTTTTGTGTTGCCAGATTACAATATTTAAAATAAGTAACCAATTCACATTCAAGTCCATGAACGACTTAGTTTAATGTACATGCAAAGTATGGATGCTGACGTATTTTGAGAATATGGCTAGCTTTGATCATTGACGAGGCCATACAAGCCACTTTTCATCTATATGGAAATCTTTCATAACCTGTTTGATTTGAGCTGCAATATTGTTCGCAGCGAATATTAAAATCTGCTTCAATGATATGACAAATCACCATAATCAAACTTTCGTTAGCGTGTGAACTCCATAAATGAGAGGTTAAGTTGATATACGATACATCTTACAGACCTTGAAAGATTGTATACCTTGTATCAAGCGAATTCACCAATGATTTAAATCCAACACATGTTTCATTTCCATTAAGACATTCAGGATGGCAACGTTTAAGGCCATTAAAGTTTATAGATTTTGGAATTTTTTTTTTTTGATTTAATTTGAATATGATGAATTACTTTTAACGAACTAGTCCTCAATATTTGGTTTGCAAAAATTTAATTTAATTCCTCCTTTTAAAAACATCAATTGAATAACAACAAAAAAGCATCATCGACTTTGTCTATGAATTATCTATCAATTATCGGCATTGTATACAAAAAAATCAATTGTTTACTCTATTTTCGTCATCAATATGTAGATAATTTTAAAATACGCGTACACACAACACTGATGGGTATTTGATTTGAATAAACATTTTGTGACTCTGCACTAAGCCAAATAACAAAAATCTCAGAGATAGTGTCTCGTGTCTTCAAATTAGTAAACCATAATACAAAAATGTATACTAAATGCACACTAGCCTAAGAACTTAAATTTTGTTCAAAAAGTGCACATTGGACACTCGCATAATTATCTGTCCACAGACTTTGTACATGGCCACAAAATTTGTATAGTTCCAAAAACTTTACACCGATGTTGAGTATTTTGAATATTTAGTATATTGAGTATATTTAGTATATTGAATACATTGAGCATATCAAGTATTAATAATAATAATATTGTTTTATTTTGATGCATAAGCCTTAGCTTTTATACATGAACATTTACAATAATAACAAAAACAATTATGCAACATCTTAAAACTATGGAAATAATACATACAGTACAGACTACTTATCTAGAGAATCAGCCCATATTTCTGCTCCATACAGGAGGACGGACTGAACCGCTGCCATCAGAAGTCGGCGTTTACTGGCCTTTGGTCCCCCAGTGTTAGCCATAAGCCTACTTAGAGCCGTGACTCCACGCGCAGCCTCGTCGGCCGTCTGCCGGATCTGCTCGAAGAAGCTCAGTTTAGAGTCGATCATCACTTCCAGGTATTTTGCTGCTGGTTTGGTCTCTATAACTGCCTCACCCACGTACATTGGTAAGACGGGTTGGGCTCTCCTCTTGCTCAGAACTACAATTTCCGTCTTGCTAAGTGCCAGTGATAGTCCGTGCACCGCCATCCAGTTATTGACTGTGCGCATCGCCTGGTTTAGCTTCCATTGCGCCCGCTTCGTGTCTCTAGCAGCAATAAGCAACGCTACGTCGTCCGCGTACCCAATCAAATGTGATTCTTCGGACATTTCAGCCCGCAACAGGCTATCGTAGGTGACGTTCCAGAGATCCGGGCCTAGGATGGAGCCCTGGGCTGCTCCACCTGTGATTTTCATTGATTTTTGGCCATCTTCGGTATTGTAGGTTAGCGTCCGGTCGTTTAGATAATCGCTCATTATCCGCATCAAATATTTCGGGGTGTGAAAAGAGTGCTCCAGAGCGCTCAACATATCGTCCCATTTCGCGCAATTGAAAGCATTTTGTACATCGAGCGTTACCAAGAGTACAATTCGTCGCGAGTGGTAGTTGTGGTTCTCTGCCTCCTTAACCGCCTCCACCACCTCCAGTATCGCCTCTATCGTTGATAGTCCTTGTCTGAACCCATACTGTTTCGGTGACAAATCACCGGCATCTGATATCGCGGCTCTAAGTCGGGCTCTAATTAATTTCTCCATTACTTTCCCCGCTGTATCCAGCAT
The DNA here is from genome assembly GCA_947310385.1 of Nephrotoma appendiculata. Classification (NCBI taxonomy): domain Eukaryota; kingdom Metazoa; phylum Arthropoda; class Insecta; order Diptera; family Tipulidae; genus Nephrotoma; species Nephrotoma appendiculata. The sequence goes on from OX371225.1 coordinate 297,342,401, forward strand.
ACAGAGTGGCCGGTAGGACGACGGTAGCTGCAGGTCGCCTTTATTTTTGCTAAGCAACACCAACCGTGCTAATTTCCAGCGTGCGCTAAAAACTCCCGCTGAGAGGCAGGAGTTAAACATGCCCAGCAGCAACGCCGGGTTATATTGCAACACCATCTTAATGATTTCACTAGGAATTCCGTCCGGCCCTGGGGCTTTCTTATTTTTCAAGGAAGCTACCGCGTTCTCCAGTTCCTCCATCGTAAAATGGGGAACCACTAGATCTTGATCGTAATTCTGCTGGGCTCTTGCCGCATGGGTAGGGAAGAGGGCTCTGACAATTAATTCCATCGTATTAGCATCTTTTAGGGGCGTTGGTTTTTGGGCCCCGAGTTTCTGGGTGACTAGTTTATATCCTAATCTCCAAGGATTGCGATCGATATCCACTATCAATTTTCTCCAACAGCGGGTTTTGCTTTCGTTTATATAACGTCGCAGAGTTTTCCTCGCAGCCTTGTATTCCGCTGACCGAATATTGGCCTCTGTTCGATTCCTAGCGCGTTGGGCTTTGCGTCGGAGCGTCAGGCATTTTTTCCTCTGATCCGCGATTTCCGGTGTCCACCAATACATGGGCCGCTTGCCATGATATGCTTTTTTCCGTGGCATGGATGCCTCGCATGCATCAATGATTGCGTTCGTGGTGCATGACACGAGAGCCTCTGCCGCTAATCTACTATCCGTTGCCACAATTCTCTCCCTTCCATTTACGCTCTTCGAGATTTTTTCACGGAACCGACTCGTGTTAATTTTGTTGAGGTTCCACCTTATCAGATTTTCTTGCATTATCCGCTGTTGACCACCGCCGACCCTGAACGAAATGTACTGGTGATCACTAGAGGTATAGTCCTCTAATACTTCCCATCCTTGTATAACCGGTACCAAATTTTCCGATGCCAGAGTGATGTCAGGGATGGTCTCCGCATACCCTGGACGGCGAAAAGTTGAGGTTGACCCTCTGTTTACAATTAGTAGTCCTGTTCTGGCCGCCATTTTTAAGGTCAATCGGCCTCTTGTATCCGGGCTCGGCATCCCCCACTCCAGAGCTCTAGCGTTGAAATCCCCGGCAACCACCAGTTGGCCTGATACCTTACGGATCTCATCTTCCAATGCATCCAGTTTTGCTTTGAAATCGGCAATGCTCTCGTTTGGGGTGAAATAACAACTTATGTATGTCGTTGTCGTTGCTTCTTTTACTCTGATCCAGACGAAACCCCTTGCTGCCCCATGGTTTTCTACCTGAATACTCCCGTTAGTGATCCAAATAGCGGCTGTACCCAGAAGATCAGTGTACCACCTAGGTGTTTCCTTGTTGCGGTATTGCTCGCTTAAGAGGAGTATGTCGGCGCGCTTCTCGACTGTCAGCTGGTGTAAGAGGAGGTCGGCAGTCTTGCTCCTATTCATATTGCCCTGTAGTATACAGGTCATACGCGATTTCAGGCCGCGTGCAGTGCCTCTCGGTATACCTGGCACTTTCCGGATCCTGGGATTTGGCCCAGCTCCGCGTGGTCCCTTCCCTTCTCCAGGCAGAGCATACAACGGTGCTGCTGGTTAGTACACGAATTTGCTTTATGGCCCGGGCCAAAACACTTGTAGCACGATTTGCTCCTGTCTGTTCCCTAGCAGTCGATCGCGATGTGGCCGTATCCTTGACATTTAAAACATCGCATGGCTTCTACTCTTTCGCACACACGGCAGTATACAGCCAGCCTATTTTTACTTTCCCTTTTTTCACGAGGTTTGAGGGCGCCTTGGTGTTCATCCCAATGATGGCAACTTTCTGTGATCTCCCGGTTTCGAAGACAGTAATGTTAACATCTCCTACGTCCGGGTTGTCACTTCTAAGTGCTGCTTCTACCTCCTCCACGCTAGTGCAGGCGTCTAGGTCACGGATTACCACCTTTAACCTAGTCACAAGGCTATTTATTTTGCCCTTTTCGCCAAAGACCGTTTTCAGCTCCTCGCAGAACCCTTCTTTATTATTTGTTTTGGGTCCTAGCTCTAAGAGAACATCACCAGACCTAGTTTTTCGAATTGCGGTCACTTCGGCTCCCAATTCCTCCGGCTTTGTTTTGCTTCTGATCTCGCTGAGGATCTCGGCGTAAGATTGGCCTGGTGCTGGTCGTATTATTAGCGCTTCTGGTCGAGGCTTACGTCTACGTCTCTTCCTTCCTACAGTTGCAGCCGCAACCTCAGCCGTACTCTCCGGTTTTTTATGTTCTTCAGCCTCCGGGTTTGGCTTTCTCCTCTCCTTCCTAGATACTACTAATTCCCAGGAGGGCTCCCTACTACCGTATGGTATCTCTTCCCTGACCTTTTTTCATTCTGATTCTGTTGGTCTGCTGGGCTTATTTCAGGCCTTTTCTGCCTTCCCATTGTATTGGAGGTTGTGGGAGTTTGCTGTAGCACAGAGCCTTTAAGCAATTGGGCTTCAGTTTTCCGCTGCTCCAAAATATCTTGCGAAAAGGCGCTAAACGCTTCCTCAAGCTCCGCTAATCCGATTTTTATGTCATTAGACACATTTTTCTGCCTAACGGTTGCAGCCTTCATCTTGGTAATGGTGTTCTTGCACCTCTGCAACAACTCTTCCTGGTTTCTTCCTACGTTTTCGGAACACTCTCTACCTTCTTCATTCCTGTTCGGTGAGGTACCTTGTTCACTACCTATACCCACCGAGGGTTCTCCTATTTTGTTAGCTGGAGGGATCCGCTGTATTCTTGCGTTTTTTCTGAAAACGCTCTCCATCTGCCTGGTCATATCTACCGTTTCAACAAACATATCCATGCAGTCTGCTGACTGTTGTGATGCTGTTAGAGAAGCACCATTCTCATTTTCATTAATTAATAATAATATGTTATTTTCCATTTACAATTAAAACTATTAAAAGAAACGCAAATTTAATCAATTTAATTGAATTTTTCGTAAACGAACACAAATCTGACGTTTCATAGTCATGGCCACCCCAAGACTCCGAATTATTATAAATATTATTATAAATATTAGTTCTGTTGACGGGTAAGTTAATACTTTTTGTTCGTAGTGATTTGGAGAAATCCAATTTATTATACAAATACAAAGGATAACCTGATTTAATAACACGAAAAATAAAAAGAGCAGTCCTATAACGATAAAACTCAACAAGTCACAACCAAAAACCGAATGTTTAAGATCAGAAACGTGATCAAATTTCTTTAGGTCGTGAACATAACGTATACAATTATTAAAAGTAATCTGAAGCAAACATTTTAACTATCACAATTTGAAAATATCACATCACAATATGAGAAAATTGGTATAACCAAACTTTTCACCAAGTACGAGGGTATATCAAAAAGTCTTGCAATATCATATGAAAAAAACGAGTGAGTGAGACAACAATATATTTTTCAAAACCATTTTTTGTCACGATGAAACTTCTAGAAGAACATTTCGATGTAAATTTTACGGTTCGTTTGTTTTTGTCAATTTAGTAACATGTGTTTTGAATTTTTCTTAAAATGAATGAAATTGAATATCGCGCCGTTACTAAATTTTTCTATAAAGATGGACGAAATGCAATTTATATATTCAACTATATATCAAAAGTTTACGGCGAATCTGCACCATCATATGCCACAGTAACAAAGTGGGTAAAATTATTCAAAAGTGGTTGGGAGTCATTATAAGACGATAACCGCTCGGGTCGGCCAGCAGATGCTATTAGCCATGAAAACGTAATTTTGGCTGATTCTATTGTATTGGAGGACCGGCGTATTTCTGTTCCGCGGTTAGCGTGGAGACTTTCTCTTTCATACGGTACCACATATACTATATTACATGACCACCTTCACATGTCGAAAGTAAGTGCGCGATGGGTTCCCCGTTTGTTGAATGCTGAACAAAAAAAAATGCGTGTTTAAACTTCAAAGGCGATTTTAGATATGTACAAAGCAGATCCAGAAAATTTCTTGGGTAACATAATAACAGGCGATGAAACATGGCTTCATCACTGGGATCTGGAATCCAAACAAGAATCGATGCAATGGATTAAACGTAGTGAACCACCACCAAAGAAATTCAAAACTCAACCGTCTGCTGGTAAGGTTTTGGCAACAATTTTTTGGGATGCTGAAGGAATTTTGATAATCGATTATATGCCACCGAAAACCACAATCACAGGCATATATTACGCAGAGGTTTTGCGAAAATTGAAAAAAGCGATCCGGGAAAAACGGCCAAGGAAAGTTAGGAAAAAAATCTTGCTTCTTCACGACAATACACCAGTGCGCAAGGCTAATATTGCTCAAGCTGCATTAAAGGACTGCGGCTTCGTGGAAATTCCGCATCCACCGTACAGTCTAGACTTGGCACCCAGTGACTACTTCTCTTTCCCAATTTGAAAAAAACACTAAGGGGCCGGAAATTTTCCAGTGACTATGAAGTACAGTCTGTTGTAAATGAATATTTTATGGAGCAAAAGAAATCTTTTTTTTTAGAGGGTTTAGGTAAGTTAATTGATCGATGTGACAAATGTATAAACCTTAAAGGAGATTATGTCGAAAAATAAAAATATTGCTGTCTCTCTCACTCTTTTTTTTCATATGATATTGCAAGACTTTTTGATTTGCCCTCGTATATCTGTAAGTCAACTGCACAATTTTTTTTTATTAGCCTCAACGAGTACAAACTATAATTAACTCGCTGATACAATAAACTTACATGATCACTCCATCCCAGCTTAGAATTCATGATTAGCCCTAGATTATTAACAATTGGAACAAATAAAATAGTATCATTATTTAAGAAGAGTTCAGGTACAATACCATGGGAGCTATTTTTGGAGAAAAATAATGCTTTACTTTTAGAAGCATTTAAGGTAAGCACATTATTCTTAGACCATAGCGAAACACTGTTAAAATCATAATTCAGAAATCTCACAATTTCATCTAAATTCGACAAGTCCCCACCAATATAAAATTGCAAATCATCAGCATAAAAATGATAACGACAATTTAAAATAAACCAGGCTAGATCATTAATGTAAATAGAAAAAAATAAAGGACCTAAAATAGAACCTTGGGGAACACCAACAAAAACATCCCGTACGACGAAAATATCATCACCGTGCTTTATAAATTGTTTACGATTATCAAAATATGAATGTAACAATAAAATAGCAAAATTAGAGAATTATAATACAACTTAAGCTTTTGAAGCAACTATGTATGATTGAAATAGTCAAAAGCCTTAGAGAAATCCAAAAGTACTAAAATCACAAATGAGTTACATTTATCCAAAGTAGCAGAAATATCATCAACTATATGAATAAGTGCGGTTGTAGTACCATGACCAGATTTAAAACCTGATTGGAATTTGCAAAGAAAATCAAAACAATTAAGGTGCTCAAGCACCTTGTATTTGCATAATTTTTTCCAAAACCTTAGAAAGGGCAGGCAAAATGCTTATCGGACGAATGTCAGAAACAGTAGAAATAACATCCTTCTTATGAAGAGGAATAATCGGAGACACTTTCAATAACTCAGGAAATACTGATTTCGTTAAACACTGGTTTATAATGAATGTGATATGTGGCAAAAAGAAATCAATAAATAATTTTAATATTTTGAAATCAACCATATCGCATATGCCATTGAATCTGATTTAATAGCTTTAATAGCATTCAGTACCATAAGCTCATCAACACAATCAAAAGAAAATGTATAACCATCAAAACTACAATAATTAGAATTCGGCAAAGGCAAAACGCCTAAAGATTCACTAAAATTACTTATACCATCTAAAATGTCATTAGCAGAAAAAGTAATGATTCCTTCAGTAGACGAACATGAAATACCATAAGCAATTTTAAATTGTTCCATGTAAGCTTAGGATTATGCATTTTCCCAAAGTAAAACTTATTTTTCGCTTGATTGACGCAAGCATTAGTTTTATTCCTAAGAAATTTAAAAGATTCCCAATCAATCACTAATTTGGAACTTTTATATTTCTTGTGAGCAAAATCTCTACGCGCCATTTACTCCAAAATTTTTACATTTAACCAAGGAGCAGTAGGAAATTTTTTAATTCTTCGTTTCCGAGGAACACAAGCAGAATCTAACTGTAACACATATGAATTAAATACATGAACAATTTCGTTGATGACATTAAAAACATAGATTCCACTCCAACCTAAAGAAAAGAACTGATCTATAAAATGTTCATAGCTATAACACCATTATAATCACGAAATATGGAACAATAAATTTTGTCTCTATAGTACGACAGAACTTGTAGCAAGGATAATTCAAATCATGATCCGATATGGCTGGAACTACTAATTGACCAAAAGAAATTATATTGCATTTATCGGGCACATATAAAATTATTAAATCTAATCTAGTTGGATTAAAGTTATGTAACCTCAAGCAATCACTTAACTTATTATTTATCAACATGTTAAAATTAAAATCTCCACAACAAATAACTTTCTTATATAGTGATAGGTACTCAACTCAATATTATTAATATCATTAGCAGGTGGAGGATTACAAATAATAATAATAAGGATTTTACCAATACATTCCGTAAGCTCCAACACTAAAATTTCTACTTTACCAAAGGCACCGCAGAATATTTTTTTGATATTTAATGCAGATCGATAATAAATAGCAACACCACCCCCATCGCGTATTATTAATTCGGTCAAGACGAATAATATTATAATTATTGATACGAACTGACTTGTTTAAAATTTTACAGCTAAGATGGGTTTCAGTTAACGCAAGGAAGTCAAATTTGTACTCATTTAATAAAACAGTAACGTCATCAAAATGCTTTACTAGACTTCGAACATTTAAGTGGCCGAACTTTAAACAAGAACCAATATTTACCTGCAGATTGTCACTTGGAACAGCAGTACCACTACATACGTTACATGAAAGGAAATTTAAACAATTTACGTGTTGATTGCAGCTGGAATCCGAAACTTCGTATGATGAGGCAACCTTGTACGAAAATTTACTTTATTAAATTCCCGAATACTAACTCTAATAGGCCAAATATCAGGATCAAGAGCCTTATCTCGTAATTCCGCAGGTAAACCCCAATTTAAAACATGAATAATGCAAGGAACCTAGATCTCTTCCTTTTGGCACCAATTTTAACACCTTACAAAAAATAGTATCCAAACATGCTTTCACCATCGACAAAATATCAGCTTCAGATGTATCGGAATTAAATTTTGATACATGCAACCAGAGCATCGGCATAATTGTTTTAATGCCAAAATTTTCAGAATAGCACAAAGGCAAAGATAAGTACAAGTTACCCAACTTCGTAACACTATTATTTTTTTGCTCATGCACACTGTTTCAACTCCACAGCTAGATTAGCAGGATTTACAACTTGTTTTATTTCTTGATGAGAGACCTTAGAAACTATATTTGCTGAAACATTCTTCGGTTTAACATGAACCGGTACTTTTAAGATATTAGTATAGGAGGACGACGATGCATCTTTCTCACTATAATTAACGACAGCTGACGTAGCGGTTACCTTATTATTCATTACCTGAACTGAATCCGCCACATTGTTCAATTTAACGTCCATTATCTTTATGTTCGCCTTATGTTCACCAATTTGTCTTTCAAAAATTCAAAATTATTGGAAGACACTTCACAAATAAATTTTACGCCAATATCATTTCTGATCAAATCAACATCGTAGACAGTTAAACCTACACAATTTTTTATGAAACCGGTCACTACAGAAACCACCACATGTAATATCTAATTTATCACCTCTATCTAGTTTTTTACATTTAAAACAAATCATATTTTAAATAATTTATAGTTATATTATTTAATCAAGAAACACCCAAAAAGATCATAAATTTAGTGGAACAACCAATATTTCACTATATACAATTATTTACAGTTATACACAATTATTAACACTATATATAACACAATTGGTAATAAAGAATAGAATTAATTATAACTAAACAATTAAATATTAATAAAATGAAAATTCATAATAAAATAATTTTCATGCGCAAAAAACAAACACGACCAGCTTAGCTTGCTTCATATTTACAAGAAAAACGATTAAGAACTAAAACTCAATAGTATTGTATATTGAGTATATTGAGTATATCAAGTATATTGGGTACATTGGCTGTGGACCAATACTCGGGTAAATCGTTTAGTACAGTAAATTGAATTTTTAGAACATATTTACCTAAAATACCGTGCCAATTCTCTAGTAAATACATTTGTCAGAAGTGGCTTGGAGGGTTAAATTTTAAGTGTTCGATGGGTTAAAATCGCTGGTTCGTTGGTAGTAAAACAAACGTCAAATAGATACAAAATTAAAATATTTTGATTATCGTGCGCATAAAAAACTATAATAACAGCAGCAATGGAATTAAATAATAATATTGAACCAGTTATGACCATTAATAGTAGAAATAAAATGGCCATTATTATTGTAATGTGTGGCGAACTTGCAAAATTGGCAAAGAAATATTTGAATCTTCAAGAAAAGATTCTAAAAGAGTTATACCAATCACGGGAGGTAAGGCGCTTGTTATTTCCGTAAAAAATTTGACTTATAATTTTTTAATTTTTAGACTAGAATCAGCTATTGCAACCACCACAAACCATCAATAATTGTAAATATATTGAGTGGAGATTACGCTGAGACGAAAAGCAACATTCGTATAACTCCCGATTCCTTTAGAAGAATAATACAACACATACCCCTCAAAACTCATGGTTGGAGTACAGAGGTAGAGGTAATTGTGTTTTTGTTTTGGTTGGGATGCGGAACCAGCTACCGAGTGGTTTCAAAGGCGATGATAATGCCGAAAAACACCGTCAAAAATATAATTCATAAATATTTAAATATTTTTGAGAAGATGTCAACAGCAATGGTCAAAAGCTACCACCACTTTCGGCGTTGGATGAAATTGGACGCAAATTCGCGAATAAGGTAAGCATTAGTGTGTAATTTCTTTTATTTCATTTTAAAATCGTCCAAGATTAAAAAAGGTTGGTAATTGAATAATAAATTCTATTAATGTTGGAAAAGTGCAACGATTTTAAAATTAAATAAACTAATATGCAATATCTTTTGTGTAAATTATAATAGAATCTATTTTAATGCAATGTTCATTTTTTTATCATTTAGGCGCGTTCCGAGGTATTTAATAAAGCAGTGGGTGCAATTGACGGGTGCCACATTAAGGTTAAATGTCCACCTAATCAAAAAGACCAATATATCAACCGTAAAATGGATTATTCCATCCAAATGCAGGCGGTTTGCGATCCTTCATACAAAATTATTAATATGTGTATCGGATACCCGGGTTCCGTGCACGACCAGCGTGTACTTATAAACAGCAGCCTGTACAGGAATTCAACCTTTCCTCCGGAAGGATATTTTCTGTTGGGCGATGCGGGTTATAAGTGCATGTTGAACCCAATCGCAATTTTAACGCCTTACAAAGGTTCCAATCTTAGTGAACGACAAGCACGATTCAATCATGCCCACTCAAAAGCCCGTATCACTATAGAACAAACTTTTGGAATGATTAAATCAAGATGGCGAGCAATTTTTTTTAAAACTCTAGAATTAGAAATTAAAAGCTGTGTCCAGGTCGTTTGTGCGTGCTGCGTGATGCATAATATTTGTATATCTGCAGATGATTTTATTGATTTTGGAAATATCGAGATCAATAATGAATACGGAAATAATAGTAGAGATTTATTTCACTATCACGTTTTATTTATTTCAAATATACAAAATTCATATTGACTAGTTCAGTCTTTAAATTTATGTGATCATTAAAATTATTTGTTTATTCCAAATCTGGAAAACCCTCGTTGGGAAACATTTTTTTGGTCACGAACGTAACCAACTTTTCTATGTTTCGGACACTTTTTTTTACTTCGTCTGCCGTGTCCGTCAAATGGCCAATTAGTACTTCCGTGGCTTGGCCTCTTCGTGGCTTTTTTATAGGGGTACACTCTCGTTCCGTTTCCTCGTAGTTCATTGTTATGTCTATAACTTCGGATGGGGAAATACTGCGCACATAACTGTTCGACGTTAACGCGCCACCGGAAGCGGACGTTTTCATACATTCATTAGTTGTATCGTCGATTAAATAAATTGGATGTAGTCCATGTTTTGTTTTGAGGAAGTCATGGAGCTCATCAAAGAGCTCCTATTGTGTGGGCAGTATTTCCCCGTCTTCAGTTGACACCCCGGACTGAGGTTGAATCATCTTCTGCAACATGATGAACATAATGGTTCATAAAATTTTCTATAATTTAGCAAACAAATATTACCTTATATTTTTTTAATAAATGTTGCCACTTCTGAGTGACATTTTTTACGGTTTTCGAGAGCCCTGCTTCTACTATAACTTTTCTAAAACAGGAGATAGATAGTAGATTGATTATTAAATATGTTACATGTTAATCTATACTTACTCCCAACATTGCTTGGGAACTGAGTGGGTTGATTGGAATTCACTATCCAATGAAATTCGATGAGCTATTAATTTTTTTTCTTCCTCAATAGTCCCTGTAATTTTATATTTTTATTAAAATTAGTTATTAATAAAAAAAATACTTAACCTTACATCTTCCAGAATAAACTTTTTTTATTTTGTCGGTGTTCATTTCCGATTTTATTACTATAATATTCACATCCTGCAACAAAAATAATTTTATCAATAATAAGTTTATTATTAATAATCAAGTAATAATAAAGTGATAATAATTGTCGAAAAAATGTTTTGTTTGCCTACTTACCACCAAGAAAATATGTATGATAAAAAGAAAAACAACAAACGTAAAACGTCAAACAAACAACATCAACAACTAAATTACTTTTTTATCGCATAGTTTACCCAGCTTTTTCGTACAGTAATTTAATTTACTCAATACACTGCTAAAATTGGGGTAAAACTGCCATTTACCCGAGTATTGGTCCACAGCCATTGAGTATATTGAGTATATTGAGTATGTTGAGTATATTTAGTATATTTAAGTATATTAAGTAAATTTAGAATATTGAGTATATTTGATTGGACTATATTGATGACCATATTGAGAATATTTAGTATACTGAGTACCTTGAGTATATTGAGTATATTGAGGATATTTAGTATATTGAGAATATTTGGTATATTGAGTATATTAAGTATATGAAGTATATTGAGTAAATTAAGTATTTTGAGTCTATTGAGTATATTGATGATATTGAGTATATTGAGTATATTGAGTTTATTGAGTTTATTGAGTGTATTAAGTATATAGAGTATATTTAGTATATTGAGTTTATTGAGTATATTAAGTATTATGAGTATATTAAGTATATTAAGTATATTGAGTATATCGAGTATATTGAGTATATTTAGTGTATTAAGTATATTGAATATATTTCGTATAATGTTTTTATTCAGTATATTGCGAACATTGAGTATCTTGAGTATACTGAGTTTATTGAGCATATTAAATATATTTAGTATATATATTATATATTTAGTATATTAAAGATATTTAGTATATTGAGTATATTCAGTATATTAAGTATATTTAGTATATTGAGTATATTTAAGTTTATTAAGTATGTTAAGTTAAGATTATATAGAGTATATTGAGTGTTGTATATTGAGTATATTTATTATATTGAGTATATTGAGTGTACTGAGTATATTGAGTGTATTGAGCGTATTGAGTATACTGAGTATATTGAGTAGATTTAGTATATAGAGTATATTGGATTGGAGTACATATATTGAGCATATAAAGTATATTGAGAATATTTAGTATATTGAGTACATTGAGTATATTTAGTATATTGAAGTATTTAGTATATTGAGTATATAATGGGTATATTAGGTATCTTGAGTATATTGAACACATTGAATATATTGAGTATATTGATAATATTGTATACAATATTCAATATATTGTATATAATAATATGCATATATAATAATATACAATATTGTATACAATATTATAGTATACTCAATGAGTTTAATAAGTATATTGAGTATATTAAGTTTATTGAGTATATTGAGTATATTAAGTATATTGAGTATAATGAGTATTGCGTATATTGAGTATATTGAGTGTACTGAGTATATTGAGTATATTGAGCATATATATATAATATAATATATATATTTAATGTACATTGAGTGTATTGAGTATATTTAATATATTGAGTATTTTGTGTATATTTGGTATATTGAGTATATTCAGTATCTTGAGTATATTGAGTATACTTAATATACTAAAAATTAATATACTCAATATAATCAAAATATACTTCATATACAAAATATACTCAATATAATTAATATACTTAAAATACTTATATACTCAATAAACTCAATATACTCAATATTATACTCAATATACTCAATATTCTTAATATACTCAATATACTCAAGATACTGAAAATACTCAATATACCAAATATACACAAAATACTCAATATACTAAATATACTCAATATACTCACTATACTCAATATGCTCAATATACTCAATATACTCAGTACACCCAATATACTCAATATACTCAATACTCATTATACTCAATATACTTAATATACTCAATATACTAAATATACTCAATATACTCAATATACTCAATATACTCGATATATACTCAATATACTCAAAATACTAAATATACTTAATATACTTAATATAGACTCAATATACTTAATATACTCAATACACTCAATATGCTCAATAAACTCAATATACTCAATAAACTTAATATACTCAATATACTTAATATACTCAAAACTAATATACTCAATATAATCAAAATATACTTCATATACAAAATATACTCTATATAATTAATATACTTAATATACTAATATACTCAATAAACTCAATATACTCCATATTATACTCAATATACTCAATATTCTTATTGAGTATATTAAGTTTATTGAGTATATTGGGTGTATTGAGTATATTAAGTATATTGAGACTATATTTAGTATATTAAGTATATTTAGTATTTGGAGTATATTGAGTATATTAAGTATATTGAGTATGTATCGAGTATATTGAGTATATTGAGTATATTGAGTATATTTAGTATATTGGGTATATTAAGTATATTGAGTATAATGAATATTGAGTATATTGAGTGTACTGAGTATATTGAGTATATTGAGTATAGTGAGTATATTGAGTATATTTAGTATATTGAGTATTTTGTGTATATTTGGTATATTGAGTATATTCAGTATCTTGAGTATATTGAGTATATTAAGAATATTGAGTATATTGAGTATACTATTGAGTATATTTAGTTTAATGAGTATATTAGTATATTAAGTATATTAATTATATTGAGTATATTTCGTATATGAAGTAAATTTTGATTATATTGAGTATATTAAGTATATTGAGTATATTGAGCATATTGAATATACTCGGTATATTTAGTATATTGAGTATTTTGAGTATATTTGGTATATTGAGTATATTATTAAGTTTATTGAGTATATTGAGTATAATAACTATATTGAGTATATTTAGTATATTGACTATATTGAGTGTATTATTTAGTATTGTATATTGAGTATATTTAGTATATTACTGATCTTACTGAATATATTGAATATTTTGGGTAATGATATTGAGCATGTTGTGTAACTCAAGGTACCCAGGAAGTAACCTGAGTTAATGCGTATCTTGATACTCTAACTATTTAACTCGAGTACCTTGGGTATCTTATGTACTTCAAGTATCTACAGTATATTCATTATCTTGTATACATGCATTGTTTTGATAATTTTAAAAATTGCATATCTTGAGTGTCTTAAGTATTTTGAGTATATCGAACTTCTTGAATCATTGATTATTTATTGAGTATCTCGAGTATTTTTAATATTTTGATCTAATTCATTGTAATATACCACATATTGCCACCGCTTGTATTCAGTTATAAATGTAACTATAATTAATTTAAAATAATTTAAAAACTTTTGTCAATCTATATTCAAATATAGATTGAAAAAAGTTTTAAAATTATTTTAAATTAATTATAGTTACATTGATAACCGAACACAACCGATGGCAATATATGGCATATTAAAATTAATTATAGATCAAAATATTATAAATACTCGACAGCTCTAATTTGTTAATATAAATTGAAGAAAATTTAATTCATTTTGGGCGTGTGTGTGTCTTTCAGTTTGGACATTGTGTGAGAACAATTCATTTTCCGACATTCTTGTATCGTTTAATTTAATATACTAATTTGTGTGAAATACTAAAATCATACTTGAATTGTAATTAAATTGTTTGGGTGTTACGAATTAGTTATAAGTTTATTGCTCATCTAAATTAATAAAACGTATAAAAACTAAATAAAACGTATTTTTAAATAAAACGTATTTCGTATAAAGTATAAATGACCTTCAGGCACTGTTTGATAATCGAAAAAAAACGTTAGTATAGAGTTGGACCAAAACCACCTAGAAAAGAAAATTTAACACCTTCTATTCGTTCCATCTACCAAAACCGCTCTCCTTAGTCTTTCAGGTTTCATCGCAAAATATGATAATTACAAAAAATCAATTTTGTCCTTTATTAAAAAAATTCTAGACGAGATATGCTAATGACAACATTTTATTGACATTGATAGAAGAAAGGAAACTTAATGCTAGAGAAAATTGCAAAATAAATAAATGTATCAAAACAAGATAAGACGTAGAACAGCAGCAAAAAATGAAAACGTGTGATGACTTGTTTATTTCATGTTTTAAATTTCAAGGTTATTCGTCTGCATTATGGGATTTTTGCATTTTCGCAGGATGAGGACATTTAAGAGAAAGATTGGAAAATTGTATTTTTATGTACAAGATGGTAAAAAATGTGCGGTTTTATTTTTTTCTAAAAGGAAATTATTAAACATAAAACATTCAGTACCAGGATGTCATAACAAGGATCACGTTTATGAAGATATTATATCTTCAGGAGATTTTTAGAATAGGAAAAAATTAAATAATCGTAAATAAAACCTTATTTAATTTTGTTTGTTAGTTTATATTTTAGAGAGAGAAAAGTGATTTCTTGAAAATAATAATCTCAAGCTTTACACAAATAAGTTTACTGCAGGCTTAGGATGTTCGTTCGATAGTTCATTGTAACAAATATAGTTTATTTGCTACGACACCTTATAACAAAATTCAATTAAAAATATCTTGATACCATCTATCATACAATAATCCTTCCTAGAGAACGACGATTTCACCCTTTGTCGTAATATTATCTGTTAAGATTTAATAATTCCTGCAAAGACTCGTAATTAATGTAAATGAGTGATAATAAGGAAAGGGAGAAAGGTTATGTACCGTAACGTTTGGCCAACCCTAAAAAGATAATTATTGGTAACTTATTTTTCAATGATTTCGGTCTTTGTATTTTGGTTTAATGTCCTAAACATGAAAACACATTAAAGGTTTATTTGGTTTCTTGATTATTGATTTAAATGTTAATATATTTGAGTTGGGACAAAATAGAAATTTGACTTTTAGATTTTTTTTAATAAAGAAACGGGGCGATTCAATTTCCTGTTGTTTTACATTTCCATAAAACGCAGTTAGATTAGATAAGTATTGTAACTAATAGAGAAAAATGATATATGATGTTTTTATATCAAAGAAGTCAAAGCCGGAAAAGAAGTCAATTTTAACAAGTTGTATTATGTATCCCAGAAAAGAAATTTTTTTTATCAAGCAACAGTAATCAATAAAAAACTACATTTGCCATTGTGAAAAGTTAGCTCAGCCCAGAATTTGTTTAAATTAATTCAAAATACTAATTGGAGAAGTTAGCCCAATCCAGGATTTATTAAAAATCACGCTAAATATAAAAATTAAATTTGTGGCCACTTTGCGAAATTGGGCCCTGGGCAAAATATATCAAGCAACGTGTCAAATTTAAATGTATAATTTTAGTTCAAATACGACTTGTGGATATATGTGGTCCAGCGCAAAATTTCGGAAACGATTTTTTTCTAGCTGTCCTAAAAGTAGGGCATGAGTGTGACCATCTCAAAACTACATAGCCTTAATCCGACTAGTCCATAGAACGAATTTAATTTTCATTTAATTTCTAATAAATTCCGGGCTGAACTAACTCCATACAAGAGCAAATGATGATTAGTGTTGCGTGATAATTTTTATTTTTCTTATTTTCTGGGATAGAATCGTGAAACAACTACACGTCTCGGCAAGATTAGTTCTTGACTGCAAAATAATAACAGCGTCGCAAAATAAAGGTCTAGTTTCTCAAGGAAAATTTCGTCCAGGAACACAAAACGTTAATCAAGTCTTGGGGAAGTGTTGATCCATAAACATAAGCAATTATCAAAATATATTCCTCAACATCATAAGTATGGCGCAGTTACGTATCGAATTTATTTTACCCATCTTTAAGAGTTTATGTTTTGCTTTACTGTTTCAATAAAGTTTCTTAGCCCATAAAACATAAAGAAAATCATATTTTTGAAAATACAACTGGCACCATCATATTTCAATACACAGCAGGAGGCAAAACAACTGTACTAATAGGAAAATGGTCTGTAGTTTTACTTTCCATATTTTTCCGACTTATGGATGTGGTATTATTACGTTTTTATGAGGTTTTCCGATATAGAAATAATGTAATAACTATTATGCTGTATATGATGATAATGTTGATGATGATGAGAGATGGCATTTCAACTCTGTATACACATGATTTCTGTTTCATCCATAAAAACTTGGATTTTTGGACATAAATATTTTATATGGTTAGCTCAGTGGTTTTGGTAAACCAAATTATTATTTTGCGTATACTTATTTAATGCTCATACAACGTTACGTATTTACATTACTCTGGGGTAATTGAGGCTATTTTGTATTTTTTTTTTATTTATATAAATCTCATGCTTGACTGCCATCTGTGATTTTATTGTGTGTAAAAATGTTTACAGAATTTTTTATTTATTGATAAGTGGTGTAATACATGTGTATTTTTACAGGTGTTTGAGCTTCAACCAGGTGATTCGTGGAATTAGGAAGGCTCTCGCTGGCCGGCACTTAGCAAGTTGTTTTGTTACGGTTTTGTATGGTAGTTTTGTATTTTTCAAAAGTAAAAAATTTCATTTATTTATTAAGATGAGCAGGAATAACAGTGGTGACACCAAGTCAAACATCCAGAGTAGCTAATGTCCTCTTAAAAGCATTGCGAGAAATGTGTAAATAAAAATAATCAGCAACGGTGTTGAGATCTCGCAGAAACTCACGTGGGCGTAAGGTGTGGTGCGTTGAGCAGCATAAATATTAAAGAGTGAAAGCATGTACTAAATGTATGGAATTATGGACATACCCGGGTATGCTGGTTGTAAACATAAAAGTTAAGTGTCACTTCTAACTATATTAAGCTAATTTTTGTATTCTTAAAAATGATGGTCCTACATCCCTGAGAGAGAGCACCGATAGCAGTCTAAGGAGTATGAACACTTGCCAAAGTTTTATACAGAGGCGGCACATAATGTGAACTTAACCGTAATTGCTCTACCTACACTTTAATTTTACAACTATAATGTATACTAATCAGGAAGTAAGTAATTTGGACATCAAAATAAACCGATATGAAAATAATAAAACACGGCCCTGGATTATCCGTCGGCATCCCCAACTTTAAAATCTCAAATGATCAAACCCACAAATCTAAAAACAATGCAAATGATTTTGACCGAAGTTCTAAATTTATATCTTAACTTATTTCAAATAGACCGGACAAGTAGTGCAGTGGTTAAAGCTTCGGCACTTGGACCGGAAGGCACTGGGTTCGAATCCCATCAGAGGCTAAATGCAAATCAAATTTTCATCATCGATTACGATCGGTGATGTTAATAAACACAACTATGACCCTCTGATGGAGTGCAGAATTCAGCGCCGACCCACCGTCCATTTCAATGTCCAGGTTGACATGGAGCTTGCAATGCACAGGTGGTATACTGTAGTTGTGTGAGTAGGTGAATAGATGAATGGGTTAATGTGGCGTGAATGCGTGGTATCACAATGGGCCAAAAATGGCCTAAGTGTCAACCACTGAAACCTAATAAAAAAAACCTATTTCAAATACGGCATGTATAGCCCAGCTGAGATTCTAGAAAAGTTTCGGCCCAAGTTCTAAAATTTAGACATATTTGATGCCCAACAATCAAGAAAATTCTACATAGTTTTCAATGTACTGACATTATAATCTTTAAAAGATGGAGTAAATGTAAATTTTAAAGATCGAGGGGGAATATTTTGGGCCAATACTCAACTTTATTTTACAACAAATGTACATAGATCTCAAATATTTTACACTTAATTTTCAAATCGAAAAATTAAACCTACCGGATTTTTGATAAAAACTGTTTTTCAACCTTTGTTGTTGGTGTTAATCTTCACAGTAAAAACAGAAGAAGCTCCTTCGGAAACCACCACTAAATTCCAGAGATGCCAAATTTTGGTAAAATAAAGCTTATTTGGTCGACTCAATTTCCGTTAAAATTCAAAAACTAACCTGAACAAATTCTATTTAATGCTTAATACTTTTATTAAAATTTATGCTTCGAACTAGGACCAACCTTTTAAATGTATTTAGCTTAAACTCAAGTTTATATGTTAAAACCAAAAATTTTGCTTATCCAAATGCTTTATAATAAATATAAAGGCTAACGAAAATATTTTATTTATTACTAAAATAGATTGAAAGGGATTTATTTGAAAATTGGTAAGAAGAGCCAAAAGCAATGAACCTATATTCTCACAAACAGGTTGTCAAATAGTATCATTATAGAGTGACTTATAATATTCCTATATGTTCATGCAAGGAGGCACTTACATTCAAGGGAAATACCTTCCATAAAATATTAACAAGAGTTCCCTCTCTCCAATGATGCGACTGATGAATTCCTTTCAAATATGATTATAGCGACATCTAGAAATTTCCTGCTAAATATCTGAAGTTTAAAATAATTCTAATTTCTCCCGTTATTTTAAAACTAAAAAAAAGGTTAAGATCGAAAACGTGGATAGCCATAATTCTAGAGATGTCTAGAAATATATTAGTAATCCAACGATCCTCGGAGAATTTGCTGTCAATTTTACATAAATTGAGAATATCGGAAATTGTACGTTGAATAGTGTGGATATCTGATGGACACATAATTCTAGAGATGTCTAGACGCATATCGATTCAACCATCGAGTAATTTCGTACCTATTTTATGTTAGTTGCGAATATCGGAAAGTATATGATGAGTTGTGTGAGTGCTTAATAAGAAATAATTCTAGAGATGTCTAGAAAAATATGACTATTACAACGTTTTGAATATATAGGAAAGTCATACGCTGAATCATGTGTGTTTGCTGGCCATTAACAAATAATTCTAGGGATGTCTAGGAAAATATGAGTATTTCAACATTCAAGAAAACTAGACCAAAACGTTAGAACTCATATTTTTCCACACAACTTTAGAATAATGTATTAATGGACATGAAAGGTATTCTTATAATTTTTGAACTTTTCGTTTCGTTTTTAGGTTTAAAAATGGAATATAATTAAAAAAAAAATATAATTGCAACCCTACTACATTATCGAATTTGCTTCTGCTGTTTTTTCGGCACAAAGTTCGTTATATTTTTTGATTAAATAAATAAATAATAAATGATTTTCGATGTTTTTTTTTATTTCTGTGTACCACTATAATTTTTGTTGAATTGTGTACTACATGTTTGAGTTTTGTTAATTTGCGTAACTATACACTTTTGATAAATTTTCAATAGTTCATCCCTGTAAAATATTTGTAACATTTAGTAAAATGTAAGAAAAACGCGATAATGTCCCAGGATACCACATCAAGCTTCCAGCAGCTCTGGGACCTGGCTATGACTCAGTCGTTAATGCGAATATTATGTAACCTTAATGAGACGAGTAAATGCCTCTATGGGATGTCGCAACACTGAAAGAAAGTAATAAAAAAGGTTTTAGCAATATTTTTATGAAAACAGGAATCAAATTTCTATCAAAACGCTAAATTTCAGTAGACTGTTTTAACGTACATCAACAGGTGAATAAGTTGTGGCCAACAATCGATTTAGATCTTTTGATTTCTAAGCGAACCTAACGGACTATTGGTAAAACTGTATGATCAAAAATCATAATTTGAGGAAAACCTGAACATTTAATCTTTTTATCAAAACTGCGACCCTTTCAGATGACATTTAAAATAGGATCTGAACTAGTTTGTTTGAAATTTAATTTACTTTTTGTTTTAATCGATTTTTCCTAAATGCTATATGCTTTTCTAGATATTTGCAGACAATTAATGGAAGCTGACACTTCAGGGGGATTGATTTCGGCCAAAAAATCATTGGGATCTTCCAATTTATGAAAAATAAATATTAAGCTTCACTCCAATTTGACTGGAGTGTAGAGAGGACACACAATTTTAGCCTGGACGGCACCACAACAAACAGACACGCAGGCACACACACACACAAATACAAACGGAGAAGTGTTTGAAACCCATTTTTCGGACTTCGGCAATATAGCGAACGATAAACCTGCAAAAATCTCGAACAATTTCCATTTGCTGCTTTATATTAAACATATTTCAATTGTGCAAATTAATTAAAAATAATTTAATTTTATGCGGTCAAATACAAACATCATCAAGGAGTAGACAACACCGCATTATTAGTTGGTTGTTAATGCATTGTTGTTGTTATTCCGTAGCACAGAGAAAGATTTTTTCTAAATGCTGCTGGTCTACTTTGCAAATCCTATACACATTTTTGGTATCACTTTTTCTTTGTATCGTGTATTATCAGTCCTAGTATTTCCTTAACTATACACAAAATACATTTACGTACTTTTTGCCCCCGCATATAAGCAAATCGTTTTTGGGGGAAATGAAAGGTCAAATTATTATTACACCTATTAGTATATTTTTCATTGTTATGCTGTGTGTTTCGTTTCCACAGTGGTTTTCCCTGGATTATCAATTTTTTTTTGCTGGTACTTTGTTTAAAAGACATTTCAGTAATTCCTTGTACTTTCCGCACCACACAAAATGATGATGATTATTATTCAAGATTAGAATGAAACGAAAGCATAACAAAAAAAAAAAAATAAAAAAAAAATTCTGAACTCATTAAAGAAAAGTGATTACAGTCATTGTGAAAATGAATGAAATTTTTCTTCTTTGTTAGTGCGCTATATGCTTTTCGTAATGTAACAAAAAAGAGCGACACTTTCCAGAACAGTATAACGGTGGAGGGCATATCGTACAAATCGAGGACCCCCGTTGAATATCCACCACCCTGTGATGTTTTATACAAGTATAGACGATGAATTTTGATTAGCTGTGAAAATAATGTTGAGTGAATAAAAAGTGTAATGATGGAGAATGAGTTTTTCACTTTGAGTTTTTTTTAAGTTTTGTTTTATTTTGTATTGTGCTGCTGTTTTATTTCATCTCAAGTTTTTTGTTTTACGTGAATAAAGCTGGCACGAAAGTATATAACAATGATAATAATAATAATAAGCAATTTTTGTTGTATTTATGAAAATGAGATGAAAATTTCTTGTTAGTTTTCTGATAATCATAAAATATGAACCGGAATGTTACTTAGTGATGGAATTAATGATCCTGCCTATGTTTTTTCATAAAAAAAATTATCTGCAAATTGAATGAAGTGCTTTAAAATTAGTTTGGTAGATGAAGTTATTTAAAACTTTGTTAGATTATAAACGAATAGTGAATTAAAGAAAGCGCAATGATTTTAATTTATCTAAAACGATTTAAGTGGATACTTTAAAATTTTTTAATTGCAAAGATTGCGTCCACACAAAATTTTGGGTAGCTAACTTTTGAAATGTTATCTAATTACGTATTTTAGTATTTTGTGAATAGGATATAAAATATCTTCTAAATTTTTGTATTGACTATAAAATTAATTCTGACAGACTTTTTATTATTAATAACTTGCTCTATTGGTCGAATTGTAATGGAATTTTTTCATATTCTTGAATAACCTTTTTATTATCAGTGTTGTTTCATCATGACGTTGAAGATTAAGGGTTAACCACACAAGACAGTTTTACCAAACACCCGGTAAGCTTAATTTTTTGCTAAACAAATCAAGTGTGGTTTAATCGTGATCAATGTATACATTCGTGGTAAAAGAGTCTGGTGTTGGCCACAACATATTGATCCGTTCCAGTTTTATAAATAGGTTTCCTCCTAAATTGGCCATCGCAACAGCTTAATGATTTTGGTATCAATATATCAGTAGTTTCCGTATAGAATTTTTTTAATTTTTTCATTAATCTTGAAGTAGATTTACTACTTTTAGCGCTCGCTTTTGCGAGCAAGCTTATACAAAGACTTAGGCCGTCTGTCTGTTGGCACTATCACAGCAAAAACTATACATACCAAAGAGCTCAAAATTTGCACACAGATAGATACTACTCTAGAAAGTTCACATTTAAAATTTGGGAACTCTAGGTCAAGTAGTTTTTGAGATATTCGAGATACTTTTTCTAAAAATAGAGGTCACACAGATGCGGCTATCTACTTTTTTTTTAAATTTTCAATTATTATTCTAGGCATACTTTTATCTATAATAAAAAGAGTAGTAGTAGTATCGAATAGTATTCGAGCGCGTGTCATTTAATTTTTTTTAGATCATTTCCCCCAACCTCTTCATATTACATGGTATTCGTATCAAATTATGAGAAAATGTAACGGTTGCACCTAATGTGGGAAGTTCTGGTTAATAAATACTAAACCATTCTGGGCTAATTGTTTATTATTACCACTAAGTTTTTCAGTTAAATCTACATCACTCAGATTGTCTAAGGTCTCCTGCTTTTCAGATTATATCCTATCGAAATATCAGATTACATTTTCTCATTTTCTCACCTTATATCTGAAATTCGGAAACCGCTCTGGGCTAATTGTTCATCATTGCCAGTATTGTGCTTGTTAGGCTGGGAATCTAAATAGATGTTTGGTACAAGTTCTAAAACATGGACATTGGGGCGGAACTAGGTTATTCCGAACTGATCATGATTCAATTCGGTATCATGGAATGAAATTGGTCTGGAAAATAATTTTAGAAAGAAATTCTAAAATATGTTTGTATTGGACGGAACTAAACCATTTCTTAACTTATCGTGATGAAATTGGGTATTTTTTTTTTTTTAATAATTCCAAATAATTCAAAATAGAGAAACTTAATTAATAAAATTTTAATATATCATTGAAACATTATTATTGATTATCATGAAATGTAAATGTCAAGTACATATATATACAATAATCTAATGAAAATGAAATTGTTAATTACTTCTTAAATTTTCCTTAACTAAAACTACTACATTAAATCTTTAGTTTTAGATGGTTGTTATGCACGACCTTTGATTTCCTTCCCATTTCTATCTTAGAATTTACCAGGTTTATAATTTCTGTAATCGAGTATGGTCCTAACCAATTTTCTGATAATTTAGTTTTTTTTCGTTTCATTTTTTAGCCACACTAGATCACCAACGCGAAAATTAGAATTAGTCGAATCACGATCATAATAAGTCTTGGAATTCAATTTAGATTGTAGAGCATTACTTCGTGTTTCTGCATAAGTAGTTTGCAGTTTATGTTTAAAATCTATAAGGTAATCGTCATAATTGTACACGATATTTGGTTCGTTATAAAATGAAAGAGGTAAGGTTGGTAATTTTCCAAACACTGACTCATAGGGCATGAACTTTGTGGAAGAATGGGGCGTGGTATTGTAAAAGAACATAGAATATCTAACCCACGAGTCCCAATCCATACCATTTTTGTCTATGAAATGCCTAAGATATTCAATGAGCGTCCGATGTGAACGTTCTAAAGCTCCGTTAGTTTTGGGATGAAAAGCGGTAGAGTTAATTTTTTTAATTTTTAAGAGCTTGCACAGGTTTTGAAAAACAACACCGAAAAAGTTGGTGCCCTGATCAGTCAAGATCGATTGAGGGCAACCATAGATTCATATAAAATTTTTAAGGAGTGCATCGGCAATAGTTTCGGTTTCCTGGTTTGGTAATGGAACCGCAATGGCATATTTAGTAAGGTCGTCCATGGTCGTTAAGATGTATTTACTTTGTTGGTAACTGGATAGCAAAGGACCAACAATATCAAAAAAAACTCGTTCGAAAGGTTTAGTAGATGTCGAGGTTATAGCCATAGGCATTTTTGTTGGACGACTAATTTTATTTTTTTGACATGAGCTGCAAGATTTAATAAATTTTTCGATCATTCCCAACATTTTCGGGAAGTAGTAATATCTTCGCATCCTCTTATACGTTCTCTGAATGCCTTGGTGACCACCGACGGGAGTGTCATGGAATTCCTTGATAAGTTTTAATTGTTCCTGAGCGTCAACGATTTCTACTACACTGGTTTTTTCGTTAAGGTTATTTTTGATTGCTGGAAGAATGACTTGTCCTGTTAAATTTTCTGCTGATTCAGTATGTGTGGATAGACTATGTTGTGCCGTGTTATTTGACAAATCATTATTAATGTTATCCGACGGATGTGAGGTTTGTTGTTTCCTTTGTGCTCGCGTAATAGCTTTAATATGAATCGAAGAATGTGGTTTGGCCAAAGTAACTAAGTCCAGTTTATTTAAAGAGGTTGAATCCAACGATTGATCGTCAAGAGAATCAGGCTTGTTTGCCGTAATGTTTGTTAAAAGTTTGGAATTTTCAATTGAGATGCGACTGAGTGTGTCGGCATTTTTATTAAGTGCACCAGGTGTATAGGAAATTTCGAAATCATATTCCTCTAATTCTAAACGCCAGCGCATTAGACGGGATGATGGATTTGACATATCAAATAACCAAATTAATGGCTTATGATCGCTTATAAGTTTAAATTTTTTTCCATACACGTACGGTCGAAAATGTTTTATAGACCAAACAACTGCTAACAATTCTTTCTCAATTACCGAATAATTTTTTTCAGCTTTAGTTAAAGTACGACTGGCGAAGGCAACAGGAAGCTCGCGGGAGTCGGAATATTGGGAAAGTACAGATCCGACGGCTATGTCGCTTGCATCTGTCGTAATTATAAAAGGTTTTTCGTAATTAGGGAATTGTAGGATTGGTGGTTTAATGATTATTGATTTAAGAATTTTAAACGCTTCATCACAGAACGGAGACCAAACAAATGGTACTTCCTTTTTTAAAAGAGTAGTTAAAGGTAGCGCAAGTTTGGAAAAATCTTTAACAAAGCGTCTATAGTAACCTACAAATCCAATAAATGCTCGAACGTCTCGTTGATTTTTAGGTTCTGGATAGTTCACGACGGCATTTATTTTACCTGGATCAGGCTTAACACCATCGGGTCAAACTATATGTCCCAGATATATCAACTCTTGGCGTGGAAATTGGCATTTTGAAGGATTCAATTTTAAATTGAACTTGCGTAGGCACTCAAGGACTTCTTGAAGCCTTTGATTATGCTGATATAAGTTTTATCCATATACGACGATATCATCAAGATATACTAGGCATTTAAGACCATTAAGACCGGCGAGAACGGTATTCATAAGATTTTGGAAGGTTGCAGGAGCACCTTTTAACCCAAAAGGCATGCGGTTGAAATGGAAATGGTCATTGGTAGTACTGAAATCTGTTTTTGGCTTTGCTTCATCGTCAAATAACACTTGGTGATATCCGTTAGTCATATCCAAGCTACTAAAGTAAGATGCCCTTCCGAGTTGGTCCAATATGTCCACGATGTTGGGTAAAGGAAATACACGGTCTAGTGTTATATCATTTAGTCGTCGAAAATCGACCACAACTCGCCATTTGCGCGTGCCTTCATTAGATTTTTTTTGAGACGGCTAAGAGTGGAAAATTCCAAGGGCTAGTGCTCGGTTCAATTATCCCTTGCATTAGCATTTCGTCTACTTGTTGATTTATTTCAGTTTTGATCGAATCCGGCATGCGATAAGATTTTTGATAAATAGGAACAGATTCAGGAATTGTTGGTATACTATGCTTAATACCCTTGGCCACAGTTAATACATCGCCATCTAAATGAAAGACATCGTTATAATTTCGAATGATTTCTCTAATCGATTCCAGTTCTTCCTGATTAAGGTGTGCCAAGTAACTGATGACTCGAGAATTTTTTAATCGATTTGCGCAAGTATTTGACCAAGCTTTTAAAGAAAAAATTTGGTAATGAACCAATCTATCAAACACCAAATCTTTGGTTGATATTACTACCGATTCCTCTTTGGTATTTATCAAGTTGAGTGAAAGTGAATTCTCACGCGTTTCAACTATTGTGTTCCCAACAAATACTCCAGGGACTATTTCTTTCGATAGACACAGGTATTCAGTATTGTTGTCAATGGTGTTACATGAGATAGTTGCAATTTGTTCACTTCTTGGAGGAATAAATATTTTAGATGATGATGTTATCAAATCCAATGTAATTGGTGGTATTTCTAGCGTAAGATTTTTAAAATCAATTTTACATTGATATTGAGTAAGGAAGTCCTTCCCGAGAATTCCACTGCAAGGAATTGGGAAATCGTCCGTTACGATTTGAAATTTATGTGGAATGCGAAACGTTTAATTTGACATTTTAGAGTAGGGTAAAAAATAGAAGAATCAACCACACAAGCTTTTTTGATGACACTTACATCGGCACCAGTATCAATTAGAAAATTGAAGAGATCCGAATTACCATTGTCAAGGCACAATCGAACATTAATGTTGTCTTTTACTTGGTTTGATAAAAAAATATTAAAGGTTTGATTTGTTGGACACTCTCTTATTGTTTGGTTGGGGCTCGAATGGGAGTACCCTTGTGTCTTCCGAGTCCTTGTATGTTTTCCTGTATCTCTGGTTTAATTGCTAGATTAGTATTTGGGTTAATGGTAGAATTGTCCTTCCCTTCATGTGGATTGTCTATCCGGGTACGCAAATCCGAGTTCCTCTTTTTAAAACATTCGTTAATATGATGTCCGGGCTTCTTACAATAGGCATATGAAATAATCCTGATTGAACGATTATTTAAGGATATGTTTTGGGATGCAACTGTTCGAGAGTTAGTTGGGTTGGAGTACCTAGAAAAACAAGCAGATGCTATATGTCCTTTTTTTGACAAATCTGACATTGTTTTAACTGAGGTTTGTTCTGAATGGTAGAGTGAGGTTGTAAAGATAATTTAGAGTTTAGATGAACCTCCTCTTCTGAAGCTTTCGCAATTGCTTTATGTAAAGAACGGTAATCTCCAGCATTGATAATAAGATTGATCGGTTCCTTAAGACCGTTTTGAAAAGCACGTAGAGCGGTTTTCGAGTTAAGCTGTTGAACTTCTTCTGTGAGTTTATTTTGAAATTCTTGACATGCTTCATTAAGTTCGCAAGGGAGAGCTTCTATTTTGTTGGCAAATTCTTGAACTGATTCATTTTTATGTTGTATAGCGTGGATTAAATCTAACTGAATACACTCGACTGAACGAATTTTCTTAAAATTATTATTTAACGCAAGTTTTAATTCATTCCAATTTTTAAACTCTCCGAAACGATATATCGAATAAGCTTGTCCGTTTAATTTGTGGGGAATAAATTTCAAAAATGTTTGTTTTAACTCTTTAGGCAATGATTCATTAAAACTGTCGCAACAATGAATAAATTTGTGTAATGGGGTTTTATAATCTCCACCAAACTCAGGTATAAGCTTTACTGCAAGGTTGTAGTCGAATTCCATTTTGACTGATTTATGTTTTAATTCGATTAATTCGTCAGATTTAAGAGAAGATAACGAATTCGTGCGAGTTCTAAGATAATAAGGTTTATGAAAAGTATCGGTCATTTAAAACAACTCGAATACCTGTAAAAATTCGCGTCATACTAAATTTTGCTTACCGTAAATCTAATATATACTGTAATCATTTGAACTTTACAATTTTTAACAGATAGCACTAACAATTAGATTTAACATATGATCCAAATAAAATAGAAAAAAAAAATATTTTGTTTTTATAAAGAATAGGAATATGATTTAGTTTAAAATTCGTTGTTATAATTAAAGTAATTAAAGATTAATTTGGTGAAGGATTGTTTTTGTTTTACGAGGTTATATGATTGAGTATAAATTTTTAAGATTATATTGCTACCAATAAATTTTTGTCGGTATACAATTAATACGTAAAAGGTTACCTCAATATTAATATTTTTGCATCACTCCATGTTACAGCGGTTGTATAATCCAAAAGGTTGTAAGAACGATCAGCATGCAAAGCCGCATAAGATTTTAGTTATATGAACTTTAGTACAACAACGGTGTACAATTTGTATTTTAGCTGGTAATACGTAAGCACTGATCACCATGTTGTATTATCACTAGGCTAATTTATTAGCCGTTTATGTCCACCACTGCACATATTTTTTTATGTTTTAAGATTTACGAAAAGAATTTTTGAATTAAATTCATTTTGCATGAGCACTTTAAATGTATTAGATTTCTTTTTTTAATTTCTAGTTCACTTTAGATTAGTTTATACATTTTTTTCGATAGATAGGAATTTTTTTTTTTTTTAAAAAAATTTTCACCGCACAGCACAGTACCAAATATAACAGTACACATTTTAGTTCACTTTTGTAATTTTGTTTTGTGTTTTATGTTTTGTTCTCAGCGCACGACTAACAATAACTAAATGATTACACTGCCTTTAGTATCACTCACATGAACTTAACGGCTACTATTATTTTATAACATACTTATGCCGTCAACTTTTTGTTCACAGTTTTTATTTTTATTTTGCACTGAACATGTTTTATGTACTTTTACCATGTATTTAATTGTTTTTACTATACAAAATATTGTATTAATACATTGGTAATCTGTACTTAGGTTTTTTTTCTTTTCACTTAACTATTTCACTTTTATTATTAATGAATGAGATTTTAAGAATGTGTTCGCTTAGTTTAATAACACATTTTTTTTTAAATTATAGTATGTACGAGTTTTCAGATTTAAGTAGCCTTGTACCCTCGCTTTAATTTAGATGTTTAAGTTATGATCACGTTACTATTATTAAATTTCAATTTTCACCTTTCTTAAATTCTGAACAGGTTTTTTGTTTGTAATGGATAAATAAATGGATAATAAATGGATTCTGCCTATGCACTTTTCTAACCAAGTCTCATGATTTTTTTTACGGTATCCTACCGGCTGCGCCAAAATTTGTGTTGTGTTGTTCTCGGTTAGGCGCCTATTATTTCCCCTTCATATCACAGTCTTTTTGAAAATTGAAACACCCAACTGTTCACCTTTTTATTCACAACTTTTATTTTTTTAAAATAAGGACGGGTATTTAAGAGTTTATTAAGTTATTATTTATTTAAAATATTAAGTTTATATTTATATTACAATAAATTAATTTATTAACTCAGAGAATAATTTAAGGTTTTAATTTGTTTATCTCTAAAGCTAAACTCGACACTTTAGTATAATATATGATCTCTGCACCCTCGACTCGATTTCTTCTCGTATACATATATATTGTGAGGCAGCGCCAAAATTTCCAATGTGGTTATACCGGTAATCAATTCCGTGCAGTGCTGAACTCACCAAATGTTTTTCGGAGTTGTGGTGAGTATACCTTTGGATACATAACACTGGACAGATTTTGATCGAATTTTGAATGAAAATGGGATTCATAGGAAGTGACGGAATTAAATTATTTCTGAACCGATTATGATGAAATAGTATGGTGAGAGTAAGTTCTGGAATATTTTTTACTAAACAAGTTATGATAAAATTTGGTACGGTGGAGGGAAATGGCATTCCAAAAATGATTTTGTGAAAATGTTATGTAATCTGGTCATTCAAAACGAGAAATATACAATGTAATGTTACAAAAAGTGTGAAGTTTTTACTAAAACATTTCTAACTAAAATTGACATCATTTTGTAAAAGTTAGGAGAATGTTTATTACCACAAAAAAAAATAAAGTTTTACAATAATAATCGGAATAAAATATGTTCACATTTAGGTTATTTTTTTTGTTTTTAATCGTTTTTCGAATTACAAAATATTTGCAAAAACTAGAGAATTCCATAAACAATACAAATCTTTTTAAAACTCGTCATTTCCGAAGTTCAATGCTATACCTAATTTTTAAAATAATTGCAAAAACGAGAAATTTTTTATGAAAGGAAGATGTCGCTTTCGGTGTGCCAGTTTGCGCCAAATTTTACTGGGTTTTCGCCTCAAAATATTTCAAATTATGAAGCATGGAATTTCATCCGGATTACTTAATCCAGAAAATAAAGTTTTTTAAGCAAGCAATACTAACATATCAATAAAAAATTATTGCTCTTGTTTGAAGTAATCCCAGTTCAGATTTTGATTCATTCCGTTCAAATTTATTAATTTTGTGAAGTTAGCCCAGCCCAGAAATTATATCAAAATTAATGACAAAAAGAAAAAGAAAAATCAAAACTGGTGAAATTTATTGAATTCGATTTGTTTTCAATCATTTAAATAATAAAATTAAAAAACAAA
The DNA here is from genome assembly GCA_947310385.1 of Nephrotoma appendiculata. NCBI lineage: Eukaryota > Metazoa > Arthropoda > Insecta > Diptera > Tipulidae > Nephrotoma > Nephrotoma appendiculata. The sequence continues at coordinate 297,373,088 of OX371225.1, forward strand.
CCATCTGATGGCGTTCCGTGGTTCCGTGACAAGTTCCACGAAACAAATTTCGTTGGTCTTTGGTTAAATTTTCGTTCTGCTCGATAAAACAGAAATGATTTCGCAAAAACTTCTCGGATCAATGCTACATGTTTTTGAGCTAATAGTAGCTAATTTTAAATTAAATTAGAAGAAAATCGTTCAGAGGCAAGTTCCCGAAAATGAATTCTGGGCTAGGAATATTATTGAGCGGGACGAAAATTTAAATCGAAATACATTGTTAAAAAATTCATATAAGAATTTTGAATGAAAACTAGAAAATAAACTAAAAAAAAAATTATATTACATTCTTTATAATGGGTATAGAAAATTTGTGTACAAAGCCATGATGTGGAAATTGGACGATAAGACTGGATATCGTCTTAAGAACGATAAGACAATAAAGTGTGCTAATGGACATTTCCATAAAATTGGAATACTTCTGAATTTTGTTCTGGTAAATTAAGGCAATGCATTCGGTATGGGAGTTTTAGTTTAAATAAATTGCTCATTTGTTTCAACAGTGACACAACTTAAAATTCACTCATGTAAGATATTCCAATAAAACGATTAGAATTTGTAGTCGAAATTAAGAGGAGGTGAGAGTGAGAGACAAAATAGAGATAGAGTTGAATGCACTTTTCTGATTTATTCCTTATTCTATTTATTAGCCGATCAGTTTACCGGTGCAAATTTCCTTTTGTACTTAAACCGAAATGAAAGAAAATGTAAATGAAAAAATACTTTACACGTTTATAACATTGAAATGCATACTCTGGTACTTAATATGTAGATTATATTATTCAAGAGGACATATTAAAGCAGCTGAAGTGTTTTGATTTAATCTGATTTGGGAATTACACGGCAAGCAAAAAAGAAAATGAGATTTCTTTACAAACACGCGACGAAAGGTTAAACTCGTCATTTTTTTTTTATTTTCATTTCATCATGTTCTACCGTACCATTACTCGTTTATAAAAATTCTCTCCGCGCCTTGTAATTGTCATATAAGAAAAACACCTTTCAGCAGTAATGAAATTCTCCTCGTCTTACGTATTAAATAAATGAAATCATACTTTTCGTATTTATATGCGACAACGGAGATGTTTAATTCATTGCCATCAAACAAACAATCATACCATGCACAGCGACGGTCTTGTATTTCTATATACAAAATGGAACAATATTTTCCCTCATCCAAGTTTCCTGACGACAAATTAAAAGATTTCTGTTTGCCGTATTTTATGTACACGACGAAGGCACAAAAAAAAATCAAATCTGTATACAGCATCATCACAAGAAAAATGTTATCAAGAAAAGAAAATCTGTGTACAAAGTAAATGTGTGAATGATAAACACACACCATGCCTTGAGGTATATACATAATCCTCTTGACATCGCAAAAGTGGTGCGGTGTTTCAGGTTTCGTTTGTTGTTTGATTTCTGTCGACATTTTTTGTATGTAATTCATACGCTGCGTAAATCTGCGTTTTCGTTTTGGGTTGACAAATGACATAACGATAAAATAAAACCAATTTTCTTGAGTTGTTTCTGGGAATTTTTTACTTAATCCGAAATACAGTGTTGGTTTGTGGAAATTTACTTATATTCAGCACACCATGCACGATAATACCTAATCCGTGCGGTGAAGCAATTTTCGTGGGAAAACATTCCAATTCTTTTGTTTAATTAATAATAATTGGGCCCGGAATTTTCTGCAAGCAATAATCGTACCCTTTACCACATTATCGAATAAAATTTAATTTCTTGTGTGTTAATTTTCATAATGGGAGCAGAACAGAAAAAGTCGGGGGGTAAACTTCCATATTTTTTACCATATAGCGTGATTTTGATGATGTTTTAATGGTATTAATTTGATTGCAATTTAATTACCCTTGAAGCTCGCAATTAATAACAAGTTGATTGTTTAATTTGTAGATTAATGCCTTTTTGTTACGCTCATTGTTGTTGCCCTTGTTAATATTATAGCATAAAGGATTTTCCCAAGAATATTTCGTTGTTGGAATTTAACATTCTTTTTACCATAATTTATTTGGTTTGAGGATGATTTTTTCTTGATGAGGGTTAAAAGTCAATCTGGAATAAATAGGTCATTGTGTGTATATGTTTGTGTATACCCAAAAGAAAATTTATTATTAAAGTTGTGATTCGAGTTTTTGAATGCCCCACCGAAAATTATGTAGCCTTTATTTCGTGTATACGTCTTTTAAAGTTTGGTACGAGTTTGTGTTATGCAAAATCAAATAACGTTTTTACGAGCGATTGCATAGTACTAAAAATAAATTAAATCTCTTTATGATAGTTTTTACATAAAATCTAAACAAAATCCCGACCGTCATTTTATCCTCTGTGAAATGTTTATAGCTTGTACCTTCCCATCCGGTTGGAATGGCTCCGCAATTCATAAAAATTATATTACATGACTCGTATAAAAGTAATCGGGACACCCAAATTCGTCAGTGCTATAACAAATATATTTATGTATGTAAAATCTGCAGAATTTGTATCAAAATCGACATCTCAGTACCAAACTCAAAAAATTTTCGCTTCAAAATTAAATTGTGCGATCAGTTTCGTATGCGGATCGAATTAGTGTAGTACGCGTTAGATTTGCAACGTCCTGGTTAAAATGGCTGATAAAACTCGATACGTTGGTTTGATTTGAGATTTTGTAATGAACACTTGAAAAAATGTTGTGAGATGATGAGACAAAATTTCGAAAAACTTCACTATTTTGATGGATCTCCTAACAGAAAGAAAATTCTTAACCTCACTCACCCTTTTAATAAGAGTGAAAGCGGAGAAATTCTACGTAGTTTCTAAGACCAATAATTGGAAGATGTTTAAGTGCAAAAAATAAATTTTTAGTTCGAAATCTACTTCGGTTTCGACAGGAAACTAACTAACCGCCACGCGTAAACTTTTATAGGATGTGGCATTGTTGAATTATGGCTTTAAATCTGGATAAACGATCTTCTGGCTAAGTATGCAATGAGCGTGAATTCAAAATAATTTCTTTTTGACAAAGCATGGTGGCAATCTCTTCGAACTCTTCGTTAGGTTGAGTTTATGTATGGCGTTGAGCAAATGATTTTTGACCGATTTTACTGCGGCCTCTCACAATCCAGCAAAATGAGGAGATAATGGTGGAATATAGTGCCGCTCGATACTATTTTGACTCGGAAATTCTGCAATTATGTAATCGTCATTAATGTTTCTTATCAATCCAATGTAAGAGAATTAAAATCGAATTTGTTAAAATCGGCCATTCCATTTAAGCCACGGTTTCCCAAATACTATTTGCAAGAGGGGATGATAAGAAACGGAGATGATCAAATATGCGAAAGGATTCTGATATAATTTTTCTTTTATTGAATAATAAAATTAAATCTGAATTTTAAAGGAGAATGTGTCATTTATTGGAAGTCATTGTAAAACCAAGTGTTTCGATTGCAGATATTTTGTCTTTGCTTATATTGCTCATAGGTACCTCATTAGCCATCTTACACAAACTGGTTATATTTGATAACCACTTCCTCAAATAGAATCCACCATTTCGCCATTCCACCATAGTACTCCTATCTTCATTACCGTTTTTTTAATACAACGGCTTGCTCCATATCATTATAGCCTACTAAAATGCCATCTATGACTGTCATGATGACGTGGAATGCTAAGCATGCAGGACCAAAGGTAACTCGAGTAAGCTGGTCAGACTGATAAAGGTTCCACCATCCATGTAACAGTATGGAATATCTTTTTAAAATTTCACAATATATGGCGGCGTTATGGTTGGCGATAATCAGAAAATGTACTGGCAGATCATTGTTTTGGAAGAACACAGAAAATTCAAATTGTTTTTATGACCAGTAAGTTCAGATTCCAAAAATTTCATTTTTGTAATCACCTTTAGTCGCTTTGCACATACATACATGTTGACTTGGGTTTTTTCCCCAACCCTTCTGCGCGACCAATATGGGCGTCACAACTCTTTCATGTGCGTGCACAAAATCACTACAAGCACTATAATCATTTGAATTTTTGACTTATAGATGGCTAATGTGTAAGAATCACAACAATCAGTTTCGAACAGACGAGATTAATGATTTGAAAAAATCAGTCTTCTCATCAGGTCGCGACGACTGATGTTGTTTATTACATTGAAATATTGTCTATATATATAGAGCAATACCATGTAGTTGTACTACTAGCGAATTACTGCGTAGCGTACGAAATTTTGATTCTTTCACATTTCCATCTATATTCTATTTTAACAATTAACTTTTCGAATTCACGAATTTTTTTATATTTTACTTTGGTTTTTATCAATTGTAATGGTGTATTGTGATTATTCCGTATATTGGTATATTTCAGCACTCTCGAATTAATTACACAACCGTAGGAAATTCTTCCATTTGCATCAATCCGCGATCCAGCGTTAAAGGAAAGAAAAAATGTATGGGGTGGTTGGGAAGTTGATTGTGTATAAGTAGGTGTCGATTATCATGGTCGTTGTCATACAGATTGATGCAAATGGAAGAATTTCCTACGGTTGTGTAATTAATTCGAGAGTGCTGAAATATACCAATATACGGAACAATCACAATACACCATTACAATTGATAAAAACCAAAGTAAAACACTATAATCACTTTATATCATAGCCACTTTACTTTAAATCATTGTTATTATTACAGACGCCTTGTCTGAATTTTCTGGTCATAAAATCAATTTGAATTTGCTGTGTTCTTTCAAAACAATAATCTTCCGGTACATTTGCTAATTATTGCCAACCATAACGCCGCCATATATTGCGAATTCTTAACAAGATATTCCATATTGTTACATGGATGGTAACCTAGCTAGTAGCAGTTTGTTATTTAATTATCTGCTTTTGGTTTATCCGTCAAACCCAACTCGTACTGCTTCTTCCATTTATCGCCCATTGATGAGGCTAATAATAAGTTTCACCGATTGTTTGTCAGGCACCGATGCGCTCGAGTGATCGAAAACTAATTGGTGCTGGTAAGGTGTCTCCTAATACGCCAAAATCGTTGTTAAACGGTAGCCTGACATCTCAACAAAACCATTGTCACACTACACTGTCTTTCCTCTGGATTAAATGTCACAAGCGTTTTTTAAAGATTGTTCCAAATTGAAATTATCTCGAGTAAATGTGGTGAACGACTCTGTGCTATTAGCAGTAATTAGTTGCGGATCCCCTGAAATTACCCATACAAACACAGATTATTTAAGATTAGTTGGTGGTACCGTTTTTGAGTTTCCTCTAAGATTAAAAATCTTATCAGGTTCTATTAATAAATCAATAGAAGCGGCCAAGTTCAAATATTTTATAAAACTTTTATTTTTGATACAGATTTCATTGTTGGCGGTTTAGTAGGTGAAATTCTAACAATAAGCACCTCTAAAATGGTTTCTGTATTAACATCGTAAGTTTATCTCATCACAACAGATGACATGCCTCTTGATAACAGATTCCCAGATTTCAATCTTGTAATATTTATTTTAAGAGGACTAGGACCTGGAGTCTGATCAGATTATAAGCTCCTTCTTTCAGTAAATATTTCAGGTATTGTAATTTTTGGGCCGTAGACAAATTCAAGTTTTTATATACAGAAGCTTCGAAAAAGTCTTTGAAGGTATTCTCTATTGACTCTCCCGTTTATTCAAAAGTGTTAACTCATGCATTGCGGTTTATTTATCATTAAATCGTTCATTGATAAATTTTCTCCCGAGTTTCGTAGTCTTTCTCCGTAAATTTTCCACCAATTAATTTTTCAATGGATTCGAAATCTTTTTACTCATCATTCGTCATTTCTACGCTCATTTTTTCATATGTTTGCATAGCACTGGTGAATTCATTAGATTTACAGACGAGTTGTTCTAGATTTGAATTCTGCTGCAAGTTTCTATATTTCCATAGACGAAAAATCTTATTTCACTTCATTTTCTATGTAACGTTGTATCCACTTTTCACACAAATTGCCATTTTTAAAGCCCTTAAAATATTTTCTCCTAATAAGATATAAATTTCTTTTTCACGTATAAATAGGAAAATTTATACACAAATCTAGATGTTGTACATACACGAGAAGATCTATTTCATTTGGTCGTAATTTGTTTTATTGGAAAATGTGTATAACAAAATTTTTCACAGAAAATATTTCTGTAATATTCTGCTCCACAGGAAATAGTTTTACAATACATAATATATAGCATTCTTGCTCTTGTTTCGTTTTATGACATTACAATATACGGGTACGTGTAGACAATTGAAAACCAAACAACAAGTATTCAGAAAAGCAACATAATTTTCTATGTTTAAATCTGTTTTCACAAATCAAAAAAAAAGTTGTACATATACATAACTCTCTTGCACCAAATTTCAATTTGAATTGCTCAGAGGGAGAACATTTTAACACTCATCTTACCCAGTATGCAATTTTTCCACTGTGTGGAACAGACTGTTTTAATTCCATTCTAAATTCCGTACTACAAAATATCAAAGACACAAAAATATCGATTTTGGAGAAAAATAATTGTCTTTCTCTTTCTATTTCGCGGTAATTTTATTTTTGTTCTATAAGTTTCGATTGTATCTTTTATTTTCAGTTTCTTCTGACAAGTCGACGTAAACGGTTGCACTACATAATTAGTTTTTTTTACTTTAAAGTGTTGTGTTTCATTATAATGTTTTTCGATTTGTTAAAGTAAATAATTTTAAATTTAAATATATAATAATAATGTTTTTTTGTACACAAATAAAAAATAATGTGAATAAAAAATTAATTTTTATTTTATTATAAATGGAAAATTTTGTTTTATTTCGGATAAGAATTATTATTTATTCCAATTGGAAAATAAATACAAAACATGTTCCTTTTGTTTCTGTGATATTTTTTCTATTTTTAGTTGGGATTCACACCGACACCGGAATTTTTGTGACACTTTTCTTTGGCTGGTAGTACGAATTTCCGTGTGCATAACATGGTTCTTTCCATAGAACGAGTGTGGTTTTTGAACGCGAATATAAATGGAATTCCGTCGGCATTGCATATTGGGTACTTACAAGCTGTTAAAATGTAGAACGACGTTAAAGACAGTGACTCTTCTAACTGATTTGGTGATGCTTTGAAGAGTAGTTCTACGATACATCGACAATCAGAGTTTCTCTTAACATGTTCTGTAAATTGGTTCACACAAAGAGTTTTTTGGATAGCGTACTGGTTCTTTACTATTCAATGATTCAAGCTGTGACATCTTAGAAGATTTAGATCGGTATTTATCACGTCGATTATATTATTTTATAGTGATACAATTGACATTACATCACCGTATTTGGATTAACTAAGTTACTTTAAAATATTTAACCGAAAACCGTAATTTGTGTTGGTGTACGTTTTGATATCAACATTAAATTCCGAGGTAAAATTTTTCTAGTAATCTTACACTCTTGTAAAAAAGGTGATATATGTAATGCAAGCGGTTATACATATATATATATATATATATATATAGGTCCGGCGCAAAATTAGTTTAAAATTTAAAGCACGCTTTACATTAAATAATTATTTCTGTTAAGTTACATTGCATATTATTGCATTTTGCATTAAAACATGCAATGTTCAATGTATTAAAGTATTACAGTTTTATACATTAAAGTTTAATCAACAAATATTGTTTAGTTATGTAAACTACATTAAAAATTGTATTGTGCACTGCTTTAAAATGTAATATTTGGTTCGTTTAAAGTTTAATGTAACAAATTTTTAGGATAATGTGCGTTACATTAAAAACTGAATTGCGAATAATATACAATTTCTAGCACTTTGGCTTAAAAGTTAATGCAACGAATCATGTGAAATAATGTAAAATGCATGAAAAATACTTTGTAGCACTTTGGTTTGAAAAACATTGCTTGCAAACAGAAATAACCACCGGGACAAAATAATACATAAATTTAAAGTCACGGGTCTAAAGGAACATAATGTTTATTTATATTATATTTATCACTAGTTCACTAGTTCCACACACTACACCACTAGTTTAACATAATACTTTAAATTAGTTTAATTTATTAATATAGTTTCATAAAGACTTGAATATATTCATTTTAAACCAAATTAATATAACAACCTGCAATATAAGTTTTATTATTTTGGTTGCAAAACATACCTTCAAAACTTTTCTTATATTTTATATCAACATATTTTTGATAGGTAGGTGGATTTTCTTTATAAATTACATGATACGAACAATAAAACGTGTCATAAATGAAAATAAATTCTTTTAAATAAAAGTAAATTGTATGATTATATTCTAAAATTTTATCAATTTTATAAAAATGTATAACTAAGTTGCTTGTCTTATTTTTAATTAAAAAGAAATCCTTTTTATAATGGTAATAATGCTCAAAAAAATTAAGGAAATAAGTCGGAACTGAACAAGTAAAAATTGGGCATGAAATATTAATTTTCAACTTCCTTCCTAGCCAGTACGCTTTTTCCAAACAATAAGTGCTGTTTGACCATACAGTGGCTATCATTTCTTGATGTCGCTCAGAAAGAGATTTACAAACATTAATAAAATTTTGTGGTTTTAGTCGATGATTTTTTAAAAACGTTAAGAACTGTGGATAAATGTTCTGTAATTAAGTTTTCCAAAACTGAAATTTCTCGTTCTAAAATTTCATAAGAGAGTAATATTTTTAAAATTTCTAATGAACTGGAGATAATTTTCCAGTGCTCCTTATGCTCGGGACGTGTAAATCTTCCGAAAATGAAAGGAAAATGTGACATTAAACATAACACTTGTATTGCGTTCTGACCACAATTGGCCTTTTCTAAGTTGATTTTGGATGGTTTGTTTTTTCGATCTATGTAACCGAAATTATATGAAGATACACAGTTGTTTAATTGCTTAATATTATTAAATATTTTTTGAATTAAAAAAAATTCAAACATATATTTCAAAGCAAGGGCAATGAACCCTTCTAAACCGTCGTGCATAAAATCAACACTACTATTCCTAATGGTATTAAATTGTCATGAGAAAGTGAAACAACTGTTCCATACAGGCGACCTAACAACTCAACAAAAATTTCTTCGGTTTCGAGAATTTTGACATCATTTATAATTGGATTTAAAACACTATTAAAATTAAATTCTCCATGCAAATCGTTAACGTAAAAGAGACAAACCAAGAATATATTTTCTAAATTTGATTTGAATATGTTGGGATAGTTTTGAACATTGAAATAAACCGCACCAATTTTATGTATAACGACCTTCCTTCCTAGAGGTTTTGCTAGTTCAAAGTCGTCGAAATATAGTTGTAAATGCAAAATGGGACGTTGACCAAATTGTTCTTTTAGACAAGTAAATGCAGAACCACAACAAGAATATTTATAAACGTCTGCTTGGCACTGGTGCGATCCTTGATGGTTTTGAAAATGTTGTCGAAAATGTTTGTTTTTAAAAAGCTTGGAAAGCGTTTCTCTAATGGATACAAAATAAAAGTGATTTTGAACAATTATACGTTTGTACGAATTCAGATTCCTCAGAAAGCTCTTTTGGGGCTACATAGAACTGATTTAGCTTTAACATTTTTCGTCTGTTATATTTCGAACAATATTTAATAAGATTATTTTCAATTTGAACCTTTTCGTATTCTCTTTCTTCATTACCCATATTTTTTATTCAAAAGTATTGATTATCCCCTGAATTAAAGTTTTAGTTGAATGAAATATTTTCGTAATCGATTCTTCTGGTAAGCCTAGTTGATTCATTGTCGTTATCGTCATGTTATCTTCATAACGATTTTCACAAGATATTTTAGGTTCATTGTGGCAGCCATCACTATTTGCCGATAATCTATCTGTTGTTAAATCCGAGTTTGGCACTTGTGGGCAAATTAACAGTGACCTCGAATCAAAATTGGAATCAATTGCGCAGCTGTTGCCTTTTAAATGCTTTCTTAAACCAGAATAAGTCATAAACGAATATCGACAAGTATTCCCTCGAACACATTTAATCAATCTCGTTGCGTCATTTTCCCGAATATGCTCTTGTAATTTTAAATGATTTATAATTAATTTAACGGAACTAAATTGTACACCACACAAAAGACAAACGAAGACCATTCTTATCAAAAAATTTTTAAAAGCTACTTTAAATTATTATGAATTGTATTACCATTAATTATATAACATAATATTTATATTTTATATACATAATATATATTCTGCAAAAATTACACTTAAAATCAAATTAATAATTTCAATTATTCTAACATCTATCAGATTTAAGATAAATATTACAGAAAAGCTTTTAAAGCTTTTTGTAAAAGTATTGGAAATTAGTTCATTCCAATATTTTTGCTAAACATTTAGCATTTTATAAAACTTAAAATAGATTTTTCAAATATATTCATTAATTTGTTTAATTTCAGTTTACTTAACTAATAAAATAAATAATATTTGATTAGGTATTTTGATAATTAAAACTATAACGTTTATGATTAAATTATTCATCGCAAGAGCGTACAACAACTAACAAATTTTCAGATTTAATTTCAAAATTAATTTTGGTCGCGAGGTTTTTTATTTTAATCGGAATGTGGCTAGTTTGTATCTTAAAAAAATAATAACTTAAAAATGGCCAGAAGCTCTTCAAGCTTTCATTAAACTTTTGGTTAAACACGTAATGAGTTTTAAATAATATATCAATGGCTTCGACAATTGTAAAATTAGGTGGTAGTGATATTAACTGTGACTCGACACAGAGAAAAATCTAGGATATTGCTAATTTTGATTCTCCTTGTAGAATTAAATAAGGCGTTGTAGCGTCATTATCTTTTAAATCCTCGTTAGATAAATTAAGCTAAACATTTAAAATTAGCTTTATAAAACTGGAATATATACTCGCACCTTAAACTGAAGCAAAAATACCTTTTTAAACAGCATCAGCTTGTCAATGCAATTTTTGAACGGTTGTCTTTTAGTATGCGCCGACGATTTTCCTAAAGAAGTTTGTGGCAGTAAATTCAATAAAAGAAGGATTTTTTGGTATGATGGTGCCCATTCTAGAATAAATTGACAAAAATTAAGTAATAGCGTCAATATGATAAATATTTAAACTAGTACCTTCAAGTTCAAACGGCTTTACAGAAGAAACTCCCTTGAATCCTCTCCAAACTTTTTCTATTACCAGCGCCACTATCGGAAATGTTTCAATGAAGTTTGATGAGTTTTCCGTATAACGAAGTTGATAATCGAAAGAAATCTGAAAAATAAATAGTAATGTGGTATGTTAAAGTTAAAAGAGAAATAAAATCAGTTAACAATTATTAATTGTTAATCAGCTAACATTAATTAAAAGCGCAGACAGACTTGGAATTAGTTAAACGAGATTTTTTGAGCTTTTACGGAGAATATCCGAATCCAGAGTTCATAATCTTGTTACGTTCTCACATTATTCTTATTATTATTATTATTCTCTTTATTTAGAAAAACAGGTTACATACATTAATACAAATCATAAACTATTTCTAATAAAGTTAGAGCTCCTAATAGGTTTTTAGAACCTGTGGGGGAGCAAGAAAGAAAAAAATCATGAAATTTAGGTTGCCAAAAGTGTACAAATAAAAATAATAAATTAAAAACTATCATAAAAGAATAAATAAATAATACATACAATAAAATTAAAATTCCAGCTCATATTTAGTGAATACAATACAAAAAAGAAAAATTAGAAGTAGGTTTCAATGTTGTCTATATTAATCAGCCAATGTCGAATCATTTTATCAAAATAGTGTTTGCGGCCAATCGGAATGATTTTCAACTCTATTGGTAATTTGTGAAACCAATACAATCCCATATAAAAGTAAGACCTTCTGAACCTTTCATTATTACAACGTAAACCGGCAAAGTTGTTCGGATTCCTTAAAGTATACGTGTGATGAATACGACTATGGAAACTGGAACTCCGAACAAAAAACATCTTTAATACCTTATAAACATAGAGATATCTTAAAGGTAATAATTTCAAATTTCGAAATAAGGGAATTGTTGGAGTTGTTAAAGGCCGACAATAAATCAATTTAATAATCCGTTTTTGTGAAATGTATAGGTCCTCTATATTGGAAAAATAAATCCCACCCCAGCTTGATATACCATACATAATAATAGATTCAACTAGTGCATGATATAGAACTCGCAGTGTTGACGGTGGGCATAATTGCTTCAGATGGTAGAATTTATAAGCCGCAGTAATAACATTTTTTCTGACAATGGTGAGATGAGAATTCCATTTCAACTGCGAATCGATGGTAACTCCTAAGTACTTAAACTCATTTACGAGGGAAATTTCAAAGCACTGCGATGAACATGAGTGTCCAGAGCAAAATGGAACATGATACAAAACCTTAAAATTGGGATATGCGGCCTGACCAAAAAACATTACTCTGGATTTATTACTAAGAGCCAGGCGATGGTAGTAAAACCAATTACCAAGATTCACTAAGTCTGTGCAAACTAGGTTCTGTAATTCCGAAGGGTTTGCTGAAGTGTAACTTAATGCTAAATCGTCCGCAAATGCAGTGGTGTGCCCCAGAAGATCGATGTCGAATATAGAATTTATGTAGATTAAGAATAGAATAGGTCCTAATACTGATCCCTGCGGAACGCCGCAATTTAAGTAACCAGGTTCACTAAATTTATCATTTATTTTAACAATTTGGCTACGATTGTTGAAATAACTAACAAACCAGTCAAAAACTTTACCTCTGATACCTATATTTAATAATTTGTTTGCAAGAACCTCGTGATCCACCGTGTCAAACGCTTTTGCAATGTCTAAAAATAACGAAGCGAATTTTTGCGAATTGTTAAAAGCCGAGTAAACATAACTGAGGTGATGTAGTAGTGCTTCTTCAGAGGATCTTCCTGCTAAGAAACCAAATTGACTACGGCTAAAAAAATTGATTTTCTCCAGATAACCGAGCAATCTACGTTTTATTATTTTCTCAAACAGTTTGGAGAAGGAACTTAGCAACGAAATAGGTCGATAATTATTTAGTAATAGCACATCACCTTTCTTATAAATTGGAATTACAAGGGCTGATTTGAAAACATCTGGAAATACACCACTTTCTAGGCTGAAATTGAAGAGGTAAGCTAAAACATCTACTAGATACCACACGCAATTTTTTAAGATTAGGTTGTCGATTCCGTCAATTCCACAAGAGTGTTTATTTTTCAAACTACTAATCTCTTTTATAATCTCACTGGCGCTAATCGAATCAAACACACAAGACATACTAGGTGAAGTGGTCGAGCCTAAAACATATCTGCTATAGCCTGGAGAATTAGGCGAAAAGTTAGTGTTGTTCAAATTATTTGTTTTCTCCGATGGAACGTTGAGGAAATAAGTATTGAATTCATTACTTATAGATTGATAATTTGAAATAAGAACATCAGATTGATATTTGTAAATTTTGGTGATTCGGTTTTTGTCTTTATTTGTTCCCAAAACTTCATCAATAGCCTTCCATGTGAGTTTAGAACTATTTTTAACATTCTCAAATTTCTTCTTGTAAAATGAATTTTTGACAAATTTAATTCTAGCATTTACTTCCTTGGAGAGTTTCTTGACAAATTTTTCCAAACGTGCATTAGTGGGATTATGGCGTAATTTTCTAGAGAATTTTTTTAATTTATGAACCTTCAAAAGGAGATAAGAATTCATCCACGGTTTCAGTTTTTTTAATGTAGGGGCAGAAGATTCGACCTTAGATTCACGAATGTGCGATTTCAGAATAAATAAGAACCTATCAAAAGCGATATTGCAGTTATTCTCACCATAAACAGTCGCCCAACTTTCAGATTGTAGTCGAGCATTCAGACGGCTATAGTCAACTCTCGAAAAATTAGCAGCTACACTATTTTCAAACACAGGGATCTGAGATGCAAAAATGTTTAGCTTTATTAAGTTGTGGTCAGATTGATGAATCGGTGTGTTTTCCACAGTAAAAATAAACGAATTTGTTGATTTGATGAACACATGATCAAGACAAGATGGGGGGAGGATAACATGGTAAGATAACTATAGCATTCATTGATATTAAGTAAATTTATGTTGATGTCTCCCAGAATAACTATGTTATTATTATTAATTGATAGAAGTAACTCCTTAATATCGACACAAAACGCTTTTACCGGTTTATTACAAAATCTATAAATGCAGATAAAGATCCAATCATGACGCCCCAAGGTAACATTTAAAATTAAAACATCAGTTGTGGTCCAGTTGTAACAATGAAAAGAAGATACAGTTAAATTTTGATTGATAAACACACCAACACCACCAGATCTATAATCATCATTACAGCAAGCAATGAAATTATAATTTAGCAGTCTGTAATATGAAGATTCGTGTGAGTAAATCCAGATTTCCGAAACAAATATTAATAGTGGTTGCACTTTTAAACTAGATAAATAATAAAGGATACGAAAAATATCGTTCATGGAGTGAATACGATAGACGTCAGAATCAGCCGATTTCTTTAGGTAAATTTGTCCGGCTTTGCACCATAAATATTTAAAGTTTGATGACAGTTTTATGTTTTTAGCCTCATGATACAGCTGTGATTGGAATTTTGAAAGGCGGTGCATTATATGGATTTGATGCTCCCGGTGGTTTTGTGGCAAGATGATATCCAGATCTTTAGTGTAAAGTGTTTTAATTTTGCGCATTTGCGTTAAAACTTTTTGTTGTAGGTCGTTGGATTTTAGTTTTACAATAAAGAAGTTGTGACGAGTTACATAATTGTTGGTTTTTCAGATTAATACATTAACATCTCAGAATTAACATCTCAGATTAACAAATTGTTGAGTCTACTATGCTACAGATAAACTCGAAAAATGACTCGAATGAGATTTTAAACTAATTTCTAGTCTGAGGGCATGCAATAATAAATTATAATATAATGTTGTGAAAATGAGTAACCCAATTTAAATACTAATGATTATTTTCAAGTCGAGGGAAAAAAATACATGCAACTCACCAAATCTGGATTTACAAAAAAAGAAAGGAACCGATTCTGAAAAGTTGCTAAATTTATTTTGTTTTAATGCTACGTCCCTTAGTGATATTGTTTTAGTCAAATTTTGTTTTAATACTTTGATTTGGGTTGTGGCATTTAAATGATTAAAAATTAAAAGATCCTCCTCAAACGATGGATCGACGTTATCCGATACGATATTATTTAACAATTATTCGATGAATGTGAATTAAGTGAATATATCACATCACTGTACCTTAGTTAATTTAGAATATTCAGTTAATTCACTTGAATGGAATAATCCTAAAGTGGTCATATCATTGCATGAATGGAAACATTCACATAAAATACAGGATGGCCTAGATTGGGGTGTTAATCTGTGACTGTATGATTCACATTCAGAGGAATACCCCTTTCATATTATTTTTTAAACGGAAATAATTGATTTTTAATTTAATAGTTAAGGACATGTGTTTTTAATTTTTAAGCACTCTGTAACTCATAATAAACAATCGATCCACTACAACTATCATAAAAAGTTTTGCTCAGAATGAACGAATTAATCACCCGTGGTACCGGAGTATTTCTCAAATCCGGACACCCAGTGTAAAAACAATTTATCTCAATCAAAGTACCCTATACATTTAAATGAGTCATATGAAAATCATAGAAATTTGAAAATTGAAAAAAAATGTAAAGCACTGTTGCATTTCATGTGAAAAAATATGTATAACTTAGTTTAACAGAGCACACATTAAAATAACAAAAGCGGCACACAAGATTTGATCAACATTAACACAAATATAATTTTATTTACTTGCTACGAGAAAATCACTATAATTCCAATTGTCCACTTTTTTAATTTGTACGAATTTGATTTCCCCTTTAATTAGGCATTTTGCATAAACAACACTGCTATCCATATTTCTTGGAATCCAATATATTGAATATAAATATTTTTAATATGTAATAAACACTTATATGTTATAATAACACGCACGACACAATACTATTAAAAAAATTAAAATAAGTTTTATAGTTTCGACGCACTTTCAAAAAAGGATTATTGCTTTGCAAAATTTTAGTCTCAACTAACTCAAAAAAATTACAAAATTAAATTTTGGGAAAGATAGCGGTAATTTTACAGACATTCCATTGGTTAAAAAATATAAAACAGAGTAAAACAACAAATCATAGTAGCGCTGGCGAACCATATTCAATTTAAAAACAAAAACAAGAGATGCGAACTGAAACTGAGAAAGTTGATGAATTGTTTATGCATTATGAATTTATTCTGAAAAAATAAATATATATTTGAATTTAATTAATTTAAAGAGAAACAAATTATAGATCAAATTTGCCCATTTTACCATCAAAGGGCAGTCATGCCAAAGTTATATTGTAATTTTTTTACATAAAATTGTTTACATAAAACTCATATTAATAAACGTTAGTTTACCTGGTTTGTGTGGACCATAATTGTAGAAATTAGTATTCTTTTAGCAACAGTTATTAAGTTTTTCGTTGGGATATTTCTGAAAGGTCTTATACAGAAACAGAAGGTAGAAATACAAAGTTAACGTGCTTTAAAAATGATTGCGGTTGCTTTATATAAATTTTTAATGTGAAACCTAATTTAAAATATGGCTTAAGTAAGCATTAAATAAGCTGGTTAGCAAATGTTGCTTTAAAAATTCAATTAAGTTTTCCAACTGTGTAGATATCTTACAGCTAGACTGCCCCATACAACTAATTTAAATACGCGCATTTCTCTTTTCTAGGCCAAGCCGGTGTTCACAGGACCAGGTTATGAAAAATCGATCAATTCGCTAGAATCGGCTGTGAATCTACTCATCTCAAATTCAAGGGCTCAAGTGCTACGATAAGAAGTTCAGTCATACCGAAATTCAAAAGTTATCATTTTGATTTTGGAATGTGTTACAATCACACGCGGTATAGGTTCTGCGACTAATTTCAAGTGTCACTGCAACTATTCCACCAAATATTTATATTCAATCGCAATACTATTACTTCTATTTTACATTGTATTAAAAATTTAGGAAGGGAAAAATACTTTTTTACGAATTTGAACCCGCTTTCATTTTCAAAATATCAATTATAAAATTGAATCTCTTGCTATTAAAATTCAAACTTTAGGCTGTACGAGGTTTAATTTACATGTCCTTAGAATGAAACGGTAAACATAATTTTTTTAAGTAAAAGTTACTTTATATTTTCGAATAATCTTCTTTTATACACTTATTCCAACGTTTTTCCATTTGCATTAATCCATCTTTAAAATATGATTTATCAAATACCTCAAAATAAGCGTTCGTTTCAGCTATTATTTCAGCACTTGACCCGAATCTTTTTCCACCGAGCAATTTCTTCATGTTTAGAAATAGGAAAAAGTCACTCGAGGCCAGATCAGGTGAATATGGTGGAAGCAATTCGAAGCCCAATTTATTTGCTGTGTTTTCCATGATGAATGTGTGATACTGCATTGTCAGCACCCTCGTATATCGAATTTCTTGTCAATCATAATAAATGTGAAAAGCTTTAAAAATGTCATAAACTTCTTTACAAGATTACGTAAATAAACATCACCATTTATAGACAACCTTCACGAATACATAAATTCTAATAAATGAGAAATAAAATTGAATTAATGATCCGAGCGAAATTAGTTTTACTGAATTTTCCTGACAGCAGACGAATTATAAAAATCTTTACGTCTGTAATATCGTTAAAAGCGTATTCCATAAATAGAACCTGCTAAAAAATCATAAAACATCACAAAAATACATAAAGCCTTGTTTAAGCTCTCTGTTCATTCAAACAAGCTTTGTGCTTTGTGCTTTGTATATCAAAAACAACATTCTACTGTATTTCGTATACAAAGCACAATTAAATCATTTGATGTTAAATTAAAAAAAAATTGGGCGCTCATAATGATACAAAAAATTGTTGTATTGCAATGAAAACACGACTCGAAAGCTTTATGTTTTAAAGCTTTTCAAAAAAATTCTTTATTTTTATAAATGTATATGTAAACATTCTGAATGGTTAATGATTTTTCAGAATATTGTTTTGTGTGGTTTGTGAGAATTCTAGAAGTATGTTGATATCATTATGTGAGGAGGATGTTGCGGAGAGAAAATAAAATTTTATTGGATGAAATGGAACATTTAAAACGATTACGTATACTAGAAATATAATATAACAGCTTCTGTGTAAAAGCACACACACAATGCGGCACTAGAAGCTTTAATAAATTGTTGAGATTTTTTTTTGTAAAAATTCTTTTTCCTAAATTAGATTGATGTGGTCGGTCAATTTGAATTTTTATATAATCAACTTGTTGTGCTTTCGGCATTTGGTTAGAAACGTTTTTGGTTAGGTAACCTTCGTACTAAATTCTGGACTACTCGTAATGAAGAATAATGAATTCACTTTATTCATTAAATTCGTATACATATATCTATGTGCTTAGGTTTAGTTTCACCCAACATTTTTGTTTAATGTTACAGTAACCAGCTTGTAACAAAATCGAGGACAAAAAAAATTGTTAGTCAAGTTGGGGACGACGAATAAACTCGAACTAGAATAGATTTAAATATTTTATGATATACATAAAATGTGCATATAATGTATGGAATATATGTTAAGATCAATGTCAACGTCTAAAATTATGGAAGCATTTTTAAAACCATAGCTGTAAATTGCCCTTTTTCATAAGTTAAGTTCAACTTATTAGTAAAAATAGGGAGATGTGCACATAGATCTCGAATCACCATTAAAATTGTTTGACTTTTTATGGAAATACTAAGCTTTCTCTTCCGGTACACCGATTTCCACCACATTTCGCAAGGATATCCAAATTTATGGAAAAGGCATAAGTATGAAGTTTCATCCTGACCAATCAATCCGTATAGGCTGTACAAATGCTGTTCCTTCCGGTGGACCGATTTCAGGCAAAAATCATGTGATCTTCAAACTTCTGGAAAAAGTTTTAATGTGAAGTTGCACTTAAATTTTATTATCCACCTGAACTGTGGATTTGAAAATTTAAAATTTAAAACAATGATCTGATCAATTTTTTTGAAATTTAATTTACAATTTTAAAATGCACCTGTGGACCGATTAGTGCCAGTATTGCTACAAATTTAATTAAAAATTTTGTAGTTCTGAAAGATGAATTTAATTTTGACGCTCCGATGTATAAAAGGGAAGCATCAAAATAATTGAGCTGGTTATTTGAACAAAAAGGTCATCATCGGAATTATACAGTAAGTCGTTTAGTTTTCTACTACTTGATACAATCAATGACTTACACCATTAAATGCGTTTATCCAAATAATGTAAAATTACTCTCGTTTTTTAGACACAATTATTGGTTACGCTATTTTACCATATAAAAATGTACTGGCTCATGGGTAGAAATTCTGAGCTCTTAATACACAACAAATTGCTTCTATAGAGGCAAATGTTAAAACCAGTATAGACTTATGCTACCCAAGTTTGGGGTTGTGCCAAGAAAACCATGATACCATGATACATTAACTCACAACTGAATCAAAACAGTGACAAAATAATATGTTTAGTCCATTTTAGCACTCCTTTCGAACGAGTAGAAGTATGGCCCACTGCAACAAATACATCACGAGATATATGCCACTAAAGCCATCTAGTGAAAAAATAATGGAAATATATTTCCCCAATCTAATATGAAAGTAAAAATAGATGAAATAATAAAGTTATTTTTTATATTTATTATATTATAAAGGGTTTTCCAATTTGCGATTGTAAAAGTTGGAAAATCAAGCTAGCGGAAAAATAAAATTTAAATTAGCTATCCTTCAATGACATTTCGTAATAACAAAAATCAGGCGTATTTTCAAATTGGCATAGTTGAATTATTTTCGAATTGTCAAATTGGCATTGCTCGTTGAATTTAAAAATTTTCCGCTACGTGCTATACTCGTGATCCTCCAATCGTCAATAAGAGTTTCATTTTGAATAGCCTGCTATTTGGGCAGCTGCCAATTTTGAAGCTACCATCTTTTGACATTTGACAAGCAAAAACTACGCCATTACTAAGAATGGTACGATACACGCAAAAATGGTGAAAATTTTGCACTTATACAGTTTACAAAACTAAAGCACTTTCGGCTCATCGTGAAGCACCTTCTCGGCCGGCAATAATGAAACTGGTGAAGAAGCTTGAACTGTGGGGACAAGTTAGTGATGTCAAGAATCGAAACCGTGTGCATCGCTCAAGAACAAATGAGAATATTGCTGATGTAGCCCGTAGTGTTGACGAAAACCCAGGTGGTTCGATTCTTCGTCGATCTTTAGAATTAGACATTTCACAAACGACAATACACCGTATTTTGCATAAATATTTAGGTCTTATGGCTTTTAAAGTTCAATTTACACAAGAACTCAAGCCGGTCAATCACCCTAAACGTTGTATGTTCGCTGATTGGGTCCTTCAAATGCATTAAAATGATGCGGATTTTCATCGTTACGTTAATAAGCAGAATTGTTGCATTTGGGGCTCAACAAATCCAAGAATGATTGTTGAAAAGCCTTTCAATCCTCAATGTGCCACTGTTTGGCGCGGTTTTTGAGCTGGCAGTGTGATTTGACTTTACTTATTCGAAAATGAGGTTGATGCAATTGCTACGGAGAATGGATTGCGCTACCGAGCTATGATTAATGAGTTTTTATGGCCGGAATTAGAAGATGTTGCTGTGGACGACGTTTATTTTAAGCAAGATGGCACTACGTGCCACACAAGCAACGAAACAATCGGAATTTTGCAAGAAAAGTTTCCTGGCCACGAGTAAAAAAAGATTAAGAACCACTGTTCTAGATGACACTGAAATTCTATCTGTTGGTGATACAATCGGTGAAGCCATAATCAGACTACAAATAACCATAAATAATATCCAAGATGGGCGAGCCAAATGGAAAATTAAATTAAATGAATTGAAGTCTACGCACATTAACTTCACTAATAGATCAACAAAACCACTACCTGTTACCCTCAACAATATTCTTGTACCACATGTAAACCGAGCAAAATATCTTGGTATAGGGTCTTCCCAGGGATACAAAGTTAAAGTGGAAAGTACATGTCTACAAGAAAGCAGAAGAGCTTCAACTGATATATAGAGAAATTTACTGTAAATTCTCAGTTATCCATTCATGCTCTATATAAACAAATACTCAAGCCCATTTGGACATACGCGATTCAACTGAGGGATGCACCAAAACTAATAGTCATGAGATAGTTCAACGATTTCAAAATAAAGTACTCAAAAGGATTGTAAACGGTCCTTGGTACACCCGTAATAGTGACCTTGATAGAGATCTTGGAATGGACACAGTCTCAAGTAAAATAAAGAAGTGTGTAAAACACCAGGAGAGAGTCCATCAACAAACACCCTAACATCGAAGCTGCAATTCTTCTTCATCAAGAGGGCATCATAAAAGGACTCAACAGATGGAAACCTTTTTAGTGGCCTGAATAGTCCTCATAATGCAAAATTAACCAAAACAACAATTAACGGTAGTGCTATTACTTAAGTTGTCAAACTCAGACTTTGTTAGTCAAAAATTACTAGTTACTTTGTAAAAAAAAAAAACTATTGTTATCATAAAGAGTAAACAAAAAATAAAATATCGTATTGAAATTTTGGCAATCTAATTTTCTAGTGTTACAAAAGCTGGAAATTACTACCCATTTGGCAAAGACAAAAAATCAGTGTTGCAAATTTCTAAAATTACAGAATTACCAGGAAGCCCCGTCATAACCTAATAAGTTTTAGCTGTCTAATTTTCTCGTAATTTCGGAGCCTAAAATCATTACCTACATACATATTTGGCGTAAACATTTTTGAGATCGGCGTTGGAAAATTTCAAAATTATAGAAATTCGTTATATGTAATTCATAACACGCAAGTAGTAGAATGGTTCAATGAGTTATTTCTACCAGTAATTCCCATATCGTAGTGCTACAGGAGCCTGAAACCACTACCCATTTAGCGTAGACATATCTGAGATCAGCGCAACTAAATGTAAATTTAACTGATATTTTGCTAAATCTGCAAATGACAGAATAATGAAATTATTAATTTCTACATCCACATCATATAATATGTATAAATGAATTCCATTAAAATTGACGAAAATTCTAAAAAGCAATCTTAAATTGTAATACTTATTCGTATGTATTTATTTCATGTAAGGCTGTTTAATTTTTTGTTAAAAAATTTTTTTAGCGAAGGCCTCAAATTAAACAGCCTTTTCGGATTGAAATGACTTCTGGCTAAGTTATCATACCTAATTACGTCGACTCTAGGTTCGTGACTTTGTTTCTCTTGAAATATTTTTAAAACGCGTTTTGGCCCCCATTTCATAAAACTAAGCTACGTTTTCAAATATGTTGATGTATCTCGTAAAAAATTCTTACTCAGATCCACTTAAAGTTTTATTCAATCGAAGTCCTTTTCCCTTTTTAACCCGGTAGAGATTTGGGTATAGGATATTGGAAAAAAATCGATGGTGGCACCAAACTACGATAACAAAATCTTAATCATGAAAAGTTATTTTTATGATTTTCCAATTTTTTGCTTATGTTGATGGTACAAAATGTATACTTGGGGAAAACTTTATCTTATTCTTTTTGATTCTTCAATGGATGATGAGTGTGTGCTTATAAAAATAAACATTTTAAGAAATTGTTCTACATCTAATATAAATATTTTCTTTTACAATATTTTTGGATTGGAAAACATTATTACAGCAGCAAGTATAGTCTGACGTACATACAATTTAGAAAAGTTTTTCAATTTTGCTTAAGTGGATTTGAAATTGTATAAGGATCGATACTTAATTATTCTAAATAAATTCTAGGTTTTGAGAAAGTTCAAGGGTACCTTTTAGTACCAAGCGCGTTGTCTTATACGGATAACGGGAAGAAGACTCGCTTTCGTTTTTTGATATTTGATCTGACATTTTAAGGATTGAGAAAGTGTTTTTTGGAAATTGTATTTTTAAATTATTAAAAACCATTTTTATAAAATAATTCCTCCTCATTTGAAATTATGTGTGTTAAATTAAAAACAAGCAAAATTAATTAATGCACCTAGATTTTCTCAAATATTTGAATCTGTTATCATTATAATGCTCCTTAATTTAATTTAATTTATTTCACACGCCACTCACCGCATAAATTTTTGGCAGATGAAATGTTATTGCTTTCGATTGAAAGAACAGAATGAATTTAATTTTGTGAATAGTTAAACTACAGGATAAATTTTCCCTCTCATTTGGAAAAGGACCGTGTATTTTACAACTTTATGTTTTGTATGAAAGTAATAAATACTATTAGAGAATAAAAACTATATCGATTGAATTCAAATATTCTTCAAACGATCGGCCATAATTTTTTTTCGATTTTTGTCTTTCAATGTTGTAATATTTCTTTTTGTCAAATCTGGAAACTTCAAAGCCAACCCTGTTGTCTACATATGAGATTTACTATTCACTTTTCAATTACAGGATCTCAAAATGGAAATATAAACGCAAACGAATTTCCTTTAACACATATTTCTGATTTTCAAAAGGCTGTCTAAAAAAATTAGATAAAAATATTAACATTGGTTCAGTAAAACCAAGTTATTGGAATCTTAATAAAAGTAATCAAAACTAACTGTGGACAAAACAATTTTTCACGTCGGTTTTACCGTTCAATGTACTAGGTTAGGTAAATAAAACTTTGGTCTAAAGATTAACAATCCTGGAAAATTGGGGAACCAAATTGGCGGAAAGTTGGGGAACCATTTAGAAAATTGCCATTAAGATAATTGATGGCAAAATGATTCAGGATAATCATTGATTTGAAAAAATTTAAATATTTTCTCGTGATACACAATGCAGAGAATTATATGGTGATATGTTTTCCAAAAATTTAATAATTTCAAAAACATAGCCGAACTAAGCTAAGCTGTCGAAAAGTTAATTATGAAATTGTCAAAGTGACAACTGCCACTTCCGATACACAGGAGTACTGTCAGAAAAAAGTCACTCCATGCACCTGTCTCCGTTATTTTAAATTAAAATTTTAATTTTAAATTTATTACGGTAAAATTTATTAGAATAATCGCTTAGACCTGTCTTGAATTTGGTACATAGCGCCATTTACAGCATTCATTTACTTTCGATACCGAGCATTTGAATACAATATTATATGCCATTTTCTAAGAATACTGTTTACTAAAAAGTATTTCTGCTCATTCAACGTCCATCTGTAACAAGCTTGAATCAGCACCGTTCATGTGATTAAACTTGTATCCAGCTATAGTAGACTTCTCGGTCGACAAAAACAATATCTAATAATTAGTGTGGAGATTTTTTTTGTGTTATTTTCTTTATTGTGCCTCCCCGCCAGGTGGCGCTGCAGCATATCAACTTCCGCACCGTTCAACCAATCGTCATGAAATTTTCACCATGCATTAGTTGCATGTCTAGAACCAACCTTACGATATTTTCGAAAGGGCTGGACTCCGGGGTCTAGGGGCTGCGGTACAAAATTTTTCGACAATTTCAATTTTTTTAAAATTTGTTCACGGGAATGAGTTGAGAATATGAAATTAAAGAGATGCTCAAATTCAATCGAGGGGTTAGCCCCTGGATCAAGAATTAATTTTTACATAGATATATAATTTACTGTTTGTTCCCAATTTTCGTCTAAGCCGCTCAACTGATCATCATTAAATTTTCACCATGCATTAGTTGCATGTCTAGAAACAACCTTACGATATTTTTGAAGGGGCTTGACCCTGGTGTCTAAGGGCTGCGGTACAAATTTTTTCTAAGATTTCAATTTTTTAATATTTTTTTACGGAAATGAGTTTAGGAATGGAGTTATATAAAATTAGTGACATTCTCAAATCCGAGGGATCCAAAATCGTCTCTGGCCATCCGCCTCTGGATCAAAAATTAATTTTACATAGATATACAATTATCTGTTTGTCTTGAATGAGCGGCCAGTTTCTCAACCGATCATCATGAAATTTTCACCATGCATAAATTGCATATACAGAACAAACCTTATGATATTTTTGAAGGAGCTAGACCCCATGGTCTAGAAGCCTCGGTACAAATTTTTATAAAATTTTGATTTTTTTTAAATTTATTCACAGGAATGAATTTAAAGCGGTTAATCAAGGGTCTGAATCAAGGAGACCTTTCCTACAAATTTCCACGCCATTCGTCCAATTTTGCATAGAGAAATGCAGTGAGAGGGGATCTAACAATACATCTCCATGTAATCGTCACCAATTTGGAATGGAGTCGCCTCAGTAAACAAAAGAGAACGCTGTTGACTATGAAATACTATACGAAACGAATTGCGCTATTAATCAGTTGAATCAATCCATATAAGTTATAATGATTGCCCATTTTCTTAATGTCTAACTCCGACACAAACAATGAATTATTTTTAACTGTTATACCTTTTTTTCAGTTCAGATAGTTGTAAAAAAACTGATAATGGAGTAATCTGAAATCGATATTCCAAACATTAAAACCAACCATTATCACAATAAGAAAATAATTTTTTTTTTCAATTAAAAAAAAAAATAAAAGTTAAAAACACATAATTCTTTGTTTTTGAATTATACAATCCGCCAAAATTTATTGATAGACTCAAACAGATTAATTTGAATAAATTAAATTTTTTATTTTAAATTAAATATTTGAATAAATTGGTTTTGTTGTTCATGGGTTTTATACGAAACGTCACGTTTTGCAACAGGAAATGCTAAAACATGGACATTACAAAACAGGATATCACAAAACAGTACTTAGTACACTAAAGAACGTTATTTATATTGACATAATATCTGCAACGGTTAAGTGAAGGAACATTTTAATTTAACTAAACAAATTTAATTAATATAATTATTTCAATTAACGTAACTAATCTAATTAACTTAATTAATTTTAATAATTTAAATTTAAGTTAATTTTTCAAATAATAATTTAAATAAATTTAAATAATAATTCAAACCTAAGTCAAATCTCTACGTCATAATATGCATACTAACGATCCACTATTGTGCACTGTACTGTTTTGTCAAGTCCAGTTTTAATCGGTCCTGCTCCGTATCATGTACTTTAATGTACTATGCACGATTTGGACTTATGTACTATTTAACCGGTTTTGCAATGTGACATAGTACGCGGCTTCGAAATTCTATATAACTTTAGAAATAATTCACACTCTATTGTAGTTCATTAATGCCACCGTTCCAATCGCCAGTAGTTTACGATAAAAATAATCAAGGTTTATTAAATGATCAAGTTAGAGGGAAAAAACTTTAAAAATTTAAAAATGTACATCTTCTACAAGAAATATCCCTTGCTACAAAATATTGTTGTTAGTGTAAAATTGACTTATTTTGAAATAGTACTAACGTTTTATATTAAAAATTACATCTTATACAAGAAATACCCTTTGATATAAAAAATTGTACGTGTAAATTTGGCTTATTTTGAAAAAATATCTTTTGTTTTCCTTGATATCATTTTCAAACACAGTTCGCAGTCAAACGTATATCGAAGTGGTCATATTTTTAATAGTTTAGTGTAAATCAATTGGTGTTCATCCGAATGACCGTTATTCCCAATTACTTAGTTATATTGGAATAAAATAATTGTTGGTGACTATTTTCAGGTATTGAATATTGTTTCAAGTGAATATACATTCTTTTTATGTCTTATTATTCTGATTTATGTTTACATACAATACATTTTCAAATAGGAACTATTTGAAATGCCACGAAAAACAAAACCAAACATTGGACGGTCAACTAAAATTGCGCGGCGAATGTCAGTTCGTAAAGTTACTGGAACTTCTGAAAACCGAGAGACACGCTTAGAAACTAATCGGATCAAAGCCTTTATTTCAAGAGCGGCTGAAACATCACAACAGCATGATGCACGAGTTGCAGATCTTCGAGCAAGAGCATCTACTTCAAGAGCGGCTGAAACATCACAACAGCACGATGCACGAGTAGCAGATATTCGAGCAAGAGCGTCTACTTCAAGAGCTGCTGAAACACCTGAAGAGCGAACCACACGAAATAAAGCTCAACGCTCACGGCGGGCTCTGTTAAGAATTAGAGTCAATCTTAGGAATGCGGCATTTAATTACCATAAATACTACGATTATGGAATGCATCGCGATGTTGTAATTGGTCCATTGGCTACATTGTGCTTACATTGTCGCGCTTTAAAATTTTTGAAAGAAACACCTGGCATGTGCTGCTCCAATGGCAAAGTCAAATTGCCACAACTGACTGAACCACCAGAGCCACTTCTTACTTATGTGGCTGGAGCTACTCGGGAGTCCAAACACTTTCTAAAGCATATTCGGAAATATAACTCAGGTTTTCAAATGACCAATCATTTCCAATCATTTGGAGCGACAAATATTGTGAGATATGACAATTTTATGCCCACATTCAAAGTCCAAGGACAAGTGTATCATCAGATTGGTCCACTTCTTCCAGTACCCGAACAAGATCCACAATTTTTGCAAATTTATTTTATGGACAACGTGGAGAAAGAGATAAATCGACGATGCACATTCAGTATAGCAACAGATCGAGAAATTATTGCTGAACTACGATCACTATTCCACGAGCACAACTGTTCGGTCAAAGATTTTAAATCCGCTTTAGAGGATGTGAGATCTGATGACTTGAAAGTCATTATCAGAGCAGATAAAACGCCTTCAAATGAGCATGAAAAAAGATTAAATGCTCCAATGGCTCCTGAAGTAACAACTGTAATTGTTGGAACAGAAATTACCCGGCGATATATTGTTATTCGCAAACGAGCTCAAACCAAGCAAGGTGTTTCTGAAACACATCGGTCATACAACGGACTGCAATATCCAATACTGTTTCCACGAGGAGAATACGGATATCATCTTGAATTGTATCAAACTAATCCCACTACAGGTGCTGTAACATCAAAAAAAGTTAGCTGTATGGATTTTTATGCATACCGTGTCGTGATTCGAGCTGAACAGTTCAACCATATTCTGAAATGTTGTCAACTTTTTCAGCAATTCATTGTTGATATGTATGCTAAAGTTGAAAGCGAACGACTAAATTACATTCATTACAATCAATAGAAACTTCGAGCTGAAGAGTATATTCATTTACGAGATACAATTGCAAATGATAAAGAAGCTGGTGATATTGGGCAAAGGGTTATACTTCCAGCTTCGTACACTGGAAGTCCAAGACACATGCATGAATATGCTCAGGATGCTTTGACGTACGTTCGCAAATATGGACGTCCAGATCTTTTCATCACTTTCACATGTAATCCATCTTGGGATGAAATTATAGATTCACTCCTGCCTGGAGAGGAAAACAAAAATTGATACGTCTTATGGATCTCATCACTAAGAACCACATATACGGAGAAACTCGCTGCTGGATGTATTCCATTGAATGGCAGTAAAGAGGTTTACCACATGCTCATATCTTAATTTGGTTGGTTGAAAAAATTGTTCTCACTCAAATTGACGATATCATTAGAGCTGAACTACCTGACCCAGAAGAAGATCCGGGATTATTTGAAATTGTCAAGAAAAACATGATTCATGGACCATGTGGGCTACATAACCCACATTCGCCCTGCATGAAAGACGGAAAATGTACCAAAAATTATCCACGTCTGCTGTTGAAGGAAACACAAATGTGTGGCGATGGTTATCCGCTGTACAGACGACGAAAACCAGTTGATGGTGGACACACAACAACTGTCAAACTCAATAATGTTGATATTGAAATTGATAATCAATGGATTCAATGGATCAATGGAAGTCGATAAAATACATATGTAAATACGTAAATAAAGGCAGTGATATGGCAGTTATTGGAATTGCGAATTCCAATGCACCCGTTAATGAAGTCGAGCATTTTCAAATGGGACGTTATATTAGCAGTAATGAAGCTATATGGCGAATTTTTGGTTTTGATATCCATGAACGCTTTCCTGCTGTTATGCATCTCAGTGTTCATTTAGAAAACGGTCAACGAGTATATTTCACGGAAGAGAACGCCCTTCGAAGAGCTGTATAGATCCACCAAATACAACGTTGACAGCTTTTTTTGCGACTGTGTGCAACTAATGAATTTGCGAAAACATTGCTATATCATGAAGTCCCTCAGTATTATACATGGAATCAATCAACGAAGAAATTTTGCAGAAGAAAACGGGGTGCAAAACATTCTTCAGTGGCTGGCAAATTTTCTACTAGCACATTGGGACGAGTATACACTGTTCACCCGAATAATAGTGAATGCTACTATTTACGAATGCTGCTTCACGTGATCAAAGGACCAACATCGTTTCAAGCAATGAAAACCATCGATGGTCACGTGTGTCAGTGTGTCAGACATATAGAGAAGCATGTTTCAAACTTGGTATGCTTGAAAATGATCAACATTGGGACAACGCCTTGACAGAAGCATCTGAAACACGTCATGCTCACCAAATACGAACGCTGTTCGCCATCATTTTGACAACCTGTACGCCTTCTGATCCTAAAGATTTATGGGAAAAGCATAAAGAGAGTATGAGCGGAGACATATTTCTTCGAGTTCGCAGAGAAAATCCTAACCTGGATATGCAGTATTCAGAAGACATTTTCAATGAATCGCTGATATTACTTAAAGATATGTGTATGTCAATTAATAAAAAAAACCTTAATCAGCTGGTGCTATTTTCTCCAGAACGTGATAGAGACAATGTTATCGATATAGACATATTAAGAGAGAAACAATACGACGTCAACGCATTACAAATTTATGTTGAAGCTCAGATAAGGCTCTTAACAAATGATCAACGACTTGCGTATGACACAGTTATGGAGCATGTATGGAGCGGAAATGGTGGACTTCTATTTCTTCTATGCACCAGGAGGCACAGAAAAAACTTTTTTGCTCAATCTGATACTCGCAGAAATTCGAATGAAGGGTGAAATTGCTTTCTGTAGCAATTCTGTAGCATCATCGGGGATTGCAGCAACGCTACTTGATGGAGGACGTACGGCGCATTCGGCTCTCATGCTGCCATTGAATCTAAATATAGCTAAAAGTCCTATTTGTAACATTGCAAAAACATCTGGAATGGCAACTGTATTGAAAACATGACAACTCATTATTTGGGATGAATGTACCATGGCTCATAAAAAAGGACTTAAAGCACTTGATCGTACTCTGCAGAATTTTCGAAACAATCAACGCCCAATGGGCAGAGCTGTGATACTGCTCGCCGGTGATTTCCGTCAAACTTTACCCGTTATTCCAAGATCAACACCAGCAGACGAACTAAAAGCGTGCCTAAAGTATTCATTTCTTTGGAGGCACGTGAAAAAAATTACACTGTCGACTAGCATGCGTGTACATTTGCTTAGAAATGATTCTGCACAAATATTTTCCAAGCAGCTTTTAGACATGGGCGACGGTAAACTTTCGATTGATCATTCAACACAGGAAATATCATTTCATCAGGACTTCTGTCAACTTCAGTCATCAATAGAAGATCTTGAAAATATGGTTTTCCCGAACATAACTAATAACTTCAGAAATCATGATTGGCTCTGTGAGCGTACTATCTTAGCTCCGAAGAATTAATGATAGGATTCAATTAAAAATTCCTGGTGCAGTGACGGAATACAAATCTATTGATATAGTTATCGAAGAGAATGATGCTGTTAATTATCCAGTCGAATTTCTAAATTCATTGGAGCCATCGGGGATACCACCGCACAAACTGGTGTTGAAAACTGGATCCAATAGTACTTCTTCGGAACCTGAACACACCAAAGTTATGTAACGGAACCAGACTTTCCATTAAGAAAATGATGACAAATGTTATTGAAGCAACAATAATGGCAAATGTAAAGGAGAAGACGTGCTGATTTCACGCATTCCAATGATCCCTACTGATTTGCCCTTTACATTCAAGCGCTTACAATTTTTTGTGCACCTTGCTTTCGCGATGACAATCAACAAAGCTCAAGGGCAGTCACTGCACGTTGCCGGATTAAATTTAGCGAATCCCTGTTTTTCTCATGGCCAACTATATGTTGCTTGCTCCAGATTAGGAACTCCAAAAAATGTGTACATCTATACTCCAAATCATAAAACCAAAAATGTTGTTTATCCACTTGCGTTACGCTAGATATGTTAATTTGAATTGTTTTAAGTTACTTATATAAAATAAAAATTCAATTGATTTTTAAAAATACTACTAAAATTCAATTTATTCATTTACAAGCTGTTATAATACAGACTGGCAGGACAACGTCTGCCGGGTTCAGCTAGTATTGGTATAACGATACCTAAGTGATTACATTCCCGTAAATTGAAATTGAAGTTTTACAAATCTAGGCTCTATAACATTAATTATATAATTGTTAAAGGTTTGTCTGGTTAATTATTTGGTGGATCAAAATAAGTTTTTGCGTATTTGTTGGAGTTGGTTCACAAATTGTTTTGAAGCTGCTCGCGTGATTTGCATGTCCGTAAATAAGCGTACAGCGGTATCTCAATAAACAATAATTCCAGGTATTTAACATTCGTTAAACGTTATGTGTAGTAACGTGACTACACAGTCGTCGCTGAAATCCACTAATGAAATTAGTTAAGGAATACCGTTTCATTAGTTATGTAAAATGTATCAATTTGACGGGTCAGGAGTTATGATTTTAAGATGGCCAGACTCATACTTGACCTGTATCAAATATGAAAAAATCGTACCGTTGCAACCTAGTGAAATTGGGGTCTGACCAAAATATTTACATGCAGTTCAGTTTCGACCAAAAATAAAATCTTAATCTGTCTTGTAAAAAGTTTCCATTGGTTTTGCGGCTTTATGGTTTTAAGATGGCCAGACTCATATTTTATATTTAGCAAAATATCAACAAAATCGTAACGTTTCAACCTAGCGAAATTACAATTTTGGTCATATTTTACCAAAACTGAGATATGACTCTATCCGTCTTATAACTAAATTAAGATAATCTGACAAACTCAAAATATAAAATATAATATAGAAGTTATAGTCCCCTATAGTTTGGTAAAGAAACACGATATCGTGATAACGATAGAGGCGTCAGCTACCAGATAGCAGCACTAACGAGTTCCCTAATCCCGATTTATAAAAGGCAACCCTTGTACATCGTACTTCTTAACCGTGGTTTTATATACAATTCCTTGTATACAGTTTATACCAAATATGTAGACAAGCAAATACAAAAAGGATTTGGTTTTTAAATCATCTCATTGACATTTCATTTTGGTGCAAATATACCCATTGATATTTTCATGAAAATTCTAATGTATCTATTAATAAGATTCAATGACATCTCAAATAAACCGCACACAAAAACATCTCACCCACAGTGATTTTAAAAAATTCTATGAAGTGTTGATATCAGTTTTAAATCTATATACAGAGCGACCACATAACCAACCGAAAAAATAACAAAAAATGTGAAAACTTTTAGCAACAAAAAAAACTGTTTAGAGTGGTTTTATTCTATTAGAAACTCTACGCTTGACCTGAATGTGTAAGTGCATTTAGTATACGAGTATAGTGACTTGTACCAAGTACGAAACTATGAATAGAATGCTGTAATTTAACCACTATGTACATTTTATGTATGTATAATATACAAATGTAAATGTATTTAACATTGATAAATATCTGAATCCTTAAAATAAAATTTAATATCATTCAAAGCTTTTCTTCTGTTTTTTTTTTCTTAATTTGAACGGAGAGCTTTTATTGCACACAAACAGACAATTTTATTTGTCTGAGTATTCAGGAGCACAAACTTAAAAAAATGTAATAAAGTTGTTATATTACAGTTTAAAATATTTTGTTGGATTTTTTTTATTTCCATTGAAGCTTTATATATTTACTTTATTTTGTTGTTGTTGGTTGTGTGCTTTAATTTAGTGTTAGAAAATGCCATATATGTGGAATTGTGTGGACACACAGTTATATAAATAGACTCGTATATATTCACAAAGCACAAAATATATTATTTTAGTTTTGCTTGTTTGGATGTGTGTATATGTGTATGTGTGTGTGTGTGTGCGGTTAGAGGAAAGGTCGAATTTGTGATATCATTTAAAAATAATAGAATGGTAGGAAGATATATGAGAATGTATACACACACAAACAATGTTATCATAAAAATAAAAATAAATTAAAAATTTTTGTGTGGTTTGAGACTTGGACTTCCATATAGGGGTGATGACTTAGAAGTGGTATGAAGTTGGCTGTAAAATTTATTTTTGTACAAATTATTAATGAAGTTGTGCTAGATAATTTCCTTATTTATATTGCTGTCGTAAATTTTTTTTTATATTCATTGCTGGAAAATTTTTCAACCGAATTGGATTTTTTTTTGAGTTTAATATTTTTATGAGACAGATGGGATGGAATATTGGTTGAATCGTTGGTGAGCAATTAATATTTGATGAAGTTTTTAGTGTTTTAATTTTATTTTGAATTTGCACTTTCCATAGTACAATTTATATTGGTGTCCAAAGAACTTAAACAAGTTGATAAACCACACGCATATTATTGCAAACTGCATAATGCCTCAAACCTCTAAATTGAAAATTTAAGCGCATACGTTTTATTCGTACCAACAAACATATCATCTCAAAATATAAAGAAAACAGATTTAGCACACAAATCACGATTTTATTTTTCCATCATCTACATGAATACCTAATATCCAACTACCAAGAGCAACAAACATTCTGTACATTGTAATAACCAACAAAAATATAGTAGTGATTGAAAATTGTACCCCAGATACGAAGAAATTCGTATTCTTATTTCACAAAATCATGTGAAAATTGTAAAATTATGGAAAATTTATTGGCTTTTGTGGATCGAAATAAGTCGAGAAACCCAGCTTTCTAATAAATCATAAAAAAAAACTGTTTGTGTTTTGTACATTCGTACATATTTCCGAAAAACAATTTTTATGCTTAATCAAAAGCACAATAACTATCAATGTGGCATTCTTCGCGTGCCAAACCAACAATACTAAAATTTTCGAAAGCATATAGAAAATATTCATATCACATTTCAAAGCAAATATGGTACATACAAAAAAACGTAAATTGGTATTTTCCATCTTCCAAATATTCGATTATGTTGTATACGTATATTCATACATCGATGGATAAGCAAAAAAGCTAGCACATTAAGTATCCCGGCAATAGACGACAAAATGAGACAAGCAAATTACATTAAAACTATTGAACAAACAGAATATGATTTTCATGTTTCAATGGAAAATTGAATATTACAGAATATGTTAATGGTTGATCGGTTCGACGTAGATCAAAATAAAATTGGATTTTTTGTGCTTAATTATTTGCGAATGATTTTGAATATTGGCTTACTTTGAAAACAAGCAGTAATCATTAATCGGTTGATTTCGTCGCATTCCTTTCAAACTATTATTTATTTTGTACTTGACATCACATAATACTAGAACTGAACTTAAATTTGAGTCTGAGTCAGATAGTTTCGGTAATATTGGGCACAAAAGTACAATTGTATTTCTCAACTTATTAAACACAACATCAGAATTGATCAATACTGATCAAAGATTATTCTCTGTAGGCTGGCATGGAGCTTGCAATGTGCAGATGGTCTTAAAATCGGTCGTCCTCAAATTGGCTGATTTGCGTAAAAGTAAGGACAGAAATAAGCAAACCGCGAAAGAGCAAGGAGAGCTAAAACAGGCCCCAGAACAGATTGCAGGGATAAACACAAAAAAAAAAATCAAATTTAGAAATATACAAGCAAAATAAATTTTTCTTCAACAATTAACAAAAGAAAGTAGACACCAAAATTAGTATTCAATACTAATTCTTCAATACTAATTGAATCAGTTAAAACAAGCAAACATTTATTTATAAATTTAAAAACTAGTTGTATCTCCATAATTAGTGGAATGGTTTTCACGATCTAACAGTCGGTGATTTGGTAATCTTCTTCTCGGAACATGGAGTGAAACATTTTCAGTGATGTATGGCGAATTTATAAGGCAAAGTAGCACATTATAAAAAGCAGCATCCGACAGAATTCTTAAATTTTCAAGAGTGCAGAGGTTATACTATAGGCAACTGGCCTTATATGGAGGTAGCCGCGCCACATTTTTATGGAAAGGAATATTGTGGACATACTCCCAATAGTTTTACTTTAATAAAACCAAGAGGATCTTTTTCTGCAAAATTTCGATTCTTTTGTGAACAGTATAGTAAGGGTACTTGTGATATAATAAATTAGTTATAATGGTCAATGGCCATTTACAATTGTTGTTCAAACACATAGTTCAAATACAAAAATTTTCTGTTCTAGTTAGAAAATTAAATTTATGCTGGTTGGGCTATCTCAGGTGCTATCGAAGTCCTAATCTCTAAGAAGGCATGTTAATGGCCGTTTACCATTTTCGCTCAAATTCGAAATAGAAATACAAAACTTCTTAACAAAATTAGCTGCCTGGTTAGGAAATTTCCATGGAGTTCGCTGAATGGACCACTTAGTAATCAATAGGTTGCTGAGGTGTTCACGGAAAAGTGTTCGGTTTTAGGTGTTCACAGCAACTAAGTTCAAATTTCTGGGCGGGCGTGTTATTGGCCGTTAACTACTTTTGTTTAAACACAAAATTGAAATAAAAAATTTTATAGGAAATTTACTTTGCCATTTTCACTGAAACTAAAAATTGGTATACAAAAATTCATAGGAAATTTGCTGTCCTGGTTAAGAAGTTAAAATTAGGCTAGTTGGTTGAGCAATTTAAAAACCTATTTGAGGTGCTTATAAGAACATACCAACTCAATCGTTTTTGAATTAGCCTAATACGAATACTGACACGCGGCAATATCTACCGGATAAAAAGTCAACGTTTCTGTACTAAATATGTTAATGTACTAAATTATTTCGATCGGTTTTTGTACATGACTTATTTTAGTTTTTTGTCAGAATCCATTTAAGAATACAAATTAGTATTAAAAATACAATAAAAATGTTTATTATGAGATTGCTAAACTAACGACATCTAAAATACAACTAAAACGTAGAGTAGAAATTTTAAAAGGTAATTACATTTTCTTCTCAGAGATTTGAATTCCGCTTTAAGTGCCATTAGCACGTGAAATAGCTTAAATAGCTGATTTGAATTTTATAACCAAGACAGCAAACTTCCTATACAAACGAGTTTGAGTAAAAATGGTAAGTGGCCATTAACACGCCTTTCCACAGATTTGTACTCAGGTTTTGTGAACACCACAAAAAGCTTGTTAAATTGCTTATTTAACCAGCCTAATTAAAACGTCCTATTATGAATAGCAAATTTGTTATGAATTTTTGAAATTCTATTAACCGTTTGAGTGAAAATGGTTCCTCCTAATTATTTTATTTGAATTATGAGTTGTAGCAAAATTGGTAACCAATAACAATTGATCAACACGCCTTGCCAGAAATTTAGACCCAGGTTCCATGAGTATCTCAAATAGGTTGCTAAAATGCCGATTCAGCCAACCTGATTGAAACTTCCTAACCCTCAGAGCTCAGCAAATTTTTAAAAAAATATTGAATTTTTATTTTGAGTTTGTAAGCAAATGGTAAATAACCATTATCACACCTTACTTGAGATTTGGACTCAGGTACCGTGGGTGTCTTAAATAGTTTGCTAAAATACAGTAAAAGACCATTGACACGCCTTCCCAGAGATATGGACTTAGGTTCCGTAAGCAAGACAGATGTGTAAATTGCTTATCCAGATAACTTTATTGGGATTTCCTAACCTGGGCAGCAAATTTCCTATGAATTTTTGTATTTCAATTTTCAGTTTGAGAGAAAATGGAAAACGATTATTAGGACGTCAATAAGGACAGTAAATTTGTTAAGAATGTGTAACGAGAACGCGGTTTGGGTTTCGGTTATTATTACTGTAAGTAACTTTTAACGTTACAATTTCGATGATACGACATCCAAACCACATGGTTTTAGGAATGAGATCCGGAACGAATTCTGGATCCAGGTTTAAAACTTCTCGTTATAGAAAATTATTTATCTATCAAGCTAACTACCACGGTCTATTGCTCCAGCTTGGCTCGACGGGTTGGGGTGGGTGTAGGTAGCGCTTATATATAGATCTTGCTAGACCGTATCAAAAAAAAAAAAAATAAGAATTATAGAAAGGAAAAGGGAAGGACACAGACTATCACTTCATCCAAAAAAAATCAGTTAGATCTCATCCTCAGGCAACAAAAATAATTAATTAACGCTTCATTTTAAAAACACACGAAATTGGCCAGAATGTTCATGAATGCTTAAATATAATAGTAGTAATTAAAATGTGAAAATTTTAATTTTGGTTACTTAAATTAAAACCAAGAGAAAAAAAAAATATGGACCACTAATTTATGCAACTACAATATTTATACCAAAAAAAAATTCATTAAACACAGTACTATTGGTATAACAAAATTTACGATTCTAAATTTAAATGCATAAAACTAATCACTAGTAATATTTGAATTAAATTTGAAATAATATTAATCAAAGAAAAATAAAAGAGAATAAATTATTAACAACCTAACCTTAATGTTTCATGCAATGGGATAGTGCATCCCTGATCATCCGTAGTATCCAAACAGGTGGTAGGCCAATTCATTAACAAAAGTACATTGATGATTCTAGTTATTCATTCGGGTTGTACTTGTACGTAGATAAGAGAAGAACTGTTTAGCTTTGGTTTTATTTTGTTTTTCCTTTGGTATGCAATTTACGTAGATTCGATGAATAATAGTGGTTGTAGGTGTAGGGGTGTGACGTAGGTATGTTGTAAATAGTATTCGATTATGCCTTTATACTTTAATTCGTAGCCTTGACACAATATACAACCAAAATTGGATTTACCAACAATTCCCGTATATGATGACGAAGTGGTAAATATTATTTTTATCTTCGGAACGGGATAGTTTGTACAATTTAAAATCGGTGAATGACTTACGTGAACTTCGATGTCTCCTCCACTAACGTATTTATATTCACCTTCCACAATCCGTTTAGTTTTAGTTAGCACTATTTTTATTCCGGTACAATCACATACACTGGTTATAAAATCTTGTCACATATAATGTTTATTTAAATTAGTTGAATTAATTATATTAGATATTCGGATTTCATTAGAACTTTAGTATTTTCGTTATTTATTTAATCAGTTAATTATAATATTTAGTATACATTTATTTAGTTTTAGTTATATTTATTAATTATATTGGTAGCACTTTGACAACAGGAAAAAAAAATCGAACCACAGAAGAAAAGATGGTTTGTAGAAATTGAAACAGTTTTTACAGGTCTTTCATATTTCTAAATTAACTACTTTATTTATAATTCAACAAAATTTTGTTTTGTTTGTTTTTATTTTTATATTTTTTTTTTATACAAACAAAACTTAATACAAAATTGTCACTTAAATTATTTAATTTAACATTAAGGTTGACCATGCAACCATTTTGATATACAACCGATCATTACACAATCGATCATTACACATTTACAATATAAATGCCGGTTTTTTTTTCACTTAAATTCTAAATTTTTCGTTTGATTTGTTCTTTATAAATTTTATTAATTTTGAATGTTCGACTTGTCACTACTTTTTAGTCTTTTTATGTAATTTTTATATTTTTTTTTATTAAAGAACAAAACGAAATTTTAGCGACACAAAATCAACTAAATATTATTATTTTTTCTGTCCCCTTCTGAAGGTGACGATCCTCTATTTATACGATTTTTTCCGAAGGGGCATGCAATTCAGCACTACTACACATTTACAAAATTTTCGGTTTCGAATATTTTTTTTTTCCATACTTAATGAAACTTACTACAATTGAATTTATTAACACCATGGAGGTCAGTGACCTTATAAATTGATTCCGAAAACAACAACTGATAATGAGAAAAAAAAACTGGTACACCCAGCGGGCGTAACAATCGCGGGGACGACTCACCCCTGTTGATGGGTCTCAAAGCCGGGCAAACGTTCTGCCGCGCTATATGCATGAGGATTTCGCACAGCAATTTGTGTATAGTTTATGAGATCAAGTCAAGTTTTTATATCTTTGTAATGATATACTCCTAAGTTTGTACCCGCCTCGTTAATTACCTCACATGCAACATTTCCTACAAGTTTAGTAACCACAGCTTTAATGAATTTAGGGGCTAGCTTTGCAGCATACTTGTCTGAAGCCTTACTTTGTTTAAAATTCTTTACATAGACAGTTTGTCCTACGCAAATTTTAGGATTTCGCGTTCTCGTATTATAAACTGTACTAGCTTTCTTCTGGGCGTTTCTCAAATTTTGTTGTACATCGCGATAAATTTTATGAAGGAAGTCTGGTTTGTCGTTCGACTGTATAAAATTTCCACCATACTGAGAGGCCTGCCGCAATAAGGAATATAGAGATCCATGCAGAATTGCATGTTGGCCGAAAACCAGAAAATGAGGTGAATACTTTGAGGAGTCGTGAACACAGTTTCGAAGCGCATGGGTTATGGCTGATAAGTGTGTGTCCCAGGTTCTCTGGTCTGTCTTAATATACGCTCGCAGAGATGCCAATAAAGTTCGATTGACACGCTCGGCGGCATTAGCTTGTGGCGAATATTTAGCAGTGAAAACATGCTTGATACCAAACTTGATGCATAAATTTTTAAGAACAAGCGATTCGAATTGCCTTCCGTTATCCGTAAGTATAACCTCGGGCACTCCAAACATTAAGAATATCTCTTCTTCTAGGAACTTACACACTTCCATGGAGGTTGCATGTCGAACGGCTTTGGTTATAACGAATTTTGAGAAATGATCTAAGGCAATCAAAATTCCCGTATTTCCCTTCCTAGTGTGTGGGTAAGGTCCCAAAAAGTCGAGGTAAACTCTTTGGAAGGGCCTAAAAGTCAGAGGAAGTGAACCGAGGGGCGGTTTGCACACGTAATTAGCTGGTTTGTTGGCTTTGCACTCATCGCAAGAATTCACAAACCGTGCTACTTCCTCATTGATTGTGGGCCAGTAATAATATCTCTGAATGAGTTCTGTAGTTTTGCTTATTCCTAAATGAGCGGAAGACGGAGGACGGTGAGCTGAGGATATTAACCCAGATCTGAGGGAAATCGGAATTAACAGTTTGTAGGATGGAATATCTGGTAGGCTGTATTTGTTAGGGTAAGGTTGAATGTAAATTAAATTTTGAACGGAAAATAGATTAAAGGTTTTGTTAGTCTGTTGAAGTGAGCTTGCTAATTGTTGGTAAGAAGGATCAAGAAAAGAAGGGGATTTTAAGTCAACGTGCAAAGGAGAATCATGTGGAATATTGGGCAAAATATCAATTGATTCCATTTCTAGTCTTGATAAAGCATCCGGAACGGCATTTTGCGATCCTTTCCGAAATTCAATTTCAAAATTGAATCCCTGAAGCTTTAGTGCCCATCGAGCCAGTCTCCCATTGATGTCCTTAAGTGACATAAGCCACTTAAGGCTGGCGTGGTCCGTTATGACCGTAAATGGTAAACCTTCGACATACAATCGAAATTTCTTGATTGCCTCTAATGCAGCCAAACACTCTTGTTCCGTGACGGAATAATTTCTTTGGGCTGGATTTAATTTTTTTGACATGTAGGCAATCGGCCTATCATTCCCTTCCTGATCTCGTTGAAATAATACGGCGCCAATACCCATAGAGCTCGCATCGCATTGAATATAAAATCGTGAATTAAAATCCGGATTAACCAGAACAGGAGCTTGCACGAGAGCTTGTTTCAAGATATTAAATGAACTATTCGCTTCTTCAGACCAAACAAACTTTTTATTTTTTTGTAAAAGGGAAGTGAGAGGAGCCGATAACGTGGAGTACCCGTTAATAAACCGCCTATACCATCCCGTAACTCCAAGGAACCGCCGTATTTGTCGAATGTTTTTAGGAGTTGGAAATTTGACAATGGCCTCGACCCTGCACGGATTAGGTCTCAATCCTCGCTCACCAACCACATAACCCAAGTATTCGATTTCTTTCAGAAGAAATTTGCTTTTCTGAACATTTATCGTTACACCAGCTTTTGTCAGCCTTTCGGCGACATCCTGGAGCAATGATAAATGTTCATCCAAATCCTCGGATGTTACTAACAGATCGTCCAGATAAACGAACACCCGGTTATGTAGATGATGAGGAATCACGCTGGTCATTAATCTGCACAAGGTCTGAGATGCATTGCAAAGACCAAAAGGCATTACCTTAAATTGGTACAATGGTCGCCCCGGGATGGTAAAAGCAGTTTTTTCTTTCGAGTTTGGATCCAATGGCATCTGCCAGAAGGCGTCCTTTAAATCCAAACTGGAAATATAACGGGTACGGTCCAACCTACTAAGTAATCCTTCGATCAGCGGCAAAGGGAAAGCGTCTTTTTTTGTTACACTGTTGAGCTTCCGAGCATCCAGACAAAGACGCACCCCTCCACCCTGTCGTTTCACGATCGCCATTGGAGAGCTCCAGGCACTGTGGCTCTCTTCAATAACATCTAGAGCAACCATTCTGTCTATCTCCTGGTACATTTGTTCCTGTATAGCAGGTGACACGGCATAATGACGTTGTTTAATTGGTTGGGCATCCCCAACGTCGATCGTGTGACATAGTAAAGGAGTTCGTCCAAGTCCCAAACGCTCAAAACTAGGCAACAATTCCACAATAGCCTGCAGTCTTTCCTGTTGATCCAAAGACAACTTATGATGACTGTGATCGACAGAAACCGAACTGTGGGTGTCAATGAAATTGCCCATTGTGGACGGTATTGCTGACAGTGAGGAGATTAGAGAAGGCTGAATTCCAAATTTTCGCCAAAAATCGCATCCCAAATACAGCGTCTGCTGAAGATCTGGGACCACAAAAAGAGCCATCTCCATAGTTTTATTGTTGTAACTGATCTGCGTATTTACGAAGCCGTAAATTTTTAAAGGCGAGCCGTTTGCGATTTGCACTACAGCAGGAATAGCATGTAAATGTAAATTATGGTCTTTAATAAAATGCAGTGAATTTTTACCCAAAGCGGAAATATTGGCACCACTATCGAGTAATCCCTGTAATTTCGTTCCATTTATTGTAATATCCGCATACGGACGATTGTCGGAAAGGAAATCTATCGAGTCACAAAATTTTGTTTTTGAAATATTTCGAAATATATGATGTCTTTGTTTAAAATAAGTGATAGAGCGTCTAGTCCGAGGTTTGAAAGAAGCTTTTAAATTTAGCATTCTTTTATTAACATTTAGTTCTGATGAGACTACT
The DNA here is from genome assembly GCA_947310385.1 of Nephrotoma appendiculata. Lineage (NCBI taxonomy): Eukaryota > Metazoa > Arthropoda > Insecta > Diptera > Tipulidae > Nephrotoma > Nephrotoma appendiculata. The sequence continues at coordinate 297,415,690 of OX371225.1, forward strand.
GATGGGAATTGAAAGACGGTTGTGAAGTCTGATTTGGGGGTCGTTGCATTAGTTGTATTGGAGGACGACCCGACTCCCTCGCTGTCGTCTCCTTTAATTGGTTTCCCGAACGATTGCAAAATGTACAATGGGGCTTGAGCACGTTTAGCCTCCCACACCCATAACAGAAAATTTGTGTGCGTACCACGTCACATTCAGTATACAAATGCCCTGATCGACGACAGTTCCAGCATAAAGTACCTAAGGAACTATTCGTGAAGTTATGCGTCGAGTTTGACTGAGGCACGGTTTGACTAAAAGCTTCCAACGCATGTACATTTCCAGTAATGTTTCCAGTTTCGTGAGAGCGGACAATTTGAGGTGGATTATATACTTTAGGTAATTCGCAATGTGAAGTTGAAGGATACCTGCTCACATCATGAGGACTACAAGTCATCATCTCGCATAACTTGGGAGTGTGAAATTTTCTGTGAACAACTTGCTCTGGAATCAACCCGATATTTCGCCAGATGTCTTCGGTCGCTATACATGTACTGATTAACTCGGAAATTGAAGCAAAATCTCGACCCGCTAGGTGGCTCTGTAGACCGATACACATGTTTTTCTTTAAAATATCAACGATCTGATTCTCGGTTAATGGTACTTTTAATGGTAGAGTTAAATTTAAGATGGCATAGTAAAATTCCGTAAAATGTTCACCAGCCCGTTGTTTCCGTACGTCAATTAATCGTAGTATATCAAGATCGGTTCTTCGATCTTGGAACCGATGTGTGAAAGCTACTTTGAATTGATTCCAGCTACATCCAGGATATCGCTCAAGTACCAACCAATAATGCTCACCGGCCGTACCCTTCAGTAAAGATGGCAAATCATTAATTAACTGAGATAGGGAAATATGGTGTGTTTTAGCCATATGCTCCACCCGGTACAAAAATTTTTCGACGGCTAATCCGGAACCGGATCCATCGAACGAAATTCCCCATTTATGTACTGGTGTACGATACGAAGTGAAATTGTCAGGTTTACAAGACGTCGTCGTGATTCGGTCCGACTCATTAATTTCCTCCACGCCAGAATTTGGATGGTGTGACTTTGGAAACTTTTCTGGAGTTGAAAACTCAACATTTAGGGTTGGTCGTATATGACCCGTACTAGTCGTAGCTTGGTTTATTGGAAGAAATGGTATTCCTGGTGGTAATTGGGATACACCCGTAGGATTTAAGGCGTACTGAGTCGGTGGTAAGTAGGGGTAGTTATACGGAAGCGGAAAGAACGGGTTAATATTTTGGAAAGTGTGGTTTGGTGGGATATTCAAATTCGAAAATGCGGATGGTTGAGCCAGATGTAATGACGAAGATTTTGGTGGTAAATTTTCCCTGGGTGCATTAACAATTTCTTTATTGACAGGCTGATCTGTCTGATCCTTCGTATTTGAATCAGATATCTGAGATATATCATCCAAATCGTCCTCTATAGTAATCGAATTTCTTTTTATAAGGCTTGGTTCTTCAACTTCGGCAGGTTGTGGTGCCGCTAAAATTAATTCTAAAATATCACTCGGGTCTATTTGTGTAATACTAAGATCATGAATAGTTTCTTTCACGTCCTGTTCTTGTTTGATGAAACGCTGACCTACTTCCAGCAGTGTATCACAACCTTTTACGAGTTTGCTGGCTGGTAATTTTACGGGCTCAAGGATCAATATTCGTTCTCCTCGTCCTTTCAAGTGGATTATTTTAGAAACCAAACCCGAGAATTCTACCGAGTTAAAATTGGGATTTTGAATACAGTTCAGTAACTTAATTTGAAGACTTTGGATTTTCAAAGCACATGTTGTAACCTCATTGTGAGGATGCCTCAAAGCTTTCAAGTGCGGTTGTGACGGTTTAAGATTAGAATCAGTAAATTCTTTACTAAGGGCTTCTTCTAACTGTGTGGTGGACACTTCTAAGGTACCAGTTAATTGTCGAATTTCAAATTCAATTGATAGTTCATCAGAAGATAAATAGGTTGGATTTATTTTAAAATGAGCCATAATATTATGATAGAAAAAAAATAATAATTTCGAGCTAATCTATAAAATTTAGGTGGAAGCCGAAAATTTCGTAAATATACCCCTATGAAAATTAATAATTACCCCCAAAACCAAAAATTATATGATAACAATAATAATATTTAAAATTTTTTTTTAGATTTATAGTGACTTTCTTCAATTTCAAAGTCTGATATCGTAACAACCGTTTACCTTAACACAACAACAACAAAAAAATAGTGATTATATAATATATAATAACCCGAACTAAATTCCTAATTTAGCGAAATCGAATTAATAAATTTTTTTTTTTTTTTCCATAAATTATTTATACTAAATGTATCTAAATTAATAAAATTCAAAAAGCAAATCAACTATTTCTATAACTAGTTCATAAGCTAAACAAAATTATATGTGTGCAAATAATAATAACTAGATCTTTAAATTATATTAAAAAAATATACCTCAATAATATCAAATTTAATAATTATTGAACATTCAACCAATTCAGAATTAAAGTATTATTGTAAAATATGTAAAAGCCTTGTTGCATTTAGATGAGACCCAACCAATCCGTTCCAGAATCATGAATTAGTCTGCGATAGGAACTGGGAAAGGAAAGGTATACAATTTAAACAAAACACCTTTCAGTTTCCTAACAGATGCGTCAATAATATTAAATAAATATTAGAATACTTCTGCGTTGAAAGGTACTATGTATCATTTGAATAGGAACTTTATTTATTTAATCTGACATTAAAGTCAACACTCAATCGAAAGTGGAATATAACGCGAAAAAAAAAAAATAAAATTATTTGAAAATGTAATTTAATTTATCTAGGAGTTAGTTAATGGAATCATAGTTGGCAAACACTAGATCTAGATGCATTATTACATCGAATTAGTGCGGCATGATTCAATTAATCAAACCTAATTTTAACAAGAGAAAAAAAAACAACCGAGTCAATTAAATGAATTTAAGATTACAGCTGATCATAAATTTAACTTGCAATTAGACGAAAATCTCAAAAAAAAATTATAGAGCGGCCATTTTGAAAATTTTACCGATACTTTAATTAATGAAATCTTCAAAATATTTTTAAGTAAGTAAGAGCCATTTTAAAAGCCAATAATTTGGGCGCCACTGTAACGAGAACGCGGTTTGGGTTTCGGTTATTATTACTGTAAGTAACTTTTAACGTTACAATTTCGATGATACGACATCCAAACCACATGGTTTTAGGAATGAGATCCGGAACGAATTCTGGATCCAGGTTTAAAACTTCTCGTTATAGAAAATTATTTATCTATCAAGCTAACTACCACGGTCTATTGCTCCAGCTTGGCTCGACGGGTTGGGGTGGGTGTAGGTAGCGCTTATATATAGATCTTGCTAGACCGTATCAAAAAAAAAAAAAATAAGAATTATAGAAAGGAAAAGGGAAGGACACAGACTATCACTTCATCCAAAAAAAATCAGTTAGATCTCATCCTCAGGCAACAAAAATAATTAATTAACGCTTCATTTTAAAAACACACGAAATTGGCCAGAATGTTCATGAATGCTTAAATATAATAGTAGTAATTAAAATGTGAAAATTTTAATTTTGGTTACTTAAATTAAAACCAAGAGAAAAAAAAAATATGGACCACTAATTTATGCAACTACAATATTTATACCAAAAAAAAATTCATTAAACACAGTACTATTGGTATAACAAAATTTACGATTCTAAATTTAAATGCATAAAACTAATCACTAGTAATATTTGAATTAAATTTGAAATAATATTAATCAAAGAAAAATAAAAGAGAATAAATTATTAACAACCTAACCTTAATGTTTCATGCAATGGGATAGTGCATCCCTGATCATCCGTAGTATCCAAACAGGTGGTAGGCCAATTCATTAACAAAAGTACATTGATGATTCTAGTTATTCATTCGGGTTGTACTTGTACGTAGATAAGAGAAGAACTGTTTAGCTTTGGTTTTATTTTGTTTTTCCTTTGGTATGCAATTTACGTAGATTCGATGAATAATAGTGGTTGTAGGTGTAGGGGTGTGACGTAGGTATGTTGTAAATAGTATTCGATTATGCCTTTATACTTTAATTCGTAGCCTTGACACAATATACAACCAAAATTGGATTTACCAACAATTCCCGTATATGATGACGAAGTGGTAAATATTATTTTTATCTTCGGAACGGGATAGTTTGTACAATTTAAAATCGGTGAATGACTTACGTGAACTTCGATGTCTCCTCCACTAACGTATTTATATTCACCTTCCACAATCCGTTTAGTTTTAGTTAGCACTATTTTTATTCCGGTACAATCACATACACTGGTTATAAAATCTTGTCACATATAATGTTTATTTAAATTAGTTGAATTAATTATATTAGATATTCGGATTTCATTAGAACTTTAGTATTTTCGTTATTTATTTAATCAGTTAATTATAATATTTAGTATACATTTATTTAGTTTTAGTTATATTTATTAATTATATTGGTAGCACTTTGACAACAGGAAAAAAAAATCGAACCACAGAAGAAAAGATGGTTTGTAGAAATTGAAACAGTTTTTACAGGTCTTTCATATTTCTAAATTAACTACTTTATTTATAATTCAACAAAATTTTGTTTTGTTTGTTTTTATTTTTATATTTTTTTTTTATACAAACAAAACTTAATACAAAATTGTCACTTAAATTATTTAATTTAACATTAAGGTTGACCATGCAACCATTTTGATATACAACCGATCATTACACAATCGATCATTACACATTTACAATATAAATGCCGGTTTTTTTTTCACTTAAATTCTAAATTTTTCGTTTGATTTGTTCTTTATAAATTTTATTAATTTTGAATGTTCGACTTGTCACTACTTTTTAGTCTTTTTATGTAATTTTTATATTTTTTTTTATTAAAGAACAAAACGAAATTTTAGCGACACAAAATCAACTAAATATTATTATTTTTTCTGTCCCCTTCTGAAGGTGACGATCCTCTATTTATACGATTTTTTCCGAAGGGGCATGCAATTCAGCACTACTACACATTTACAAAATTTTCGGTTTCGAATATTTTTTTTTTCCATACTTAATGAAACTTACTACAATTGAATTTATTAACACCATGGAGGTCAGTGACCTTATAAATTGATTCCGAAAACAACAACTGATAATGAGAAAAAAAAACTGGTACACCCAGCGGGCGTAACAAATGTTTGAATTTATATGTTGAGTTTGAGCGAAAATGGTAAATAGACATTGACACGCCTTCCCAAATATTTCAACTAAGGTTCTGGAATCAACTGGAATAGGCTGCTAAATTGCGCTTCCATCCAGGCTTATATTAAAACTTCTTAACCAGGACAGCAAATTTGTTAAAAAATTTGAATTTCTATTTTCAGTTTGAGCAAAAATGCTAAATGGCTATTAGGAAGCCTTCCCAAAGATTTGGACTCAGGTTCCGTCAACAACTCAAACAGATTGCTGAATTGCTCATCTAGCCAGTTTGATATGAACTTTCTAACTAGGACAGCTAATTGGTTCAGAATTTTTGAATTGCAATTTTGAGTTTGAGCGAAAATGATAAAGTCATTTGCAGATATTTGAGCTCAGGTTCCATAAAGACCTCAAATAGGTTGCTACATACTCATTTAGCCAGCCTAATTTGAACGTCTTAACCCTGGCAGCAAATTTCTAACGAATTTTTGTATTTCTATTTTGCGTTGGGTCGAAAATGATAAACTGCCATTAACACGGTTCACCAGAGATATTGACTCAAGTTCCGTAAGCAAGTCAAATGTGTTTCTAAATTGCTCATCCATATAGCCTAATTGGGACTTCCTAACCTGGGCAGCAACCACGACATCAAATTTGTTAAAAAATTTTGAATTTCTATAAGTATGTTGAGTTTGAGCGAAAATGGTAAATGGCCATTAACTCGCCTTCACAAAGATATCGACTAAGGTTCCGAGAGATATGGACTCGTTTTTCGTGAAAGTTCCAAACAGGTTGCTAAACTTCCTAAACAGGACAGACAATTTATTAAACATTATTGATTTTCATTTTGGAGTTTGAACGAAAATGATAAACAGCATTTAGCACATGTATAAGAAGTTGGCCCGAAATTTTCATCATAAAGTGTGTGTCTTTGCTAAATCGCATAAAAATAATTTCTTCCTGATAATTTTATTGTTAAATTAAAGGAAAAAAAAAATAAATACTTAGTCCGAATAAATTGCAAAATTATATTACTGTTTGCATAAAAAAGCTTCACAATCTATTAATAAATTACATCTACTTACTTGATCACCTCGAAAACTATTTTCTATACATTCTTCAGATGAAAATATGTTCAATACCAAATTTCCTTGTGTCGAACACAGAAATGATCCCCTCCCTTGTCATATGAAGTTAGCTGTGTCAATGAACATAGAACTTATATTCAGGCGCATATTGATCATCCCGAAACCCCCACTTTCTATACATTCTTCAGTTGAAAATATGTTCATTATTAAATTTTCAACTGAAAAATGTATAGAAAGCGGTTTTCGGGATGATCAATATTCACCATCAATCCTCGCGATTTTCAAAGTGATTTTCAAATGGGCGCCTGAATATAAGTTTTATGCACATTGGCACAAGAAACTCCATATGCAAGGGAGGAGTCATCTCTGTGATCGGCACCAGGAAATTTGGTAATGAACATATTTTCAACTGAAGAATGTATAGAAAGTGGTGGGTTTCAGGATGATCAATATTCATCATCAATCCTCGTGATTTTCAAATGGGCGCCTGAATTTAAGTTCTATGCACATTGGCACACCTAACTCCATATGCCAAGGGAGGGGTTCATCTCTGTGTTCGGCACCAGGAAATTTGGTAATGAACATTTTTTCATCTGAAGAATGTATAGAAAGTGGGGGTTTCTGGATGATCAATATTCACCATCAATCCTCGTGATTTCCAAATGGGCGCCTGAATTTAAGTTGTATGCACATTGGCACACCTAACTTCATATGCCAAGGGAGGGGGGGATCATTTCTGTGTTCGACACAAGGAAATTTGGTATTGAACATATTTTCATCTGAAGAATGTATAGAAAATAGTTTTCGGGGTGATCAAGAAAGTAGATGTAATTTATTAATAGATTGTGAAGCTTTTTTTATGCAAACAGTAATATAATTTTACAATTTATTCTGGCTAAGTATTTATTTTTTTTCTTTAATTTAACAATAAAATTTTCGGGATGGAATTATATTTATGTGATTTAGCAAAGACACACACTATATGGAAAAAGGCCTTTTCGGGATGTAAATTTCGGGCCAACTTCTTACACATATTTAGCACGGCTTTGCCAGAGATTTGAACTCAGGTTCCGTGAACATTTCATTGAAATATTCTTGAAATCGGTGGGGGTTTGGTGGAAGTTTCCCCAATTGGAATACAATTTGCTTTGAAATTCTCCATATTATTCGAATTTTTCACCCTCTACAATCATAATTGAAGAATTATAATTTTTTGCCCCTACTAAGGGAACAATTGCGACTGGGAAAATAGATTCGAAATTATTCGTTAAGTAGTGAGACAAATATTAGTAAACTTGGAAACAAATTTGAAAAAATGATTAAAGTAGCCAGCGAAAAATTAGAATAATATGGAGAATTTTAAAGCAAATTGTATAGAGAACTGTTTGTAGATCTGACGGCAAAAAACATAACCTGATTGGGTCTTTTTTGTATGTTAATTTTTATTTTCATAAAGTATGCCGTGCTAAAATTTCATGTAAAAAAAGACCCAATCAGCTTATTTTTAATGCGCCAGATGTCACTACCCCGGACATTTATAGTTCTCAATTGAGACTTGTACCCCTGTGCTCTCGCGGAAAAATTTAGTACTACGAAAAAGAGTTTACGTGGTTTTCTATGAATTATTTATGAAAAGTGATCTTGGAAAGTTTAATATTATTTGTATATTACATTAAAATATAAAAACTATAAATGTATCTACAATTAATATTAAAATTATCTTTTTAAAAATGGAAAAAGTGTCTCGAGTACATCTGAAGCAAGCTTCATTTTTTTCCACTGTTAGCGTTTTATGTACTTTCCCTAGTCTCAATTCCGATTGGGAAAATTTCACCGATTTCAAGAATACGAACCCAGGATAGCAAATTTCCTACGAATTTTTATATTTCTATATTGTAGTTTCAGCGAAAATTAACATACATTTTCAGAGATTTAGCCTCATGTTTTGTGAACATTTAACCACCCTTTCTGAAACTTCCTAACAGCGATTGCAAATTTGGAAAATTGTAAAACAATGCTCGTTTAAGAGTGAGATTTTGACTCAAGTTTCGTTAACACCTCAAATGTTCATTTAGCCATCCTAGTAAAAACTTCCCGACGAGAACAGCAAATTTGATGCAAATTTATGTACATTGAGATCTAATCAGAATCCGTATGGGAATATTTATTGAGTTTACCATATTCACAAACACATACAATTTCAATCATAACCTTATGGGGAAATAAATAATCCAATAGGATTCGTATACGTACACGTGTTGAAAAAATACAAAATCGGCTTACTCATTAACTGGCTCTTATTTTAATTTCAAACTGATTTGCATGCCACGAACAGAGCTTTTAGGTTTATGTCTTTGTCGTATTTAGTTTCTGTAATATCTAAAGAGATTCGGCCTGGTATGTCTTGGTGTAATGGTGGCTAGTAACGAAATGTGTTTTTTTAGACAAGAAGTCGAACTGTTTATCTCTAGTCTCAATCTCAAACCGATTTTCAAATTGTGATCAGAGCTATGCTGGTTTGGAGAATGCGGTATCGAGTTCCAAATCGGTTGCATCTGGTATGATTTGCTTCATCAGAGTCCAGAAATGGAATAACTCAAACCGTCATAGCTCTGTTCACAACATGCAAATCGGTTTGAAATGAAAAGTGATAATGCAACCTTGTTTTGAGTAGAATACATTCCATTACTGGCCTCTGATACATCTGGGCAGACCGGGCCCCGGTTTTTTTTGATGGATACATTCAGGCAATAGCCTTTTTAGAAAATCGATTCTGCAAAACGGAAATTAACGGAAATGGTTCAACACTCTGTTTTTGTATTAAATATAGGATTACAAAATGAGTGGTGACGGTTCTGTCATTCTTATATTCCCTAACTGATACAAACTAGCATATTTTCACATTAAATCTCGCAAAATCTTATCTGTCTAAATCGGTAATATTATCAAGTGGCAAGTTGTTTATTTGTTCGTAACAGCATAAAAATTCATGCCATATTTAGAACGCCATATTAAATTAATTTCTACCAGTATATTTCCACTATAATTTTTCCACGTTCATAAATAATCAATTGAAACGTCTTTAAAACAACTTAATACCATTTACTAGGTTTTATTAAAGGAGCTTCTAAAATAATCCTTGTAAACACCTTTTGTTCAAATAGGTATAATGTGCGACTTCAATTTTGCTTCTGCTTGCTGGAAAGTGGAATGAAAAATCAGGTGGAAACTGTTATATTTTTCATCTTGTGTGTGTTCACGAGTCCGTGTACGTATACACATAAGCATGTTAGGTTTATATCTTCTTATTGTATTGGAATAAACCTGTCTTTACAATTTCGTTACAGTTAATTGAATTTTATTTAATTTACTTTGAGATTTCAGGTACATAAACAGTAAAACACAACAACAATTTGCTATTGTTGTTGTAAAATTTAAAATTAAATTTTCGTATACATTTTATTGTATATACGTGTATACGAGACTAGAGTTTATAATAAGATAATATTTCTTCTTATTGTTGTTTCAGTTGTGTGTACGGCGTTTCTACATATGAGGTTGATGATTATCTATGGTGGCAAAAAAATATGATGCGCGATGATGTTCGATGGTGAAAATGACGGAAATATGAATTTTATGTGACATCGCGTAAAATCCTATATGTGTGCCGCTTACTAATTTTATGTGGTGCTTCTTTAATGACACAAGGCATTAACGTTATTATTTTTTAACTGCGCGCTTGTTGATGATGTTGTTGGTGAAATTCAATTCGAACGGAAATTTAAAATGCTATTAGGTTATTATAAAAATGTTGATGAGGATTTAAAAATTCTAAACTTTTAAGATTTCCTTTAAGACTCTTAATGTAAACCATTTCATAAAATTTATTTTTGAAAATCCGGATCGATATGAAATGATGTCGCCAAATCAACAATTCAATTATTTTTTTATTGATAAATTTTTAGAGTACTATTCCTATCTAACAACTTAACAAACAAACAAATCGATTGTATACAATTTTCTACCAATGGATGTAAAGGGCAAGAAAAGGTCATAACAAACAATTTTTGTTCTATTCATTAAATTGTATTTCTATGTACTTCTGTGTATATTTTTCATTACCAATTTTGAAATTTTTTTAACAATATCCTTGAGCACAATTTTCTTATATGTATTTTTTTTGGAATATAATATTGAGAACAATAATACAATTTGGCTGAAAATAACGACCAAACCAAATAAACCACCACAAAATATCTTCCCACTGGTTGTTTTTTTTTTCAATTTCATTTTTACTCGTTTTCATGATATTTAATAAAATTTGAAAAATTATTTCTAACCCAAGAAGCAAAATGTATCGAGCTGATTCTGATTAAACAGCGGGCACAGTTGTTGTATATGAGATCAAAAGTTGATTTTTTGTTATTTCAGGCATTCATATTATACTGCATAACATCTTGGAGTGAATTTTTTTTTAAATTAAAAATGTTAGAAAGTTGAACCACACGAAGCGAACACGAAATTAATTCCAGTTTAATGTATAACTCAGCTTTTCTGCAAGGCGCAATTTTAAATTCTTCCGAGGAACTCCAGCTACATCTTGTTCAATTCATATACTGTTATTGTTAGATAACTATAACTCCCAAACACTTGGCGTCTTATAATAAGAACGCTATCTTATATACTTTAACCTAAAAACTTGCCAAATTTATGGATAATTTTGAAAGCATAAATTTTTTGTAAAAACACATAATAAGACTAAAGGCACATCCTTCCATTTCTAATAATTAGAATTTATATAAAAATTCATTGTCTTTTGGCCTAGATAGTAAACGTAAATATTATATATTTATAAAAACAATTAAGCTTAGTCTCAAAAGCTCTTTAAAAATAAAAAAATAACAAACACACACAAAAAAAACGCTTATCTTAAAGTTTTTTTTTTGCTCGTTTTCTTCTTCTTTGTTTATACATAAATTTTCTCTTCTTAGAATATTCATATTCCAAAAGTTTAAGACAAAACAAAAAATAAATCATTTTTGTATTAAAACATCTAAATAATTTGAAAATGTTCTTCTTTAGATGTTGTTGCTAGCTTTATTTAATTCTATAAATATAAAATGAAAAATACAGTAGAAAAATTATTTATAACAAACTTATTAAAAAAATATATATACATAAATACTCGACTATATACGTATAAGAATAAAAGCTCTTTTTCTCTGCCAGCGATATATAAACAAAAAACCTCAAAACTTAAAGCACACACACACATGAGTATATAAGAAAAAATATCTGAAATGACATAATAACATGAAGATGCTGCAAAAAATAATTTTGTTTAACTTTCGTTTATTTTTAATTAATTTTGCTGTAAAAACCAAAACAGTCCTAATTCATAAATATAAGCAACAATAGGTCTGATGATATCAACAAAATAAGGATAACAAAATGTTTTTGTAAGGAAAAGTTAAAAATTCAATAATCATGAACTTTCCGTACTGTGTATTTGTTGTTGTTAAAAAAAAAGCAACAACATAAATTATAATAATTTGGAATAATGTAAAATAATTTATTCTCTGTTAGCCTTTATATCAGGACTATTTTATTATTATAATTTTTAATAAACTTTAAAGTTTCCTTTTGTATTATACAAACACAAAAAGCTTAATTTCAGTATAGTTTCTGGTTTCCTGATTTAAATGGGTGTATCCCGAAATTAACAAGGAAAGTATGTTATCAAATTTTTTTTGCAAAAGCACTGATTACTTTAAAATATCTTACTCATGTCAGCGTAAAGTTTTCTTTTTATTTTATTCATTTGTTTGTTTGTACTTTTCTAAGAAAATTTGAACTTAAGGCAAAAATTTAAGATATACAACGTATATAAAATCGAGTTCGTGTTTTTTCTTCATTTATTTTTTTAGTTCAATGAAAAAGACGAGAAAATGTTTTTTTTTTCATCCGAGTACCATGGAAAGTAAGCTTTTGTACACAAATTTTAAATTATAATACGACTGGTCACGATTTTTTGTTCGTTCAAATAAATAATTAACTTTTACGCTCGGCTCTAAGTGCAAAGAGCCACAAAATATTTCATCGCATACACAATTAAATTGCCAAATCAATTTCGAATGTTCGAGAATGAAAATATTACAGGTAAGCTTTCCAATTAGAAGTGTTTGTATCTGAATTTATCATAGAAAATTGTTCATCATAGTTGGCTGGATTTGGAAAATAAAATAATCTAGGCCAGTTTTTAATTTAGCTTTGCTTGCTTATGAATTTATCGTACCAAAAATAAATTATTCATCATAGTAGGCTGTTTTTTCTGGTAGTAATTGTAACTTGAATTCGATTTATTGGAGTTTACTCCTTAAGAATCGATTTTCATATAAGGAACCCGGTATGAAAAAATATGAGTAGTAAAATCTATTGAACGAATGACCTCGTTATTTTTCGGGTTTTTAAACACTATTATCAAACGAGGTCAAAGGCTTATATCGAACTTTTTTCAAATACGTCAAGATGATACTGATTGATGAAATCAGCATGATCGGATTACATGTGGATTACATATAATTCTCATTGGTGATTTGAAGCAACTGCTTGACCTGTTAGAGCTACTCCCATTTGGAAACAAAAAGTACAGCAAATCGATGGTCAGCAATTATGGAGAGGAATTGCTTTTTATGAATTAAATGAAGTCATGCGACACAAAAATGCTGAATTCTCATCACTGTTGACAAAGATAGGTAATGGAGATCAATTGCGGATGAACAACAGTTGCAAATGATTGAATCGAGGTAGAAGCAGAAGAACGCGGTCCTAATGAAATTAGTTTATTCAATAACAACCATTCAGTTGATAGTTATAATTTAAAAATGTTAAGTTCATCTGATGAAATGTCAAATTCAATTGCTGATGGCGAAATAATAGGATGTGACGGTGATCGCGAAAAAGAAAGAGCTGCTAGAGAGAAGCTACATAAGTTCAGTACAATCGACACAGGAGAATAACCATACGAAATTATTTCCGTTGTAGATAAGCCATACATGATAACAACCAACATCGATGTCGCTGATGGTTTAGCCAATGTAGCGGTTCGTAAATTGTCATATGTTGAATTGGGTGCTCAAAATGAAGTACTGCGAGTTTGGTTTCTATTTCCAAACGGCGTTGGTGTTAAAGCTCGTGGAAAAATTGCTGGTTATGCGAACGCAAAAGGAATCAGTAGAGAATTCGTTCCTATATCAACCGTAGATCTGTAAGAGTGCCTCTCAGCCATGCTGTATAAGATAGCGGAATTTTGACAGCGGAAAATAAGAGTTTGCGCTACTCGCCGCAAGTGGCAGCACTATCACTAAAGAGAAATCATTTTGTTATGTAATTACCAGCGGAAATTTTTCATTCATTATGTACCACTTTTTTCACTAAATAAAATATTCCAGCGGAATAAAATATTAAAAGTGAACCTTAAAATGGCAAATTAATTAATCTCCGAAGTAAAGAAACTCGGTATATGAAATCTTGAAATTTAACAACAATCCGTCTATCCGCCATTTCTTCCAATAGTAACCAATACTTTCGGTTGTTTTTCTAGTAGCCTAGGTCATACTGAAACTATATGGAAAATTTGGGGAAAATTCATAGACCGGAATTTTCACTAGAATTTTTTGATTTTCTGCGGCCATATGTGATTTTCAGTTTTTGACCAATATTTCAAAAACTTCCACTAGTAACCAATACTTTCGGTTGTTTTTCTAGTAGCCTAGGTTATACTGAGACTATATGGAAAATTTGGGGAAAATTCATAGACCAGAATTTTCACTAGAATTTTTTGATTTTCTGCGGCCAAATAAGAGATTTTCAGTTTTTGACCAATATCTCAAAAAACTTTCACTAGTAACCAATACTTTTGGTTGTTTTCTAGTAGCCTAGGTCATACTGAGACTATATGGAAAATTTGGGGAAAATTCATAGACCAGAATTTTCAGTATAATTCTTTGATTTTCTGCGGCCAAATCAGAGATTTTAAGTTTTTGACCAATATCTCAAAAAACTTCCACTAGTAACTAATACTTTCAGTTGTTTTACTAGTAGCTTAGGTCATATTGAGACTATATGGAAAATTTGGGGGAAATTCATAGACCAGAATTTTCACTACAATTTTTTGATTTTCTGCGGCCAAATAAGAGATTTTCAGATTTTGACCAATATCTCAAAAAACTTCTACTAGTAACTAATACTTTCGGTTGTTTTTCTAGTAGCTTAGGTCATACTGAGACTATATGGAAAATTTGGGGAAAATTCATAGACCAGAATTTTCACTAGAATTTTTTGATTTTCTGCGGCCAAATAAGTGATTTTCAGTTTTTGACCAATATCTAAAAAACTTTTACTAGTAACCAATACTTTCGGTTGTTTTTCTAGTAGCCTAGGTCATATTGAGACTATATGGAAAATTTGGGGAAAATTCGTAGACCAGAATTTTCAGTATAATTTTTTGATTTTCTGCGGCCAAATTAGAGATTTTCAGTTTTTGACCAATATTTCAAAAACTTCCACTAGTAACTAATACTTTCGGTTGTTTTTCTAGTAGCATAGGTCATACTGAGACTACATATATGGAAAATTTGGGGAAAATTCATAGACCAGAATTTTCACTAGAATTTTTTGATTTTCTGCGGCCAAATTAGAGATTTTCAGTTTTTGACCAATATTTCAAAAACTTCCACTAGTAACCAATACTTTCGGTTGTTTTTCTAGTAGCATAGGTCATACTGAGACTACATATATGGAAAATTTGGGGAAAATTCATAGACCAGAATTTTCACTAGAATTTTTTGATTTTCTGCGGCCAAATTAGAGATTTTCAGTTTTTGACCAATATTTCAAAAACTTCCACTAGTAACTAATACTTTCGGTTGTTTTTCTAGTAGCCTAGGTCATACTGAGACTATATGGAAAATTTGGGGAAAATTCATTGACCAGAATTTTCACTAGAATTTTTTGATTTTCTGCGGCCATATGTTATTTTCAGTTTTTGACCAATATTTCAAAAACTTCTACTAGTAACCAATACTTTCGGTTGTTTTTCTAATAGCCTAGGTCATACTGAGACTATATAGAAAATTTGGGGAAAATTCATAGACCAGAATTTTCACTAGAATTTTTTGATTTTCTGCGGCCATATGTTATTTTCAGTTTTGGACCAATATCTCAAAAAACTTCCACTAGTAACCAATACTTTCGGTTGTTTTTCTAGTAGCTTAGGTCATACTGAGACTATATGGAAAATTTGGGGAAAATTCATAGACCAGAATTTTCAGTAGAATTTTTTGATTTTCGGCGGCCATATGTTATTTTCAGTTTTTGACCAATATCTCAAAAAAATTTCACTAGTAACCCCAATACTTTCGGTTGTTTTTCTAGTAGCTTAGGTCATACTGAGACTATATGGAAAATTTGGGGAAAATTCATAGACCAGAATTTTCACTACAATTTTTTGATTTTCTGCGACCAAATGTGATTTTCAGTTTTTGACCAATATCTCAAAAAACTTCCACTAGTAACCAATACTTTCGGTTGTTTTTCTAGTAGCCTAGGTCATACTGAGACTATATGGGAAATTTGGGGAAAATTCATAGACCAGAATTTTCAGTATAATTTTTTGATTTTCTGCGGCCAAATAAGAGATTTTCAGTTTTCGACCAATATCTCAAAAACTTCCACTAATGTGTCTTAATCAAAAAATTCTAGTGAAAATTCTGGTCTATGAATTTTCCCCAAATTTCCCATATAGTCTCAGTATGACCTAGGCTACTAGAAAAACAACCGAAAGTATTGGTTACTAGTGGAAGTTTTTTGAGATATTGGTCAAAAACTGAAAATCACATTTGGTCGCAGAAAATCAAAAAATTGTACTGAAAATTCTGGTCTATGAATTTTCCCCAAATTTTCCATATAGTCTCAGTATGACCTAAGCTACTAGAAAAACAACCGAAAGTATTGGGGTTACTAGTGAAATTTTTTTGAGATATTGGTCAAAAACTGAAAATAACATATGGCCGCCGAAAATCAAAAAATTCTACTGAAAATTCTGGTCTATGAATTTTCCCCAAATTTTCCATATAGTCTCAGTATGACCTAAGCTACTAGAAAAACAACCGAAAGTATTGGTTACTAGTGGAAGTTTTTTGAGATATTGGTCCAAAACTGAAAATAACATATGGCCGCAGAAAATCAAAAAATTCTAGTGAAAATTCTGGTCTATGAATTTTCCCCAAATTTTCTATATAGTCTCAGTATGACCTAGGCTATTAGAAAAACAACCGAAAGTATTGGTTACTAGTAGAAGTTTTTGAAATATTGGTCAAAAACTGAAAATAACATATGGCCGCAGAAAATCAAAAAATTCTAGTGAAAATTCTGGTCAATGAATTTTCCCCAAATTTTCCAAATAGTCTCAGTATGACCTAGGCTACTAGAAAAACAACCGAAAGTATTAGTTACTAGTGGAAGTTTTTGAAATATTGGTCAAAAACTGAAAATCTCTAATTTGGCCGCAGAAAATCAAAAAATTCTAGTGAAAATTCTGGTCTATGAATTTTCCCCAAATTTTCCATATATGTAGTCTCAGTATGACCTATGCTACTAGAAAAACAACCGAAAGTATTGGTTACTAGTGGAAGTTTTTTGAGATATTGGTCAAAAATTAAAATCTCTTATTTGGCCGCAGAAAATCAAAAAATTCTAGTGAAAATTCTGGTCTATGAATTTTCTCCAAATTTTCCATATAGTCTCAGTATGACTTAGGCTACTAGAAAAACAACCGAAAGTATTGGTTACTAGTGGAAGTTTTTTGAGATATTGGTCAAAAACTGAAAATCTCTTATTTGGCCGCAGAAAATCAAAAAATTCTAGTGAAAATTCTGGTTTATGAATTTTCTCCAAATTTTCCATATAGTCTCAGTATGACCTAGGCTACTAGAAAAACAACCGAAAGTGTTGGTTACTAGTGAAAGTTTTTGAGATATTGGTCAAAAACTGAAAATAACATATGGCCGCAGAAAATCAAAAAATTCTAGTGAAAATTCTGGTCTATGAATTTTCCCCAAATTTTCCATATAGTCTCAGTATGACCTAGGCTACTAGAAAAACAACCGAAAGTATTGGTTACTAGTGGAAGTTTTTTGAGATATTGGTCAAAAACTAAAAATCTCTTATTTGGCCGCAGAAAATCAAAAAATTGTAGTGAAAATTCTGGTCTATGAATTTTCCCCAAATTTTCCATATAGTCTCAGTATGACCTATGCTACTAGGAAAACAACCGAAAGTATTGGTTACTAGTGGAAGTTTTTTGAGATATTGGTCAAAAACTGAAAATCTCTTATTTGGCCGCAGAAAATCAAAAAATTCTAGTGAAAATTCTGGTCTATGAATTTTCTCCAAATTTTCTATATAGTCTCAGTATGACCTAGGCTACTAGAAAAACAACCGAAAGTATTGGTTACTAGTGGAAGTTTTTGAAATATTGGTCAAAAACTGAAAATAACATATGGCCGCAGAAAATCAAAAAATTCTAGTGAAAATTCTGGTCAATGAATTTTCCTCAAACTTTCCAAATAGTCTCAGTATGACCTAGGCTACTAGAAAAACAACCGAAAGTATTGGTTACTAGTAGAAGTTTTTGAGATATTGGTCCAAAACTGAAAATCTCTAATTTGGCCACAGAAAATCAAAAAATTCTAGTGAAAATTCTGGTCTATGAATTTTCCCCAAATTTTCCATATATGTAGTCTTAGTATGACCTATGCTACTAGAAAAACAACCGAAAGTATTGGTTACTAGTGGAAGTTTTTTGAGATATTGGTCAAAAACTGAAAATCTCTTATTTGGCCGCAGAAAATCAAAAAAATTCTAGTGAAAATTCTGGTCTATGAATTTTCCCCAAATTTTCCATATAGTCTCAGTATAACCTAGGCTACTAGAAAAACAACCGAAAAAATTGGTTACTAGTGGAAGTTTTTGAGATATGGGTCAAAAACTGAAAATCTCTTATTTGGCCGCAGAAAATCAAAAAATTCTAGTGAAAATTCTGGTCTATGAATTTTCCCCAAATTTTCCATATAGTCTCAGTATGACCTAAGCTACTAGAAAAACAACTGAAAGTGTTGGTTACTAGTGAAAGTTTTTGAGATATTGGTCAAAAACTGAAAATAACATATGGCCGTAGAAAATCAAAAAATTCTAGTGAAAATTCTGGTCTATGAATTTTCCCCAAATTTTCCATATAGTCTCAGTATGACCTAAGCTACTAGAAAAACAACCGAAAGTATTGGTTACTAGTGGAAGTTTTTAAAATATTGGTCAAAAACTGAAAATCACATATGGCTGCAGAAAATCAAAAAATTCTAGTGAAAATTCTGGTCTATGAATTTTCCCCAAATTTTCCATATAGTCTCAGTATGACCTAGGCTACTAGAAAAACAACCGAAAAAATTGGTTACTATTGGAGGAAATGGCGGATAGACGGATTGTTGTTAAATTTCATGATTTCATATACCGAGTTTCTTTACTTCGGAGATCAATTAATTTGCCATTTTAAGGTTCACTTTTAATATTTTATTTCGCTGGGATCTTTTATTTAGTGAAAAAAGTGGTACATAATGAATGAAAAATTTCCGCTGGTAATTACATAACAAAATTATTTCTCTTTAGTGATAGTGCTGCCACTTGCGGCGAGTAGCGCAATCTCTTATTTTCCGCTGTCAAAATTCCGCTATCTTATACAGCATCTCTCAGCCGAAATAAATCCATTCATTCTAAACGAAATCATTTCCCACTCAAACCGGCTTGCGCGTTGACAATTCACAAGTCGCAAGAAGGAACATTTGATGAAATTGTGTACAAATACAACAAGACACATTCGCAACCTTTGGTCTACGTGGCTTTATCCAGGGTCACGTCTCAAGAAGGCCTTCATATTGTTTCTACACCGTCAATGTTTTTATCATGGTAGACAACCATGGAGTAAACTCTAATCGTGCGTCGGAGCTGCCACACACAGTTTTTAAATTTAATTTTTGTTAAATTTACATAAATTCAACGCGATTTTAGTTACTACTGATAAAAAGGCCGACTATGATTATTGATTATCATTTGTTATGGGAATTCTATAATCAAAATAGCTAAATTCAAAAGTGGCCTCGATTACTTTATTTTCCAATCAAATACAGCTATATAGCAAACTCGACTTTTATTACTACTGAAAAATGCCAACTACGATGAACAATTTTCATTTACTATGGCAAATTCAGAAACAACGAATGCTAATTTCAAAAATAACTACCAACAAACGTGTGTGCACCAGTTGGTTGATAACTACCTAGAATGAAAATCGCAACTCCATATTCTTCCTGCTGCAAACAGCATTTTTTAGAGGCTACCCTTGATCGCAGTAGTTATTTTTTACATTAAAATTACCTCCGATTATGAAGCTTGATCGAAGTGATTTAAATAATGTGCAACAATCTTCCTTTATTAAATTATATGTTCGGGGGCAATATATTGATTCCTCTTCAATTTTAAGGTATATAAGGTGTTTGATGTTTTCTTTTACAACTACCGACGATCCTCCTCTTGCCCTTCCTGCTGAAGAGGAGAATCGTCCTGGTAGCCGTACCCATATATTTTAAGATATGAAGTTGAAGTGAAATGGGCTTCCGATACTAAAGGGCATATATCTATTTTTTCAGTATTTAAGAAAATTTCTAATTCTGAAATATGTTGCAGGAGCCTATTTTACCATTCTTACTATTTACTATTCTTAAATTTTTATTTGCTCTTTTTGAGCACTGTTGTATCTTCAGTACAGTGCTCTTCAAAATAACTGGTTTTATCATTACCACTTAGGAGTATAGTTTTGGTTCTCGCGTTTTACTAGCATGATGTTTTGGTTCCTCTTTGGGGAAACTTTGATTAATCTTTTCCGGTATTACTGAATTTTTTTTCGCATTTCATTTCTATATCTTTGTAGCTTCTTAGCTATTTCACAACGCCCGTATAGTTTGCGGGATGTGGCCTTTTGCAATTAACACATTTTGCAGTAATATCTTTACTAACCCTAACCTAAGTATGTCTTAAGCGTAATGCTTTCCGGCACATTTCTCTCATCTGATCTCTCTTTGGCAATATTTCTGCGAATGAATAAAACCTTAAAATTATTTGCACTGCGTAAAAGTGTCCGATGTTATCCGTTATTTTTTCAATAGCTGTTTTGAGCCCCTGGTTCAGTTTCGTTTTTTGTTTCTTAATGATGTTTACAGCATCTTCTATTTGATGCCTCTTTTGCTTGAAATCCTCAATAATTTCCTATTTGTGTGGTTTTGGGTGAACACCTCTAGTCATAACTTTGATTGGGCAAGCATTCTTATCCTCATAGGTAAACCATTGATGCCCCTCGGTATTAAGCTTTGTTGCGAAAGCTCTATAAGTTTCGGAGTCTGCAACATTCATTTTCCAGTTTAGAGGTGGTCATAAACTCGTACTCAGCTACTGTAATCGATTTCATCATCGATTGTATAGTGGAGAAATTTGATATCTCTGGTTGTTGTTCTACAGCTAGTTATTTCTTGATGATTAACTGATTTGTAGAAACCTCTTTTGAAATTGATGGTAAAGGTTCTGCCATTTGAGATGAGTGTTGAGTTTATCTTTTCTACTTGATATTTATTCCGGTTCAACGCTCAATTTGTTTCTCTTTCTAATTCTTCTCTATCCGTATGGAACGGATTAGTGTAATCATAGATTGCAGGGTTACGTGTTGTCCCAAGTGCTGCACGTGTTTCAACTGCCTTTTAAGTTTTTAATTCTCTTTCTTTAAAATTGTTAATTCTTCTTTCAATTTAGTTGTAATTTCCTTTATTTCTTTTAGTTGTTCACGGAGTTCGGCATTTTTCTTCTTGAACTAAAATATTTTTCAAGTTGAGGATTTTGGTGATCTTGATAATGTGGAACTTCGTTCAAATGGGTTAAACATTGATTTACCCTTCCCAGAAAATCCTGCACTGCCGACCTGCGAAGCGTGTTGATTTGGTTGCATCTATGTCGCTGTACCACCAAGGGTATTACATTCCGTATCTATTGTACTGATTCTTTGTTTTAGCCAGAGACAGACGAAGCCTTTTGGGTACCCAAGGCTAAGGAGTGCTTTCAAAAATGTTGTGGAATTTGTTTCACCAGCTGCCATTTTATTAGTAGATTAAAGCACACTATTTAAGATCACCCTCAGGTAACTGCATTAAAAGATATCTAATTATGAAATGGGCTGGTGTTAATGCATCGAGATCATCAGCAGATAAAACATACAATGACTTTCAGTCTAATTTCGCCTCTATTACAGCTAGTAGTATAATAATCAAGTAGGATCTTATGTAGGTAAGTATATCAGATTGAACTTAATAGAGTTTACCGCAGATTCCCATATTTCACCAAAGCGTAGGGCCCAGGGATGGTTGAAGCGTCAATTTATCGACAATTTTAGAACATAATCATTATTAACGCCATTAAAATTTGTGCCGTTGTCGCTGTAGATATCAAAGCACTACTCAATGAGAGCGGTAAGCCTCTCAAAATCTCCCAAAAATATGTCAGTAGTTAAGTCTCCCACAATTCCATATGTATCGTCATTGTGCTAAGACAAACGAATATACATACGTAGCTTATAATTGACTTCTGTCGAAGAGCTCTTCTCATGTATATACCTAATGGTCCTGCGTAATCGACACCAACCTTACCAACTTTAACAGATACTAAGTCACTCACACCCAAGTATTGCTTTATTTCTGACGCATAGTGTACATTTATAAAATATCTTTCTTACTAGAACTGACTGACCAGCAGGATGGAAGCGACTAAGCAAACCTTGTACAACGATTTATAACACATACCAGCTGGGCTATATAACTGGATGCTTCTGTTCAACAGAGGTCAACGAGTTTTTCATGGTGCCTGAAGCTCTAATTAGGCCATCCTTCTCGACCAAGGGATTCGAGAATTTCTGCTTGCTGGCTGTTGATACTTGTTTTTGGCATTTAAAATTACACAGTTTTGCTGCAAAATATTTTTTTTGAACTTGTATTAGGACTGTTTCCGGCCTAACTTAATATCAGCTAATTTGAGTATCATTACCAAATTGGAATGTTTACTTGGAATGATTTTTTTCGCCTCTCAATGTTTCATGAACTTATGAAACCCTTAATGATGTCAACTGTCCTCAGAAATCTGTCCCAGCTTGAATACCTAGGTGACAGTTCTTCGTAAAAGGTAGGTAAATTCACTGCTTGTGATACGTCAAGGTTTCTTAAAATAACTTCTGGCTGTTGTTTCCTTTGATAGGCACTTTGGCTCGGTCCACTACATGAAGAAATTAGCTCATTTGGTGACATTCTTCTCGAAGCACAATTGGCGGGCGTATTTGTGAAGAAACGAGTGACCAATCATCTCTGCCTATTGATCTCAGGTGACGGAAGGAGTGAAAGCCAGGAAAAAACGTGTATCAAATAATACCAAACATCCATAAATAAGGGATTGTTGTTTTGCTAAGTTGTCCTACCTTGGTTTTAGCTGAAATTAAACAAACTTTAATAGAATTATTAGAAGTAGCACATACCTGCAATACACTGCTATAGCGTACGCCTACTCGATTGACACCCAGCGTGCAATTTTGATCTTCTGTATAAATCTGGCAGCTCATTGCGAAGTAGCAACCAATCCTTCTCCAGAACACTTAACAATTGCTTATCCCAGCCCAACTTTTGGAACCATAAGCTTCGAAATAGTATTAAAACTGGAACGACTGCTATGAGTTAGCTTAATCGCAATCGGATTTCCCTTCAAATTCACTTTAAAATAAAAGGAATTTTCAAAGTGATTCCAGCTTACGGCAGCTTTGTCCCTTTATATTTTCTTGGACGCTTTTAGGAACAATTCTTTTCTGATCTTCAAGCAAACCTTCGAATAATAAATATTGATTGGAAATCTTTTTGCATAGTGGAACACTGGATTCTAATAAGAGCTTCACAATTTTGAACCTCAAAATTCTCGCCTTCTTAACAGAATCCGCACTTGTCATAGATCATTCACATAAATATCAACGATTCGCCTATTGCTGCTTCAGGAAGCTCAATTTTTTACCTTCTTCAATTTGTTGAAGTGTTTTGGTTGCTATAAAAATGAAACTGGAAAAGAGATATTCTCTGATTCAGGTGTAGAATATAATAATTAAAAAAAGTAAAATTTAGTTCAACAGAAATTTTTGAAGAACATGGAACAACTGTATAAATTAACTCCGAAGATATTGAAAGGTGGTTTCATGAGAAAATGGCCAAGTACGTAGGCAAAGATTCCATATAAAAAAAAATATTATCATCGTCATTTATTCTTATGACGGATAAAGAGAGGGATTTAGGTTTCGAGGGATCTTTGGAAATTAAATTTAACAAACATTTTCAAAACGATAATCAACATTCAGCGTGTTATATAAGATCGCGGAAAATAAGAGATTACTTTACTCTCCACAAGTGGTAATTTTATTTTATATTCATTTGTTTGTATCTCGTTTTTTACAAAAGAAAATATTCCCGCTGAATAAAATCTTAAAAGTGTTCCTTAAATTAACAAATTGATTGACTTCGTGAAGCAACTCGGTATATGGAATTTTGAAACTTTTCAATGTTCCCCTATTTCTGTATCCGCTATTTCTAACGAATTATGATGAAATTTCGGTTTGTAGAATTGGATAGAGATTTTAAAGTACACAATTCCAGAATCTGTTCACGCTGTTCCAAGTTTGAGTTCTATCATTGATTTTGGATTAAAACATTAATTTTAGACGAAGTTTTATCATCTGCCCATTTTACTCAAATTAATTTTGGGAGCGGATTGAAATATACTTAAAATAATCATTATTGTGCGTGAGACATATTTAAGAAGAAAAAAATTCGAGTGAAATGTATCCAAACTAATTTCAAAATGAAACACCAACAAACTTATTGTTGTAGTATTGATTAAGGAAAACATTCAGGTGAATTTATATTGTGCAATTTCTAGAAGTGTGAAATATTTAAATTTCCCAAGATTACAATGATCCCTGTAATGTAATTGGAGTCTTAGATACATTTTAAAGTCGTTCTATGTATTTTTCTATGTACATTCCAAAGTTATTTTTAGTATTTTAGTATCAGTGATACTTGTGTACTACTTAGACTCAAAACTGCTTCCCTAGTAAATAATATAGTTTTTAATGGTCTGACAGAGTGTTCCATGAGCTTTAAAAATTTGTTTTTTTATGTTATATATGTTAAATTCCATGGAGCTTTTTTTCGGACCTATTATAAAATCACATTTTTAAACCTCATGGAACACCCTGCCAGGCCCATTAGAAAATCATATAACTTTCTAGAGACGCTCTTTGGATCTAAGCAGTTCACTAATATCACTGAAGTTCATGCTAAACGCTTAGAAATGACTTAGAATGACTTTAAAATTTTCTGGGACACTCCGAGAAATTATTGCACAATGGAAATTCGCCTGAATGTTTACTTCCGCAAACGTATTATAATACGTTTGTTGTTGTTGTATTGATTGAATTGGTTTGTGCATAAATGGAATTCTAAACATTGGATTATCGTTTCTTGAAAGAGTCCGCTTCGTAATATCAATATTATAATCTAATTTGACTTAGTTTTATTTTTTTTTTCTTACTCCAAATTCTATTCGTATCATATTTAAAGTAATCGAATAAATAATAAATTAAGAGGGATGCGCACCATTTGTCCCCCTCATTTGATTACATTTTTATTTCGTGTATTGGGAGAAAACAGAATTCTTAGAAACGTTTTCTTTATCGAATTTTCTTATTTACTCGCACATTAATCTTAAAATGAAACAAACGTAAAGTTTTAATTTGTCAATACATTTTGTATGTCTTCAAGGCTAATTAAAAAACAATATATATTTTTTATTGAGGGTCCTAATATATGGACGAGTCTATATATAGCAGAGTGGTGATTTAAGTTTTAGTCAAGTGACTGAGAAGTAAATATAAATTTAAATATTTGTAAAATTTTATCATTAAGGGAGACACGATTTGTTTTAGCAAGTAATTAATGAATTTTTGTATTACAAATGTACAATAGACGTGCGGAGGTAGCAATAAAGCTATTTTATCGGAAATTAATTGCTCACAATGACGTCAGTATATTTAAAGATGCTCATTAAAATAAAACGTGTCCAACATTTTGATTTAGATTAATAAAATGTTAATAGATGTAGAGGCTCATCTTGTAGCATTTTCTCAGTATATAAGTTACAACGTTATTTTTATTAAAATTTCGGACTAACTACATTGATGGTTAGTTTGATCGATTATAGCGATATATACTCGTGTAGCAAACGTTAATTATATTTGATACACAATTCACCCAGTTGCCTTGTATTAAGACAAATCTCGAAAACCTTATTATATTTTCCACACCTACATATATACGAATTTTCCTATTTTGTTTTACTTTTCTTATCTTTTTATTGAATCATTATGGTACGCGAAGTTAATCGCTCCACTGTGTCGTTTTCCTTCATAATTTTCTCGTTCATTCGAGTTCATAACTGATCCAATTAATATCTGGAAAAACGTTAACAAGAAAGGCGCCTTTAGAGATCAAAAAAATATTCGTTGAAATGAAGAAAACTTTATACACGCGTATAAAAAATTTGTTAATCAAGATGTTTAGATAAGAACATTTTCATGTATTTCCCGGATCTCATTTCGCCGAATAAACAGGTAAAATCAACAGCAGAATTTTTATTAACTCTAAATTGGATTTCAGCTATTCAGTATATCATTAATATTGGGAATACATAAGTATATTATGTATGTGTATGTAATCATAATAAAATAGTTGAGTTGAAGAATATATATGAGATTTGGCAGGGGCTGAGAGTGTGTTTCCTTTATATCCTATAAGTCGTTCGTTTATTATTTACTTCCATTAAATACATTTTCCATTTTTCAATATTTTAATTTTAGGAAATTATCACACGCTCGTTGTTTAAGTCTGGCTCAATTAAAATTCATTTGCTTCTCGTAGTTTATAGAGATGTAATATCGCTTTATATCATATTCCCATTTGCTGCAAAAGTGACACTACCCAAAATTCTCTCATTTCTAAGTAATGCAAATCAAAAAATTCCCAATAATTCACAATTTAATTACAAATACACTCGCGAGCAACTAAATCGACTCAAACCTCCGCGCTAACAAAAATCCGTATTTTTTAAAATGGCTTAATCAAAAAATTCCTAATAATTCACAATTTAATTACAAATACACTCGCGAGCAACTAAATCGGCTCAAACCTCCGCGCTAACAAAAACCCGTATTTTTTAAAATGGCTTAATCGATTTTCATAAAACAACTTTTATGACTGCTTGGTATTCGATCTTTACAAGGTCACCTTTATCATTAAAATCTAAACATTAATTTTCAAATTAAAGAAAACAATACTGTACCAATTTTTCGATGTTTCCACAATGGACACTATCCCGAAAAAGCCGCACAAGTTGTTGCGTTATTCCGGACGGAATCAACAAGAAGTTGCTAGTCGTCTAAACTTAAGCCAATCCGCTGTCTCAATAGTATTCACTACACTGCGAAATCGCCATCTCACGGGCGTCGCTGTGCAGCAGGAGAAAGACAAGTTCGAGATGGAGCTGTTAGTCAATGGGCAGTGATAATACGGCTGTTCAAAGCCAGTCTTACTCCAACACGGCCAGCTAGAGTCACGCCAAAGCAAAGAGCGACTTAAATTTGTTCGCAAACACATCAACTGGAGCATCGAGCAATGGTTGCCCGTTCTATTTACTGACGATTGCAGAATTTGTCTACCTGGTATAGTGTTAAGAGAGGAAGGATCTACCGGCGTCGGGAAGAGCGATTTTCGCAGTGCAGTTTTGCTGAAAGAGTCTCGTATGGTGGCGGGTTCATGCATGGTGTGGGCTAGTTTATTGCTTAAGGGAAAGTGAATCTTGGTTTCGTACCTGGTGGACGCCGTAGGAATCATGTAGTGCCCTAAGCATCGGGAAGTTTTGATATTGATGCTTAACAATGGCCGGTGTCACAAGAGACAATGACGTGGCCTTCCCTCAGTCTAGACAAGAATTTAATTGATTACTTATTGGATGAAATAAAAAAGAGATCCGAGCCAGAAAGCCAGTACCATCCAATATTTGAGTGACCTCAAAATTGCTTTGGATGAGGAATCGGGTGCGACCTCCAGTTTTTGTCAAAACTTAATAATGTCAATGAGGAACCCCATTGTGAGCGGAACGCGAAGGGGGGGGGGGGGAGTAGGTAGGGGCTGGGATATACTAAGTATTAACCAATAAAATTATTTTGTTTTGTTTGAATTTTTTGTTGTATTTAAAATTTAACTTTCAAAATTCATTATAAAAAAGCACTCCACCAATTTTCACGAAAGTAGTGTTATTTTAAAGTAAAAGATATCAGGCTGAGAAACTAATGTCTTGTGAAAATCGGTTAAGTCGTTTTAAAAAAATTCGCCTAGCTGTGAATGCCGAAGGTTTGAGTCGATTTAGTTGCTCGTGAGTGTTGTTATTTCTGGCAAGTTAGGTAAAATTCCATATAAAAATTACTCAATTCGCGATTGATATGAACATTTTAATATATTGGAAACGGATCTAAGAAATTTTGCAAATATTAAAGTATTATAGAAATTTAGATACGATTGAGAATGTTGAAATAAGAAAATTTTTATTCAACTATTTAGAATATATTTCCTTTACAAACAATTTTGAGTGATATTTTCAAATCGCTCTACTGAAAATTTAAAAATTTTGAATTGTGTCACAAGTCACAAATGAGCGACAGTCGTTGGACAAAAATCATCTTTCCAAAGGTCCTCGATATTTTTTTTAGTTCGGTTACCATATTGTTGGTACGCATATATACTAACAGTTTCAACACGGACCAGTAATTCTCTATCGGCTTAAGATCTGGCAAATTGCCTGGGAACAGAATAATGTTTATTTTTGCCGTATATTCAAGTAATTTTTCAAACTTAATGCATTGTGACTTGGTGCGCCATCTTACATGAAAGTGTACACCGATGGACGAAATGAAGTTAAAAAATTCCGTGACTGCCTCCAAGCGGGACTCGTTGCTAAATATAACCTATGAAACTGAAAAATAAAGTTGGTTAGCATTTTATATGTTTGAACACAGCTAAACAGAATTTTCCTTTATAAATTTGAAACTTACCCTATTCCAATGGAATTCTGTAAATTTCTGATGCTGTCAGCCTGAACCAATCGTTGCTGTCTTGTGCGTGTAATGAGCTAATTTTCTTTCAAAAAACGTTATAATGTTGTTTCCGATATTTTTACTCCAGGCTCGATTTTCTCGATTTTCAGTCTATTTTCCGATCAACTCGATTTGAAGTTTTCCGATTTCTACTGCAGTTTTTACGCTTATTATTGAAAATATCATCTTTTGCCTCTATTTTTAGGTGATTCGCCAGTCACGTGTGACACGAAAATTCATTTTAAAACTATATTGTATATATAAAATAAAAATTGTTTGCAATCTCAAAAATATGGCGCCACGTACACAAATCTCAAAACTTTCTTAGGAATCGAAAAAAACTTACAAAGCGCGCGTTTACGCAATCGCTCAATTAAATTACCCATAAACAAGAGCACGAAAATGACTCAGAAAAAATAGTAGGCGGAACTTAAAGTAGAGGAGAAAAACTAGTTTTATTATGTAAAAACGTTGAAATGATGTAGTCATGCGTTTTTTGGCAAAGCAACTACTTTTCCATATAAAATCTGAGTCACAACTTTTTTTGTTAAAATTTAAAAAATACCAAACAAGGATTAAAGTAAAAACTTAGTTAGGGGCAAACTCCGTAGAGAACAATTTATAGATTTTATCACACATAAAAATTATGGTAATTGAATGCGTTGGATATCGTCTGTATGATGTGCAATCGAACAATCCGATCGTAAATTTTGACTGCGTATAAAACACTGTAGTGCAAGGATTTGAATGGTCTGTTGGATTTCAAGGCGGTGGAGTGTATTTTTGGAGCACATGATCAATTCCACATCGAAAACTGATGGCCGCGACGAATAATAAATTTAGTTGCTATAACGTTAAAATTGGTGAGCAGCTGTATTATATATGAACGTTGAGGTTCATATCCAAAAAATGCGTTGCGATGTAAATTCAGCCCCGATTAGAGGTAAAGCCTTAATTATTCTTAGTTTCTCTTTACGACTTTAGCTTGTGGTGCAAAATTAAACCTGAATCGAATAGCTCAAATAAAAAACAAATAATACAGTGGATATGGGATGGGATGCAACGTTCAGTGCAGATTCCCGATATTTGTTTACAGCATATATGTTTACATCTCCTGACGGCTTGGCAAGGGTCAAGAAATTAGAAACAGGTAGCATGGAACGGGCATATGTGGGTTATAAAAAGGTAATTACGGCTAGCCTGCCGTGTTGTAGCTTGTAGTTAATTTTATATAAATGTGGTCGTGGTCACACAAATTGTTTTAGCCTAAACTAAATTTTTTAGAAATAAAAACGCTCAGGTTTTTAAATTTTAGAAGGATTATTCGCCAGTGTTAACTCACATTCTTGGAAGAAAAAAAAACTGTTAACCTAAAACTGTAATAGTTTGACTCTTGAAACCTCTGACTGTAAATTCTCCACTTGTATAATGGATTACTCACATCGAACCGTGACTTTAAAATTAGCTAAAAAATGAATTCTGCGAATCGACCAAATATTTTGAAATCTTATGGACTAGTGCTAGTGCACATCCTTAAGACGCGAGTTTTGTGTGTGCGATTGCTTCGTCCTGCCGAAACTACTTATTCTCCAAACCAAGTTCGTAGATTAGCAGAGGCAAGAGTCACCAGTCACTGTTACAGTTTTGGCGACCTCCATCTTAGAAAAATATGGATCGTTCATTGTCCCAGGTAATGGGATAACAAAAATGGACTTTGAGAGTATGATAAGGATCTTCTCTTACTTCAAAGCAAATTTATGGTGACTTAAAAACGGTAATTTTGCTGATATCCGCTGTACGGCAGCGATATTCTGAACCAAACAAGTATTCGAAGTCCTCACACCGTGAAAGTTAAATAACGTTGCTACTACCATATTTAATTCCTAACTAAATGTTCTATTAGTTGGCACTTCGATTACAAATTCTGCCACTCTAGACATTCGATTAACAAAATTACGGGTGGCCCATCTAGCGTTTGCAATTTCAACTACCGGTCTTTTCGAGTGTGGCAAGACTTACGTCATCGATGTCGTCTTACATTTACGAATTGGGTCCCTTTACGTTTTAACAAAGTTGGCAAATATTGAAAACTTACTTTCGAAGAGGTGAGTGTTCTATCCGAACTGTTTACGTGGAAAGTTCAGTAGAAATGAAATGCTTACGTGGCAATTTTATTATTAGAGAAACCCACACATGCACGTGTATTTACAGCGTCAGTCGAGAACATTGCAGGTCTTGTTCAGAATGTGTCTGAGCATCCTTCAAATTCAACTCGCCATCATGCTCAGTAATTGAATATTTCACGCGGTTCTGTGGCGAGAATTTTGATAAATACTTCGGTATGAAGGCGTACAAATTTCAATTAGTGGAATAGCTGAAGCAAAATGACCATCCGCGACGTTTTCGGTTCACTTATTGAGCTGTAGAATGCTTAGAAGAAAATGAGCATATTTACTGAAAAACCATCTTTTCCTACAAACCCGATGCATCCACAACGAGTGACGTTTGGCGTGGATTTTTAGCTGGCGGCATTATTGGTCCATTTCTTTCGAAAATGTAGGAGCTGTCCTTACAGTTGCGTTACCGAATTGTAATAAATGAGTTTTAGTTGCTCAGAATTCAAGAGGAAGACACTCACGACATTTGGCTTCAACAAGGCAGCGCAACTTGCCACACAGCAAACGCAACAATCGGTATTTTGTACTTTGTCTTTGGGGATCGAATAATCAGCCGTAACGGAGATGTCAATTGGCCACCATGCAGCTGCGATTTGCCTCCGTTCGAATTTTATGTAGAGAGCCGTCAAGGATAAGTGTTACGCTAACCATAGAAACTATTTAAGACTTGAAAGATCAATTCGAAGTTGCCGAAAAATTGGGTTGACAGAATGGGATACTCTTAAGCCAATCGTGGAACTCATTCGAATTTTTTTTTCCAAAATGTACAAAGTATTGGAGGCACCCATGTATCTGTGTCGATTCCGGGACCGAAATCCAAAAATCTATTTTCATAAATGCGAATTCTGGAGGTCCTGCAAACATTTGTTTCCATCGTATTCTACTGTTGCCTTTTCGATATAGGTCACGATTTTTGAGTCCTCCACTGATTTAAAACAACTCGGATACAACTCGGAGTCCTTGACCAGCAGATGTATTGATGGAAAACCGATAGAAAAATTTTCTTATTTTTTTCATTTTGCATGACATTAAAGAAATCAAAACACCAGACAAACATCCTTTTTATGTTACTCACAAAATATCGTAGATTCACCTGCAATTCACACAAAAAAGTTGTTTATATCCGTTAAACAATAAAATTATTTTCGAATACATGTACGTTTTATAGTATGTGTAAAACAAAATCTCAAATCGACAAATGAAAATTTTGTTGGTATTTTCTTTCAAAAGCAAATCAATTTTGCCTTCTTTGAGTATAATTCTGCGTAAAAGTTTACATTGTTGTTGCTTTTATACGTTACGACTTTATCAGGAAATTTTTTTTTGTCTTGGAAATTCAATTGACAAATAAACAAATGAGACAAAAAATTTGTTGATCCAGATTTTCTTTAAGTTTTTTGCTTTTTAAGCACAGATTTAAACTCAGAGAATACGGTTGTTGATTTGTTGTTTGCTGTAAAAAAGTTGAAATTATTTTTTGCTGTTTCGTTTCCTGTTCCTTTAATGTTAAGATAAGGAATTAGGAAAATTGATAAGGGTTAATTTTCTCCAATGGATATTACTTAATCTGTGACGCGTGCCTTAATTATCTTGCGTAACATTCAAAACGTAAGCAACATTTAAGATTTTTAGTTGTTGCTGTTCCTTTAATGAAGAATAATTTAATGTAATGAATAATTTAATGTTTTTATTAATTCTCCGACATTTTTCTAAGAACTTACAGGTTTATATACTAAATTAACACGTTTTCTGATTTCTCTGAATTTGTCTGCTCTATGGTAACGCTCTAAATATAAAAATGAATTAGAAAAAATTGGGATTAGCGCAAAGTATGGTAACAACGACATTGTTGTTATGCTTACAGCTAGGATTTACCTGGAAAAATGTAGTTAGATTATTTCTAGAAAGAATTAAAGTTTGAGGATTGAAGGTAAATAGAAATCATAACTCACACATTACAATATTCTATCGCAACATATTATACCATGGATATTTTTTCTTGAAAATTCGTTTATGGGGACGTCAAGTGGGACCAGGATTCCTTGATAAAAATTAATGACTTGTTTTTTCGAGAACCGGGAATCGATTGCGATGGATCCTGATGTGAGGAAAAATCATTTAAAATGTCCCGGGTTTCGTATTTAATTTTTTTTGGTTTGCACGATTTTGGTAAAAAATTGGTAAACAGGGTTTTCAATTGCAGCGGGTCGATGCAGAGGGTCCACATTTCGGGAAAAATCGTTCAGGGGTTTGTCCGGTGGTGCCCAGGGTCCTTTTTTCTTATTTTTGGTTCGCACGATTTGTATAAAAATTGGGTGGTGGAGGGTTTCCGAATGTCAGGATTTCCAAGGTCGTCCAATGGGGTCTGGGTACGTTTTTAACATTTTGTTTCGTCTCGTACGGTCTTTATAAAAATTGACGTTTACGATCGTTTTCGAGAACTAGAAACCGATTTTTGAGTTAAGTATGAGGGATCGATTCTGATGGATCCTAATTCGGGGAGGAGGGGGGGGGGGGGGCGAAGGAGGGGTATTGATGGGGCTTTAGTGGCCTTCTTATAACATTTTACATATTTGGTTTTAACGATTTTGATAAAATTTGGTGGGACAGGGTTTTTGTATAAATGGAAACGATTACAAGAAGTTCTGATATTTCCAGTCGCGCTGCGTTGCCTTGCGCACATACGCGTTATATTACAACATATTGTCGGATACGAATATATTGTAACATGTGAGAAGTTACATCATCTTGCGTCATATTGCGCTATGTTGTGTGATGATGCGTCATGTTGCTTGATGATGCAATTTGTTCACAGTTGTTGCGTGATGTTCCACAATGTTGCGTTATGTTGGCTTGAGACTTTTAATATTTTATTTTGCTTGATCGATTTTGATAAAATTTGGCGGGGCAAGGTTTAAGAATGCAAGGAAGTGTTTAAACCTAGTTCTGATTTCTGCAAAATTCATTTGGAAGTCCTCCGGATTGTTTGCCGTGCTGCGCCAAATTGCGTGATGCTGTACTATGTTGTTGTATTGTGCACGGTGATGTAATATATTGCTTGCAACATCTAGCAACAGATATTGTGCAACATCTAGCAACAGATATTGTACCATGTTCCGTCATGTGTAATATGTTTTGTCCCGTTGCATTATGTTGTATCATGCTGCACACTGTTGTATAATTATGTATCATGTTACGTCATGTTCTTCATGTTCAGTCTTGTGTTTTCTTTAATTAGATAGCTTTTGTTAAGTTGTAGTTGTATATATTGCGGAATATTGTGTTGATTGTAGCAAGGTGACACTGTATAGTTAGAGGGTGAATTCCCAGTACTTAATTTTTTCGGTTTACACGATTTTCACGTATTTTAATTTATTTTTGGCACTCGCACTATTTTAATAAAATTTGGTGAAATAATTCGTTTTCTTACCAGGAATCGATTGCGATATTTCCTGCTTTTTGAGAATATCGTTTAGGGTGTCAGTCAGTAGAATCCGTTCCCTTACCCCTAAAAAGGTTCTTCAAACACCACCAGGAGTCGCTTGTGGTGGGGCTGATTTCGAGAAAATTCGTTCAGAGGGTCGTACGGTTGGAATCGATGAAGAAGCGTTTTCGTTTTCTAGTACTAAGTATCATTAATTTTTTTGCACGCCAGATTTTAATTAAATTAGTAAATGGAAGGTTTAAATGCCAGGAATCGATTTAGATGAGTTCTAATTACGAGAAATAATTTTTGATTCGACCTATTTTGATGAAAATGGCAATCATACAAGTTTTTTGTAGGAGCGATTTGCGATTAGCCCTACTTTCGGAGAAATTCGTTTAGAGACCCATCAGGTCAGGATTAAATTCCGATTGAATTTATATTTATTCATGATGACTTTTGGTGGGGCTTGGGCTTTCTTTAAACATTATGTGCAGCCGGCTAAATTTCATGGACGTAGGTGTGAGGTATGATGCAATGCTTCAGTAAACCACTTGAACCAAGAAGACTCCTAAGGCAAGCACAGGCCCTACACAAGAGGCCGACACCCTGCCACAACTAAGTGACATTACATGGTACGGACGTCTTCACAACTGAAAAAGATCTTCATCCGGAGAGACAACTTTAGGAACTCCCACTTCCCCATTATATACTCTGACAGCGAAACTGCCGGAGTGCCACGGAAAAACCAAACTTTTCCATAGACCAGGCAGATTTAATTAAAACAGAATCATTTGGAGCTTTTTCAATTTTTGCAATAATAGCTGTGTTTTTTAACGCTTAATCTGATCCGGTTCAGTCCATGATTCATGAAACAATACAAAGACGCTTACTAGATTTGAAATCAAAATTTGTGATGTAAAACTAAGATTGGATCAAGTTTTTCGTAAAAAATTTTGAACTGATTCGGAGCAACGGGTGTCATGAAACACAGCTAATGTTCAAAAGTTTAATATTTACACAAAACGGTAGCGATTATTTTTTTGTCTAAGGAGCTGATTGACTTTGTTTAAATAAATTAAAATATAAAATTTGCAGTTATCAAGGGTTGACCTTGTTGGCTTTCTGAAATTTAAGTAGGGATAATATTTCTAAATATACTAGACAGTTTTACCAAAAGCCTTGTCCCTAATTTATTGCTCTAGAAAATAAATTTCCACCTCGTGTTCATATCTTCTAATGCACAATAATTTTTCAACTCAATCGTACCGTTCTGATTGGCACTATACCGGCTCACTCGTTTAAGTGTGCCTCGGTTCTGAATATATTGATAATGACCCTAATAATTTTAGTGTTGCCTGAGGTAATAATTAATTTTTTCTAGGATAACTTTCTTGGCTAAGTTCGCATACATCAATAACTCTCCATGCTTTATTTTTTCCTTATATTTAAAAATTGGTTCCATAGTTTTATTTTTTTGAAATATTGACCATAAACTTGAAATAACGTATTTGGTTACACAAACACAGAGAGTATCTTTCCAATTTTTTCCTTGGACATTTTCCATGTAGATTCAATATGACTATTTATTTAAAGCTTTTCTAAAACATATTCTATAATTTTGATCAGAACTCACTTTAAAATCCATCCAATTTTACAAGTCATATTCCATAGCTAAGAAATGACCGACTTTCTTCCGGTTCATTGCATGTGTCATGAAACAACGAAAAGGCGGCCACTAGATTTGAAATCAAAATTTATTATCTAAAACAGAATTTTGATCAGGATCGGACTCTAATTTAGTAATTTAAATCATATATTAAAATATTTTTGTAAAGAATAAGGTAGATAGTCTTTCCATTTAGCGCAAATTGATTTGAATAAAAAGCTTTCGGCAATGTGCTTTCTTCGATAATTTACGGTATATTAAATATGAGAAGCGTATTGTATACGGTGGTGGTACGATGCTGGTGGTGTTCCATCTTATATCAATGGGTGCCTTCGTCGCATTATTTTCCTTTTTTTTTAATCCACATACACAACATCAACAAAATGATAACGCACAGTGAAAATAGAATGAAAAACATTGCGAAAGGAAAATGGAAATTTGTTTATTTACGCAACATAACTTTTTCATTATTCATAATTTATACTGATTCACCCCGCACCCCGGAAATATTTCTACAAATTTTGTTCTCTAAGGTAATATTCTTAATCCAATTCGTTTACGGAACGGATATACGAGTACACATAGCATGACTGAGCTCTCGACTAATACAAGATTGTTGTAATTGTGTAAAATTGTTTTTCATTTCAAGCACGTGTCACTTAAAAAATTGATTTTTTGTGACCTTGATTTGTTATTTTTCTCGTATATACATCTTATGATGTTCATCTTCTGTTTGAGAATGAATATTTAATTTATTATTTTTCCAGTGAAATTCTACTTAACGCTACTCGTAATGCATACATTATTTCGCTTATGAAGTGCCATAAATTATGATAGTATATGTGTAGTAATTGAATTAATTGAGATTGTTGATACTGTAATATCACCCCGTATATCTTTTGTTTTGGAATCGGGGCACCCGCCACTTTAGACTTAATCCAATTGAAATTATAAACAGACGTAAGAGGAGTAAAATTTATTTTTGAATTTTTACTAATCGATTTTTAATATCTATTAAGTCATAAAAAAAGGAACGTCAAGATGTCAACTGTCATACATCAAAAAAATAAAGCGGAGCGAAGCGATGACAAAAAAATTAGAAGAACAAAATATTAACTTATTCAAGAAACAACATCTTGCGACATTTTAATCTTATGTTTTTTGCCTTAAAAAATTAGGTCATTGAAGTTTTATCGTATTTACTACGAACATAAAAAATATTTATGTCTTTACGAGTAAATCAGTCTTGTTTGTATTTGGTAGCAAATGAAAAATATTTTTTTTTTAATGAAAATGGATAAATTCCAGCATAACTAGCGGTGCCAATTGAAATTGACAAAACAATTCGATTCATTAACATCTTCATTCAAGTGGTTATCTATAGATTTTAATGTGGTCGCTGTTGTTGACAATTTTCCTTTTTGTCTTAACATAACCGATTTGAATAAATTTTATTTGACTTGTTGTCAATATTAGCATTACCGACCAAATATGCACATTGGTTAAGCTTTGGCGATTGGATCGGGAGGTACTATGTTTGAATCCCGATAGGGGCAGAATGTTAAAGGTAATTTTCATCATCAGATTACGATTTGTGAAGAAAAGGAACAAAACTATGACCCCCTGTCGCATTGCAGATCTCATGGGCCGACCCATCTTCCAACTTTAGTTCTGTATTCTGAATGCACTCAGCATGAATTGAAATTCTTTTGAGGAATTAGATCTTTTAACTTGATTACAATCTTTTGACTCGGTTTGAAATAAGTTGAATGTATATTGAGCTGTACGGACCTGTGGCACTGTTCTGGCTTTCCGTGGGAATAGATAATTGAAAAAAAATATTTGCATATCACGATTGTAATTGTTTCATTCTTGTACACGATTGTAATTGTTTCATTCTGTTTGTGCGTCTAAAATTGGCGCCGATACTATTATAATTCCTGTTACTCACCAGACCTATCTGACCCCGCACCGGAACCTATTTCCGACTTCGAGCAGTATTTGTGTAATATTTAAAACGAACTCAGGGTAACCTGCACGATATAGAATATATCTTGCTTTCCCTTCCACATACTGTTAAAGTAAGCCGACTCGCCCCAGTCGAACAATTTTGATAAAGCAGATTCAAAAATAACACCTATTTGATAACTGAGAAAACTCGATGGAATATATCAAGCAAAACTTCAAAAATTTCCGGTAAATTTGCATGAGAAGATTCCAGAAAAATTTGTTTGAATCAATCGCACACACAAAACTTGAAAATGTCTATAAATTTACCGTTTAAAGTGTCATGGCCATAAATAGATTCAATTGAAAGGTCTTAATGAAGCTGCTCTGCTTAAGCCAAGAAAAATTTCAGGTCAATCTTAATGTTGGGAATCCGGGAGAACTTGATTGAATCGCACACACAAAATTTGCAATTTTCTAAAAATTGGCTGCTTAAAGTGTCAGGGCTGGAAATAGAATAAAATGATAGGTCTTAATAATAGTCGTACCTGGAAAAAATGCAGGTCAAGTTTCACGTTTGGAGTCTTGGAAAATTTGCACACACAAAATTTCTTAATAATTGTTTCACCTTGAAAAAATTTGAGGTCAATTTTCGTGTTGGGAATCCAGGAAAACTCGATTGAATATATCGCACACACAAAATTTGAAATGTTCTAACAATTGGCCGTTTAAAGCGTCATAGATGGGAATAGATTCAAATGAAGGGTATTAATGATGCTCACACCTGTTTCAGGTCCATTTTCGTGTTGAGAGTCCAGGGAAACTCGATTGAATATATCACAAACACAAATTTTCTAAGAATTGGCCGTTTAGATCGCGTCTTTGAGTAGAATTCTTAACTTATTTGTCTTTATGAGAGAAGGTTGGTAGCCTGCCGCTGAACCTGCTCGTTACGTATGTGGATCACGTAAAAATAATAATGCTGGTATGCATGATATATTCAGTCGAATTTTCCGGGATACCCAACATGACAATTAACCTGAAATTTTTTCACGGTGTGTGCATCATAAAGACCTTTCATTTGAATCTATTTCCAGCTATCACACTTTAAACGGTTGATTTTTAGAAATTTTCGAACTTGGTGTATGCGATATATTCAATTGAGTTTTCCAGGACTCCCAACACAAAACTTGACGTGAAATTTCTTAGAGGTGTGAGCATCATTAAGACCAAGATATGAATCTATTTCCAGCCATGACACTTTAAACGGTCAATTCTTAAAAATCTTCAAATTTTGTGTGTGCGATATATTCAATCGAGTTTTTCGGGACTCCCAACAAGAAAATTGACCTAACATTTTTTAAATGATAATTCATTTAAAATATTCTCTAAACATGTCCATATTGAAGTATATCACGTCTTACCTCCACAGACATCTAATATAGCACTTACAGAAATTTGGTTTGGTATATTAGTTTTAATGGTTGGATCACCTACGTGATAAAAAAATGATTCGCGAATCAAGCCAATCAAATCGCTGAAATTTCCCCGCCTGAGATGAAATATTTTTATCTTTGGGCAAATTTTTGATCGCAAGCATCCAACATAGAAAAAACAAAAAACAAATTATGAGCAACAATGACGCTCATTATATCCCTTTTTATACA
This sequence comes from Nephrotoma appendiculata, assembly GCA_947310385.1. Classification (NCBI taxonomy): domain Eukaryota; kingdom Metazoa; phylum Arthropoda; class Insecta; order Diptera; family Tipulidae; genus Nephrotoma; species Nephrotoma appendiculata. The sequence continues at coordinate 297,455,321 of OX371225.1, forward strand.
AAAAAAAAAAAAAAAAAAAAATTAGCTAAATTTAAGTCCAAACCACACAAATGTGTAAATAAAAAAACAGTACGTAATGGCTTTTTGATAAACAATTGCGCTTGATTTGAAGTACAATCCACACAATTGTGTGAAAGCAATGCACAAACGTGTAAGTTGATTAAAAACACATACATTAAACACATTAAAAACACATATAAATGTTTGACATGATTTTTTTGTCTTACCCACACAATTGTGTGGGTATGTGGGAAAAGGGATAAATAATTTTGCTGTTTTTCTGACATTTCTATATGACTCACGTCAATATCAAAAACAAACAAAGACGCGCCATTTTCATTGTTGGCATTTGGTGTTTTAATTTTGTCGTGCGTTTACATAATTAATTAATTTTAATATTTAATAGATGTATTAAAATTGTGAAAATAATTTGTAATTTTGTGCGACGTATTTTCAAAATATCTTGTGTACTAAAATGTTGTGTAATTGTAGATTTATTACATTGAATAAAATTCGGAAATAGGACAGCCGATGTGATCACTTACCATTTCAAGGGATTCTGTGCCACGTCGCTAATATTACAGTAAAGCAGGATAATCATAAACGTAAATTAGATATGCTTGAAAACTTAATTTTAAATAAGCGTTTGACGGCTGTAGTCATGTGAGTAGATCGTTTGTTTAAATCAATAAACTATCTCCATTTAACTTTTGAATGAATATTACAACATTAATTTAAGCGATTTGGACGTACTATAAAGGATTCGAAAAGTGCAGATATAGGCGAACAACTGGTACAAATGAATTTAACTAGCCACCGTAAAATGATCACACCGATGCACAGCGCCAATTGTAATCCTTTACCACAATAAGCAGAAGAGTGAATGGTAGAGTAATAAATAATTGGATTGGCTAGATCGGACAAGACTGAATTAGATCAAATTTTTTTCCACTTTTGTCTTTATTTTATGAAAAATAAAATACATATTTTATTTTATATTTATACTATCGCATATTGTTCGTATAATAATTTTACGCCCATTCAAACCGTTTTCTATTAAATCACGAGCAAAAGTCCCAGGCGAGGTACGATTCGTTAGAATAATACTGTTGTTAGAATTTGAAGCTCATTGTACAAACAAATCACGTGCTTATTCACATTCAATATCGGAAGTAGAAGCTAACACGATCTTTGGGCTCGGAACTTTATTTAAATCCGCCAAATTGTGACACAACTGCAAATGCCGAAATTGAAACGGATTGTTATGGGTATCCAAAACTTTTCATCAATTTATCACTCATTCATTCGATTTGTGATTTAGCAAACTCAACAACATTTCTTTTATGTGCGAAATTACAATATATAATTTCTTATATTATTAATTAAAACTTGTTGGTATTGAGTTATAAATAAATTATTAAAATTGAAATATGGAAGACACTATTGAAAATTTTAATAGTATGTATTTTGCTTTATAATAATTATACCGATGCTAACAAGTTGAAATGTCTGACATTTTCAATAATAAACAATTTTTTGTCTTTGTTTTCACCAATACTACTACAAAAGTCGGGTAAACTTTTTTCGTGTTCATTTTCATAAAATCCGGGTAACTTTATGTTGTATTTTAGAATGACCACGCTATAAGTTTTGTGTAATAAGTATAAAAGTATTAAAGCTATCGGGTGTTCTTCAGAATGAATAAAATGAACGAATGTTGATGAAAAATGAAATGAATGTTTTTATTTTATTTTATTTAATTATCAGTCGTCACCACAGCCAAACACAACACACAAATTGAAATGGTTGAAAACGACAAATGAAACGTCAAGTAAAATAGCTTAATATTTAGAGCAATAGCTTTTGTTTCTAACTTCATATTGTGATCAAATTTTTTTGATCACGTACGTGAACCAACCATAACTGTTTCGAATGAAAATTCCTTATTTTACATTTTTTAGTTGTTTTTAGGAAGATCAAAATAAAAATTTCTAATATAAATGATTATTTTTCTGCTTAAAATTGGTATCTGCATTATCGACATTATTTAGCTGGAGTGTTATCATTTTCGTTTGATTAGTCACAATTTGCAATATCGACATTTTTCGACTAGAATCAGCTAACTTTAATAGGGTTCCTACCACCTTGTTTTTAACAGCTTGCTCGAACATAGCAATAGGTATCTTCCGTTATTTTTAACCAGGATGTTACCTGTTTTTTATTTCCGCCTGAAAGAGGAATTGATTTAATACCATCTGGGTTCCTGCGAAAAGATCGACAAAGCTTTGGTTATCGTGAGTTTATTCTGTCAGTAAAACAGGTGTTCCGATTTTTTTAGAAATACTAAACTGGGTCATGTGCAGTCTATTTCTGAATTGAGCATTTATTCAATTCACATTTCTTGGCATCGAAACAATTTACTTCCTAGTGCCTAGTCCCATCCCAATTAAACTTTGTTTTTATTTACTGAAGCTTATCTGTAGTGCGCGAATGTAAACGTTTCTCATGAGAATTAAAATTGTTCTGCGTCTATGTTGTATAGTATGCAGAATCACGTCCAATTCTATATAATAGTACGTAAGTTTGCCGTAGTTAGTAAGGATTTTAATTATATTGTTATGATTTTGCCTTGTCACTCAAGGTTCGAATCACTGGATTCTGAATAAATACAACTGCTTCAAATTTGAACTTACACAATTTATTTACACAACACAATTTATTATACAACACAAAATTAACAATTATGTATTACAATTATAACACACTCTTTAATTATCACTTTAATAATCGCTTTAATAATCACTTTAATAATCTTTCTATTTAACCTTCACTGTATCACGTTTAAAATAAGACTCAGCATTCCACGTCAACGCGCGCCTTTATATACTAAAATATTTGTTTCTAGAATAATCCTAAATGCGCATCGAGCAAATATGTTAGTATAGAAATGACGCCTAAATGTTGAACCAAATCATAATTTATAAATGCAATTGAGCAATTAATGAAATTAACTTATTCTATTCTAATCTAGGTGTCACCGTAACAACATGTTTCTTTTTTAAATGAGTATAAGACACTTTCACGTATAAAAATGTATGGAGCAAAAAGTCAACAAAAAAGTTGTACCTTGTTTTCGCTTTAGTTGAGAGCTGGTGGTCAAAATTCCTCTAGGCTGTTAAAACCTCTACCCCGAGATGTCACGGTATTTCTTTCTGTTTCAGTTTCCTCCTAAAATAACACAACACAATACGAATATATTGCATCCCCTTATTAGAAGGTATGTATTCCGTGACAGTTGTCTTTTTATTCCTAATATACAATAGCTAGAGCGAGTAATCTTCAGTGAACACAATGTTTAGGGAGAAAATAAAAACTTGAAAAAACAAAAAATTATTTTTAAAATTCCATAGCGAGGAAATGACTGTGGGTCAGCTTAATTTGCTAACTCTAGTACTGTTTTCCGTTGCATCACAATAATTCACTTTAGAGTTGTTTAATTATAACTATAAAAAAGGCTTATTTAATTGTTTTTTTTAATAATTTTACTTTATTTTAATTTAAATGTTATACATTTTAATTCTTAACAACAATTAATTACTTTTATTTTACTAAAAAAATCCACCACCTCAAACCATTTCATATCGTATACTACGATATATGTCTCATTGGTTACTTTGATATGCAGTTAACTGCATTCCATCGAATAATGAATATTGTAATTTGCACGGTTAGTACTTCCAAAACGATCGAAGCAAAGGTTTTTTTAAATTACCAAAAATTTCGCCTCTAAATGGTCATAACTTTTTTGTTGTTGTCGTAAAGGAGTGAAATAACTTTATTGTATTCTAGAATGAGATTTTATTCTAAACAATTCATTATTTAATAAAATTGGTTTAAGAAAAATGGCTTATGGACTACTAAATCCTAAGAAATATGTAATAGTATTAAAAATGTCGCCTAAATTCATTGGACATCAGTTCTATAGAATAAAAGCTCCAAATGACCCCCCAATCTGTCAATTTTGTCGTTGCACGCGCCAAACACCCTGTATAGTTCATTATTATTAGTTGAAGACTGAATATAATTCAAACAGAGAACAATTTTGGAAACCTTTCATTATTATCTCGAATAAATAAAAGCCCGAGGGATTAAACATAATTGTTCCATGCAATTAGAAAATTATACTTAACATAAAATTAAAACTATTCAAATCTTAATACCCGAGTAAACAGTTACATTTTTTATATGATGAAATCTGGGTAATAATAATTTTCATAAATTGAAAATGGTTTGCTTTAAAAACATATTTTGGTTGCTCATAACTGTCGTCTGCGATACGGTAATTTCTCGTTAACATTTTAAAAATCGAAGAATAAAATTTAAATATTTTCGATCAACAAACAATAAAATAATTTAGAGCTTTGAACTAAACCAAATCCATAAATAAACTAAACAAATATTTGCTAACAAAAATTCTGTAAATCATTAATGGAGAAAAACAATCAACTCTACTACTATTACAAGCAAAACACAGGTCCACATAAATTCAAAAAATAGAAAACAACCAAAACTATGAAAATCGAAGTCGTTACGAAGAAATTGAAAAATGTAAATCGAACTGATCAAATTTACATAAAACACCGATTTAATTCAATTGATTACATTTCGTTATTTTCGTTTTTCAATTTGCCATGTCATGATACCGCCACTAATCGATAGTCGGTAAAAATTGGGAAAAGAAATCGAAGAAAATTGAAACCATTATTTTAATCGAATCTGTGCAAATTGAATTTTACGCAAAATAATAATTAACTTACAGAAGTTTGTTTGAGAGATAGAAAAAATTATGCGGAAAGAAAATGATAACAAAAAAATTAAATTAAATGAAAGAAATTGTAAAACTTAAATTGATTGTTTGCTTTTAAAACAATTATTGATTTTCCAGCAATCTCAATGTATTCTGGTCGTAGTACGTGCATTTTATGTGCAGCCATTTCTTACCCGACTATGATAAGATTGTGTATGTTGAATGAAAATGTGATTTTTGGAATATATTTTGTAATATGACCACCTGGGTCGAAGCTCAGCCGTTTCTTAATCGATCATGATGAGAATGGATATGTTTGATGGAATTGTGATTATTTAATGATTTTTTCAATGAATTCTGGAATATGACCACCTGGAATGGAACAGGACCATTTTTTCACCGAACCTTTTTGAAGTTTCTAAAGCTTAAAAACGTCTTACATTTCTGACGTTATAACCTTGGTTGGACGTTAAAACTGCAGAAAACTACAATTTTCGATAAATTATACACCAATATTTGAATGAAAAAATTGTATTCCAAATTTAATCACTGCATTTAGTATAATTTTTGTCTAAATACAATTTTCTGATTTCATTGTACAAATAATGATTACTAAAGTTATTTCTTTGATACGACATAAGTTGTGTTGTCAAGTGTGTGAAGTTATCTCAGTATTTCATCGCAGAAAAATAGAACATGTTCATCAGGCAATACTAGGTATAGCCCATCCCAGGATTTTTAAATTCATCCCATAAAATTTTAAAATGCCGCAAAATATGATAACAGATTATTTAAAGTGGCCATTCTTCAAAAATCTTTCATAAAATTATGAAAGCCAGATGTACGTTGAGATTGGCGCGAAAGCCATTCTTTATTTAAATAATTGTTCTGTACGTTTGTTTGAAATTGAACTCCTCCTAAACGGTTTGACCGATATGTGTGTGTTTGAATGGGTTTCTAGATGGTTATTATTCGCAATTGGACTCGGTGGATGGCACTGCGAACGGGCTCTAGGATTTTATTTTAACGAAAATTTTATTTTTAACTTTTTAAGATTTCTTGCATATCAGAGCATCTAACCCAAATATTTCACTACCCCCCACCACCCCAATCTTTATATATATATATATATATATATATATATATATATATATATATATATATATATATATATATATATATATAATTATTCTGTACGTTTGTTTGTAATTGAACTCCTTCTTAACGTAGAGGTCATTATGTTGTATTTACATCACAAGAGATCTATAATGAGATTTTAAGATCCTGGGTACCATTAATTTAAATCTGAATTCTGAATTCAAGAAACCTTAAAAAAGTAAAAAATAAAATTTTTGTTAAAAAATAAAAAATAAATTTCTTAGTGCCCGATCGCAGTGCCACGTACTTGGTCCAATTGTAAATCTAAACCATCCAAAAACCCACCGAATCATACACACAGAATTTCTTTAAAATTGGTCCAGCTGTTTGGCAGGCGTTTAATTACAAACACACGTAACGAAGAAAAACATATACCAAAGATTTGGGGGCGGTGAAATTTTGGGGTTATATGTTCTGATATGCGAGAAATCTTAAAAAAAATCGTTAAAAAATAAAATTAAAAATTCCTAGAGCCCCGATCGCAGTGCCACCCACCGGGTCCAATTGCGAATATTAACCATCTATGATCCCATTCAAACACACACATATCGGTCAAACCGTTTAGGAGGAGTTCAAGATTTTTGAAGAATGGCCACTTTAAATAATCTGTTATCATATTTTGTGGCATTTTAAAATTTTATAGGATGAATTTAAAAATCCTGGGATATGGGGTATACATGATAAACATGTTTTATTTTTCTGGGATGAAATACTGGGATAACTTCATGCACTTGTGTTGTCATCAATGTTCAGTGTGATTATTGAACTTTCGAGCAGAAAATTATCATTCCGAACCGCACCTTAAACTATTTTGAATAGGAACTACAGAACATCTGAAAGGATCTCAGAGAACCAGACCATCAATATATTGATCGAAATGGAGAAACCTAGAAGCCCGACTTAATTTAGCAATCCAGGAGTGGCGCAGTGGAGGCGGTTATGTCAAAATTCTTAGTAAATAAATATCATTTTCTTGTTACGGAGACGGATGTTTTTCTAAAATGGTTTAAAGATGCAGCAATTCAGAAATTTTTACTTGTATATATTTACAAGTGTTTCAATACGGTATTTATTACTTATAGCCCAACAGTGTCAAACTTTGAGTCGGATTTGAGTTCAATTACAACGGCAGAGAGCTTCAATGAGAGCAATTGGGAGGAAACCATATTTACCACATCTTGTACGACCAAATCCACTGGAACGGGCCAGCCATAACCAGCTCATTTTTCAAAAACCACAGAACCCAGCTTTTTAATCAGCTGATGCAGAATTCGAAATCGTTGATAAATATTCACAGATAAAATTACAATATGAATACGATTAAATTTTTCGCCGATAAATCAAAAATTGTAGAGTAAATAATATTAAATTATGTAACTTGATTCGACGTCGAAAAGTATTAATTTATTTACAATGATTTGACTTATAATTGACGAATTTATAACAATAATAAATTAAAATATATTTTAAAAATCTGTGCACAATTCTGAGTTTGGCCATAGTAAAGCATTGTCATTCGTAATATAACTGGCAAATTTTTTTCTACTAAGAACCACCATCTGGATTATTAGACTCCTTTGGATATTGTGCAGCCCATCAATATTTGCATCCCCTCTCCATTCACCCAACACTAAATCGCCATCTTGTATGTAATAGTCCTCAAAATAATTACTGAAATACTGGTACCGATCATCCGACCTCATTCTTAATCAATGCTGATCACAGTATAGGCTTCAAAATTCCTGCTCGAAAATTCGATATTTTGAGCTCAGAATGTCGAAATTGTTTTCAACCACTCGGCTCTGGATAATCTGAAATAAACACTTTTTTGTCATGTGATAGAACAGTTGTTCTTCTTCTAGGATATGGACGCATATAATATTCGCTATCAAGGATAATGCTTTATCACCAACAAAGTAATATAGTGTCATTATTGTACTGCCCGAAATTAGCAGCTTCATTTGGAATTTGCAATGAATCGTATGTGTTTTATAATACGCTTTCCAAATTCGCTCTTACTAAATATTTGAATATTATTTATTCCAGATACTCCAATATCAGCTAATATGCATTTCTATAGTGCCTAGCCCCACCTAAATACTTCAGAAGATTCCAAGTATAATTAATTTCGGCAAAATATTTTACCCTCCTGAATTGGAGAAAAACATGTGGTTTTAATGGTTTTCCTTACTACTTACCATATGGTTAATGATAGCTTTCCGGTTCAACCATATGCGAAAAAGAATCAAACATTTCGGGCGTCATGTTGTTTCTGCATTCTGCATTTTTTAATCAACTATAATTCGAAAAACAAATCTGAAACGATGAACGAACGAAAGAACTAAAGAACGCAACAATAAATCCGCCTTCACTGCATTTTAAATTTGAAAGAAAACATGTTTAGGTCTCATCGCCTAAATGTTACATCTTTGAAATACCAAAGTCATCTCTCGTCGATAGTCAGAAAGAAGAAATGTATTTGTTGACTTCAAAAGCTTCAGCAACAATGATTTTAATAATATTGAGCGCCATTTCGCCATCAATATTGAGCGAGATTTTTACTACATCGTTGATTTTACCTATAATTAATAATTACCTAGTAACATATTGAACATTTTGCCCATAAACCATAATATCAACACATACACCCGTGACCACTTTATGTACAAGGCTAATACATAACTATTATAAGTTCAGTGAAATACTAGTTTCTTTTAATACATAAATAGGTGGGATGGCGAACGAAGATCAAATATTAGCACTAGCATTATTCTTCACTCAGCTAAAAACTTTTAAAAAATATATGCACGACTTGCTTAACTTTAGTTAAAACTTTTTTTTTCTCGTGTCTAGTACGCAGCCCTCTTACAAGAAGGGGAGGAGGGGTACTAATTTTAGCACTAATGTATGTCCCCCGCGGAATAATTAAATTTTGATGGACATTTTTTTCGTGTAGAGTGCATATTTTTCGAGCTTTTTGAAAGTTTCAGCTTCATGTATTTCAGATTATCGGGAAATTTCATACCCGTCGTATATTAAGTAAGCACATGTTTAAACAACAACCACTATTTCTGACAAGGAAGACTCAGTTATTTATTTAATACTCAAAACTAAAATAACAATTTTAAATTTTAATTAAAATTTTGATAAGTTGGGAATTGGTTCAAAATAGGGTCAAGGGAGAAATAACGTTAAAAAACTTTCATTTTGACAACAATAACAACTACTTTTGAGAGCAAGATTTAAAATTATTATAAAAGCTCTAATAAATTACTAAATGTATTTTGTTTAGTGTTGCATAAATACAAATATAAAATAATAAATTTTAGGTAACCTCGTCGTATTAAATTTTCAAAACTTCTATTGGGCAAATTAAGATTAATGATCAAAAAGAGAGTGATTTGTGCTTTGGTTTACTTTAATATATAAAACTTTTTTCTTCTTGTTCTGTTAAAGATTTAGAAAGCAAATAACAACAAATCTCGGACTAAACCAAAAGTTTTGACCGAGTTCGAAACAACGAATAAACATGAACAACATTATGTGAGGTCACGGCAAAATTATTATAAACGAAGTACAGAAATGAAATGGGTGAAGATACGTGATAAGAAAATATTATCTATATATAACGAGGTAGCAATGGATTGGGAGGATTATGTTATAGCAAACAACAATATTTAGTCAGGGTGTGTATTATTTATATAAAAGCGGGAACCAGAATGCGGGTTGATTAGTTGATTAAGTTTAGATAATCAAGGGGCACCACAAACTCATGAATTCCTAAATCCCGTGATATTTATTAGCCAAACAAATATACTTTAATGAAAATAGATAAAAACGCTACACATATCACTTCACCTTTGCTCGATTTTCCAAATCACGTGTTCCGTATATAATTAATGAAAAAACAGAATAAAACTGCAAAACAGAATAAAATTGTCTTACTATAAAACTCTGAAAAAGTTAAAACCTCACATTCAAAATAAAACTTAATTAAGTATCTAGTACTTACACTATAATATAAGTTAGAATCGTGGTAACAAATAAAACAATAGTACGAAATGTATAACAGACAAAAAACTATTAATTCAGTAACAACAACAAAACATTAAAAATTATTAGTTTTTCCTTTTGGGTTTTCCACCTCCAAGCAAATCACGTTTCATAACCCAATCCTTATATTTAACGTCGTTTTTCATTTTATACAATACTGATGTTTAGTTGCTTGTAATGAACACTTTGTTATAAAATATTAAATTAAAAAACAACAATAACATTTTCTTGTTCCTGTTTATAGTAGCATTTAAAAATTAATCAGTTGCGCTTATTCCACACGAGCTACTTGAGGCACCTTTAGTTCAGCGACGGAAAACATTTCCCATATTTGTCAAAAACAATTCGACCTAGGTGTACACCTTCCATCATACCACAAAAACATTATGCCAAAAATGTATTCTGCGGAAAATCCCGGTAAAAATCCCCCATATCAAAACAAACACAAAAATATAATTTCCTGCTTTATCGTACAAAAACGTTTTGCTAAATTTCCTAAAATTAAATTAAAAGTTTTTCAAACAAAAACGACAAAACAGAAATAAAAAAGAAATTTTCGTTTCCCCAGATAATTTTTCACGACAATCAACTGAATCTGTATCCACTTTGTGATTACCTTTTCTATTTGTACGTTGAAACTGGAAAATATATTGGTGTAATTTTTCTTAAATTTCCCCAACATAAAAATCTCCTGAATTATATTTACACTAGCATAAATATGCCATTTATATCAGCTGATTCCTATAGTTGGATAAGGTATACAATTTGTATGATACTGGAAGCCGAAAAACAATTTTCCTTAAATTCAGTTTCGTTTTACCCGTTCATGCGTACAGACCTATTTTTGTTCATGATATTTTATAGATTTTCACACCAAGACGAAAAATCGATTGGTGTTAAAACGAATAAAAAAAATATTTTTTGATACTTGGAATTTAAATTTGATACTTAAAGCGATATAATTATCAATTATGTGTTAGCTCAAGCAAATTATTTTTGAATTAAGTTAACAAATATTGGAATATATTTTTTGTAGAAATTTGGAAAAGAACAAATTGATTATAATGAAATTTTCACAAGTGTGGTAAATTTTACCATTGAAAAATCATGGTAGAAGCCTTTTACCATTGAAAAATTATGGCCAGTATCGACTTTGTGATTTTTGTTCGTGGACTGTACAAATGAGACCGCCGCTACTGCAAATAATGTTCTAAAATTAATTTACATAAATTAGTTCAGGCTAACATTTTTTACTTCAAATTTTTTGTATAGATATTTTGTATATTTCATCGTATGTTCTTCCCAAAACCCATGGCTGTGCTAGCACCATTTTATATAATATTCGAAAAAAGCCAATAAACTATATTAAAAATTAGAACTTTATACACAGTTGAATATTTACACCAAAAACAGAGCTTTCAAATTAAACTTCTTCGAGCGACGGAACTTCAATGAATAAAATTTTCGCCACGTAATAAAATGTGAAAGCACAAATTTATGGAAGAATTAATACGAGCTATCAATCACACTGCACAAATTTTATTCCGAAAATATCAGTCAAATACCCTAATATTTATATGTAGCTTGTAAATCCAACAGACAATAAAATTCGGTTGAACACAGAACCCATTCGTGTAGCCGCCTAATCTGTATGCCGACCTTTTGCTTAATAAATGGATGAAAATTAGAATAATGAAGTTGGATACATTGTTCGTTTCGAAAATGTACTGAGAGTCGGCATTGCACAAAGAATTTTTTTCATTGCCGCGAATTTGATGAAAATTTTATTTGGCCACGTTAAAATGTACATATCTCGATAAATTCGATACCAGCTAGAATTGAAAGTTCTAAGTTTTTTAATGCAGTGCTAGATTCATTAGACGAACAAACTCTTATTCACCTACAAAATGCCACAAATTCTAGATAGACCTAAGCCGATCATCCATTAAATAAATCTTTTCGCAAAAGTTGAAAATAATGTTTCGATTTGAATGACCTGGGATAGGTGAAGCGGGTGGTTTTTGATTTGCTTGTATTTCTGATTTTGCAAGTAACTTTGACAATTTTAAAATAAACGTTTTTAACAGTTTAGTTGTTCCACTATGTTGACATCTAAAAGCTGACATTATAATAATGCAGCGCACGTCTTGTAGAAACCTGCTTAATATGAAATCATAGCCAATTTGATTTAAAAAAAATATAGTGCTAAACATAACTGCTAGATTGCACATGGGTCAGGATTTGATACCAGGGTGTCAGGATATGTTTCTCATACTATTGGTCTAGATCGATTTACAGTGGAATTTTGGGTTAAGTCATGTGCATACGGATTGAATGATTCCAATTTCGGAAAAAACCAAAATCTCAAACACAGCAACTCTAGTGTCAAATTATTCTTGAAGAGTTTTTGATTAAATTTTTAGACAATTTGCCAAAATATCCATTATGACTTCCACGTTATGTCAGAAATGACACAAACAAATTCAACAACATTACGTACGGGTTTAAATCAATTATATATAGAGTAGGAGCATTCTAATGATAACGCCAAAGCATTGCAGAACCGATGTATTATGCTCCATGAATCCGTGAAATGCTACACAAATTTATATGAAAACCAATGTTGATGCCAATCCTTCATAATTTATACAACTGTGCTAGTCATCAAGCGACCACTTACTGGTTCACTGAAAGTGATTGTGAACTATTTGCCTCCACATTTATTTTTTCTTGTGTTATACACTATCTGGGAAGGATTGCTTTACAAAAAATCCTCAAATATTTCAGATGGGTGTATATTTCAAAATCACAATATTGCTTTGGCAAATGCTCTACTAAACTTCGCTAACATGCACTCCATTCCAAAAACACAGATATGTCTTACAAGAGAGAACACTCAAATAGAATGCGGATAGTTGCATTGAAAATAACTTTGAAAATCGAGTAATCGAATTTCCAAATTGTTTATACAAGCCTCGGCCATATGAAGTATTTCAACTAAACACCACTCTTTCAATGATTTCCCTGGCTCAGAACCTCGACGCTATACCAAAAAGTGACCAAGCTTATATCCACATACGGGTTTAATTAAATTATATTGGTTCATTTCAAGACCGCCCAATGAGATTCACAAACGTGGCCCATATTTATTATTCACATCCACAAGTACATGTTTTACTTACGGATTATAAAAAAAATAGAACCATCTCCAGGATGGAGGTAATGTTGAAAGAGATGAAGAAGATTACTTGAAATGAAATGTTCGTTTTAGTTCTTAATTTTAAATTTTTTAATACATTATGGACTAGGACTACGTTATATCTGCATTTTGCTGGCAAAGAAATATTTTTTTGAAAAAAACACACTGAAATTGGTTTATTTTCCATAGGTAAACCAATAATACTGAATAAAGTAATTCTAGCGGGGGGCAAACTAAATTTGATCGGATCGATGGCGATATAATCACACTTATATATATGTTGTAAAAATTCAATTATAACTTTCACAATATTTGAATTCACAATTTGAATTCGCAACCTCGTACTGAAAAAATGGAGAAAACAACAAAAAACAATAATCTACATTGGCTGCGGGCCAATAATCGGGTAAAAGTCAATTTTAAGTAAATTTTTCGGTAAGTTCATTTTTTTTTTCAAAAACTCTATGACAAACTGATTGAAAAATCTGTTCTAAATCCGATTTTTACCATAGTAAACGATTTACCCGACTATTGGCCTGCAGCCATTGTCTACGAATATTCTATATTTTGTGCGAATTGTCGACATTTTCCACTAGATGCACAACATCTGGGACTTCATAGTGCACTTAAAACTTATGATTAGCTCAGAATAAATTTCACAATTCAGAACTTATTGTAAAAGGAGTGATTACCGTTCCCTACATTAATTTAAATTGTTTGTTCTTGTACACAATTTAGTTAACCAACCTACCCATTGTACAAGTTTTCAAATTTGACCGAATTGGTCGGAAATTTCATATCTGTCAATGACCAGATTTTTCTATTAAATTCCGAACATCGAGGTCACGTTACCAAAAGTTTGGCTTCAAACTAATGAACATTGAATTTTTTAAATTAAAAGTTTCGGTAGTCTCATCACACTGCAGTGGCCAAAATACAAAAATATTGAAAATGCTTTGAACTTACATTCAAAGTATTTATAATCACAATACTTTAGCGAATTATAATGTTTCGCTACTCAATTTACCCCTTCGTATGTGATTTCTATATGAAATGCTGGGTTACCAAACTTCCAACGTCTTAGTAATCTCATCTCGATGTAAAAAATAATATATGGCTATCACCCAGAATAACCCAAAATTTCTTAAATTCCAAACATTTCAAAGTTTTATTTTTAATAGTAAATTATTATTTTAATTTGAAATATAATAAAGTGGATTATTAGATCTGAGAATATATTTAACAGGATAGTTTGCATTGGTGATGATGGTGTAATTAATTTAGTTAAGTTTTAAAAAAATCGCTTTAATTTTTAATAAATTTTTAATTTTAATTTTTAAGCTGGAAGCTGGAAAACCTAAATATAATTTTTCAGGCAGAATATTGAAATAAAAACCGAATGCCAAGCCACCTGTGAAAAGAATTTATTTTAATTTTTAAATTTCACTTTAAATTTACGAACTAAAAAAAATACGCTAATCGTTTTCATAAAGTTTTTCGCGAATTTGGACGTTTTAAGGTTACCTGAACATTTTGAGACCATTTTTGGAATGAGGCCATCCGTCCGTATGTCCTTTTTGGGCAGTTTTGCCAATGAACTTTTTTTTAGGTTAGTTACTGGATAAAATAGGTAAGATACATTCCTAATCCGATTACGGAGCAGGAAGCTGCAAGCATTAAGTCATCGAAATCGATATTTCATTCAACATGATTTTTTTCAACATTTCTTTCTACATTATCTTGAGAACGAAACGTGTTTCTGGCTTTTGGCAAAATGAGTTGTGCTGTACCTCTGTGTGGTTATACGAAAAGTTATTTAAGCGTTTTCTAAGCGTAGGATCACAGCGACGTTCATTTTACTGAGGTTCGTCATTTAGGAAATGCCAGGTACAGAGAAGAGAGAATGCCAAGTACACTTTGCATGATTTCTCTTAACGAAGTAAGTTTCTTTTAAGGTGCAAGAATATTTACCAGAGACACCAATCTCAATATCATCCGCATAAGCAACCACCTTAAAGTTCAGAAGCAACCACCTTAAAGTTGCACCTTTCCAAATTTAATAATAAATCATTTATAGAGGTCCCACCCAGACTGGTCGTTACGACACTTCTATTAAGCATTTGATCTATACCAAGACACTCAGTGGACTCATGCAGGCAAAGAAAAAAGAGCGCCTGCGTGATCACCTCCGTCCGGTCCGACGTTGTTTAAGGCACCTTCACATTCAAAAGATTTATCATGGAGGATTTTTTAAGCTCAAAGCAGTTCTCGAAAGGAGCAATATGAGAGTGGAGAGCTAATCCACAGATTTCCCCTTGCTATTTGACTCAATCGAATTTTTAATGTGGGCTCATGTCTTAGGGGACTCTTGTATTTTACTACAGTATAGCCTCCAGACATTTGTTTTAGCATTTTAATTCGTATTTGTATGTTTTTGTGACTTCATTGTAGCAGTCTTTTTCCTTAACAGTTTTAATTTCCTCGGCTCTTCTAAGTAATCGCAGCATTTTTTATGAGTGTTTTGAAGTCATTTTGACCTTTGCGTTGGACGAGGGTTACCCAGAGGTTTACTACCAGGACGCGCAGCTAATATGGCCATTTTGAAAGCGGTCGGATAGCTATTCCACTAGTACATGAAGCTCTTGTGTTATGAATCAGTGGGGTTTGGAACCGGTATCATTAGTGAATTACTTATTATAGTTCTAAAAATTTCCCAATCAGCTCCCAGGTTTCCATAATTAGGTTTAAGGATGAGTTTTATCTCTAACTCAAATTAATTTCCCAAAATAGTGAGATACGAATTTACATTGCTTCCCAGGATGAGTCCAATTTTTGGGCCTCCTTTAATCAGCTTTCAAAAAAGACACGAATATATCTTCCCTATCATGTGGAAGATAAGCTGATATTAGCTAAAGATTCGACCACATCTGAATTACTGAAATTTGAAAAAGAAAGATATTCAGATAATTGTGTTACGACTCATTGGGGTCATAACAGGGCATAAAATACGATTGTTTTGTTAAAATCATATACTTAATGTATCTTACTGATAGCCCTGCCATCTATATTTTAATAGAGATTCTAAAACTAATTTTTCCGGTTTTACCTCGTAATTACTCACCACACCACCGTGTACACTTTGAATTGGTATAATACTATAATCCCGTCTGTTTCCAACGTTATGGAACTTGTGTTTTTTTTTTGTTGTATTGGTATACATTATTTTCTTTTGTTGTCTCCTTTTCTCATATATATATATACAATAAAGTGCCGCGCACCATGAAAATTTATAAAAAAACAGATGAAAGGGAAAATGGAGACAACAAGAAAAGATATTCGTGTTATTGGGAATGCGAAAAAAAGTTTTTTTTGATGAGAATGAAAAAAAAAAGGAAGTCGAGTTTTGGATTTTGTGCAGGCTAGTTCTTGTTTTTAAAAAAAAAAAAAGAGTCGGCCATTAGTGTTGTGCATAATAGCAAAACAGTTTGTTTATAAAGAAATCTGATAATAAGTTTTTTTTTTTGATATATAAATACATATTATAAACATTACCACATTTTTTTCTTTTTGTTGTGAAGATTGATGTGTAAAGTGTGCAGAAAATTCTCTGCGTTGTAAAAAAAAAATTAAGTTATCTTAGCATTTTTGTGCGGTTTGTATATTGGTGTAAACGAGTGGCGACACATTTTCGGGGCGTTACAATCGGACGCATTCTGCGATATCAACCGCTAGCTTCATCAGTACGACAAGATAACGTCACAATTTGTTCGGTACCACATTTTTTGTTTGAAGAGTACCGCATTTTCAACAGTTACCGAATTTCTACGGTGTTTTCTTCACGGGTGTGGCACAGAAATTTTCACCGCGGCTACTCAATTTTTGTTATTTTGGTATCGGGGAAAGGCCCCGCAACGTTCGGGTAGCCAACCGGCTGTTCGATCTATGGTATATTGGCGGCCAGTTGAGGCCAGCTGTAGTTTATTTTGGTATCGGGGAAAGGCCCCGCAACGTTCGGGTAGCCGAATTATTTTATACCGGCGGAAGTGCCGCAACGGTCAGGGTGTGGCATCACTCGTGGCAGTACAGCTACAAGGCTGCATCAGTCAAGGTACCAACATATTTTTTTTTACTTATAGTTAAATTTTATTTTATATTTACGTTCTCAAAATTTTAATTTCATAATTTTTTATTTATCATTGTAATCGAATTCCCAAAATACGATTATACCAATAAGATTCGAATTTGATTCCTTTCGGAGTCTCGCGTGGTTCAGGTCGCGTGGAGTGTAAATACGGTGGTTAGGTGGCCGTTATTAGTGTTGAACGTTATTATTCGTGTTTATTTTTTTATTTTTTTTTTTTTCTTCTTCTTCTCTCTATAAACCTTGTTATGATTCTGATTTGAGTGCGGAGCGGGACCTTGAGAGCGGTGGGTAGAGAGTGTGCATAAATATATAAAAATTTTGGGGATGAACCTTGTGTCGGAATTATTTTAATTCTAGTTTACAGTTTCCCGTTCGTCAGTGTTCTGGTTATTACAGTTTACTTTATTGGTGTACTTTCCAACGTAAAATGAATTACTAAAGTTCTTTCGGTCGGTAAGATGGGAGCGGAGACTCCCTCTGTGTCGGCTTAGTGTTTGCGGTCCCTTGGTGCCCGCATCCAATTCCGTAACCAGGGCTTGATCCCGTTTGAATTCGGATGGATGCGCGCACCAGGGCACCTCTACCATTATTATTATTATTATTTTAATTTATTTTGATTATTCGGTTCGTTCCTCAGGTTCCGGCTGACGAATTTCGGCGGAACTACGGTTTTATTATTATTTGCGGTTTTTCCTTTTTATTTAAATTTCTGTAATCATCACGGTGTAAGCCAGGAACCATGTAAGCCTCAAACCCCACGACCCTAGCAATTCTCGCTGAGAACTTAGCCGGCAAAATATCACCGTGGAGGCCTCTGCATGTGTTTAAGTGAAATCTGCAGGTTGGCAGCAGCCAGCCTGTAACAGTGGCGCCCAATCTATTCGCGAATTTTGATAATTTTTTATTTTTTTATGATTTGTAGCTGCACTCCCTTTGGCGTGCGCGTCCAGTGTCGAAACCGGTGTTTGACACTGTTTGAATTCGCATGGACGCGCACACCAAAGCCAGTCTCCCGGTTGACATTCCCTATCTACGATCGCAACCAGCACGGGCTGTTTGATTGCGCGTAGATGGGGGGTGTCATCCCCTATTCTTCAGACATCCGACTTCCGAGCTCTTTCCCATTTCCACTATGTTGTGTCCGATTGTGGTGGAGCTTGGATGTCATTTGTCTGGGGTTTAGCTTAGCTTCATTTTCCTTGCCCCGAAATTTCTCGACCGAAATTTGAGGAACAACAATTTATATTATTATTATTTTTTATTATTTTATTATTTTAGCCGACATGGAGTGGGGTGCCCACTCTCATCATACCATCCGTATCGTGCTATTAATTAAAAATTTTTCTATAAACTTTATTTGTTTTATTTGATATTTTGATATTGTTTTTGATTTTGGTTTATAGATCTATGGGTTGTATTGGAACCCTCGGGTTTATTAGTATTTCATTTTGATTTTATTTTCCTTTTTCCTTTGTATCTCTTGAGTATCAGCCTCCTGCCTGCATACCGTTGGGTGTGTTGGTAGTTGCTTGAATTGTTTTTTTCGTATTATTTTGTGAATTTCAACGAGCCCCTCCAAATTAGGTTCTCATAGAAAAGCGCCACTTTGGGGGGTATCTCGTCCTACCGTCGTTAATCCAATCGTGGGAATACGGGACCCACAAACCACCACAAGGTAACCATTCCTTCCTTTTTATTATTATCTTATTTGTTTTTTTTCTTGCTACTTTGCCTCCTTATCTGGGTGTGTTGGTAGTTTCATTAGCTACGTTATTATTATTATTAAATTTTATTTATTATTATTTTTGTATGAATCCAAATCCGTAGTTGGTTATCGCGGTTTGATTCATGCGTTGAATTATGTATTATTATGTATTAAAATGATTTTAACGAGCCCCCCCAAAATAGGTTCTCATCGAAAAGCGCCATTTTCGGGGGTATCTCGTCTACATCCGTCGTTAAAAAAATTGTGGGAATACGGGCCCCACGACCCATTTATAAGGTAACCATTCCTCTTATTATTATTCGTCTACATATTATATTTCGTGTTTATATTTTTTTTATATATATATAGTTATTGTGGGTGTAGTGTAAATATTTATAAATTTTCTTATTTTGAATTAAAATTTTTGTAATAAATAATAAATTTAATAAAGACTACGCTATTGTTCCTTGCCATACTCAATCGAGCAAGAATATTTTCTTATCCCTACATCATCCAACATGGACATAACATTTTTCGAGCAAGACGAATTGGAGCAAAGCTATATTGATGGACCATTATTGTCTGAGAGTGGCCTAAGTTTCACGGGATCTCCATCAGGAATCAACATCGATATGTTCCTGTTTCAAGTTGATACCATCGCTTCATCGCGGGGATTATCCGAACAAATTTTATTATTGGAGCTCCATACCATTCTAAAGGACCTCGCGTTGCAGTGGTACTGGACATTTCGTAAACACAACCCGCACGCGACATGGTCAGAACTACGAAGCGGAATTATCGAGCGCTTTCAAGATCGTCGCACTAACTACGAAATCCGCAGAATGGTCGAAGCCCGGAAACAGCAACCAAACGAAAGCTTCCTAGATTTCTTTGATCAAATGTGGACTCTTACACTACAATGTCGCACACCGTATTCCGACGAAGAGCTCATTCAAATTTTGATGAACAACATGAAGCCTACGCTACAATACCACCTTACAGATCGTCGGTTCAGCAGCATCAACGAACTAATCAAAAGCTGTTCTGCTTGGGAGGAGTCTTTCCGGCGGCTCAAAGCTCCGGCGGATCCTGCAATCCATCCACGACGCGTGATCAATGAGTCATCAGGCAGTCCGTATGATGATGCTGGAGCGTATGACTCGTACGAGAATTACCCCTTTACTGATGTACTACCTGATAACTCAGCATCCGCAATTCACACGGAGAGCAGGTTTCCATCGGCAGTGGCGAGACGTCTTGGCGGACAAGTCCCAGCAGACAGTTCGAGGTTAGTTTACAGACAACAACCCAGTTCTGCACGATGTAGACGAAGTGGCGATGAACGAATTCCTCAATCAAAGAGGTCGGAAAACCTGAGCAGTAGTTCTTGGAGAGATACCCCGAAAACCACCACAACCGCAACCCAGACTGATGGTACCACGGACAAATCCACTCAAACCGATTCTGGAGGATGCAGCGAGCAATACGGACGCGGAAATCCGCTCCTATTCGAATCCGATGAAGAAGTAAGCTCGTCTGCCAGTAATGATTCCTTTCCCGATCCTTCTTCCTCATCCAATCCTTTTTCTCTTCCTGTCGCTCTAAAGTTTTTCTATAATTCTCCGTCGTTAGCTAAGCTAGATCGTTTAAAACGTTCCAAGAAATATTGGAACCACCGCGCTACAATGAGAAACGACGTAATTTCCTCCGTTTTGTTCTCCGAGGGTAGTGACACTCGGCCTTACGCCCAGGTCTTAATAAATAAGATTCCTTTTAAGGGTCTTCTCGACAGCGGGGCGAGTGTCAGTGTTCTCGGGAGTGGATCGGAGAAACTTATGTCAAATCCATTTGTTGAATTCCATAACTTTCCTTCCACTATAACTACCGCGAGTGGCCAAGTCCAACGAGTTTTTGGTTATATCCGAGCTAACGTCGAATTTAACGGAGTCACTAAATTTATGAATTTTTATGTTGTTCCTTCATTAGAACAACCGCTTTATTTGGGTATCGATTTTTGGAATCGTTTTGGAATTTCCCCAAAAATCTCCGCGTTAAGTAATTCGGATGAATTAGGTGAAACTACCAACACACCCAAATTCCATATTTTAACATCTTATGATCGTCGTAAATTGGATCTCATTCGCGAATCTTTTCCGAGCAGCGATATTTTAGGTTTGGGCCGCACATCCCTCATCACTCATATGATCGATGTCGGTTCCGCAAAACCAGTCAAACAACGTTTTTATTCCGTGTCCCCAGCTATCCAGAAACTCATGTATGCCGAGTTGGATAGGATGTTGTCTTTGGGGGTCATCGAGGAGTCACAAAGTTCCTGGTGTTCACCGGTCACGTTGGTGCGTAAGGCCAATGGGAAAGTTCGTCTGTGCTTGGATGCTAGAGAACTGAACAAGGCAACCGTCAAGGATGCGTATCCGCTGCCCATAATCAACGGATTGTTGGGTCGTTTGGGACACACCCGATTCATTTCGGCGATTGATTTGAAGGATGCCTTTTGGCAGATCCCACTCGACCCAGCATCCCGCGATAAAACAGCGTTTACGGTTCCTGGACGGCCCTTGTATCAGTTCAAGGTGATGCCGTTTGGCTTATGCAACGCACCACAGACGCTTTGTCGCTTGATGCACCGCGTGATCCCGTACCAACTGCACGATAAGGTCTTTGTGTACCTCGATGACCTTCTGGTCACATCCTCCACTCTGGCTGAACATTTCGATTTACTACAACAGGTTGCTGGATATCTGAAGGACGCTGGTTTAACAATCAATTTGACCAAAAGTAAGTTTGTGTTGAAAGAAGTAGACTATTTAGGTTATATTGTGGGTGATGGTTGCCTCCGTACAAACCCAGATAAATGTAAAGCTATTCTGGAGTACCCTATTCCGAAAACGACGAAACAGATTAGACGTTTTCTGGGAATGTGCGGATGGTACCGTCGCTTCATTCCGAATTTCGCCTCTTTAGCTTCTTCTCTCACCGATCTTACTGGTAAAAACACTAAAGTATGTTGGTCTGCAGCTGCTGATTCTTCTTTTAACGCTCTCAAAACCGCCTTGTCAACTGCCCCAGTATTGACGCATCCTGATTACACTAAACCCTTTTTTATTCAGTGCGATGCCAGTGCCGTTGGGGTCGGTAGTGTCTTATTTCAGGTGGACGCCGAGGGGGTGGAGCGGCCCATTGAGTTTTATTCCCATAAGCTCAATGCGGCGCAGCGAAACTACTCGGTGACCGAGCTGGAATGCTACGCTGCCGTCCTCAGCGTGCGAAAATTCCGTCCCTACGTGGAAGGTTATCCATTCGTCATTTATACCGACCATTCCAGTTTGCGCTGGTTAATGAGTCAAAAAGACCTCTCTGGACGTTTGGCGAGATGGAGTCTTAAACTCCAAGCGTTGGATTTTCAGATTGGATACCGAAAAGGTTCAGTTAACGTTGTACCTGATGCGTTGTCTCGAGCTTTTCCGGATGAATCCGCTCCTTGTGAGGATGATTCCGAAAGTAAGAGCACGCCTGATCCTGGTGCCCAATTTGAGGATCCAGTCTTGTCGAGTAAAAACATCGACCCTTCCGTGAATGCGTTAATACCTTCTTCAGTCCCAATTCTGCACGTTGATCAAAATTCGGTTGCGTTTCAAGATCCAGATTACGTCGATCAGATCGCGAAAATTCGCTCATTAAAAGATTGTTCGCACAACTATAAGATCCAGGATGATAAATTGTTGATATCCCCTTCGTTCGGTTTTAAATATACGGATACCGACCTTTCGAATTGGAAACTTGTTATTCCTAATTCCTTAACTTCAACGCTTATTGAACAGGCTCACGTACCTCCCACTTCAGCACATTTAGGCGGCAGCAAAACTCTCGAGCGCCTTCAGCGGCAATTTTACTGGCCTCAGATGGTAAAACAAGTTAAACAATACGTCGCTAGCTGCACTAAATGTAAAATGAACAAAGCTGTTAATTTCTCTACGCAACCAGCCATGGGAGCTCAGGTCACGTCAACTCGCCCGTTTCAAAAACTATATGTCGATTTTTTGGGCCCGTATCCACGTTCGAAACTCGGTAATACCTGCATCGTTATCATCTTGGATCATTACTCTAAATTTGTAGTTGTAAAACCTTTGCGTGAAGCTTCCTCATCTTTACTATGTCGATTTTTGGAAAACGATATATTTCTGTTGTTCTCGGTTCCCGAAATAATCATCTCTGACAACGGGAAGCAATTTACCTCCAATTTATTTAAGGATTTGCTATCTAAATACGGCGTAACCCATATTCGCACGCCGGTGTATTCTCCGCAAAGCAACGCCTCCGAGCGTGTTAATAGAACGTTGATTGCTAGCATTCGATCATATTTGAGCGATCACGATCATAATCAGTGGGACAAAAATTTGCAAGAAATTGCGGCTGCTTTACGTAATGCCATACACGATTCGATACATTACTCCCCTCATTATGTCGTGTTCGGTCAACATATGTCGTTGCACGGTTCGGATTACTCATTGCGACGATTACTCGATGAACATGATCCCAGCGAAGTCCAGGTATGGGCTAAGCCAGATCGAGTAAATCTCCTAAAAGATCGTATCATCCATTATCTACGCGTAGCACACGAAAAGGGGGCTCAACATTACAACCTACGCAGTAATAAGCGCTCTTTCCGAGTCGGTCAACCCGTTTTCATACGATCTTTTGCGTTGAGCGACGCGACGAACAAATTCTCCGCAAAATTGGCTAGTAAATTTAAACCCGCGATTATTACCTGCAAAGTCGGACAAGTAGCGTACGCAGTCGAAGATTTGAATGGCAAATCACTAGGTACGTATCATGTAAAAGATATCCGCACATGATGCCTGATTCATTCAATCACAATATTAGATCGTCGCGATATAATCGGTGTACATTTCGATTAATTTTTATGTATTTATTGGTTGTTGTTGTATTTTAGGCCCGGCTATATGAGACATCTCAGGGTGTGGGACGTTCCCACGTTTGTTACGACTCATTGGGGTCATAACAGGGCATAAAATACGATTGTTTTGTTAAAATCATATACTTAATGTATCTTACTGATAGCCCTGCCATCTATATTTTAATAGAGATTCTAAAACTAATTTTTCCGGTTTTACCTCGTAATTACTCACCACACCACCGTGTACACTTTGAATTGGTATAATACTATAATCCCGTCTGTTTCCAACGTTATGGAACTTGTGTTTTTTTTTTGTTGTATTGGTATACATTATTTTCTTTTGTTGTCTCCTTTTCTCATATATATATATACAATAAAGTGCCGCGCACCATGAAAATTTATAAAAAAACAGATGAAAGGGAAAATGGAGACAACAAGAAAAGATATTCGTGTTATTGGGAATGCGAAAAAAAGTTTTTTTTGATGAGAATGAAAAAAAAAAGGAAGTCGAGTTTTGGATTTTGTGCAGGCTAGTTCTTGTTTTTAAAAAAAAAAAAAGAGTCGGCCATTAGTGTTGTGCATAATAGCAAAACAGTTTGTTTATAAAGAAATCTGATAATAAGTTTTTTTTTTTGATATATAAATACATATTATAAACATTACCACATTTTTTTCTTTTTGTTGTGAAGATTGATGTGTAAAGTGTGCAGAAAATTCTCTGCGTTGTAAAAAAAAAATTAAGTTATCTTAGCATTTTTGTGCGGTTTGTATATTGGTGTAAACGAGTGGCGACACATTTTCGGGGCGTTACAATCGGACGCATTCTGCGATATCAACCGCTAGCTTCATCAGTACGACAAGATAACGTCACAATTTGTTCGGTACCACATTTTTTGTTTGAAGAGTACCGCATTTTCAACAGTTACCGAATTTCTACGGTGTTTTCTTCACGGGTGTGGCACAGAAATTTTCACCGCGGCTACTCAATTTTTGTTATTTTGGTATCGGGGAAAGGCCCCGCAACGTTCGGGTAGCCAACCGGCTGTTCGATCTATGGTATATTGGCGGCCAGTTGAGGCCAGCTGTAGTTTATTTTGGTATCGGGGAAAGGCCCCGCAACGTTCGGGTAGCCGAATTATTTTATACCGGCGGAAGTGCCGCAACGGTCAGGGTGTGGCATCACTCGTGGCAGTACAGCTACAAGGCTGCATCAGTCAAGGTACCAACATATTTTTTTTTACTTATAGTTAAATTTTATTTTATATTTACGTTCTCAAAATTTTAATTTCATAATTTTTTATTTATCATTGTAATCGAATTCCCAAAATACGATTATACCAATAAGATTCGAATTTGATTCCTTTCGGAGTCTCGCGTGGTTCAGGTCGCGTGGAGTGTAAATACGGTGGTTAGGTGGCCGTTATTAGTGTTGAACGTTATTATTCGTGTTTATTTTTTTATTTTTTTTTTTTTCTTCTTCTTCTCTCTATAAACCTTGTTATGATTCTGATTTGAGTGCGGAGCGGGACCTTGAGAGCGGTGGGTAGAGAGTGTGCATAAATATATAAAAATTTTGGGGATGAACCTTGTGTCGGAATTATTTTAATTCTAGTTTACAGTTTCCCGTTCGTCAGTGTTCTGGTTATTACAGTTTACTTTATTGGTGTACTTTCCAACGTAAAATGAATTACTAAAGTTCTTTCGGTCGGTAAGATGGGAGCGGAGACTCCCTCTGTGTCGGCTTAGTGTTTGCGGTCCCTTGGTGCCCGCATCCAATTCCGTAACCAGGGCTTGATCCCGTTTGAATTCGGATGGATGCGCGCACCAGGGCACCTCTACCATTATTATTATTATTATTTTAATTTATTTTGATTATTCGGTTCGTTCCTCAGGTTCCGGCTGACGAATTTCGGCGGAACTACGGTTTTATTATTATTTGCGGTTTTTCCTTTTTATTTAAATTTCTGTAATCATCACGGTGTAAGCCAGGAACCATGTAAGCCTCAAACCCCACGACCCTAGCAATTCTCGCTGAGAACTTAGCCGGCAAAATATCACCGTGGAGGCCTCTGCATGTGTTTAAGTGAAATCTGCAGGTTGGCAGCAGCCAGCCTGTAACAATTGTTAGGCTAAATTTCAGGATTG
This sequence comes from Nephrotoma appendiculata, assembly GCA_947310385.1. Taxonomy (NCBI): domain Eukaryota; kingdom Metazoa; phylum Arthropoda; class Insecta; order Diptera; family Tipulidae; genus Nephrotoma; species Nephrotoma appendiculata. The sequence continues at coordinate 297,481,468 of OX371225.1, forward strand.
AATTTTACCTACCTTCATCGCGAATAGCAGTTTATATTTTGAAGTCCTATGTCCTAGTACTCGGCCATCATTGATCCAAGATTCTTGGACTAGGACAATGTCTATCGAGCATAAGCGCAGCTGTCTTTGAGTGATGGATGTCAATTTGCAGGAATCTCAACATTAGGTTTGCTCCTTAACTTCAACCTTCACCACATTTGTATCAGAGTTCTCCCCTGATTGTGATTTTTCGAGAGATCCACAAAGAAGTCACATCGAAGTGGTCATTTTGTGTCTGTAGCGAGTGCTCCTAAACCATTAGTTAATATGATAAGACATGACCTATAATCAACATTTGATTCTTCCAACTTTTCCACTCTCAAGTCGACAGTCAGCGGTTGAGAATTGTTAATCTCTCGCTCTAGGTGGGGGCATCTTCTCTTACGACTACATTTTATCTAGCACCAGGGCCGGCTTCATCTTGCTGTACATCCGTTTCATAAAGAGTCAAAAACTATTGGTCGGTTGGTTGACAAGATGTCAACTTGACACAATGCCAGTACAAACTTTCGTGTCTGCAAGTCATAGCAGGTGAAGAGTTTTCCCTCATACTTTTAAGGAAAGTGGCGACTAAGGCCTTCACGTTCTTCCAATTTCTGGACGATTTATATCCGACTTCGTAGACTCTGTCAATGGCAGCCACTAAAAGATGGTCACACCTCATTGAAATGTCTAGTGACATTTTTCTGCATTTCAGTTCTACTTGCATTTTGGATAGAGTATCTTTTTAACCCATGAGAGCGTGTTCATATTCCTGTTCTTTCACTCCGCCAATGGAATCATATTGAGCTTTGCTAGAGCATTCCAGGCTCTTTTTCTGGTTTTGGAAGTTGATACGAGGAAATCGTCCTTGGTTGCACTTATGTCCCTTATGGTTGCATTCGAAAAACCAGCCTTGTTTGACCGTTAGTTATGTTTGTTCGGTACGCCAGGCCTAATGGCCAAAGTCCTATGTTATTCCGGTTTTCTTCGTACGTCTTGCGGATTAGCAGGCCTAATGATCAAAGTCGCACGTTGGTTACCTAGGCCCTGCAGAGTATGCCTGAAGGCCAAAATACTACCAGAATTATTTTCCGGGTTTCTAAGAGCACCAAACAATTCTTTTTTTGTATTGTTAGTTTCATCAATGTTTTAACCTACGAGTAGTGGATAAAGAAATGTCCTTCTGTGCAGAGATCCGCAGTACACAAATAAGAGAGCTTGATCCAAAGAGTGCCTGGTATCCGGATACAAAGGAACTATTTCTATAGTGGGCCCCTAGTCTGGTTGGTTATCAGCACGGTACGATTAACACTTTAACCCCACGGGTTTTAGCATAATACTCCACAAATATCGTAGTAAGTTAGTTATCTGCTGGTCACCGCGAGAAATAACACAAGCTCTTGCATAAACTACAAGGTACGGAGTTGACACGGTTTTAGTAGACTTTGCTTTAAATGAAAAATTTGATTTTGTATACCAATAAATTGAGAACACAAAAACGATCAGAAAATTTTCTTCAAATTAAAATCTACGAACTGTAACGACCAATATTGCAATTACACTTACACAATTCCAACGTGTAATTGTGCTGCTCTGAGCCTATCCTTTGCATCTAGTACCCCTGGAAAATATGCGAAATATGCGAACATGGTCAAAGTTCATGTACCTGTTCAATAATCAGAAGATGACGCTGTAAAATAACAAAATTTTCCTTTCATTATGATTGGTGTTTTTGCGTGAATAATAATAGTCATTTTATCAATTGTAATGCCAGGGAAATATTTTATATTATTAACGAGAAAACAAAAGAATATCGAATTAAACACTATATATGTATGTATATGAAAAAACAAAAGGGAAATTTCGCATAAAAGACTTACCTAATTTTACGTTTTTGCTTTCATTTCCGACAAGGCAAGCAGCAAAAAATGGTACAACATTGAAATGAAAAATTTATGTTCCGTGAAAATAATAAGACCATTATTCCTTTCATTGTTTTTCTTGTATATTTCGCTTTGGCAATGCAAACACAAATTTCCCATACTTTGGCCACCTGATCGCATGCCCCGCAGATGAATTTTTCATTATTCAATTGGAATGATTGAATTGAGTCGATGACTTGAATATTTTGTATTCCGTTTTATTTACTTCTTCTGCTTTGATATTTTTTTTTTGTTGTTGGGTACATTTTCCTAATTTCAATTTATTATTATGTTTCTTGGAATTTTCATTTTTATTTTTTCCGTTCGATTTCCTGGGAAGGAGGTGAATTTTGTACAAAATTTTAATGAGAGTGTACTGTATATTTTTATGAATACGGTACGTTTGGATGAATTATCTGTTTTATTTTAACAGGTAAATCGGTACCAATTTTTTTCATTGCGGCATAATTCGATGTGAAGGCCACCCACTTTATTGAATTTTTAATTTCGGAATTCGCGTGCAACCACAAATATATTAAGCATTTCTAGGTCAATACGAAAATAAATTTTTCTAATTTAAAAATTCACCCTCTTTATGTTATAATAAAATACATTTTCAAGAATGAAAATTACAAGGAAGAAGAAAAAGGATAACTTTTTTTGGTTTATTTACTGTATTTTCTTATTACGTAAAAATTAGTTTTAACACAAAATTAGGATTAAATTTTCCATGTAAATGTAAACACAATTTCTTATTATTCTTGCTCTACTTGTTACTGTGCCAATTTTCAAAAACTATACCAACAACAATAAAAAGCTCATAAACAAAAGCATTAGTATTTACAACAGAAGAGAATGAAAGAAATGTGTATACGAACAAACTTATGTATGTAAGAAGGCATTCAGTACGTATTCAAAACGTGTATGCATCATTATAATTAGAAGGAAAATTAGTTTAATTGGCAGCACTTCTTGTTTATATCAACACAAAATATTGCATGTAAGTCTAATTACATATTATGTACGTAATTAATCTTCCTGCTTATACAAAAGTTACTTAAAGTATATATTTCCTTACAGTTTTAACTGGTTTAAGGATGGAACAAGTTTTTGAATTGAGTTTAACATTTTATACAGCCAATGGTATGTAAACTGCAGTCCACTTGCTTAGAAGCACTTACTTTTACTTTTAAAGATAGTTTTTACTTCAATTTCTCGCGGAACTAAGAATATAATTTTATTGAGAAAAGAGAGAAATTAATACTCAGTAAAACAGTAATGAATAAAAATTTAAACGTAGCAATCTAACTGCAATTTTTTTTTTGGAATAATTCTCAGAATTAGAACATCTTTTTTTTGAATTTGCCATTGATGGTCGTCGCTTGAATCACGTTGTTCATCAGTTTATTCTCAGCCAATCGCCCTTTCGTTACACAATCTCGGAAGGTTCAGATTATGTAGCATGATTAACACAGATCCTACCTTGAGTATCAAGTTATACAGTGGTATTCCAGGCAAATCAAGCGCATTAAAAACTCGGTCGAAGGTTTTCTCGCCTTGATTTGTCACACAAGGCGGATTCATTGTTGTAGTTTGTTGTGTTCGTTCCGTTCCTTTCGTTTGGTATTTTTTCTGCAGTATTATTTTTTGGGTTCATTGTTGATGAAAAAAAAAAACATCAAGACACAAAATGAACAACGTACTTGACTACAAAATAAAAATATCGAAAATGTGTCTGTTTGTTTCTACTATTATACTATATATCATGTCGTCTCTTTCTTGCCATGTTCCTTCGGTGAAAAAGTTGAAGATAGATCAACTTGATGAAAAAATACCGATGAAATAAAACGTCATTTGTGACAAATCCTATTGGTTTACAAAAAAGCATAACGAACGGAACGAACGCAATGAACACAACGAGCTACAACAATGAATCCGCCTACAGTCAACGGATTTCTAACAATGCATTTCCCCAGCGATTTGGTTTTGAATCAAGTAATTCAGTTATAGTGTTAGTGTTATTCGTTTGTACTATTTTGCTCATTGAATTTCGATCGCACACTTGCTCTCGTTGCAATTCACGATTAAATGCATCGTACATCAAACGCATTGGTGCTGGCGTGTCCAATTTCGACAAATAATGTGCTGCCGCACATAAGCACGTACATGCTCGATCATGAACAAAGCTTTGTTGCGTATCTCGTCGTTTAATTTAAGCTTATATTTCGATGTTTCAGTGCGAACTCGATGCAAAATGTCATCAGCCATCTCGTCCTTGTATTTGTTTCACAATTCCAATGCGTTCGATGGATGACACGTCGCTAAGATGATTGTGAAGAAAGTACGAATTTGATTTGCCGGCGCAGAAATAGTAGCATAAGCGATTGTTGAGTCCCAATGTCAATTGTTTTCCAGCAAATTCAGAGGTTCTCAAGCTTCTCGATAAGTGGCGCACAACACACTTTCTATAGTACGAAGTCATTCGAACGAAATAGAACCACGAGCATAGAACAAAAGCAAACGAAAGATAGAAGCCTTCGTCTTGTCATGGATGAACGATGTACACACGGCCAAGCGCATCACTCGAATACACATCGACGTATCCTGTAACAGGTTCGTGAGTGTTGTAGCTAATGGTCGCTCTGCTCGTTGTGCTGCCTTAGCTTCCGTGAAATAGACACGTTATCCATTCTCCAAGTGCATCTACAAATTTTGAACAGTATGATGACGTTCATGTAATGCAAATGAGAAAATACACCAAAACGCCTCATTGCAACTGACATAACGGCCCAATTGGAATCTTAACACTTCGTCATTTACATCCAGAGCAGCAATTCCGAACACTGCCAGGTTGCTGCCTTTGTTCACGTATTTCTAGACAAATTAAATGGAATTATAGTACTCAACATTGCTGTGTGTTGTAAATATTTTCGGTAGAAGCTTGACACACGGAACAATCAAATGATTATCGATCACGATATCTTTTCCTATCACCTCATTGTGACTGTTGTGCCACCATCTTCGGGTGAACGATGCCAATATATTGGATAACCGACGTTTCCACTAATTGTGTATGTCACCAACGGACGCGGATATTGGTTTGTGTATTTGTGCATTTCCCATCGGCCATACAAGATGAATCTGGATTATGATCTCCGCACGGATCGTGAATCATGTTTGTTGCGACTACCGCGAACAACTCCGGTCTGCTTCTGGATCTGATATTTCGGCGCTGATGATTGAATCGAGTTGATCTGGTCTGATTTTCACAATTAACAATAGCAGAGTGTGTGCATGTGGTAATTCGCGCTCCTGCCACTCTACTGAATATATCCAACAACGTGGCTGTTCGAAAACCACCTATTTAACGATGAAGTCCATTAGCGTCTTGAGTTTTTGTTTAAACACACGTGGGGTGATGTCGTGGCGATCGCTGGAAGTTTGTGCTGGCAGTAGATTACCGGTAATTTCACGCCATTTTGGATTGCATGTGATCGTGATAAACAAATCTGGCTTTTCGTAATGCCGCATATACGTCAAAGCCGCATAATTTTTCGATTTTCCGTTTTTTCCGGTGGATTTTCCAATTTTCTTTCATGAGAACCATCTTCTAGAAATTGTTAACACAGCAAAAAAAGATTGAGCCAAATCGGTTCAGCAGTTCTCAACTATGCGCAAGAATAAAAATTCAATTTTCTTCGGGTTTTCTGGAAGTTTCCAAGTTGTTCACTCCGATTTTACAATTTTCCTATTTTAAACACCATATGGATCCGATACGTGCGAAATCCGGTACAAAAACATCATTTTTCGATGTTCCGAATTTTCCAATTTTTTTCGTAAGAACCATCTCCTGGAAATTGGGAACACAGCCAAAAAACATTGAGCCAAATCGGTTCAGCCGTTCTCAACTATGCACAAGAAAAAAAAAATCATATTTCTTCGGGTTTTTCTGGACGTTTCCGAGTTTTTCACTTAGATTTTACAATTTTTCTCTTCTAAAAGACCATGTTTTAAAAGAGAAAAATTGTAAAATTTCGGATACTTGCAATCCGTGTTTGTATCCTGTACAAAAAAATCATTTTTCGATTTTTCGACTTTTCCGGTGGATTTTCGCAAACATGTTTTTCGTAAGAACCATCACCATCCATCTTATGACTATTCCGAGTACAGTAAAAAAAGATTTAGCGAAATCATTTCATCCGTTTTTATATATTAATAGAAGATTTAGATAAATAGATAAAATAGATCGAAAAATAAAAATATATTAATTTGCAAGCAGCCTCCGGTGAGATTCGAATCCAGTATCTCCCAACCCAAGCGCCGAAGCTTTAACCACTGCACCACCTAACTCATAACAAATGTGCACACAAAATTCATATGAAAATGGCTTTTTATTCGATTTTTCGAGTTTTCCGACTTTTCCGGTGGATTTTTTCAAAAATTTCTTCCGTTGGAAGCATCTCTTGGTAATTGCACAAAAAAAAAGATTGACCGACATCGGTTCAGCCGTTCTCAACTGACACATACATTTTTTACACCATTTATATAGAAGATAGATTTTTGCTAATATCCGCATAAAGAAAACTGGTAAAAAGAACTCCGATTGCGAAGTACTCGGTCTAAGCAGCTGTGGACGTTGTCTATTTCTTGTAAACAAGAATGATTTGGAGCCAAAAATTTCATCGTTAAAATTGAATTAAATTGGATTAATGAAAACACTTGTAAAATAAGCGAGACAATATTTATTTATTTTTGGCAAAATTGATTTCGAAAATTAAATTTCTTTTTCAGTTCCTTTCGTACAACTAATAGTTGTAAAAAAGGAACTTTTACAAGTATTTTCATTAAAGTAATTTAATTCAATTCTAAATTTACAAAATTAATTAAAGCAAATGAAATAATTGAGTTTCGATTTTGAGGAATCGGACCATAACATTAATTCTGTAAATGTTGGATTCCTTCTCAATATTGCTTCCAAATGTTTATTAAGTGCGCTAGCAATGTCGTTGCCCGCTCTACCGGTTTGACTCTCGTTCCACATACTACAGTAAACCGAGTTGTCTGTAGAGAGATGCGCTGTTAATTTATTAATATTTAGTTTGCTTAAATAGTAGAAACAGGTGATTTCTGTTTTTGGGCATGTGACGACGTTTTGTAAATCAAAATATACCACAGCTACTGTAGTTCTCCTATCGTTTTCATATTTACTTCAGATGCATTGCTAATTGTATGTTTCTCGCAAAGATCACATTTATCCTTCTTTGGTGTATGAAATGCGTAGTTGAGTTCAGTGTTGAGAATTGGCCTATGCTTGTGTTCTTTCTCTGGAACTGTACGATCTATTTCTCTTTGTTCTTTGTCCAAATTGTACATCTGCCTGATTGATAAATGTGGCTTCTAAAACTGATAGTCGGAAATGCTTAAGGTATGTGTCCTATAATAATATCTTTAGTTGATTCTGGAATGCTATTTTTAGAATGCTTTTCGCGAAACTCTAGATATGCTTTCCTTTCGAGTGTGAGCATCATATACCTTTTTTTGACTCACGTCAAGGGTTTTTAAGAAGAAATCATTACACACTCTTAATCGACTACCGCACGAACTACGAAAAAGTACTATGGTAATACATTTCTGTTTGATAGAAGTGTGCTGTATGTGTTCTGTATAGAAATATAATTGATTTTGCCTGCCGAATCGGTTTTGTTAAACTCGCTGAAAATTCGTGTTCGGTCCTCTGTCGTACTTTTTTACGTTTATTAGCCTTCAATGCATCGGTACTTTTCTACCTTTTCCGATTAAAACGAGGGCGGGAAACTGATTCTGTCGTACTTTGCACTTCATCCAAATATTCAACACCTTCATATTCTTCATTATGATAGTCCGGTGATTTACGATGATTTCACTAATTTCACTTTGTTCCTTATAATTTTCGATCGTCATAATATTTATTTCATCTAAGGCAAATTGATGTAAGTCTGATCATCATTATCAACTTCACATAACTGATCATGGATATCAACGTAGTGTTTTGTAACAATTTGATTTTCATAAGCGTGAGCCATTGGTACTGTGGTTATTTTGAATTAAGTCTTAAGAAAATAAAATCTAATAATATGTCCTAAGTTATTAGTTGACGCTTCCACTGCACAAGTTAAATAAAACTGAATAGCTGAACTGAAAACATAATCTTCTACCTACACTAATAACGGAACAGTGTTACATTTTGAATAAAATAAATGTTAAAAAGTTTTAAATTACATTATATAGAACTTTGCAACATTTTTACTATTTCAATGAGTATAACAAAGTTCTACACACTAGAAATGTACAATTACAAAGGCTCTGTGCCAAACTTAAAGTAAAAGTCAATTTTAAAATTTTTTTTCGATAAATTCAATTGTTTATCAAAAACTCTTACCACTGAAAAATTAAACTTAGATGGCCCCATTCTGGTAATTCCCGGGGAATGGAAATTTTAAATTTTGTATCAGTTTTATTCCCTTTTCCCCAAAAGTGTTTTCTGGCTTTTGGGAAAAAGATTTTTTGGGAAAATTTTTTTGCCCATTATAGCAGTTTGACGTTTATTATAATTCCATACCTATTTTAGAGGAGAATTAACTGGGAATATAATTTAATGGAAATGTATTGGACATATTTACTTATAGCAATATTTTGGATGTAAATTTATACTGAAAACTGGTAATATCAATTGGAAATATCAATATCCAATTTTTTACTTTAATTAGCAAAATTTAATGTTCCCCTAAATTTATACCCTAATCGCCAGAATTAACTTTTAGAAAATGGGGAACTGGGGAAAATGTCTAGGCAATAGCTGCTACAAAAAGAAATTATTCCTTATTCCCGGGGATTTATCAGAATAGGGCCACAGATGGCTATAATTATTATTTTCATGACAATGGCAAAGTAGAACAATTTTTCACTTACCATCATGCCAGAACAATAGGAGGAATGTTATGGGGTACAATTCCATATTGGGCTGCTATTAAATTGAGTTTTGTTTCCAATAAAATTACTGGAAATTCATATAAGGATATGCTGTAATCAGTTTTCTGGGATTTTCAAAAGGATAATGCGCCCATATCAAAAGTAAAATGTGCTGCAAAGTCGTGGATTGCGAGTAAAACTTATAATACCATAAACTTATAATACCATGGCCACCTTATGAATGGCCTCATGGCCCCATGATTTAAATATCATCGCAAACGTTTGTGGCTGGCTCACTCTCAAAGTTTATGAAGAGGGCAAACAATACGAATACAACGAAGAGCTGATTGCATTAATTGAAGCTGCTTGGCCAGAGATTTCGTTGGACTACTTAAAATATTTGTATGATTTTCTCAAGGCCAGATCTTTGAAGTAATTTTAAAGAATGGGGGATGTACACATTACTTAAAATAGCAAGAAATCTGTTTTCGCAAACAGAAAAAACCAACGCACATTTAATTAAATATATTTTATTCCGTGAAAATATTTAACTTGCGTATAAATATTTAAATGGTAAATTTTGATGTCAGGTTTAAAATGCATCCAAACCTCATGCAACCATCCAACCACCTGACTAAATCAGGTTGTGTGTAGCGTTGTTGGGTGGTTGGTTATGTCAAAATGGATGATTGGTTAAAAATATATTGAATTTTTAAAAATAAAATAATTAATAAATATATTTCAATAGAAAATAATAAAATTTTAACGATATTTTTTTGTTAGAAATTTGAATTTCATAAACATATTATGAAAATAATAAATTACTAAGGAACATGAATTAATTTTGTACAGTCTTGCAACCTTTTTTTTAGACAATAGTTTAGATTTTTTGTCATATTGACGCCACAAGCGCGATAGCAATTTTTTAATTGTTTTCAATTTTTTATTCATTCAGTATTTCACTGTACAAACTTTTAGGTCCAACAATTAAAACATAAAAATCACAAACGTCAAGATTTTATCATTTGGACTCAACGCAAGCAAAAGAAAAAATGTAATGCAATTCTACAGCAACTTCTAAGGCAATACAAGTATTTAATAGTAGACAACATGCTACTACTCGAAAACAGCAAGGATTACAAACGAGTGAAAAGAGGTTTTGGATCAACAGGGGTCCCTCTCAAGGGGAACTCCAAACATGGAGTCCTCACTCAACGAGAAACTGAAAAATATCGGTCCCAATATGAAAAAATTAACAATGGTCAGAATCATCTTTTGGTTCATCAAAAATCAAACAATTATAGTCGATAACACCATCAATAGACCATAATACTCAAGACTCTCCAAGATATCTATCCATGATCAGAAATCCTACATATATTCATACTCACAAGTCGGTTAGAGGAAGAGTTACAATTTAGTCGACATGACGTGTCTGTAACCACTGTTCCACCTATACACAATATTCACGACGACGTGTATCAATGGATAAATATATGCAGCCGAGTAACTCAGAAAAATAAAATATAATCATCTTACCGTTTTCGTTCGTGTGGGACTAGTTATTAGTTATTAGTTCCAATTCCTGATATCGTTTATGGATATTCGCGTGAACATTTTGCATTATTAAAGATAGAAAAAATGAATCCATGTCAAGTATTCTTACCTGTATAATTTTTAAGCGAAATACTACCAATTATCAAAACTCCAATCATATACTGGAAACCGAATACAGCACTAAGAAAACAAAACCCAACTCAGCTGCGTCCTTATAGAGACTCTGCGATGTTCGGATAATTTTTAAATAAACAACCTACCAAATAACAACAAATTTTCTCTCCATTCAACTCATCTAAATGCATGGTGCTGACAACTTGTAGGTATTTAGTGCATTTTCGAACGAAGGAAGATAATGATTTGAACTTACTAACTATACCGGAAACAATAAAATCGGATAAACAGAGACATTGAAAGATATGAGAAATAGTTATTCTCCACCATCAGAACATTATCTGGGGTCATATGGGTTATAAACAAATTAAGAGGAAACTGTTTCACGAATCACAGAACACTTCCACCTCTAATACGACCAGATGAAAGAATCGTTTAGCTGTGAAAATATTTTAGCTCAGAGTGGCGATAAGTTCAACAGGATCAATGATACATATTGAGAATACAACTTGCAGAATAATCAGTTTCAAATATTTCCGGAGACCCGACACTGAGGCAGTAAGCCTAGAAGACGGTCGTGTTTGTTTTTTCTTTTTCTAAAACGAAAATAATTAATTTTTTTTTGTATTAATTTTGATTTTGCGGCTTTCCCTACTGGATTTTGGTTTGAAGAATTTGGTCAAATGATAAGTATCGCTCCCCTTAAAAAGGTTGTTTCTTTTTAGGTTTTGACACTTGGAGTCGTGTGACCTTGGTGTCTGTAAATCTTGTCTCTGCGAAGAAGTTTTCTTCTGGTTTAAAGAAAGTATTTTTTCAAATTTTACATTTGTCGTTTACCTACCTTTGAAGAGGATACTATTTTATTTATTTAAAATTTTACGAAATTCTAACGAACTTCGTAATACTTTTAATGGGGTCCCAATCGATGTTATTTGTATATCGGAAAAATTTTTACCGTGCAATATTTCCAATTCTGCGTTGGCCATTAATGGCTATAATTTGTTCCAGTAAATTAAATGCAATGTTGTATTGGTACTTTGAATATGCTTTTTAAATGTCTTCGTGAGTAATTGAAAATTTCTTTTAGGTGTGGTAATAATCCATCTGAAACGAACAAGAGGTCTTATACAGGATTGTATATTTTAATTATTTTAGACATGAGGGTCTTTTCAATTATTTTGGGTGATTTTAATTTTGATATTTCACAAGAAACTTTATGTTCTCGTAGCTATTTAAATATTTTAAATAGAATTAACCTTTTGGTTTACAATACTGAAGCGCCCAGTTACTCTTACGCTACCGCAAGTGCTAGTTCTGATTCACTCATTGATCACGTTGTCACCCCTGCTGCTAGTTCTATTTATGTGTTCAATTAATAGTCTCTTGGTGTTGACTCTCATCATGATCTCCTTGTTTTTTCTGTTAATTCTCTCGACCTAAACCTACAAGTTTCAGCTTTAGGGATTTTTATAAAATTGATGAATCTCACCTTTCATCAACTTGTGGCTCTATTTGTTGGGACAATATTTTTTCTCTTAGTACTTCTATCGATCAAATTGACTATTTTAATTCATCTATTAATTATGTATTTAATAATTGTCATGTTTAATAAAAATATCGTCTTTGGAAAATTAGCTCTAATTCTTGGTCTTATCTAGCTTGTAAGTAATCTCAAAATAGATTAGTAGGTTTAATTCGTATCGCCAATCAAAATTTTTTAGTTGCAAAAGGGCTGCTTCTGTAGATTTCAAAGCTAATGGTTTTAACTTTTATTTAATTAACTCTAGTCGCACTCATGATATTTTCAATATTAATTTACTGGCCGTCGAACTCATAAATTAATTTTCATTTACAAATATATATACTGTTGATTTTCATTCTGCAATTTCGAGGTTGGTTTAAAATTTTAAAATTAGTTAAGCGCATTTTTCCTATTGTATCAAGGTAAATTGTTACATACATATTTTCAAATTAGTTTAACGACCTCTACATATCCCGCTCAGTGGAAGATGAGTAAAATTATTCGTATTCTTAAAATTATCAATGCTTCTGAGCTTCCCATTTCCACCTTATTAGCATTTTAAGTTCTCTCTCCAAGGCGTTTGAATTGGTAGTAAAAAACCAAATTCAATCTCATACCGATAGCTTTAATTTGTGTAGTCTTTTTCAATCGTGTTTTAGAAGGTTCAACGGTACTACCACCGCTTTGCTGAATGTTTGTGATGAGATTCGTCGTAGTATGAGTAAAAGACCCATGATTTGTCTTACTTTGTTGGACTTTCTAAAGCGTTCGATGCAATCAATCACTAAATTTTGTTTAAAAGCTTGTTACGAACTTTAATTTTTCTCTCTTCGTTGCTAAATTGATTTAAGACTATATTTTGGGTCGCTTTCAGGCAGTCTTTTATGACAATTTTTTTTCTGACTTCTTACCAGTCTCTTTTGGCGTTCCTCAGGGTCTGTTCTTGGTCCTTTACTATTCTCAATGTACATTAAGGACATTGCATGCACCATTCGTAATCCTTCTTTTCGTATATTTGCTGATGATGTCCAAATATATAGGAGCAGTCGCTTAAATAATGATTCCATTCACTCTAATATTTCTCTTATTGATTATGATTTGGTAAGAATTTATAATTGCTCATTATCTTACTAATCTAGTAGATCCCAGTCCATTATAATTTATAAAAAATCTATAGATACTTCCTCTTTTCCTGGAATTTTTCTCGGTGATTCTTTAATTCCCTTCTCTAATACAGTTAGAAATTTCGGGGTCATTTTAAATAAATCTCTTACTTGGGGTGACCATTTGATTAAGGTTGGCAAAACAGTTTTTGGAATGCTTAGTTGTTTGTAAAAAGTTGTAGGATTCACTGATAGTAATTTTAAAAAGCGTATTTTCCTCTCGCACCTTCTTCCACATTTTTTATATGGCGACGTTGTTTTGTTTGAAAAGCTTCAGCATAATATGAATATTCTCCAAAGATTTTTCAATGCTTGTACTCTGTACATGCTTTTACATTTTTAGTATCTATTAGGAAATATGATACCATGTTCTGCCTTTTTAAATTTGATTCTTGTTATCAAAATTGTTATGCCAATGAATAAATAAATAAATAAAGATTTAATGTAAAAATAAGATGTACTAAATAAAAATAAAGCAGCATTAAAAATATCTTGCATCCGTGTGGTGGTTCTCTGAATATTTGTCCCTCATCGCGGTAATCGAAATAGTCATACAACAAAATCAGAGCAGATGACCGATTTTCAGCAACAAGGGTTGATCTCTTAAATTTTGTGAATTTCACTAAATAAATGTGAATAATGATTTTTGATTACACCAGACAGTATTTGCCAAAATGTTGGTAAGTTAAAATTACGGAACGGTTCACCCCTTCATTTTTGAGTATATACCAGTGCAATCGGAGATATCATTTGGTTTCAACTTATAGAACGATATTAGGCACCTTAAAACAAATGAAGCTAATTTTGCTAAACATAAATAACACCCGCGCAAGTAACATTTACAATTTTACTAATTTTTTTTTATTTATTTCCAATCCATTTATTTTGATAATTTAATTTAATAATATTTTGTAAATAACATATGCGTGGTAATCTACTATGTAATACTTTTATTTGGTTCGGGAGGAAACCTAAATAATTTCGAGAAACAAGAGTTGCCAAATAAAATCGAATATATGAAAATTATCGTTCGGCAAGTATTTGCTATATTTAGTAACAGAATCAGTTTTGCGTTTTTCAGAAATGTTATTTTGAAATTTGGAATTAATGGTATAGTTAATGATATATTTTTTTTGTTTATAAATAACAAAGGTAATTAATTAATAGTAATTAATAATAAATGATATATTACAATTTATAATTGATTTTCCATTTAATAATTAAATGCCTGACACAAAAATCGCATGGGTTCTGGAACTTCAAATTTGCTAGTTCTCAGACAAAATCATTTATCAAAAATTGAACGTGTTTATTATTAATATATATAAAACGGCGACGACATAAATACAAACAATTTAATGGGAAATGAAAAATAATTTCCACTTTAAGTTGTGTTATGTTGTTGAAATGTTATGTATAGTAAAACGAATGGCGACGATATAATGGGAAACTACTTTGCAAACAAACGCGATTTATTTTTATTTTTGCTGTTTATGCCACAACTGTTAAACAATAAATTTGTTATACATGTACGTAGTATATGAAAATTTATTTTTCTTTTTGGGTGAAAAATCAGAAAATGTAGAAAGGGAATCGAGAACCATTTGGAACATAAATTAAAAGAAACGCGATAGATGAAATCTGGTTTTGCTGTGGTTCAGATGGTACTACGCTTCAACAACTATAATGTGTATACAATTTTCAAGCCAATTGCAAGCAGCTATAAATACGATCACCCACCCTACCTTCACAAAGAAATTAACGGAAAATGCTCAATTTCTCAAAGTACTCACAATTTTGGGACATTTCAAAGTTTAACATAATTTATTTTATAGAAATTTTTATGTTATACACCAACTATGGCACAAGTAGCACAATGCGTTGTGCATCATAGTACACTATTTGATTTTTCAGCGTTAAGGTACTGTAACTCAACTCAGCATGTCTAATAGAATTCAAATAATTTACTCCAGACGCCAAGGAGACAGGAAAAAGGTTATTTCCACGGTAAGGTTTCCTACCTCACTATGTTAAAATTTAGTTCCATGAACTTTCCATCACATTTTTTATCTGAGTTTGATAGAAAACTGTTTCAAACGGGTTAATTGATCGGGATGAAACTTTATACTGCTTTTAAAAGAACAACCATTATTTGTTTAAAAAACAAACTTGTTTTTTGTAAGTCATGTCAGAAATCCCATTTTGGAAACCACACGAGATAATGTAGCACATGTTTGGCTTTAGTTTAATTATGCGAAACTGCATGGTAAAAATTCGGACGTCTTTCCTATTTCGGAGGTTAAAAGAATGATAGTGAAACAGTATGCAAAAAAAGTTTGACGTCATTTTTAACATTCTTCGAGTATACGATGCGATAATATTCTTTCTTAGTCAAATTCGTAAAATGAAGTTTTATTATGATAGCTTTTCACTACCGAAAAATATTAATTATAACATATTAATTTAAATTACGTTAATTACATTACTAAAATGTTATCTAGATCAACGTAAACACAAGGTTTAAATTTAACTAAAATAGTGGGTTAAATTTACGACCCAGTAAAATCAAGGATGTTAAATTTGAGTATATAAAAATATAAAATTTTTATTTTAACGATCAAGGGACGTCATTTTTATTGTCATTTGAAAATCATTTGTCTCTCTATGAGTAATTTTCTAGATTCTCTTGGTTTTTTTGTTTTACTTTTTTCAGTTACTAGATTAAATGAGAATATAATTTTGTTAGTTGCAGTTGGAATTTTAAAGTAAAAATAGCTAAAGTTGGTGCTAAAATTTATTTATAATTTAATTATTTAAAACAATTTCTAGTGCATGTTTGGTATGTGTTTTTTAATTTTATTTTATTTTTCGATTGTGTATAGTGATAAAATAATAAAAATATTGGGATGATATTTTGATATATAAAATAATGAGGCATGCTCCACGAAATTTTTGTTTCTGGAATCAAACTAAGTCGTAATAGATTTTTATTGTTAATTTAAACCTTTATTTCAATTTAAAACACCAAATTTTTTTTGTATTGTTTTATACTGTTCTCTCGAAAATAAAATTTAAACATAAATCTACATCTCAAAAATGTCCTTTAATTTTTTTATTTTCATTTCTATATTTTCATTTCAGATTCACGAACAAAAGTTGTGCGATATAAAATTTTTGTCCGTGAATCCGAAATGAAAATAAAAAAATTAGAACAGAATAAAACAATACAAAAAAATTTGGTGTTTTAATTTGAAATAAAGGTTTAAATTAACAATAAAAATCTATTACGACTTAGTTTGAATCCAGAAACTAAAATTTCGTGTAGCATGGCCTCAATGATTTCAAAGCAGTGATTAAAAAAAATCCAGTTGCAAAATGATCCGTTCTGCTTCACGCTTCAAACTAAGTCGTAATAGATTTTTTATTGCTAATTTAAAACCTTATTTTATATTTAAACACAAATATTTTTTGTATTATTTTATTCTGCTCTCTCGACAATAAAATTTAAACTAAAATCTACATACATCTCAAAATTTTTGAAGCCGTATACATACGTCGGATGGAAATCTGGGATTTTTACATCTCAATAGGATTTTTTCCTCAGAGTTGAGTTTTTGTCAACTTTTTGGGATGAAAGGGGGCGTGTAAGTTGTACTATTTCTTTCGTTTGATTGGATAAAACGGCGAGATGTGAAAATCCCGGATTTCCATCCGACGTATGTATACGGCTTGAAGCTGATTGGAATACCCACGTTTTTTGGACACGTATCAACTAGTAAGAACTTACAAAATGATTTAACAACTTTTAATTCATATTTCTTTAATAATCTCGTTCTTAGATTCACAACGATATTGAGATATTGTACCCAAATACTTGTAATAACCTTAAAACTAAGTTTAAGGATGAGTTTTGTCAACATATAGTGACAATCTCGGAACAAATAGGCAAAAGCAAACCTATTATTGAATTCTTTAAAGGTAGAATTGGATTATTTAAAATTTACCCTTCCAATTAATTTAATACACTTGTGGTTTTTAACATTTCAGATTGGCGTCCAGATACTTTAATTATATTTAGTTTAGTAACTCTTCTTCCAGCTACACAAAAGGGTCGTGGAGCCAAAAATAGAGCAGATATTAAGTCAGCTGGTGCTAAACTATTCAAATTTATTGGTGCAAATGGCGACATTACGGCTGAACAACAACTAATTATTTTTGCTCAAGATGAAAGCAAGTCGAATATATCAAAATTGTACGACTCTTTGGATCAAAAGCTTATCCCAACAAATAATACTATAATAGATGCGTTAGATTTGCTTTTTAAATGTCATTATTTATTTAACGTAAAATACGATGAAAATTTGGAAAACTTTTTTAAATATATTGAACATTATATTTTTGGCATCCCAGTTCGAAAACTACCTACTACGGTAAAATATTGTAATACTAAATCCTGATATATAAATTTGCAATTATGTTTTCGTAGAAATCAATTAGTTTTTTTTATATAAAACGATACAATTTTTACTGTTCCTAGCATTTTTTAAGAATAAATAGTTTTCTTTAATAATTTTAATATAATAATATATATAATTTTAATAATAATATATAAAATTGACGTTTTATTTAACTTTTAAATAATTTGGTTTTGACGGAAAATAAAAGTACTTTTTTGTATTTTATTACTCTAAGGGAGTTAATTTTGTGTTTAACCAAGTACCTCAGTTAATATTCGTTGGTCAATAGTTTTCTTATTTTGGGTAGTTAATTTTCATTGTATTTTCATTTAAAATTTTACAATTTTTAGACAGTAATTTTAGCAATAAAAAATAGCTAAATTATTTTTCACGTCCCATATTCGTTACAAACTACCTACCATGAAAAGAGTCTTAAATATTAATAACTTTAACGTCTCCAGGATAAGTTCGCGCTGGTGTAAGCTAATAGACGTTAAAAATCACGTCTAATTTCTAACCGTGTGTGCATGCCAAAAACAATTTAGTTCTCCCCCAGATTTGGTCAGGATTTTGCCTAGAACGGCTATGTCTGCCTATATTTATATGTGATGTCGTACCCAGATCTCACAGGTCTCGCTGCCGACATTTATGAACGTGGTCTCTTGTGACATTTACCATATTTACAATATTCAAAACGTCGGTCACCTATTAAGTTGATGGCGAAGCTTCCCCAGAGTAAACATCATCAAAAAAGTATGATCGCGTGGATGCAAATATGTCGCGAACGATTATAAATTTTTGATGATTAGTTTATAAATGGTAATTTTACATAGGATTACAGGCGGAGATCGTTTTCGTCTCAGAGAAAACTACGACAAAATTTATCGTGTTCCGATAAAATAAATTGATTAATTGAATAGATATTAAGTTGAAGTCCATTTCGGCAAAGAATTGCTATCCTGAGCCTCTCACAGTGCATACCAAAGATTAATGGTGTTAGCTTTACTGCCTTTAGCCTATACAAATTAAGCTGATCTGTTACGATTTTGATAGAGGCAACCCATACTTTCAAAATCTTTGCTGTAATTAAAGTAAAAGGCATGTAATAACGACTCCTTGATGTTGTAAAGATTTCATATTAAGAGTGTTCTTAGCTAAAGTAAGAGTAAGTTGTGCAGTTGTTTGAACATTTTCTTCTAACACCTTTTGATATTCAATAGATATTTATTTATTTATTATGAAAGTAATTAAGCTAGGAAGCTTTTAAATATTTTGGAAAAGTCGTGCTCAGTTTTCTTTTCATTTTATCGCAATTTTTTTTTAATATTTTACATAAACAATAGAATCAAATTTGTTTCACAATGATATAGTTAAATACATAATCTCTTACCAGTTTTGTTTGCTTCTAAATATTTTAATCTTACTTATTATAGAAAAAATTTAAATAAAAACAGATTACCCATAATTTACAAAAAAAAAAAAATATGACAACTAACTCGAAAATTACTGGTTAGCCGAACATTTTCAATTAGTTAGTATCGTTTATTTTTAGGTTGGTGGTTCAACAACAAATTTAATTTTGTAAAGAACGCGCTTAAGACCTGAAGGACCTGGTCTCGAAGATTCATTGCGCATGATTCCTGTCGCTTCTACGGTATTACGTTTGCTAACACATTATCCAACCGAACTTGCCGAACTTTTTTGATATTCGGTGGGATTTTCCCCTTTTGTCTTCCTCGATCTTTTTGTAATCCACAGTATTCCTATCCAAAAATTCAAATATACTTTGTATAGTGGAAGCTTTGAAGTTTCTCTACTATTTTGTGTGATTTAGAAATGGTTAATTGCGAATATCTACTTTCCCTCTTTCTGTGACATTATCTTACACTCAGCATTCCGCATCTGCTTATTTGGATTTGATGGTGACGGTTATTTTTTTATTCCTTGTGTTTCTGCAGAGTAACATTAAATCGATGAATGTTTAGCGGTACTGATAGCTATCAATATGTCACTTAAACGACGTTATTGTTATTCTATCCAAATTTCGATCAGCTGCCTTATCACATGGGAATGAATATTTATTGATCCTTCAGGGTTCGACCATTTGTAGGAGTGTGTATAGGATTTACGTTTATATAAGTTTTTAGGACTAGTGTTGTCTGATCGGCTTCGTTTATCTTTCAATTAGGCAGATTAGTTCTTGATTTTTATTTGTCATTGTGTAATGGCGTTGGCGTAAGAAACATCTGATTGTTTTATAAACAACATCCGTTTCCTTGCGGCTTCACAAAGTTGTGGTTTACCACAGGTCTTCTTTAGTTTTTTTACAAATATTCTTTTTTTTATTTTTACTTTTTTACACTATTAAAATTTATTTATTGTTTACAGTTTCATTTTATAGGATTAATAATGGTCAACAGTATCAAATGCTTTTCTAAGATCAAGAAATAATGCTCTAACAAATTTTAGACTATCAAATCCGTTATGCCATATTGATACGCATAGAAAATATTTGAATCATTCAAGAAACTTCTGGAACGAGTGTTAAAACTTTTTCAAAAATCTTATCAAATACAGATAATGTTGAGATGGGCCTGTAATTAGAAATTAAATCTTTAACACCGCTTTTAAAAACTGGAACGACCTTGACAATTTTCAAAATATTCGGATAAACACCACTCTCAAAGGAGGATCGAAAAAAAGGGAAACATACGTTTTAAAACATTATTTCGAATATTGAATTCGGATTAGAATGTATTGTATTAAATTTTGTTAATGTCCCTAACACTTCTAATAAGAATTCCGAAAGAATTTCCTATATTAACAAAATAGTTATTAAATACATTAACTATTTCAATGGCATTACTTGATTAATATTTTTCCACAAGTTTTTTTGCCTTACATTGCTAAACATATTTTCAAAGTAACGTTTCTTGGCGAAATACTTCTCAGACGATATTTTTTTTGTTAACGAAATGTAGTTTGATTTCAGTTTCAATACTATGAGGGCGCAATTTATATTTTTTTAAAATTCTATTCCGTTTCCCAATAAGCTCCATCAGTTAAATGTGCAACAACACCTTTCTTAACCGTATGAATTTCTATTAAATAATTGTAGATTTCAATAATTAATCAAACGTAGTTTCTGGGTCAGCCAAATAAATTTTAGTGGTTTTAATGAAGTTATCAAATTTCTTGTCATATCTTTATCAAAATCTATAATTTTTTGTTCTAATTTTTGCCGAATGAATTTTTCTTTAAAACAACAGATGAAAAAATAAAGTTATATTCACTTATTGCAGAAAAACTTGTGAAAATATGAACAGCCTTAATGTTAGAGAACCTGCACATCTTGTAGCAAATGTATTGGTGACAATCATCACAGAACTCATTAAAATATTTTTGTAATCCATAACTACAGTTTGTGTCATAAGAAAGTAAACACCCACGAAATTTTAATAAAAGGTTTAAATTTCGTTAGGGCAGTAAATATTTTAATTCATTATGATTTAGTTAATAAAAACAGGTATTAATAAAAATAAAAATAGATCTTCTTTTAAGATTTAAAATAAATTGTAACATAATATTCAACTTTGAAAATATGCTTCAAAATTCCAAAAAGTAAACAGACTGTTTAATTTTCACAATGACTCCTATTATTCTTCGACATTCGATCAATTCTACCGGCAACTGAGAGAGCATATTTTCTACACTCCTCCTGTGCAAAACTTGCTCAGGTTGACTCAATAATTTCCTTTAAATCTGAAATTTGTTGGGGATTTTTCGGACATTTTCAATTTTATTCATGCAAATATATTTTCTATGGGAGAGAGGTCGGGGCTCTGCGGTGGCCAACTTATAACATTAATTCCTTCGTTGGCAATGTAATTTTGAACAATTTAAGCCTTATTATAAATTGGGGCATTATCCTCTTGAAGTATAAAATTATTTTACAATTAACCGCTTCCCTTCTGGAACATTAACTTTCTGCATCAGCTTTAGATACACTGCACCATTTACTTTTCTCTGTTGACTTTGTGCAGTTATAAGACAATGCCTTATCATATTTCCTGTAAACGTACATTCGATCATGCTGCATCAATACAATTTTATATCAAAAATTTTCAGGCTTTAAAACATGTTCCAATTAAAAGTTGAGTCACTCAACTTATTCTCATGAAGCCGAGGTTAATTGCTGAGACTGAAGGGGCCTGCTTGCCTTCATTGAGTAACTTTCCTCGAATCTTTTGGGCTGATTGGAAGCGATTGTACAAATATAAGGTTAATTCAGGGTTGCCACCTTTTTAGTTCTGTGGTGAAGATATAAAAGGGAATAACTCATTTTTTCAGTTTTTCAATAGAGCATTTTTAAAATTTTCTTGTATTTCTGAAAAAAATTATCAGTCATAGGAAACTTAATTTTTGCATGGTTTTGGGTATATACTTATCCAAATTTAAAAAAAATATTATTGATACAGTTTTTTATGGACATTTTGAATTAATGAAGAGATATAAAAAGTAATAAAATGACTTATTAATTTTTATATCTTCACCACAGAGTTATAGTTCATGAGTATGGCTAGTTTCCTTGAAAGCTTTAACGGCTTTATAAATTTTCGCAACCGATTTATTGCTAAAAATTTTTGGTAGGATTATTTTCTTTTTACTAATCGTAATATTGCCTTTCGCTCTCCACAAATAAGATGACTAAATTTTTCATTATTAGCCATTTTTTCTAAGAAATTAAGCTAGATAGCAATTAAAATTTTAATGCGAAAACCCAATTGCACAACTTACCTTTAGTTTATTTAATATTGTACTAAAATACTGAAAATATTATATTTTATACGCTACTGAGTAATGCTTGAAACAGACGTGCGGAATTTCCGCATGCGGATAGGCAAGCGGTAACGCAAGTTAACTACATGGGCGTATTTTTCAGACATTGCGTTTTTATTTTTCAGTAGAGTTTTTAATAAACAATATACAATTTGTTTTGGAATTTCTGTCAAAATATTGAAAAGCCGTCGTGATCTTAATATTAATTCATGTTATTTTTTTTTGTTATGTAGTCAACACTGCTGCGATGCGTTTTTTTTAGAAATAGAGACAACTTGCGGAAAAACGCAGCCTATGCGGAATACATGTATTTCATTTCATTTAAAGTAGTGTATTCTAATTTAAACGCACGCGTTTTTCCGCACGTCTGTTTCCAGCATAAACTGTTGTTGAACTATTGAGAAATGTCAAATCGATTGTTATGGCAGTGTTGATCCCCCTTGCATCATAGTAAACTGCGATTCACGTTTTGTTCACCAGATGTCAGCTACTTTGTTAGAAATTCTTTAAGAATACTCGAAT
Source organism: Nephrotoma appendiculata (assembly GCA_947310385.1). Lineage (NCBI taxonomy): Eukaryota > Metazoa > Arthropoda > Insecta > Diptera > Tipulidae > Nephrotoma > Nephrotoma appendiculata. The sequence continues at coordinate 297,504,533 of OX371225.1, forward strand.
CGAAATATATACCTTGTTTACTTACTTATGACACCCACTGTATGTTCAAATTTTTATTTACAGAGTTATTTATGACACCGACAATAGTTATGTTGGTATTATTTATGGACAGCCTTCCAAAAAACTTAAAAATAAGTCGACATCAGAATTTGGTATCCATATTTGCGCTCCAGTTTTAATATACTTCCGTTTAGTTCTGATAAATTTTGTGGTAGATGTAGACATATTGTCTTCACATATTGGTGTGTTGGCTCATTGTGCTGACTTAGTCCACATGTCTGTGCTATATGAGTCAGAGTGGTATTAGTCTATTTTATCGTGATATATCTCGAAACAAGTTTAATGACGAGAAAAGTTTCCTATGACCAATTTATTATCTTGGCCATTCATCTCTCCTCTAGAACCGAATTATGCTAGACGCAGAGTGTAAGTACTAATTTTAAAGTTTTCTATATGTACGAATTATTGTAACCTAAACCCGGAAGGAGTCGATAAAAAACTGCAGTAATTCTCCCTCCGCTCCGAAAACATAAGATCAGGAAGCAAACCAACCAGAACTACAAGAACTACATGTTTCAGTTACAATCTGAATCAGTACATGGAGATTCAAAACAAATATAATGAAAACCAAAACCACAAAGTACCAAACCGAACTAAAGTTCAACTAGCCGGAATAATTTTGCGCTTGCACAAGGATCAATTGGATAGAAGGTTAAATGTTGCACAACCATTTAAAGTTGGTTATGTTCATTGTACAAGCACCAAATGGTTCCGGCTCCAAACAATTTGGTTTTAGCAGACTCTTCTGATTTTTCCTGGCATTGTATTAAAACTTTAAACTGTTTACAATGACATGGAATAGTTCCTGCTTATTGAGCAATGGCCCTAATTGCAAAATAAAATAGTTCAGAGTGATGTACGATACAATGTGTTACTTGATTCTGTCTAATATGGTTCTGGCTGGCGTGACAGACACAATTTTTTTCTACACTGCTAATGTATTCTAAATATACTAATCAAAACCAAAGTTTTCTTCAATAAGAGGTTTAATTCGATTTACAATTTAAATCCCCTTATAAGGTGAAATTTAACAACAACAATATGGTGTTGGCATAAGGAAATACAGGAGGGAAGTACTGTAAATCCCTGACAATATACGTTTCATTTTCATTCAGTATTGATCGGGATGAAGTAAAAAATACAAACATAAGATTTTAGTACGTGGTGTAAATCTCACACCATACGCTATAAATAATCCTTTTTCTCGGTATACTCGTATACGAGTATACATGTATTTTCTTAAATCTATATACCAATCGATTTCCATTACAAACCTTCTTTAATTTCACTTTCATTTTCTTTTATTGAAATCTACGTTATGTGTCACTTTTGTGAGAAACAAATAGACATGAAATAGTCATCAACTACATGATTTAATTTTGATCAAAGATAACGTTAAGATATGTAACGTAAAAAATGCTGTACAAAATATTGAAAGGGTGTGCGAGTGAGCTTGCTTGAATTAATTCGAACATATTTCGATTTGGTATGGCAATTTTATTTTCCCAATAACAGGCAAATAACCAATTGATATTCTCCCAACACGAGCTTTAATAAATTATTTATACTATTGTATTGTATTTGTGTTTACTTACTTGTTTGTGTGTGTGTGTATATTGTGTACGTGGAATTTTTGGTATCAATATAATGGCATACACTCAGTCACGTTTGGTCACACGAACGGGACGTGCCCGGTTAGTTAAATTCAGTTGGGTTATACACCAAACGCTATCTTTAATAAGCTTAAAGCTACCACAGCTTTAATTTAGAAGGTATAACCAAAGGAGTTGTCAACATTTTTTAAAATCATATTCATATCCTTACCAGTTCGGCCTTCATTTTTGATGATGATGTATGGCTTCATAATTGTACATATAATTTTGCCATAATGCGGCATAAACAATAAAACTTTTGTTTTATGTATGGACTTTTATTGATCCTTAAAGAAGTCTTAAAGCATTAAACATACATTTCAAAAAATATGTTACACACAGTTCATATAGCGTTTAAATCTTTAAGGGGGTTCTGCTTGTGTTTTACTCTCGAAGACAAAACAAAATAGTAAAAATAAAACCAAACATAAAACATAAAGAAAATCATAACTTTCCGGATCCAGCCGGCACCAACATCTAACATAACACACAGTAGTATGGCACAGTAATAATCAGAAAATGGTTAGTAGCTTTATTTCATATTTTGTGGACTTATGTGTGGTTGAGGTATTAAATTTGCTTTGATATGTTTTTATGTTGTTTTCCACAGAGAAAATGATGAAACTATGTTATATGCTGGAAATGATGATGACTATTATGATTATGAATGATGATTTATAATTTTATCAAAATTACTGTTTTCAAGGTGTGGGTGGTCGGTTGGTAAACTAAATTATTACATTTTTTTATGTATTGTGGTTTAATGCTCTTCTAACGTTACATACACATAGTTATATTATTCTGGGGATAACATAATGTTTGTAATATTTTGTATGGATTTATAGGCCGGTTACTGATGACTATGTTTCGTATAATCCTGAAAAGGATGTGGTTTTTATTTAAGCAAAATAACATATGGTTCACACATGTGTAGATCCCTTAACAATCCTGCAACAATAAATAATTTTCGAATACATTGAACTTAGTTAGCCGAAATCGTTACACTTTTGCCTAGAACCAATAAGAAAAGAAACAACACTGACGAGCGTTTAAGGTATATGGTCACAGCCGCAGTTTGGTACCACTTTATGGGAATTAAATTAAATATATTGGTCGACATCAATTTTCCAAAATTTAAGCGGAAATGCCAAATTTTGACATAAAACTTCACCAAAACTTGGCCTATCTACAGCCCGGATTGACTAATCAGAATGAAATTTCGCAATCAAACGTCGATTTTCTAAGAGTGATCAACTCCGCTTTGAATACCATAAGTAAATGAAATACCACTTGGAATTGGGTCATATAGAAGAAGTGCTAAAAACCGTGATACGAATCAGACGTGATAGCTTACTCATCAGGGTGTAATATAAGGGAAACTATCGACAGATTCTGATGCTGCCCGAACACAGAAACTATCATCGAATCGTATGGTTACATTCTAGAGATGATCAAGTGCGATTTTATAATTTGTGCACTGTGCTTTACCATGGTGCCACCGCTACGTATCCGATGTGGTAGTTTTGAACTGCAGAAGTGAACCTCGAACAGCCCAAAGCTTCTCGAGCATCATGGGTCTACATATCGATTTATGAACATTTTCATCGGCAATGACGGGATACTAGGAATTTGGGGATTCGGGGGCAGTTTCGAAAATCGAATTTGCAAAACACAAGGAACGATCCAATTATCCTTCCCAAATACAACCAGCTTACCAATTTAAATGTTTCATAAGCACGTCATACAACGCTACAAACGCTACTCGGTGGTCCACAGCTGTGCGTGCATAAATCTGCTTTCACTATCGCTCAGCGATGAGCCAACAACTGATGGCCAACCTTCCAAGCAAGGGCATCGTGTTACTTCTTCGAGATGTTGTGTACGACATGTGGCTTGATGTGGTGACCATTCTTTTCACTAAATATCACAAAGTCTTTTCGAAAATCGAAACGAATAACTTTCCGTTCACCTTTAATTCAACTTTGGTTTATCAAAATAAGGTGTTATTTAAGTTTTTATTAAATTTAATTTTACAAGATACAATATTTTAAGTTATTATTTTAGAGATCAATTTTAAGTTGTATATTTGTATCTCTAAACTCGACTCGATCTGTAAACATTTTTGTATAATATAATATATTCGTTCTATGTGAGACAGCGCCAAAGTTTCCAATGTGAGTATACCGGTAACCAATCTGGAGCAGTGTAAAACTCACTATATATTTGGAATTGGTTCGTATAATAATAATTTGGGATACATAACAGAGACCATCCTTCACAGTGACGTGGATTATACAGGCCCAATATCTATCAAACGACACAAAAGCTGTAGCTGTGCATCGACGAAAAGTTATATCTCTATTTTGATCTGCCTATCTGAAACCACTAGAGTGTAGCATGCTAGAACTCGTGACCGTTGTGCCATGTCGATTGATCCTCTACAAGTTCCTTATTTTAGGGCACTTTTTAATCGGAGAAGTACCAATCACGACACCTGAACCTACATTACTTAATGTGAAAACGAAGCGTCTCAATCATTCCCTGGAACTATAGAGAACGTATCACCACTTTTATAAACTTTAGACAACAGAACACCAGTTCCGCCTACAGAAACAACAAAAGTGGTTGAGAGCCAACGACAACCTCGTCATCGGTCAATTGGTGCTTATCCAATAGCGTTAACCACTTTCCATAAACCGACACAATCATCAATATCCAGGATGTGATGGACGAGTTCGAGTCGTCGTGCTGAGAATTCGACGTTTAATCAAACGCCTCTACGTTAGTAGGAGGTATATGTCAAAAAAGCCTAACATCACCATTACGCAGCTGAAAAATAAACACATCCATGTGCAAAATCTTCTTGCACTTCTAAACTCCATTCGAGCAGCACTGATAATTCAATACATCAACAAATCAAAACTTAACGGCAGTTAGATCTGCTTAGCGCAAACAGTTCGGCGTTTACTTAATGGTTGCATATTAATCAACGTTGACCGATCCATGTAAGGATGCAGGTTATAATTGTCCAATCACGGTAAACGCCGTAGAGCACAACGAAGAAATTTTCGCTGTACTGCCATGATTCTATGTATGTGGACATTGTAATAAAGAGACCATACTTGAAAGGCGTATTCGATCAGTACAAACATCGTGTAAAGACATTTAGTGACAGAAGGTTAAATAAATTCCTGTATCTGATCTCAGAAGTTTAATTCTCTGTACATAACACCAAATCATTGTTAATGCAATACCCGCACGAAAAATTTAGAGATATGGCGATAAATTAAATAAATTAAAAAAATTAGATAAATTTAACAATGTGAAGAAATTAAATTAATTAATTAAATTAAAGAAATTAAAAAAATTAAATAAATTAAATAAACTAAATAAATTAAATAATATAAATAAATTGAAAAAAAGCAAATAAATTAAATGAATAAAATAAATTAAATAAATTAAATAAGTTAAAGAAATTAAACAAATAAAATTAATTAAATAAATATAATAAATTAAAGAAATTAAACATATAAAATAAATTAAATATTGAACAAACTAAATTAAACAAATTAATTTAATTTATTTAATTAGTTACTTTATTTACATTATTTAATCTATTTAATTTATTTAATTTATTTAATTTATTTAGTTTATTTAATTTATTTAATTTATTTAATTTATTTAATTTATTTAATTTATTTAATTTGTTTAACTTTAACGCCCAATTATTGTTAATGTAATTCTCACGAATATAATACCCACATCGAATTTGCGATGTGGCGATAAATTAAATAAATTAAATGAATAAAATAATTGAAAATTAATTAAATAAATTAAATAAGTTAAAGAAATTAAAGAAATCAAACACTTTAAATTAAATAAATAAATATAATAAATTAAACAAATTAAACAAATAAAATAAATTAAATAAACAAATTAAATTAAACTAATTTATTTAATTAGTTAGTTTACTTAATTTATTTAATCTATTTAATTTATTTAATTTATTTCATTTGTTTAATTTATTTAATTTATTTAACTTTAACACCCAATCATTGTTAATGTAATACTCACGAATGTAATACCCACATCGAATTTGCGAAATGGCGATAAATTAAATAAATTAAATGAATAAAATAATTTAAAATTAATTAAATAAATTAAATAAGTTAAAGAAATTAAAGAAATTAAACAAATCAAACACATTAAAGTAATTAAATAAAGATAATAAATTAAATAAACTAAACAAATTGAACAAATAAAATAAATTAAATAAACGAATTAAATTAAATAAATTAATTTAATTTATTTAATTAGCTAGTTTATTTAATTTATTTAATCTGTTTAATTTATTTAATTAAATTAATTTATTTTATTTGTTTAATTTGTTTTATTTATTTAATTTCTTTAACTTTAACACCCAATCATTGTTAATATAATACTCACGCATGTAATACTTACATCGAATTTGCGATGTGGCGATAAATTAAATAAGATAAAAAAATTAAATAAATTAAAAAAGTAAATTAATTAAATAAATAAAATGAATTAAATAAATAAAATAAATTAAATAAGTTAAAGAAATTAAACAAATTAGATAAATTAAATAAATATTATAAATTAAATAAACTAAACAAATTGAACAATTTAAATAAATAAAATAAATTAAATAAATTAATTAAATTGATCAAATTGATTAAATTGATTAAATTAATTAAATTAATTAAATTAATTAAATTAACTAAATTAATTAAATCAATTAAATTAATTAAATTAATTGAAATAATTAAACTAATTTAACTAATTTATTTAAATAAATTAAATTAATTGAATAAAATTAATTAATTTAATTTATTTTATCAATTTAATTAAATTACTTAATTTAAATAATTTGATTAATATAATTAATTTAAATAATTTGATTAATTTAATTAATTTAATTACTTTAATTACTTTAATTAATTTAATTGATTTAACTGATTTAATTAATTTATTTAATTTATTTCAATTGTTCAATTTATTTAGTTTATTTAATTTATAATCTTTATTTAATTTGTTTAATTTCTTTAACTTATTTAAATTATTTAATTCATTTAATTTATTTAATTTATTTTAATTATTTACTTTTTTTATTTATTTAATTTATTTATATTATTTAATTTAATTTTTTTATTTTCCTTTTTTTAATTTATTTATATTATTTAATTTATTTAGTTTATTATTATTTTTTTAATTTCTTTAATTTTTTTAATTAAATTAATTTATTTAAATTATTTAATTTATTTAATTTGTTTAATTTTTTTAATTTCTTTAACAATCATTGCTAATGTAATACTCACGAAAAAATTTGCGATATGGCGATAAATTAAATAAATAAAATAAATTAAATATTTTAAATAAATTAAATAAATAAAATAAAAAAATAATAAATAAAATAAATTTCATCAATTTAATAAATTAAATAATTTATGGTGAAAATATTTCCAACTTTATTTTTTACATAGAATTAAATTACTTATTTATGTACAAGTTTATTTTGAAATTATTTTTAATATACTATAAATATATCGATTATTATAATATTGTTAAAATTATTAAATTTAATTTTAAAAATATGCTTCCATTTATTTACCATAACTACTTTTGTAAATTAACTTTTATTTTTAATCATTTTTTTTTAAATTTTATTTAGTTGTATTTAATTGTAAACAATTTTAAAATAAGATTTATTAATTTTTAATGTTAATCAATTTACACTTAGTGTTTGGGATTATTTTAATATTATTAAATAAATTTAATTTTACAAATATGATTAATAATTGGAATCATATTTGTATAAACGTGAAATGAAAGTTACATTTGTATGTAACTTTAAGTTTTTTTGTAAATTAACTTGATTTATAATCAATTATTTTTAAATATATTTATTTTACTTGCATTTAATTTTAATAAATTTTGAAACAGGATTTATTTATTTTTAATGTTGTTTAAATTCGATTTGTTAAGAATTTATTTTGTTTTCAATTTATGGTGAAAATATTTCCAACTTAGTTTTCTACGGAGAATTAAATTACTTTAATTATGTAGAAGTTTATTTGAAATTATTTTAAATTTAGTAATAATTACTTTAAAGTAATTTTGTATTTAACTAGTTTTTTGATCTTGTTTAAATGCAAAAATCGTTTTTAATTTATTGATAAATAAATTTAAATTTTTCTTTTCGAATGGGTATCAATATTCACCATAATGTTTAAAAACATGTTTCGAAGACAAGTAATAAAATTGTTAGGAAATTCTTCCTAAGATTCTTTATGGAAGTACCTTCTCATTATAATCGAGTCTAATCAAAACTTCAGCAAACCAAATGTAGTTAGCTTTGTTATAAAAAATCACCACAAATTAAATAAAACGACAACTGAACGCTAAATTAATGATCCAAGTTAAATTAGTTTGCCCAAACGTCCGTTTGCTGTCAACGAATTATAAATCGCGTTATATTTGTAATATCAGTAAAAGCGTATTTTATATAAAGAAATCTAACGAAAAATATATAATAAAACCCTGTAAAAAATTAAAGCTTTGTATGCTCTTTGTTCATTCAAACAATCTTTGTGCTTTACATCAAAAAATTTTTCTATATCGTATACATCACACAATTAAATCATGTTTTGTTATTTTATATAAAACTCTAACGCGCATAACGATACAAAAAATAATAAAGCACTAAATTTAACGAAGAAAACAACAGAAAATCGAAAGCTTTATGTTTTAAAGCTTTTTATTTGAAACTTTCCTCTCACTTATACTCTCACAAACACACACACACACACACACACATATATATATATATATATATATATATATATATATATATATATAAATATATATATATATATATATATATAAATATATATATATATATATATATATATATATATATATATATATATATATATATATATATATATATATATATAGCGTATATATAAATTGGTAATGATATATTTTTTCTGAATTTCGTTTTGGACTGTGTGGGAAGTAGATACGAGCATAATATATGGAAGATGATGGAATGAAAATGAAATTTTATTGGATGAAGTGGAAAATTTAAAACGCTTTAGTAGAAATATATTGTAACAGCTACTATATGTTAAAGCAACACTAACAATGACGAGCGATACTAAAAGCATTCGTAAATTGTTGTGGTTTGTTTTAAAAAATCATGTTTAAATTGGATTTATGCGATATTGTCCAACCTCAACCTATAATGGCACACGATGCTCCTGAGTGGTTGGTCACTTTTATTTAAATTTGTGTACTCAATGTGTTATGTTTTTGGCATTCGTTTGTATAAAGTTTGGGCAACCTACAAAAAATAAATTTCGGCCCATTCAAAATGGAGATTAATGATCATATAATAAATATAAGTAGGATAAAGTGGATTTTGATTTACTTTTAAATAACTTGGGCCTTTGCCGTTAAATGTTTTAATAATAACAAAAGCACGGACAAAACAAAAAAAGTTTTGCCCTATTTAGTTCAAGATAATAAATGTGAAAATACGTGATCAGAAAACAATATCTTAAAGAGATGTTTTTTTTTTCGAATATGGACGGGGGCTAAATCATATTTTATACTCGAGTTGCTATAACACGACTTCCGTTTCGAAATATCTTACAACATAGTTTTTCCATAAATATCTGTGTTAACTTTCCACACATATACAGAGCAATTTACACCAATTCAATTTTGACTTATCATGAAACATCCGTACCAAATAAAATCCGCTCTAGGGTATTTTAATTAATTAAAAATTTAAATTAATTTCTTATTTTATTTTAATTCAAATTTTTGTTTTTTTAAACGATTTCAGTAAGCTCCCTCCATCTTTCCATCACTAACACAACTGATACTCTATATACTATATAGTATCAGTGCTCCGAAATAAAACAAAATTTTATTATGTTTTATGAGCACGTTGGCTGTTAGAGCTTTACATACAATTAAATAACGCTTCGTCCTGTTCCGCCTTACAAAGCGTTAACGTAATGTATATTCATATTGTTTCTGTATAATAGAAATTCATTTCAAAGCAAAATATTCATGTTTTTTCATAAATTTTAATTGACCTAAAATGAAAAATAACAAAAAGCTTTACAGATAAATTCCGAAGAAAATATTTTAAATTTATTTGGTATGTACAAAAGGAAAACCTTTTAATTATTTTTTACTTCGCTTTTTATTTTAGTTAAGCAGATTATTTTGGTATTATTTATGGGGTGTGGATTGTCGTTTATAAAAATAAAATTGATTCTGTTTACTGAATATTCACAAGTATTTATGTTTGTGACAGAATCTCGACGGGCACTATTAAAACTATTATTATTCAAACATGCTTATATGAAGTCATCTAGCAAAAAAGTCTGTAACTGATTTTGGACAAAAATGTTGATAGATGCCCGAAACTAATTAATTCCCCATATCTACATATAGATTAAATTGCCAACTACATGCGACTACAACCTATCAGCAATACCAATCGAAAATGGAAATATGGTTTTTCAATCATTTTCCATTAATGCTATTCAGCCTAATAAATTTCATGCCGTATATTTTGACATTTTAATTTAATATTTTTTTGCCTGATTATAGATAAGGAAAACCAACTCGTTCTCGAACGTTACTCTGGCATCGAAAGGTGTACGTATACGTACTTGCAAAATACCGAGAGCAGTCGTATATTTATATACCGTTTGAAAGGAATGGTGCAGGAGCTAGGAAACGGATGTTTGGAATACAAATGAAGGTAATGATAAATTTCTCTCTAATATATTAATATTAATAGTAGCAATAACGATATTAATAATAAATGATATATTACAATTTATAATTGATTTTCTATTTGGTAATTTAGAAAATGCCTGTATTTTATACGTAACACACAAGTGGTATGCGCTGTAGGAGCTTTCTACATATATATGGGCACAAATCTCAATTTATCAGACAATTCATTTATCAAAAATTGAGACTGTATACTCGTAGTATATATGTAGCTACATTGGATGACGTCAACATACCAGCAGAAAAACTCAAAATATATACTACTCAAAATATACTAGGAAATGGGAAAACGACTCCACGAAACATAAAATAATGAATCGCTGCGTAGAAATGGGAAAATGCTTTTCAAACAAACGCGCTATATTTATTTTTATGCTTTTTACGTAACTAGTTTTGTTTGTCTTAACTGTTAAACAATAAATTTGGTACACAATAAAAAATATCAAAAAATTTGAAAAGAAAATCATGAATCATTTCAAAGTATTATTAAAAGAACTCGAGAGATAAAATTGATTTTATCTTTTGTTGTATCTTTTTCCTAACTGCGTACGCTTTTATATTTTGAGAAATTATCTCAATCAAAAGCTTGGGGAATTTTTTGAATACTCGTTGAAATGATTTATATTTGAAATGTGTTTTAAGTAAATTGTGTAACTCTTTACAGGATATTATTCCAAGTGATTTCCTCTCGCCAATACCCTCCATCATTAGTACCCAAATTTGTACTCACGGTCAATTGCCTTAACCCATTTCGGCCCAGAACTATTTTTTCTGCCAAGGAATCTGATATTGACATATGTGGGGCAAATTAGGTTGAAAATTATCAATTTCACCAAATTTGCTTTGGGGTTGAAATATGAGGCCATTTTTGGCACAACTCATATTCCAACCCCAATTCAACCCAATCCAAAAAATAATATTTTTAAAATCATAAAAATTCATTCCAAAAACAATTCAGTCTTAATTAAAATAACAAACTAATTAACCATTATCACAAAATAGCATCACAATATAATATATTATATTTTTAATTGGCTGTCTTGGTATGCTATAAAGCATTTTCGACCCCAGATTATTGTAGGCCACACAGTTTTCATCCCTCGAATCTTCCTCTTCCCAAATCTAGTGGTGGGTTTATAAAAATGGTATGTTGAGCATCGGCTCTTCATCGTAGCTGCTCAACGGTTTTCGCCTATAAGAAACAAATAAAATTGTAATACCCAAAGTGCCAAAATTGGTTCCACCACTGTTATTTTCTAGAAAAGAGCAGTTTCCAAAAAAGGATTATATATTATGTCAACAACGCACTTGCTTTTAGAGCTTAATAACTCAAAAGATTTACATAAAAATTCTCTATTAGATACTTACATATAGAAATTGCAATCCATTCCAAAGAGTCAAATTTCGGTTGCACGTGCCCTCGCTTGCACACATAATTTTTGACTAAATTAAATATATCGCGTGTTCCTCTTTGTGTTTACTTTATAGTTATTTATTTTTAGAGAAATATAGACGATTTATAGGAAGAAAACGTCATTTTTATTTAGGAGACATTTTTGGTACTTTGGGAATAAATGGGTTAAGCCAATACCCAACCGTCATTAACCTCGCGACAAATTACTTCCTCACAATAGTTCCCAACGATTTGTTTCGTTATTTTAATCTAAATTTGAAATTAAATTTTAATTGTTTTTATTTTATTGGTTTTTCGTACAGAGCTTTTGTCAGTAATTTAAAAATTTTGTGCTTCGTATCTACTTAACTAATTTAGTAAAAGCTAATGGTAAAATGGTAATTAAAAAAAATTTAACTGTGAAACTTGTAAACCTCGTAAGTGCTTGCTTGGACGCCACTGTAACACAGAAGGTTATGTGCATGGTTTTTCGCCCAGTATAAAATACACTAAGTAAACCAAACAAACTCTTTGCTATCCTCTCAAATACCGCCAATTGAGCCGAGCCATGCACTCGAAATTTTCTTCAGTCCTATTTATTTCTAATCAAGTCCAATCGTCAACAAGTCAATTTTCAAATACGCAATTTGATAGTTATTTAAAATCAAATTAACCTTACCATGTTACACCACGATCTGGTGACACATTTGATGGTTCATCTAGTGGATTGCCTGCTAACTTGTTCATCCTGCAGGTTGAAACTCTTGGTAGTACCATGCATGTTCTAAAAGAATCCCTATTAAATGATATATTTGTTTTTTTATATTGATACCGGAATTACCGCCGAAATAATCTAAGCCTGAATTGGTAGCAGTTAAGAAAGACTTTTCTAAGAAAATTCGAAAACCGTAGACTGGATGTCGAAATTTGACAAGAATTGAATCTCAGAGGCAATACCCAAAGAAGACCTTCACCACTCCGTACGAAGGTACAGTTCTATCAGCACGTCTGGAGCTTGACTTTGGAATATCACACACCTTATCCATAAGACCGCCTCATTGAAGCGTTAATGCGCATAATCCTCAATCGCTAGTTCACGAACATGAACGATTTTATTTAAAGCTGTATTACTGCTTAGAAAAACACCTTAGTGTTGATTTTGTACCAAAACTGAAAGCACGAGTTGGCGAGTGAACAATAATTTGGTGTACATATACACATTGTGCCAATTTTATACATGTATTGTATTTTTCTCTCATGTGTATGTGCATTTTGTTCGTCAATTTTTCAAAGGCAAGTAGCAAAATAAAAAGTTCCGGTTGAACCGGTTGAATATAAATGATGATGACGTATACTTCCCCTCTTCTATTCGCTTGCTTTTAAGCAGTGGAACCGATTGTTTGCTATTGACGTTTGGAGCAAACTTCTGCTGGCAAGTATCGAAAGCACAACGGCAATATAAGTTAGACATTTCTTTTTTATTTACTAGAGGACTTAAAGACAACAAAAGTAGAAAATAAAAATCTATAAACAAAGTCGGGTTAGTTACACCATTTATAACTCAAGAACGGCTGGACCGATTTTTATGATCTTTATTTTGTTGGATTTGTCTTTGCTTCGAATAATATAATAATTATTAAGACATCGGAAAAATTCACCAAAAAAAAATTTATCAAGAAAATTAATTTTCTCATACATTTTGTATGGAATGGCTTTTATGATGATATCTAGAGAATGGATTCACTGATTTCGATGATTTTTTTTTGATTTTGTTCGTCTCAATACAGTGGTGGTTTAGGAAAAAAAGAAAAGTCGGAAAAACTCAAAAGGAAAACCCGAAAAATCTAATAAAAAACCTTTTTCTTATATGAATTGTGTATTGTAGTTTGTATGTGACGAGTGGTGCAGTGGTTAAAGCTTCGGTGCTTAGGCCGGAAAGTTCTGGATTCGAATCTGACTTTCGGCTGAATGCAAATTTGTATTTTATTTTTTATCCATTTTTCTTTTATTTTATCTACTTATCTATTATATAGATAAAATATTCGTCCGAATTACGATTTTATTGGGAATAGTAGATTTTTACAGCTCCAAAAAAATGTTTTTCCCTTTGCGATTTTAATATTAAATTTAATTTATTTTTGGTTTTGGTTATTTCATATATTAGTTAAATGGTTTGTGGTTTAGCATATAATCTATATATCTGTACATGGAAGGCAGACATCACCATGTGAAATTTTTATTAAGAAAATTAATTTTCTCATACATTTTGTATGGAACGGCTTTTATGATGATATCTAGAGAATGGATTCACTGATTTCGATGATTTTTTTTATTTTGTTCGTCTCAATACAGTGGTGGTTTAGGAAAAAAAAAGTTGGAAAAACTCAAAAGGAAAACCCGAAAAATCTAATAAAAAACATTTTTTATATGAATAGTCTCGGCGTAGTTTGTATGTAACGAGTGGTGCAGTGGTTAAAGCTCGGCGCTTGAGCTGCAAGGTACTGGATTCAAATCTGACTGGAGCCTGCATGCAAATTAGTCATATTTAATTTTTTTATCCAATCTTTTTATTTTATCTACTTAACTATATAATTCCTGATGGAAATGGTGGATTATTTTTTTCGATGCGCCCGGTGGAACTGGGAAGGAATTCCTCATATCATTGATATTGCACACTGTTCGTGCGAGATCCGATATTGCTGTAGCAGTTGCTAAGCGTTGAAATTTTCGTTAAACCTTCAATCGGCTGAAAATCCGACTTGCAACATTGCGAAACACTCAGCAATGGCGAAAGTTTTTGTAGCAAGTAAAATCATCATCGATTATGAATGTACAATGCACAAATGCGCATTGGAAGCACTCAATCGAACTATCGACTCAAGATGTTTTGGAAGCGCAATGATTCAACTGTTCGGCGATTTCCGTTAAAAAATACCAGTGACTCCAAGATCGACCGTAGTCGACCAGCTGTCGACCAGCTGACGACAAACATGCGAGTTGCATTGTTAAACGATCCATCTGCTGAAGATTTCTCCAAGCGATTGCTGACTATCGGTAATGGCCGTGTTCTGGTCGACGAATCGAACGGATTGATTTCGTTTCCTCAGAAATTTTGTAATTTTGTCTCAACGAAGGACGAGCAGCAACAAAATGTTCCCGAACATCATTACTAACCACAAAAATCACAATTGGGTGTGTGAATGAGTAATTCTTGCGGCAAAGAACAAAGATGTGGATCACTTAAATTTCACAATTCAAAATCAAATCGTCGGTCCACTTCATTCCTACAAATCTATCGACTGTGTGACAAACAAAGACGAAACAATCCAACTGAATTTTTAAACTCATTGGATCTGACTGGCTTGCCACCGCACAATTTACAACTGAATGTTGGTGCGGTAATCATCATGCTACGAAACTTGAATCAACCAAAACTATGTAACGGGACGTGTTTGGCTTTGAGAAAACCCAAGAAAAGTTCAAAGGTGAGGAAGTTCTCATTCCGAGAATTCTGATGATCCCAACCGATATGCCATTCGAGTTTAAACGAATTCAATTTCCGATTCGTCTTGCATTCGCCATGACGATCAACAAATCACAAGGCCCATCCTGGAGTGTTTGTTGCTTGAATCTAGAAAATGAATGTTTCTCTCACGGTCAATTATACGTAGCATGTTCACGTGTCGGCAACAATTCGCTTTGTTCTCGCACCTGACAATAAAACGAAAAATGTCGTTTATCACAAGATGCTTTACTGAAGGAAATCGACCCTATTGCAACCCATCACCCAGCAAATAGTTTAAAAGAAAATAGTGCAACAATGCTACGCGAATCATTTCGAATCAATTCAATAAAACGAAAGCCTTGCTGCAACGTGAGCTACATACATTTCAATGTAATTAAAATATATTCCATTTTGATTGGATTTAATTAATTTGGAGTATTCATTTTATCCGCCCCGGAGGTCTCGCGTTCGATTCCCGGTAGTGACAAGGAAAAAATTGCACGGCTGGTTTAGGATCAATGAATTAATCACTCATTATCCAAAATGAAAATATGATTATGAAACCTCATTTGAGGCGGCCAAATCCCTTGATGGGAGATGGTGCCAGAGAGAGAGAGAGAGAAATTTCATTTTATCTTAAAAAAACTCAATTTAATTAAGCTATAATAACTTTAAACAACATTTATTGATTTTGAGGCGGTACGAAGTTCGCCGGGTCAGCTAGTTTATAATATAAATTTAATATCCTCGTTTTAGCTATAATGTTAATCACAAAAACTATATAAATTTTACAACTATAAAAACAGTAGCTCTTTGTGGAGTACCACAATGTAATAATTATAGATCGGGTTCCATATCAATTCATAAAATTCCAGAAAGAATTAGAAATATTTCATCCGAAATTTTAAAATGGAAAATTGCTTTAAAAATGGGAAAGGATTTTCCAAAAAGATTTTGTGATTTGTAGTCATCATTTCGACTCAAAATTTTATTAAAATCAATACATAGCACTAAACCGGATGTCGTTTATTTGTCAAAAGGTGCACTTAATACAGAGAATCTGTCAAAATCATCAATACAAATGCAGCAGATTAGAAAAAGTAATCGAGCGGACCGAATATTAAAAAGGGCAGCTGTCACTGAAAATGCCTCCATGTTGGTAATATGCTATGTAAATGTGCTGTTGCTACTATTTTAGCCTTTAACCTTTTTTAGTCCGAGTGCCATAGATGACGCAATAACTGAAACTTTGGAAGTTAATGCTCACCTAGATCCATCATTTTGAGATGTTGCGTTGCAATGTGTATCAGCAACAGTATAGGAAAACGTATACAAACAGATTTAAGCTTCATCAATATCGCTTCACTTTGGAACACAGAAGCAAAATTGAACACCATGACAGGAATATCATCCATAGCTAATGTAGTGATGGAGCTATGACAGAATATTAGGAAAAATGAACAGTGCAATATGACAATGAGGGATCGAATCATGCTAACAATGCATAAATTAAAAGCTGATTGCTCGTTTTCCGAATTGGCCAAAGGTTTTGAAATTAGCAATAAAACCGCAAAGCTTTACTTTGCAGATACAATTTAGCTGCTCTCAAAGCTTATGAGAAAGCTTATTCACTGGCAGTTTTACCGCTTTTCCTTACGTGACATTTCGTTGTTTATACTGCACAACATGTACGTATTCCAATTTTAAGAGCATGCATACGTTGAAAGTAATGATTGGGATATCCCCATCAGGATCAATAAAGGTGTCAACAGGACGGTCTTCGGATAACGCCAAATATTTAAAAAAACTCCGAGCTATTGCAATTGCTAAAGCCGGGCGGTGCGGTAATATCGACTATTACCGCAAGCTTCATGATAGCTGATGAACTATCAAATAGCGGAATAGAAGTGGTAAGGCCAAAATTTGTATTGCTGCAGCTCGTGTGCATGTGGAAAGAAGAATTGCTCGCTTAAAAATCTTCAGAATTTTATCTGAGAAAGTGGGGGTTTCGGTAATCTGTAAGGTCAACATAATGACGGGTATTTGTGCTTTGTCAAATATTTCTCCGCCAATATTGAGCGATGACAAATTTATCTAAATTGAAATTGTCATTAAAATATAATAATATAATATAAATTTGATAAAAACATAACGTAAGTACTTTGTACATACATTATATAGTATATATAACAAAAAGTCTTTTAATTCAAGCAAAAACTGTTAATCAGTCAAACAAATTGCATTTTGGCAAAATATCACTTATCATTTCTGGGAAATAAATTGTATCACATATTTAAAATTAATTTTAGTTAGAATTTTAATATAAGTGTGTAACAAAAGGTTGTCTCTTTCTACTTGTATAATTAAAATACTTTGGTCAAAGCAACTAAATATCACAAAATTGCATGATTTACAGTTTGTTATGGCCAATCCCAATTGAACTTAGCCGTAGTAACTGTGGTTCTTTTTTAAGTTATATCTGTGTCCCTCTAGTTGTACTCAAGGTTAAGCTGTCCAAAACATCATCAACGCCCAGGTTGATTACTATAACAGGACATTTAATTTCTACGAGTTTAAACTCGATGCCATTAAAACCCATACCATCAGGGCTTACCGCAATAAAAGGTAAGTCTGGAGAAATTATTAAACCACTTTCAAATAAAAGATAATGTTGTCTATATATTCCGAAGACAACCCATATCAAGTCGCGCCTTTGAAATTACTGTTATATACCGAATTCAACTTGTTTTCCCAATTTGCTCATTTATTCTTATCATAAGTCATAGTCTATATGATATGCTTCCCGTGATTCGAACTTTCCGTTCAACCAACCAAAAGGCACTTGTTTGGCAAACAGTCTGTTTACAGATTGTAACTGTTTCGTCTACAGTCTTTTTTAGATTTTGAAAAAATAGTGAGTCGTTTCCATTTAAGTATGATACCATGACCGGTACAAAATGTTTTAAATTGTTGTGTTTTAACATTATCTCAAATAATTCGGTCGATCTATTTTTAACAGTTTGGTTAGCTCGGTGAGGGGTAGCTATAAAGACATATTATTGTTACAAAAAATTTACATAAAACATAATTTATTTTCACACTAAAACAGTACATTACACTAAACAGAAAAAATACAATTTAATTATATTCAACATTTTAAAGATGTTTGTTATACCAAATTGTCACAATACCATTTTACTTATAAATGTTTACCTTCAAGGAATTTGTGCAAGGCTTTATCTTACTGTTGCTCGGTAATGTTGTCGTTACGCATAAAACGTCTTTGTCGAACGTGACACATTTTTCAGCTTTTCCCCATTTTTGCTTAACATCCGTACTGCTCAGTGCTTGGAGATTCGGATACCTTAAAAATAAAATCCCTTAAATTAGTTCAAAAAACAATAACACAATGATTTATAAATGCTTACCGGTTTATATACAGCAAACAAGCGGCAATGTTTGTGCACTTTGCGCTGGGTCCCGCTTTAGAGGAACAAATACATCGCCAACAATCGATTTTTTTTAAATTTTCTAAATTAACTTCATGAGGACTGAAAATCATAGCCAATGTTTAAACAACTAGCCTCAAAAATCTGTCGCGAGCTAATGGTGGAACTATCTCAATAGCATGCACCCAACCTGCATTTAAAAGTTCCGTCCCCGAAATCACTTGTCAAAAGAATTTCATTGTCAAAAGCTTCCACCAGCTGTGCGATTTTGTAAATTCCAATCGTCATTGTGATTTGATTTTTAATTTTCAAATATTTAAACAATACAAAACCGCATTTGGCAGATCAATCAAAAAAAAATATATAAACAAAATGACGCGTATGCGCTTAAGCAAACCAATATTAATAAAATAACCACTACTACCAGTTTGCTCGCCCCGCGCTGTCATTTTTTGTACAAAATCGATACTCTACACTCACAATACACAACATTCTCGTTGAGATTAAAACTTCGACTGTCGGAGAACCATATAACGTGGCATTACAACATCAAAAAAAGAGCGAGCCGAACATGCGCTCTACTCGGTAGCCACCACAGAGATATAGAGGACCAATTTTATTCAGTTGTTGTGACCTCGGACATACATTTAACCATTTTGCTTTACCACAGGGTGTATTTTGCTATCGCTTTGTGTATCTTAATACCACGAGTAATCACTGTCCACGTTATTTGAGTGACTTACCGGGGGCCACTGTCCTCTGTGGATTCCCACAACTCAAAATAGATCTCCTAGTCAAAGTATCGAAGTATTCGACCCCGCGCAACTTGATAAAAAATTTCCTCAATGTCACGAGCAAATTTGAGCGCTAGAAATAAAATAAACCGAGTCAACTTCGCACCATCCACATCAAATAATCAATCCCCATTATCGAATTTTTTGCAGCCTAAATCTCCATTTGCCAAGCAAAGAATCCGAGAATTGTCCTAAAAGACAATTTAGGTCGTTTATCTCTGCTTCCATCATCAATACTGATATAAACTACCCGCGACCGTATGCCAATGTACTGATAAATGAAGTCAAAAATATCGTTCTGTTAGGTAGTGGAGCGACAGTGACCAAAATAAGATCTGGTTCTGAGTACCTTGATGACCTGTTTATAATTTCCGCAAACATTGAGGAACATTTTCGCTTGTTGAAACTAGTACCTTAATTATAGAAACGAGGAGGACCCGCAATCAACGTCTCCAAATGTAAATATCGTCTCAAAGAAATCGTATATATCTGGGATATGTGGTTTGAGACGGGTGTTTAAAGGGTAATCCAGAGAAGATTCAGGGTATTTTGTATTATCCTACACAAAAGACTGTGAAGCAGATACGGCGGGTCTTGGTACTTTGTCGAAGGATAGAAGATTTATACAAAATTTTGCAATCATTGCTGCTCCATTAACCGATCTCCTTAGCAAAGGTAACAAACTAATTTGGTCTCCTCGGGCTAAACAGACTTTCGCTAATATCACAGCAGCTCGTTTTATTCAGATGGTATTGGAAGCGTTCTGTTTCAAGTAGATGATGAGGGACAAGAGCGTCAAATAGCGTTCATCTCACAGAAGCTAAACGGCGTTCACAAAAGTTATAATGTCACCGAGCTTGAATGCCTAGCAGCCGTTGTCAGCGTAAAGAAATGTAGATGCTATATCGAGGGTTCCAATTTTATACAGACCATGACGTTGGTTAATATCTGAGAAGCAGCTTTCAGGCAGGCTAGCCAGATTGAGCTTAAAACTTCAATCTTATAGCTTTCAAATTGATTATCGAAATGGTCCGGAAAACATTGTGACCGACTTTATTTCCATAGCTTAGATTGGGTCTAATTTCTATTTGTATTCAATCGATGAATTAACAGAACCGAATAATGAGATTCTCAATGATAAATTGCCATCGTTGCATATTGATTGGACTTCTGAGGCTTTTTTACCTGGTGCGTACTTGGACCAGATTAAAAACATTAAAAATTTAAAACCTGAACACTGCAATTATTGTGTTAGAAATATATCGGAATGGAAACTTCAAGTTCCAGAGGAAATGACATCTGAACTAATAAAACAAGTCCAGTATTCCCCCATGTAGCAAATGTAAAATGAATAAGCCTGTGAATCATCTATTGAAACCACGCAGGTAAAATGAGCCAGAATCATGCTGGCCATGCGTGTATGCGTTGAGTGTCTAGGCTTATATCCAAGACCGAAAAATGGCCATTATTTATTTTTGATTGTGTTAGACTATTTCTTCAAATTTACACTTATAAACCACTAAGGCAGGCTAATACTAAAGTGCTATATAGATTTGTGGAAAATCAAGTTTTCAACATGTTTTCAATTCCCGAGAACATAATTTTGATAATGATAAACAGTTTGTGTCCAAACAATTCCAAGAGGTCTTACATAAGTATGGAGTAAAATATTTTCGCACAACCGTTCACTCAATGCATTTCGCGCAGAGTAATGCCTCAAACCAATTTGCCACCATACTACAACCCAAATTTATACCAGTCGCAGTGCACGAGAAAGTTGCTTACCATTTAAATGATAAAAATGGCAAACCTTTCAGGTTGGTTCAGGCTACCAATGGGACCCTTTCTTATGTGGGTCGTCCCCACAATTTGTGGCACTAATCTGGTCACTTTTATATATAATTTTAATTTTGAGCTACATATAATTTTTGTCACGTCTAAATATAATAAACTGTGATATGCGATTCCGGTTGTGCGTCCAAATTTTATGATTTAAATTTGGAAATACTACCGAAATTGCTGAATTTATTATATTCTTTAGACACGACAAAAAGATTCCCAAAAATTATTACCCCACCTTATAAAATCTGTAATGTTATACTGTAACTTGATTAAGTTATTGCAGTCATCAATTTTACCTCTACTCTAGAAAAGCTTCTAAAATATGAGAAAAGTTTTTATTAAAAAAACTATTTTTTTGTCAAATTTAGGTTAGTTAAGGGTCTCCTTTGTACCGAACTTCTTAACTTTTCTTCTCGAATTAAATGTTTGTCTAATTGTCTATGTATGTGGCTCTATGGCTTTATTTTAATTTTTTTTTTGTTTATCCAGATATAACATTGAGGTTAACATAATAAATTTTAATTTTCAATTTTAGGAAAACTGTAAAACAAAAAATATATACAAAGTTTTCAATTAGTTTTCAAACAAATTTTTTTGTTTCTTTTCATGTCTACCGTACCTAACTTATAAAGCTCATAAAGAAGTTTTATTTAATTTTCATAAAAGCAGGTTGAGTTTTAGTACCTATTTTGAGTACATAGAGACACAAGGAAATGTCAATTAAACTAATTTTCTTTGTAACTGTAATCTAAGGTAATGTTTATTTATTTATCTGGAATGCGTACTTGATTTTATAAAGGTAGTTGTATTTACTTAAGGAGAAGTGCTTTTATTTATGAGCTTTTTATTAAAAATTAATTAAAGAATATACAAACCAATCCAACTTTTTGTATTGCAAATTGGGCTGATTATGGATTTTACAAAACAACTAGTAAAAAATATTGGTGGTTGGAAAACTTTTTATATCAACAAGTCTGTGCCACACGGAGTTTTAAAAAATTTCAACCGTTTTTTTCTTTTTAAAGGTCTTTTTACTTTTAATCGATTTAAATGTGGAGCTTTGTTCTTAGAAGTTAGATGCCATACCATTGAATTGCTGGCACTTATACAGTTGTAATTATTAATCCCTAAATTAGCAGAATTTATATACGTTCACGAAATTCAAGCGCTTTACAACTGGTGTAGCTCTCGAAGTATGATCTTTTCCGGTAAAAGTTTTCAACATTTTTCAAAAATTTGTTAATAATATAAATACTACAATGCGCTGTCGTACTACTGAAATTAATTTTGTTGTCGACCTGAATATTTTCGGAACCCACTGGTAAAAAATTTTTAACACACAATTTTTCAAAATATAAAAGGGAACTGTAATATCAATCATATGATTAACCCATTCCCGCAAATGACGGCTATAGTTGTCATATTTTTGGTGATATATAGGCAAATGACGGCTATAGCCGTCCTGCATATTTTAATTAATAAAAAAAGGAACATCATTCTTACGATGTGTACTAATGCATTATTTTGTTAATTATTCAGTAATACATCAAAGAAAAAAAGATGTAACATTCCAGATAACATATCAATTGTTTTTTGTGCGATTTTTCATGATTAGCAATTCAATATATTTCCGCCTACAGAAACAAATGACGGCTATAGCCCTCCTATTATGTTCGCGCAAATGACGGCTATAGCCGACATTTGTCTATATATCACCAAAAAATCGGCCGGCTATAGCCGTCATTTGTTTCTGTAGGCGGAAATATATAGAAAAAATGATGTGATTTTCATGGGAAAACTGTGAGAAAATGTGATAATTTTCACTTCCAAACATATAAATGACGCTCAATTTCATATGGCAGTCATAAACAATTGAAAAACAAAAAGTGTGTTTCTGAGCACGGTCGTCAATTAAAATGTGTGCGGCAATGGTTTAAGTGGCCAAACTAAGTTAGCACCAAACGTTGAATTTGCTTTGTATATGCTTTAATTCATTTAACTTAAAATTGAAAGAAAAAGTGAATTAGTTTTATAAAAAATTTAACTTGTTGTATAAAATCATGAACATTATTTGTATTAAATTGATAGTGCTATATCACATCGTTAATATAAAAACCTATATAATTTTCAAAACATTTGCAATAACTAAAATTCTTTTATGGAAGCTGCCAATTCCGGTGGACTGATTTCGTCTGACCATCACTGCGATCCTCCGAAATATATAAATGTATTAAGTATGAAATTCCACTCCTGTCAGTTGATCTACCTGTGCTGTGTAGATACCGAAATTGTGTTGAAAAATTTTGGACCGACATTGTAGTCAATTTAATTTGGAACATTTTAGTACGATGTCATTTCTTGTAAATTATATATACTTTTCAAATTACATGATGAAAACGAAAAAACTCATATGGAAGCTATCACTTCCGGTAGGCCGATTTCAACCAAACGTCACTGGGACTTCCCAGTTTACTGAAAAATTTCGGTATGAAGTTTTATATACCGCTTAGTCATTTAATCTGGGCCATAGAGCACTAACAGACATTTAATATGCACGTTATTGCCAACAGTTGCACTCGAAATGAATGGTAAATCGGCAAAAATCTCAAGTTCAACAATTTTCATGATTATACTACTATTTTGACCACATTTTCTAAAGGATTAAATGTTTACTTATATCCATCCGGTGTGTACTTTAATTAGAAAAAATAAACTATTCTGGGTCTGTATAAATATTACGCCATCTTGCGGCCTCATTCCTTGGAAAATTAAGGCGATAGATGAAATATTTGACGTGCTTGAGAACTTTGAGAAATGGGTGAAAATACAATTATAATAGTATCCATGCTTCCCATAAAAAGGTTGAAACAACCCATTTATTCCAAAACCATGAGTTTTAAATTCCCACTCCTGAATATGAGATTATCTGTGTTTCAATAACAATATAGTATCCATTTCTACGTTCCCCAGATGCAATGTAGCTTATAAGCTACCAACTTCTATAAACTTCATGTGAAAATTACATCAATAAAGATATCATAGAAAATAGATTTTGACGTAGAAAATGACGACAATTTGTAGACTATGTAGACTTTCATAAACAATGTAGAATATTGCATTTTAAGTTATCTAGATCCACGACAAATTTAAATTCTGCGTCTAGACTATTTTTAGATGGAACAACAATTTTTAAAATTTTTCTGCTCAATTTTGATGATCACAAAAATAATTGAGAATACTATTCTTATATTTCAGACAATCACAAATAGAATGAGTCTATCGAATGAGGTTACCTTTATACTATTACGATCTCGTATATTGGTCTGGTGGGTGTCAATTCAGTTTGGATTGATCATTTGGGTTAGACATTGGTTCTGTGTTTAGTCAGTTAAAGGTTAGTGATTTAATGACATTTTTGTAATAGTGACATCTAGAATTAAACATTAGAATTAGAAATCTAGAATAAATAAAAAATTGTTGGAATTATTATTGCTGTGTTTTAGTGTTAGTGGATGGAAAATTATTGTTAGAATATTTCCGGTATATTCCAATAGTGTTGTAAGTGTTCAGGAAATATTAGTTGTGTCCAGTCAAGTTTACGGTGGTATTCAAAATTTAGAAAGCAATCCGTGAAAGCTAAATACGATCGCTTCTTAGATGTTTCTTTTCGCGGTTGCGGTTACGGACTTAAACTCACTGCAACCGCTTTAAGAACATATTTGCGGCGTATTCCAAATTTCTGAAATAAGACGGTAATCGATGAGCAAAATGCAAAAGCAATGAATAGAAGTTAATTCGAGAACAACGAAAGCACTTTTGTAAGTTATAATTCATATAGCCTCTTGCAATTTGGTCGGAGTATCCGATTTGATAGGAAACCATTACTAATTAATTTGTATTGGGCTGTAAGATCGTATGAAATGAAGGTTAAATAAAATTTTGTGGTTAGCTAATCATTGAATCAAATTATTCATATTAACTTTTGCTTTCAAAGTTTTATTTTTTCATATATTCAGGTACAATAGCAAATTTTTTGCAAAAAAAAATTAATCTCTTGAAAAAGCAATAAATATCGATAAAATTCCATGTAAATTGTTCCAAATTTTGAACTGATATTAGAATTATATTTTTATCAAACCGTAACATCAATTAAAATAAATTCCTTACTATACAGTATGCGACAAAATTAACCGTCCAACTATAATGATTTACTTAAAACTCTAGTTGTGTCAATATTTTCTATTTTTTCTCAACATATTATACCTCATACCTTAGATTGTTTAGAAGCCTACTATATTATTTTTAGATTGAAAGAATTTAGGGAATCCCTGTTTTTAGAAAACAATTTGTTTAATAAACCGATCCCAAATTTTATTACGACAAAATAAACCGAACGTTGTGGTTGTAATATGTTTTAAGCATAAATCTTTATGTTTTATGATAAACTTGATCAATTGGTATGTATAGATTTATTTTGGTGTACAAACGTTTAAAAAGAATTAAAGGAGTAATACAATATGAATGTTTCAACTCGAACTATTCAACGGCGGCTAAATGAAAGTGGATTGATCAATTGCTACCAACGACGTAGGCCTTTCATTAGCAAAATCAACAAAAAGAAACGGCTGAGTTTTGTAGCTAAACACCAGGGGAAAGGGGAAGAATATTGCCATTCAACTTTATGATCTGACGAGTCCAAATTTGAACTATTTGGGCTAAAGAGGGTGAAAGAGTTTGGCGAGGTCGGGGTGAGGGACTCAAAGATAGATTTTTAAAAAAAACTGTAAAACTAGGTGGTGGTAGTATTATGGTACGAGGGTGCTTCTCAGCTGACGGAGTCGGTGAGCTCGTATTGGTTGACGGGATAATAAAGGGGGACGACTATGTGCAAATATTAAATCAAAATTTAACAAAATCTGTGTGTAAATTACATCTTGGGCGACGTTACACTTTTCAACAGGATAACGACCGAAACACATTTCAAAAGTAGCATCGACATTTTTCAAAAAAAAAATTTAACTGCTTGAGTGAACCTCACAAAGCCCAGATCTCAATCCGATTGAGAATTTGTGGTCGATCATCGATCATAATATCTCGACCACTAAAAGGACAAACAAAAGAGAATTTTTCAACTTAATTAAGGAGACATGGGAAAACATTGGGATAGAGGTCACAGCAAAGCTAGTTGATAGCATGCCAAATAGGTTGCAGGCAGTTAAAATCGCTAAAGGAGGACCAACAAAATATTAATGCTTAAACCCTTTGAAATCAGTAGTTAGATGGTTTAGTGAAATGAATAAATCCATTGAAATTTTATATCGAACTGTTTATTTTCTCGGAGCAAAAATATTCCAATTTATAAAATTAATTAATTTTTCAATTAAAATTTCACTTATTTTGTTATTTTTTTTATTGAATTTAAAAGTTTTGAACGTACGTTTAACTTCATAAATAAATAAGGCTGAAAAAGAAATCTGCTGAAATGTTATGCTAAAAATTGTTTTTTGATGAGCGTTGTTCGGTTTATTCTGTCACATACTGTAGTTATTATCATTTCTGAACCCACTTCAGAAACTCGTAAATAGTATCAAATTGTCATCATGCAAACAGAATTATTTCCTCGCTATTTTTAATCTTCGGTCAAAATTTCTAAACTGGATTCAATGACTTTATTTTTGTGAACTGCCACTATGAACCTGCACATACAAGGGTATGTGGCCGGCATCCACACTAATATTGAGAAAAAGGAGACTAATAAAGTGTTTACAGTCATTGACCATTTTTTGAAGTAGGTCATAGTATTCTATACTGATTAAAACTTTATTAACATTTATGTGAGTGAATAAAAAGACACCTTTAGCAAACTGGAATGGGTACAATTGTACCAAAATAAGTTAACAGAGTTAACAGAGAATTTGACTAAAAGATTATTTATAAAATTGTTGTTCATAGAGAAAAAAGAGTGTATAACGAAATCCCGGTTTTCAAAATCCTGTATATCGATTTTGTCTCGTGAGTTACTCATTTAAAATGAGTGAAGCAAAAAAATCGAATACGTATACACACTGTATAATACACAATTATGTCTTTGTATTTTTCTTTTGTTCGTATTTGTGTCATTTGTATGATGAACAGCACCAAAATAACACGATCCAGGCGAATCGGTTTAATTTTTATGGTGCTTATTTCCTTTTCTCAGCACATTACGTCTGCTCTCGAGCTGTGGAGTGTCATTATTTAACATGCCAATATATTTTATATTATCTTTTATCATAAATTAATTTTAAATCTAATAATAAAATTTAGAGATAAATTTATTTTAAATTTCATTAATTTTAGAAATTATAAAAAATTGAAAATACAAAAACAACGCAAAAATATGGCTTTCACAATGGTTAACCCTTTGAGTGCCAAAAAGCGCAATCGTGTTCCTCAGTACACAAGCGGAAATCATGTTTACACTGAAAGAGTTAATATGAATAAACAAAAAAGAATGACACGTGACTTGCATATGCAGAAAAACAATCATACGCAAGAAACTACCACAAATACATAGGCTACTACTATATCATTCCGGTTACACTCATTTCGTTTCACACATTTTGAGACAAAATCGATTTTTCAAAATCTCGGTTCGGTATAAAAAATTCCGATTTTTAGGAAATGCCGGTTTGAATTTTTAAAATTTGATATATGCTAAAATGGGACTCTTTAATGTTTGTTTGACAAAATTGAAAAATGAGTTTGCGATAAAGTTCTAGAAAATGGCAAATCGGGATGGAATTTGGAAATTTGTTAATTGATTTCGTTGAAATTCGATATGTGCGATGGAAGTGGGATTCTAAAATTAATTTTCGTTAAAGTGGTTAATAGAGATGGAACTAGGCGACATGTTTGCTGATCCCGGTTCCTACATCCCCCGAGGTTGAAACCTTAAGCCCATCGGAGGGCTTAGCGGGAGAGCGGAGCGACCTCCCGAGTGCTCGTGAGAGTTATCTAAGCCGTCAACCTCTACAATTATTGCATTTCAAAATATTGCAGCCTTGGTTTTTTCTAGTAAATTTTTGGTCATGATATCTTATTTTTATGTTAAAATATTATTAGTCCGGCCGTCCTGAATTAACAAAAAATATTTTTTTTCCAAGATTTTAGAACTTGAAGAAAAGTAAACCAGTATACCAATTTTGTCCCGAAATGTGTGAAACGAAATGAGTGTAACCGGAAAGATATAGTAGTGGTATTCATGTTCGTGTGAGAGATACATGCGCGCGTATTTTTGTTTTCCTTTACTGCATATGCATGTTACGTGTCATTGTTTTTGTTTATAAATATTAACCATTGTAAACGCCATATTTTTGTATCGTCTACAAGACAGTGCTACTTTTTTAATTATTAATGTATTTACATATGTATTTTTGAATTTTCTTATATTTAGTAAATTAACAATTAATTTTTACAATATATGAAATTTAAAATAAATTTTTTAATAAAATTTTATTAATACTTATAATATTAATTTATGATAAAAAAATATAATAAATATAACATATATTAGCATATTAAATAATGACACTCCACAGCTCGAGAGCAGACGTAATGTGCTGAGAAAAGGAAATAAGCACCATAGCAATTAAACCGATTCGCCCGGATCGCGTTATTTTGGTACTGTTCATCTTAAAAATGACACAAATACGAACAAAAGAAAAATATAAATACAGTACTCAATTTTTTTTCTTCACTCATTTTAACCTTCATCCGTCCCTCAAAATTAATAACACTAAAGTTCCTCGAGGCCAAAATGGACCCATGATGTATTTGCTTAAAAAAACCATCAGAAAATATTTTTCAAATTTTATTTCAAGTTTTATTAATAAAAGAAAAGAATGAATATAGTATAGATTAATTAAATTTTTTTAATTATAGTTGCTAAATTTAGTTTTTGGTACACTGTTGACATATATGTTTGGTATGAGCCTTACATATAAATTTAGTACAAATAAAACATTTAGATGTATGTTTGTTGTCCGATTTAAGGCAGAGGTAACAGCGTCCCCGTTTTCGGTCACCCACCGTACTAGCTGACGTTCCTGGTGATGTTTGTTCCGCGTGTGAGGCTGCAATATCCGTGATTACATTGCGGCTTCCTATGGAGCGTGGGAGATAAACTCTTCTCGCAATTTCACCTTTTATCATTGCGTCACCAAGTATTTCAATAAAAGGCGTCTTCTATGGTGTTTTTGTATATTCCATTCAGGGCAAACGGTGGTGAACAATACGAATGCATTGATAACAGATATATCCAAAATGTTGGCGAACACAACTATCGGCCATCTATTCGTTTTTCTTTTAGAGGTATAACAAGCAATCTTTTTATCGACAGTGTCGACTCCGCCTTTTGTCTCGTTGTAGTCCAAAATTATAATTGATTTTTCTCGGCGTCATTAGCGACTTCATTACGGTTATGGAATGTGCTTTGCAAAATAACGCACTCGTTCTTCTTCGGAATATAAGATACCATAGCTGTGTCTTTGGTAAATGCAAATACTGATGAAAATACAGGTTTGCCCTTTACATCTAGAAGTACAAGCGTAATCGATGTTTTGTTTTTTCTTATTGTTCCAATCATCGTCATATGTTGTTTCAGCAACATTTGTCCAAGTTCGTACGACGTGAAAAAATTATCAATCGTTACATTTCTGCCCTTCAGTTGAGTTGTACACTAATCAAGCACTACGCGTAATCCTTGATTTCTTTCCGAAGCCGCGTTAGCTGCTTTCCTGTATAAACTTGTATATTCCAAACGTACGTGTTTTTGTTATCGCAAAGTATCCAAAATTTGATACCGTACTTTGCAGGTCTGTTTGGCATGTATTGGCGAAATGGGCACCTTCCACGAAAACCGACTAATTGTTCATCGACGGTCACATTCTCACCTGGGTTGTATAAGTTCGGCAATATTTCCACCCATTTATCCCACAACTCTCGAATCGGGGCCATTTTATCCGTGATTCTGCGAGTAGCTCGTGTGCTGCGATCATCAAATCTTATTACTCTTGAAATGACTTTGAATCGTTTCAACGACATAGTGGCCTGAAAAACATGACGACCTTTGTGCTCATGCCACAAATTTTTCAGCGCTCCATTATTTGATTTATACACGCCAGCTAATATCAACAGGCCAATATACGCTTTAGGTTCTATGTAATCCAATGCTTTCCAATCGGCTCCATATACCCGTATTCCTTCCAAGTTCGTATTATCAATAACACATTTTTCAATGCCTTTTGTGATTAGTAACTACTAGGCTGACAGTTCATTCGAAATACGTGTAATTGCATATCTAGTAATTCCCGGAGTAAGGACTATTATATTCGAGGATGAAGTTCGGCCACTCTGAGGAAACGAACTAGATTTCCATTGAATATGCTTATCTTTTGATAAGTATGTCGACTGCGGCTCTTCAAGACAAACATCGTCCAAACTATCGTCTGAATCTTGATCAAATTCCACATGATCGGACAATTCAGAACACGTATCAACGTCAGAGAATTCAGCACTGGATGCCATTTTGTACTCGTGTATTCGTATCACCTTACAAAGTATATCGTTTTCCAAATCGCAGGTTATACAAATTTATATTATAAATACCACTTACCTTTCTTTATATAATATATGTATGTTTCGTTTTCGAAATTACTTGCTTAGTTTATCAAGCTAAAACTATACACAATCAAAAAAAAAACTGGACGACTAATTTATTCCAAACAAATAACTTCGCAAAGGAGAAAATTACAAAATCGCAGATTATAGTTTTCGACACGGACATACTATACATAAAATCGTCGAAAACTCAAGGAATAAAACAAAATATAAATAACACAAATATTAGTCTGTGATTTCGCTAAATATATGAAAAATGTTTGTAAAGAATATAATATAATTATATTAATACAATTAACAACTAAACATTTATAAATTACCATGGGTCATTTTGGACCCCGAGGATACTTAGTGTTCTTTTTTTTATACCAGTGTAACGGTACATCGCAGATTATTAAATTTTTTTATAATGCGTATTTATATCAAAATAAACAAAGTCACTAAGTCACAAGTTAGAGACTGTTATATTTATCCGAATATTTAAAAATATAAGTTCATTTGGGTCAAAATGGACCCGAGGGACGGAAGAAGGTATGAGTAACTCACGACACAAAATCGATAAACAGAATTTTGAAAACCGGGATTTCCAAAACCGACATTTTAATAACTTGGATTTTGAAAATCGGGATTTTGAAAATCGAGATTTTGAAAAGGAGATATTGAAACCCGGGATTTCGTAGTACACCCGAAAAAACAATATATTTCTCCACAAGCAAATCGACACGAAAAAAGGAGTAAAATTAAAGATGTCAGAGAGTTTCAGTCACTACGTAAATTATATCATAAAAAAATTTAGACTCCATTATGCATTTGAGTACAATTGTACCTATTCAGTCACATAAAGGTTAAAATTAACTCAAAATGATGCACAGAGTAACCATAAACTTTTAATGCGAAGTTGAGAAAGAAAAATTTTTAGTTAATGCATAATTTAATAGGACAGACAAATTGCAATTGACCACTACTAGTATATAGGATCTATCCGAAATTAATTTATGGATATTTAATCTTTGAGTAGTTGATTATCCGAGATTTCAAAAAGCCCACGAGTTACTTTATCTTTCTTGATTGATAGATTTGTATATTGTGCAAAAATATTACGAGGCACACTTAACTAGAATCTTATACGAAAATAGATTTCTATTTTGTGATTCATATAAATTAATATTCCTATCACAAAAATCGTCCTACATCATTTGGCTTAATTTGTAGAATAATGAAAATCAATAAAATTTCATTAAGAACCGCAATTAAAAATGATAATTAAAATAAATAGATATATAGTGATTCATGAGAATGTATAATATTTGGATGTATACGTGCTTCGGTTTTATATTTACATCACACACATTTTTTACAATTCATGGGAATCCTTAAACATTTAATCGTTCCAATTCCATCATCCATTTCATCGAATTTTGTATCATTTTATCTTACATAATTGATTTTCCTGCTGTTGTTGCCTCGTTTTATAAACCTCACGTGTTTGTTTAATATTACAAAATTAATAGACGATGAGAGTTTAATTAGGTATGAATGTCTTGGGATAAAGAATGTCATTAAGCGATATATAACAAAACCAAATTTCGTGCTAATATTTATTTGACCATTTCTACTTATTGTTATTCAATATGTAATTTATGCAGATACTTGTATTTAAATTAGCATTTTAAAAATCGATGTAGGTAGGTATATATCAAACGATAAAAGCTCCACCGTCTAAAAATATTAATAATATCATGGCTTCCTCCTCCTCAGTCATCATCTTCACCAACAAATTTTCACCAACAATTTTTCTTCACCACCAAGCAGGTTGAAAATGATATCCACGTTTTTCATACTTATTTGTGCCTTAATTAAATTAAAATTTATTTTATATAAACATAAATAATTTACCTTGTAGCTTTTTAAAAGGTTTTTTTATTGTGCGCTTTTATTGTTTTTATATTTTTTATGTCTTTTGCATGAAATTCTATGTTATTTGACATTGAACAATCAGATTATTATATCAACACTTCATAAATCACCTGAAAGGCGTCAATCGTTGCATGACATAGATATACAGAACTTTTTGATCAATTACGTTTACTTTATTATCTGTATATCTAAAAGTTAAAATCAAAGCATTTGTCATAATTAATTTTAATATTAATTTTGTTAGGACGCAAATCATAATTGTACGCTTCAGTTACCAAACGATAAGGCGAATAATAATAATTTACAGCTAAATAATTTTCTCTGTGGTCCTATTCTGGTAATTCCCCGGGAGCAGCACACAACAACATGCCATATAATTTCTGTTTAAATTATTTTTTCTGGCATATTAAGATAAAAAATTAGTAGTAATTTTTTTTTTGAAAACAAAATTAATTTGCAAATAATTTTCCCTGCCAATTTCGCTATGGAAAAATCGCTTCTAATTTACAAATATTTACATAAAACTTTTTTCTCAGTAGGCCCGGAGAACTGGTTTACAGATAATGGAGTAGATACTCGATTGGTTAGCAAGCAAGCAATATGCTAGCCGAAATCCTGACTAATCAATTAATTTTACCAAGGAAATTTAAATTTCAAATTATGTTTTTAATAAACGTTTTATTTTTTGCTCCAAAATTTGCTGTTTAATTTTTGAAGCCGTAATTTTTACTGTAACATCGCAAAAATAAAGAAAATGTAATTTGAAATTTAAATTTCTTTCGTATAATTGATTGAGTAGTCAGGATTTCGGTTACGAAATTGCTTGCTTGCTAGCCGATCGAGTATCTACCCCAATAGCAATGGTAATTTTTTCCACAATTCCCTATTCCAACGGAATAACCAAAATAGGCCCACTGGTTATAGATATACCGTGTAAGCTAGGAGTAGAGATTAAGATTTACAGTACGTATCCTTTACTTGTTAGAAAGAAACAAAAAAAAAATCAGTAATATTTACTGGGAAAGATGTTGCCATAAAAAGTATGAAACTCAACTAGTTATGGCAACATTTGTTGGTCTTTGTCACTCTAACGTAATTTTAATTAATGTGTACTCGTAATGTATACTTTCCTCTTTTCGGTTTCTCAGTATTTTTTACTGAAAAAAATTGTTCCACTATGGAATCCATTCATTATTCAGAGATAAACAAAAATTAAGGTTTGATTTCAAAGCTAACTCAGTTCAAAGCTAATTCGTTCCGACAACCTGTCGTGACATGATCATCAATTTTATCTTTATGATTTCATAGTTGACAACAAATTGTAGGAACGATTTTGCTACCATCTTGTCCGTAATTTATGAATTATTTGACAGTTGCGAATTATTGTTTGTTAAAAAGAATAAATTTTCTTCTAATAATTATAATAATGGAAGATATTGATGTTATCTTGCTTACATCCGACATGATGATTGTTAGTGGAATTTTAATTTTTTATACTTGCTACCACAAGCAATTAAAAATTTCAAATCTAAAGCAAAAAAACGATTTGACGTCGAAGAAATGCTCTAACAACGTCTTATACAAGGTTATTATAATAATTTAATAGCTGAGATGAGGTTGAGCGATGTTGAAGATTTTAAAAATTTTCATCGCATAACGCCGACACTATTTCACGAGTTGCTCCGATAAACAGGACCACAAATTAGTAAATTCAGGTACCTGGCAAGTGGAGATAGTATGATATCGATTGGTACATATGGCTACCACATAGGCGTGTCAACAACGTCTATGATTATTAGGGTAACAACAGCAGCTATATAAGATGCTCTTAAACCAATGCTCTTTCCAAATTTTTCAATACCGGTATGGGAAAATATTGATTCTGAATTTAATTTAAACTGTAATTTTCCTAATTGTTTAGGGGCCATTGACGGTAAGCACGTTATAGTTCAGGTAAACACAATATTTTATTGAAAACTATTTCACATAATACTATATGAGCAACCTAAAATTTTCAGTCATTTGCAAATTCAAATAGCACATGTTATAATTATAAAAATTCTCATAGCTTAGTATTGTTGACTATTATAAATTTATTGCTGTCGATATTGGTGCTTTTAGCTATCAAAGACGGGAATGGAGAATTGAGAACAAACGTGGCTGATGTTCTCTCAGTATGGCAAACCTACTTTCAAAATCTGCTAAATCGGAATGACGAAGTGACCCCCATTAGAGCAATAGCTCCGCCAGGTGAAGAGGTCTTTGTCGAATATCCCACAGTAGTAGAAGTAGATGCAGCTATTAGTCGATTGAAAAATTGTAAGGCACCTCCGGTCTCGATGGAATCCCCGCAGAATTGATTAAACTCGGAGGCGCTACACTTGCAACAAGTCTATTCGATCTCATCTTATGTATTTGGGACCAAGAAGAGTTGCCGGAGTGCATAGCTCTATTGAACACTGCTTACAAAATGTTGGCTAATGTTGTACTTGCCAGACTCATCCCTTTCGCCGAAAACATCATTGGCGATTATCAGTGTGGTTTTCGTCCCAAGCGATCGACCACTGACCAGTGTTTAACCATGAGGATAATCTTGGAAAAATGTTGGGAGTACAACATAACCATACATAAACTATATATATAGACTTCGGACACGCGTATGCCAGTATAAACCGCGACTACCTATGGGCCGCGCTCATATGCCTGGGAATCCCATAAAAACTCGTTTCTCTGTGTAAATTAACAACGTCCGGGTCTGTATGTAGAATCGTAATTGAAGGATCTTTGTCAGACCCCTTTGAAATAACATTTGGTGTATATTTAATAAGTCAGGCCAAATTCTTGGATATGCAGACGATATCGTGCTTCTTGGACTGAAGATCTAGCGATATCAAAGACAGTTTCATACCGCTAGATCGCTGTGCAAGAAGACTTGGTTTGGAGGGGAACAGCAGTAAAACCAAATATTTAGCAACACCTAAGAACATTTCTATGGCAAATCTCGGAATTGGCGACCACAATTTTGATAGCATCGAAAACTTTAAATACCTCGGGTCAGTTATAACATCGTCGAATGATATGCAGGCAGAAATAAAAGCCCGAATAGCTGCCGCACATCGAGTTTTCTACGCCCAATCAAAATTATTGCGATCTAGACATCTATCGCAGTCGTGCAAACTCGCACTTTATAAAGCACTCATAAGACCTGTGCTGGCTTTCGGAAGCGAGAGCTGGACCATGACAACTAATAATTGTAGATTGTCATATTCTTTCGAAAGGAAGGTCATTCGCTCCATCTTTGGTCCAATTAAAGTCGCGAACAATGAATATCGGATTCACATGAACCACGAGATAAAGCAAATTCTTGGAGGTTGCGATATTATCGGATTCATCAAATCCAATCGAGTGAGATGGCTCGGCCAATACAAGGTCTCCACAACAACGGATGATAAATAAAGTGTTCCACCAACAACCAGCCGGAGTGCGTCGTAGAGGAAGACCCCGACTACGCTGGCGTGACGACATCGAACAAGATCTACGCACATTAGGATGTCGAAACTGGAGGACGAGAGCAGTGGATCGAGATGGATGGAGGGCCTTAGTGCAGGCGGCAAAATCCCTTCATAGGATGTGAAAGCCAGAGAGAGAGATATTGGTGCTTCGGGGCACAATAATGATAGCGGAATTTTTAAACGGTCTGAAATAGGTGAAAGGATTATTGCTCAATGTGCTTCTTAAAAATGCCACAACCATCTATATTACCTGCTAGTACAATGACAGTGCCAAATTATTTCGTTGGCGATGAAGCCTTTGCGTTGTTACCAAATCTAATGCGCCTCTACCCTGAGAGAAAATCTATTGTTTTGCCGCACGAAAAAAGCGTATTTAATTATAGATTATCAAGAGCCAAGAGAATCGTCAAGATGACGAATCGGCATTTTAAGTTCTAAGTAGCGCATTTTCCGAAGGCTGATTATTGCCGGCAGACCTACAGTTGTAAATATAATAAAAGTCACAATTTGTTTGCATAACTGGTTAAGAATGACTTCAGGCAGTTCCTTCAATTATTTCAACAAAGAATTAGTGAAGCTCTAAAGTGAAAACGGTGAATTTGCAAAATATTTTCCTCTGCAGAATATTGGACGAATGGGATCTAATAATGCACGGAAAGATGCTATTTTAATTAGGAATATATTTTCTAATTATTTCACAACACACGACTTTTTGCTTTGACCCAACTGCATGAATGATAAAATAAAAAAAAAATCTGACGACATTTTTTTATTAAAATAAACTATTTTATTAATTAATATTAAACTATTAATATATTTTGTTTGATATTAATTCAAATAGTCGTATGCGTGAAATATTTAATGTAAAAATTTTGTTTCATTTCATTTCAAAATTTGTTTCATTTTTCAAATTTCATACAATTAGAAAAAAATCTTGAACGATTGCTACTAGCTCTTTTAGCTGATATTATGCCGTTTCTTCCAAACATTGTTCAATGAGACAAAAAGATAAAGTTAATATATAGAAAAAAAAACTCCGAACAAAAAATAGCATCATTTTAACGACAGATTGTCGCAACGAATGCAACCGTGAAAGCGCCTTTAAAGAAACATTTTGGATTCATAACTTTACAAAGCGTTGTTTTTCTATCCCGTTGGTGTCGATTGAATTCGAGTAACTGCCGTTTTGTCTGAGTTACGTCGTATGATTTGCCACCATTTGGGCTCAATGGAAGAGCGAAAAAAATACCTATAAGTTATCTGCCAATTGTCACGCGATAGGTATAAGCGTAGTGGTTTTTCTTTCAGGCTAAAATATCGACTAAATAAGGTTATGTGCCACTATGGGATTCCATTCGAGCCTGATTGCGTGTTTGTGGTTGTCCGCGGTCGCTTCAAGGTTGGACCAGATAGATTTCGCAGTTGTCGCCACGTATTTTATAACGTAGATTACATGGCGATTTTGGCGTTCCTGACGTCAACAATATAGACAACGTCAACAACCAATTACGTAATGATAATAGCAACTAAAATTTGTGATTAATTTTTTTATGTTAGTCGGTCTAATAAAATAATTGTGTAGCTATTAGGAAATGGTCTTGTTATACTAGCGGCCAACATAGGTTACATTTTGATACTAATAATCACATAAATTATTTGTTAGTATAAGGCTCGAATCATACGCTGATCTAAACTAATTATCATTGGGTATAAAAGAACACGAGTTTACAACAGAATCCGCTAAAATTGTGATTATCGTGAGTACGTGGTCACCTGGACAACATTCTCAGCGTGCACGGTTGGTATGGTGAACAGCCTTTAAATTCTAGTACAAATAAAAACCAACCACAGCTTTGAGCTGTGAAAAAAAATTCATATACTTTCCAGTTAGCCTAGAGGGCCGATTTAATTTAGCATGCATTTTCATTATTCGGGATTCTTATCCATTTAATTAGCTCACTACATTTAATAAAGAATTACGTCATTACGAATCAATTAAATAAAAATATTCCATAATGATTTGTCATTTAAATGCACTTTAAAATAATTTTAAATATAAAATATAAAATAATTATTTGTCAGTGCAATGAACAAAACATTTATAGTTTAATTCAATTCCAATTATTTTTAGTTTCACTAAATGACAGTAGATGTCAGCAAAATATTATTGCCATAATTTTTTATCACTCTATTACTTTGTGCGCTTGATGCCAATTTTTGGAGTAAATTCTCAACTAAACTAATTTTATGTTAGTTCATACTAATTATCAATAGATAGCGTAAAATATAATGCTCTGAAATTTTAATATGGGGGCCTATTATGAAACTTTTCCGACATCATTAAATTCGCCTCGCGTCGGTTATTCATATTATGAAACTAAAAAAATCCGATCCGCGCGGATATTATATTATTATGAAATAAAAATCCTAATTAGCAGATTTTACGAAAAAGTTCTATTGTCAAATCCGACAGCTAGTTAGGTGACGGATATCGTAACATACGCACAAAAAATAAATAAATTAATAACTAATATATATATATATAATTTAACAAATTTTAAAATGTTACCACATATCTTTATTAAAATACTTTTAGCAAATTTAAATAATGTGATAATAATATCATTATTTTGTTGGTTTTACGGCTGATCTGGTCTTAACTCTTACCGCAAATAAATGCATAAAACAATGCGCCTTTTATGGGCCAAGAATGGAATAAGATCCAACGTGGAAACCATCATAAACCGAAAATAAATATTGCGCATATTGGCATGCCATGTCATTTTTAAATTTTACGTCACGTGTATGGTGGCGTATTGCATTTTATTTTATTCGTAATCTATTGTTTGACAAACTCAGTAGTTAAATATAAATTTTACAATACACGTGACGTATATACGCAAAGCGAACGAAAATAAAACACGGGAAGATCATACCTTGTATGCTATATACCTTGGGTTCATATTATGGTATCGCAGTGCAGTACAAAATACCAAAGGAAGTTGGGTTACCAGAAACCGAACAAGTTGCACAGCATGTATGTATACGTAAGCGATCTAAGACGGAGAATGAACAGGACTCATAATGAGTAAGAAGCAACATTGCAAAGACCAGCGATATAATGAAAACCAGATATGACCTATGAACAGATTGCGAGAGAATCGCAGAAGTTTGGTTTGGCTATAAAATCCCAAGAGAAAGAAAGGCATATCAAAAGGGGGTGGGATTAATTTACTCGCTTTTGAAAAACCCGAAATTCAAATCCCGTTTTAAAAAAGCCGAAATTTAAAAATACAATTTTTCAAAAGCCCGCTTTTTAAAATTCGATAATCGTTTTCTCTAGTGCATTGTAGTAAATGCATAAAATAGTTGTTGGTTCCGATTCAAGCTGGATTAGAATGCTGAAGTGAAGAAATTTCGAAATTCCATTGAATGAGAAGAAGAAATAGACTAGTTTTGTTAAGCAATGCCAAATTTCTTAATTGCTCTGAAATTTATTTCACGTTAAATCCAGGTTAAAATCCCAAACCAGTTGTACATGCTAAATTTGACCAACATTTTTTCACAAGTGGCCTAGTTACATTCAGCATGACCGAATAATAAAAATGTATATGGATAATTAAAAGTGGAATTTGGGAAGCTAGATCTTTAAAAATTCGATTTTGTTATTCGAACTTTCATACCGATCCCGTATCGGACGCCTGAAATTCGTAACAATAACTTCGATATTGAGCACTTATAAAATGGTCAATATGTCAAAAATGTTTCACTCAGATTAAATACGTGCACGTGCCCCATCATTATTTAATCTACAACTTGTTATCATCTTGTACACAATAACAGAATTATATTTGTAAACATCTTCCCACAAGGCTTTTCTTCGAAAATTATAAAAAATGAAAAGTTTAATTAAAAAGCAAAAATAACAAATTTTCGAAAAAAGTTTTGAGTTTGATTTTGTTGTTGGTTGACATAAAAATAATAGCGACACAAACAAAAAAACTAAGCAAAATTCTTCGAACTCACGAAAAAAACCCACACAGGGAAAGCTTTAATCCATTCGGAATTAAAACACGTACAGAAAAAAGAAAAGATGTTTAATGAAAATTAATTTATTGTGTTTATATTTGTGTTCAATTTTCAGTTTTTACAATCTTTTCACCCGTAAAAATTGTTTCGATAGGAGAAGGAGCTATATAAATATTTCTAATTTAGTTTTTTAGGGATTTATCCTAAATTTTGTTTAATATATATTTTCCACCTTGTTTTAACACTTACACACAGCACGATTTTTAAAACATATATGACTCGAACTGATAATATAGTATAAAATTCCAATTGGTCGACTGCAGTGACCAAACTAAAAATATATAAACAATTCTTTGAACTTACATACAAATTATAATCATAATGATATAGCGAATTATTATGTTTCGCTACTGTCAACCCTTTCGTAACCTCAATTTTTATTGAATTTGTCGCATACATGCGATTTCTATATGCATTTTTTTTTACCAAACTTCCAACATCTGTGACCTCACCTCGATATAAAAAACAATATCTAGTTATCACCCAGAATAACCAAAAAATAATCGCATAATAATCTCAAATGATGATGTTTCATCAGGCGGAAACTGACTGTCTTGAATATTTAATAAACTCTCTAACTAAACGGTGACCCACTGCTTCATTTGTTACTCTATAGATGAAAGTTTTTAAATTTATTAAAAGCTCTGCAATTTGAAAATATTTTGCTTGAAATACAAATATGAAATTTGTAAATAGTTTTGCCCATGACCGTGTTCCTCACGAAAATATTTGCTGACTGTTCAAATGATATTCATATACTTACTCCCCATTTGATTGCTTCCTGCTATCTAGTCCAGGTCTTCATCAGCGACGGTGGATGAAGTAATATGAATTTAAAAGGAATACAATTAAAACAACATTTAGTCAAATTATAGTTGCGGATAATCAAATTTCAACGACATACGAATTCAAGCAACTGATTTGGTTGCGATATAATCGGATTTACAAACTCTAACTGAGTTAGAGCTGGGTTATGTCAAAAGAAGTCGATCACTACCGATTATTTTAAAAAATTCTAACAACAAGAATAACTAACTCATCTGGTTATTGTTAGAACTTTTTTAATTATCCATACTGATCGATTTATTTTGACATGACCTAGCTCTAGGTCGGTTAAATTTTTGCAATAAGCATATAACTTCATTCACAACGCTACCATTCAAATAATGAATACATGATTTACCAATTTTAAAATAGAATTTCTAGACCATTGTGAACCAGGCAAATACTAACAAAACGCTTCTCCTATTTATTTTACAATTTTAAACGACATGATTAAATTTTATGAAAAAATAAAAATTTCAATAAAATTTTATGAAATTTTGAATAAACGCAAAGGCAAAGTTTAATATTTGTTTGATTGAGGAGGTTAAAAATTGATTAAATATTTATTGTCCATTGAATATTGTTTCGATATTGTATCGCCCTCGCATAAAATAAAATTTAATTTCAATCACATAGCACGAGCATAACGGTAACATTAACAGTAATATATAAACAAAAGGTTTTCGTAAGCTTTCTTTTACCTATAAGCCAAAGCCCATAAAAATATTTTTATAAAACTTTTATATC
Source organism: Nephrotoma appendiculata (assembly GCA_947310385.1). Classification (NCBI taxonomy): domain Eukaryota; kingdom Metazoa; phylum Arthropoda; class Insecta; order Diptera; family Tipulidae; genus Nephrotoma; species Nephrotoma appendiculata. The sequence continues at coordinate 297,546,819 of OX371225.1, forward strand.
GCCATTACGTTTTACGTTTACAAGGAACGCAGATGGACGAGATTACCATGCAAAAAAAATTCTTTACCCACATCGGACAAATTTTTAACCCATTTATGATTTTTATGCTTTAATTATCGTTCATTGTGTTTAACAAACATTTTTTTTACATATTTATCTACCCGTCGATGTTTCACCTCACACCAATCATAAACTGCCAGCCATCATATTTTAATTTAATTTTTATATGATTTAATAAAATCGACACAACGAGGCCATTACGATAAAAAAAGGAACGCACATGACATTGTAAAAAAAATGTCATAATTTCAAAGATTGAACGACTAGATATGAAGCTTTTTAATACTTTTAATATTCGCTTGTCAATTTTTTATGACATTTGGGAAAATTGAATTAAACAACCGAATCACTGGGTATTCGATACAACATGAAAATGGATTACAAAAAAAATGTATTTACAATTATTTTTAATTGACAATTTATTTTTATATTAAGGTTTTACGATCGGATCTATATTCGTGATAAATTTTTATGAACCGAGTACTTACATTTTGCAGGTAAACCATTTTATTTTCTGGATTATGCTTTTTAATCAATTCGAAAGTAACTACGAGTTTATAGAAAAGCCAATTTGGCATCAGTTAAGAATTAAATAATTGTTTGCAAGTGAAACATCCATAGTGACACTAATAATCCTGCACTCGTTAATATGCTAATTATCAAAGATTTTATATCTCAGAGTTTGGAAACAAATTCACATACTGAGCAATTTAAGTCATAACCAACTAAAAAAATGTTATTTTGCAAAATGTTTGTCATGTTGGTGGGTTATGTGAAGAATTCCAAAAAATAAAGCAGCGAAAGAGACATCCCCCGACACACATACACCACTAATAAGGCCTTTCAAACACAAATAAAGCACTATTAAATACAATCAACAACAGTATAGTTCTCTCATTATCTGGCCCTCACCAATGCCCAATGTTAATCCAAATAATCATACAACAGAATCAGAGAAAGGCCTGATTGAAAAAAACTACTATAGCCGAATCAGAAGCTGGCATTCCGTGTAAGTCAGCTAAGCTTGTGATCCAAGCACCGGCATAGCAACTCTGCCACAAATCGACACTGCTGACATACAACAATCGTTCGATCTCTATGTAATCCATTTGAATATCAAATATAATCGATACCATGCAACCAATAACATCCATTAAAGCTCACACCTCTAGAAATAAAACTATAGCAAAACAGCAAACGGTAAATAAAGCTACTACATCAATAATAATTGATACCTACAACTAACCAACAATCGACAAACAAAGTAAAAATCGGACAAAGCAGAATCAAACAACAACCGGCAAATATAGCAACCAAAGACCAGATGCCCAAATTAGAAAATGGAACTGCACCAGAAAAACAATATTAAAACTCATCATTGGAAAAACTAAACTTTTACATTTATCTCTCGCTAACAATAATTTATCATGGAAGGGTAAAATTTTTATTCATAATGAATTAGTTTTGGATTTCAATGCAACCAAGCGAGCCTTAATTTTAATGACGTACAGCCGGAAGAATTTTTATGACTATTCGAGCGACATTCAAGTTTCAACGAACTAAAACGCATCGTCGCATATTGTAAGCGATTTATCTATAACAAAAACGTTTACAGCCAACAAGCCAAGATTATGATCGATAGGGAAGTACTTGGTGCATATTTATCAAATATCCAGAAACAAGATTACCTCAAATCCTTAAGGCACTTAGATAAAAAAGCTTACTCTTTTCTTTGAGTCCGGTCTTAGATAACAATGGGTACTATAGTCCATTAATCCAATAATTTTGGACAAACACAACATAATATCGGTTCGAATCATTGAAGATGCACACCATAGTACGTTTCACGGTGGCATTCACGGTGTGATTATTGATAGTAAGCGGAAATACGTAACGTTATTCAAAAACAACACATGGAGGAAAAATAATTGAAATAGCTGCCAGAATACAACCAGGGAGACCATTTGCCAAAACAGGAATAAACTTTGCCCCATGAAATTGAGATCAACCAAAAGCAGGGCTGGAAACCAATTTGCATTTTAGGTTAGTTTGATTTCTGGTTCCGTTTATTGACAGTATTGGGTTTTGGTTTTGGTGTCGGTTGCATAAATTTTTAAATTTTGGTTTTGGGTTTGGTTTTGGTTTTGAAACAAAAATTTAATGGTTTTGGTTTTCATTCTTAAAAAAAAATTTAAAATTAAAATAAAACAAAAAAAATTAAAAAAAAAGTTTTATTCATTAATTCAAATAAATAAGGTATGTTTCCTCCAAACATAAAAAAATAAATTCATGTAACTTAAAAACACGTAACTTAACAAAAAATAACATAACTACTTTGCGTTAATTTTTTTTTTTGTATTTTTGGTTCTGGGCTTTGTTAATTTTATTTGGTTGTGGTTTTGATTTCAGTTTTATAAAGTTTTTAATTTTGGTTTTGGTTTCAGTAATTTTTTATGGTTTATGGTTTTTATGGTTTTGGTTTTGGTTTTGAAAAACCGGTTTCCAGCCCTGACCAAAAGAAGGAGACACGAGGTCCATACAAATGATCCTTTACATATGGGTCCTCGTATATGGTAACTTAATTGATCCATATCGAAACAGTAATCTGTCGACCAACGGAATCTTTCGTTACTTCTTACAAACGATTCGTTCTCAGGCGAGGATTTTTAGAAAAACAAGGGTCTTATTTTAGCGACATGTTCCAAGTCCTCACCTAACGAGAGGCTGAAAAATATGAGTCCCAGGTTGGTAAAATTCACAACGATGGAAATTACCTTTCCCTCTTGTTTAGAGCAATGACCCGATTTTTCACTAATAAATGGCCTTTTTTATTTTTTAAACAACTATGACTTTTATTTAATTACTGGTTGCAGGTCGAAAGGTAAGTATAAATAATCTAAAGCGTTATAATATAATTCGCGTTTCGTAGGTTTAATTCAACGAAGCAATATGGATAATTTAACAACAGGCCGCTTCAAAATTCCAGTCGTATTATCAGGGCTACTACATGAACAATATTCTCTGCTCCAGGATTTAATGAGATAACTCGTCCATTGCCATCTAGAGGAGTGGTTCGTTTTAAGATGGCTGATGCCTTGTTCCGGCAGATATTTATACAGATGTCCAACTAAAAAGTGAGCTGTATTGACACAAAGCAGCATGGAATTGAGGATCGATTCAATTAGCGTTAGTATAGCGTTATCATTTCTTCATTGGTGAGTAATATTATTTTAAGAAAGAAAATTTATAATATCAGTATCTTTTACAATGTGAAAGAGTTCGTTGAATTTGGTTTTGACCCCAATTCCATTGTTGCTAAACATTTCAGGACAAAGCTTACGAAGTTATATGAAACGGTGAAAGTAGCTGTGAATGAATTCGCCGATAGATCTCCCGCTAACTTCAGGTGAACGCTTTTGTGTCGTAATTCACAGATGTGGCTATAAATGGTCTGAAAATCATCGGACGGCTATATTTTTTGAAGTGCGTAACGGAAACTCTGTATACACATTCACAAAAGTACGAACCTGGATCTCTGTGATAACACCTACCGCTATGTAATATAACGAGCTGTTTCACATAAAATGAAATTTCGGTAAGAAAATTATTTGCTTGGGCATATTTAATCATGTTGAGTTCTTAAGATTCTCTTATTTCGGCACAACTGACAATTCTTAAGTCTATATCTCTAGGAAACCTACAGTTTTTAATGAAACGTTTGCAATATATTAGCACTTGAATGATTTTTTTTTAAATTTGAATTTTTTTGTAACAATCAAACCAATATTTGTTGATGATGATACCAAATTATACTTTACCGCCGATTGAAATTTGATTGGTCCACTCGTATACGGGTAAATTAAGGCATATGCCATTTTGGTGCGGTCCACCACAGTTTGTGATTCAGCAATTCAGATGATAGTATATGAGTTTATAAACAACTGCATCTAGACTTGTAACATTTCGGATTATCAAATGACTTCTATGCCTATCAACCTGATTGAAAAGCCAACAAAGGTATCTGTCAATAAGAGATGTAACTGTTGAATACGTAAAATCTCAAAAATCTCAACGAAATACTTGCATGTGTGGACGATACACAGTTTCCATAGATTGGGGAAGTCCCAAAAACTTTCAATTCAATTCCAATTCCACTAAACGAACTGTTAATAATCTGAAATATCTAAATTAACTTTTGATACTCAATTCCTTTAGACGTATCCCTTCATGGCACGTGACTATGGATCTTCTTGGTTACTATAGATTTTAAAATTAAAAATTACTAAATAATTTTGTGCAAAACTCTCAATGAAAATTTTCTAAATTTTAGTTGGCTGCATTAAAATTTCAAGTGATTGAAACTGGCGTTTGAAGTGAAAGCAGTCGCAAGGAAATATTTCTAAAGCATAGCTTACTAAAATTTAAAAAACAGCCAGAACTACTTTATTGAACAAACATTTTGTAAGTTTCGATTTAATGATCTCTACCTTTTTCAAATGTAATTCAGAACGCGTCAATTGCATTTCAGATAGCGTTAATTGTAATTCAGAAAAATCACTAACTATTTTCTGAACAAAAATCGTATTACATATAGTAGCCCGTGTATTTTTTTCAGTTAAAACATCTGAATTCATTTCTACATACATATAACAATTTAAAACAATTAATTTAAAAGTTTAAACAGTTCAAACCCCAACTTTTGCATAAACCCATAAAAATGACACTTAAGGCAAATTGCAAAATTTGCCAATCTGTAATGGCAAGGAATCCAATAGTACGTTTGCTACCATGTCAACATTTATTCCGCAACAAGTGTGCACAACCTATAATCGATGTTATAGATCTATCTGCAGAAAAATAATGATTGGAAAGGAAGTAATTGAAAGAAAAAATTACAAAAGAATAGCGGAAAAGCCCATGAAAGGATAGTAAATTGTGCTACCAGAGGTGATTATTGGAAAGCTTAGGCTGGAACGCTAGAAATTAAATATAAGACCACTTATTATTGGAACCAATCTGGCATTGACAAATCGTTGCCAAAAGGTGGTACAAAGCCAAAAATTCTTTCTGATGATCAAATTGGTTTTATTGGTTTCGTGCCACTGAAAAAAATATTGAGCATTATATTTATCAATCTCGTTCATTAAATCAAAGTCACACTATTTATGTCAAATTCATCACATTGATGCACAAAACCAAATAAATAAAATTTTTCGTAAAGATTATTGCGTTAATAGTAAGAATCCAAATCATTAACTTTTATTAAATTTATTTTACGTAGCATAAAATAATTTATTCATAATATTTATGAATTTGTCGTTAAACTTATAGACCATTTGAATTTGTTAGTAATAATTATGAACAAGTTCATAGTTTAAAGATTTACTATTAAATTTTTTATTATTACGATAGTTCAGTAGATCACAAGAAATAAGTTTTAATATTTGTTAACAAATGAATAGTCTTTACAATTTTTACGTTTTATTGAAGTTTCCGATTGTAAAATTCTTTAAAATTAATCAAAAAAAGACGCCTACTCCATTTTGCATTTTTTTCAATCAATGTAGCATCGGCATAATGGCTAAACAGGTTGAAAAAATTTATTTGTAAATTTAAATTTTTGTAAAGTGATTTTTTTAATTATAATTTTTAATTCAATGTGATTGTTACGAGTGTGCATGCTGATTATATTAACATGTCGGAAATAATAATAAGGTAAATATTATACAATAAAAATTTTAATTGTAAAACTATCACATTTTAGTCAGTAAATAGTTGAGTTAATAAATAAATCAAAGTGAAATTGTGCGCTGCTTTTTCGTGTAAATAAAAGTGGTTCTTGGTTATACCAAGTAAATTAAAATTCTAGTTTCTAAATTAAATTCATTATTTTTCTAAATAGTTTTGTGTTTGTGCTTCAAAATTTGGCTAATGCATCTAATGTGGTTCTTTCTGTTTTACATATTATTATTAGATGACGCCGACAACTCGACGTGATATAAAATTTTAACCTGGACGATACAGTGTATTTGGCTCACTGGATTTAGAGAATATTGTAACATGGGAGTATCCATTCCAAAGGAGCAAGTTTTTGTTTACAGCTATATATACGTAGTTTGATGAAATTTTTAAATAATTGACGATAAAACTAATTAAAAATATGAATTTGAGTTTTTATTTCACATTTCAATTTCAGGTTGAGTTTTTTGTGCTGGTAATAAAATATAAAATATATAATAAAATAAAATTAATTAGATTGATAATAAAATTTGTTTTATTTCTGAATTACAATTGACGATTTCTGAATTACAATTGGAAAAGGTGTTGTAACCAAACAGATGAGTAGTCACATCACTTGAAGTGATGCGACTAGCGGAATAGGAGTGTTAATTTGACTTGACGTGATAAACAACAATAAGAAAAAAATTTCTTTTTGAAATGTTCTGCAAGTAAAAAACGAGCGCCCGATAGCGGTTCCGTTCAAATATATAGAGTTAAATGGATTTCTTCCTTTGCTTTTCCTTGTTCTGGATATTCAGTTGAATTAAAAATGTAGTTTTTTCTAAAGAACACTTATTGCACCAGTAAGTAGCAAGTGTTATTCAAGTTTTGTTAAAGACAAATCACTGCTCCGGATCCATCTGTCGGGCGCTAATTATCAAACAAGGCAAATATATCCGGGGGTATTTAGTTAATATTTGGGAGACACGGTTGAAACATCCATTGATCGTGGAAGTGTTTCTAGCCATTGCAAGGCAATCGTTGAATCGTTCCACTTGATATTTGTTACTCGATCTGAAAGCCACTCTTTTACGCTTTCTTTTAAGTTTGCGAGAAGAACTGCCGCGCAGAGTTTTAATTTGTGTATATTTGAGTTAGATGCTTCTGTGTTGGTGCAACCTTCATTTTAACTGCCACAATCTTCACATCAATAACACCAATATCATTGCTACATGTAACTTACACAACAGGCAAATTGATTGGCTTTAATTTTAATTTTAATTGCCTTCGAAAATTTCGCCAATCGTTATTTTATTTATTCAATCAAAGGGGTGACATACAGAACAAGTCAAATTAGGAGTCACCGCAATATTTCTTATATATAACACAAAGTGATAATAAATAATAATATTAATAAGAATAAATAATTAAAAGTATTAATTAAAGTTAGTTATAGAATGAAATTGAAATAATATTAACCCTAGGATGCATAAGGTGAGTCTCCGGGACTCACTGCTTTTTTTAAAGTTGTATTATAAGAAAACGGCATTACGTAAATTAATTTCGCTTTATGAATGCCTAATTGAAACATTTTTATACGATCCCGCATGTATTAATAGTCAAAATAATGTACGCATTTTTTGTAATACAATTATTTTATCCACTACCACATCTATACATAAAGTGAGTCTGTGCAATGCCTTCTAAACTACTGGCCTTTAACCACTCTCATTTTTCGCACATGACGTGAATTTAAGTCTAAACCGAGACTGCGCAATAATAATTTTAAGATATTTACACTAACAAAGCAACTAGAGAAAGCAACAGCAACGTCGACTTAGCGTGTCGTCATCATTTGGTGTAAGCGGCCTGTAGTTTAGAAGGCATTGGTCTGTTAAACTCACGCGTATTATTACATTCATTATTATTACTACAATCGTAAGTGGCAACGTTGCATGCGCATAACATAAGTGTGTATAAATGTGTATAAATACATAAAGTGTACAAGTTTATGTGTAATGTGTATAGGTTTATAAAAAAACACCTTTGTGACAGAAATAAGAGCAAAAAAGCAGTAAGGAAAAAAATCTTTGTGAAGTTGCACGTGGTTTTTGATATTGAATTTCTACCTGTATATTTTAGAGAGTTTGTTCTTGTTATTTGCCAGGTAAGTTCATTCTCTCTTCTTGTGTAATTATCATAATATATGGCTATAAAAACGGACGGCAGGGATTTGTCAGGAATTGAGTGGATAGTATCCGTATATAAAAATGCGGATGAAAAAAACTTCACTTTTCATTGTGTTTATTGTGCTTTATATATTTTCATATCAAAATAATTTGCAGCCATGTTTTTCCTCTTCTAGTGTGTTGTTGTAATATGGCGTCGGGTTCCAGAAAAAGATCAGTTAGATGTACTGATCCTGATTTTGAGCAAACAGTTATGGAATGGTTTAACGAGGATGAATCAGATGTTTCCAGTTCCGAATACGACTCAGAAGATGATGAGCAATTAACTCCTGACATTCAAGTTCCTTCCCCAAATTTCTGAAATAAACGTATTGCCAAGTAACGAAGATATTGAGCATGAAAGGGTAATGATTGGAAAGAATGGGTTCAAATGGAAATCGATTGCACCTATTCAGACAAAAACACTTTGTCATAACATTGTGCGTTTTAGTCCGGGTCCAAGACAACGGAATCGAGTGTTTTCAATAAATGATTCTTGGAACGCATTTGTAACTCAAAATATGGTTCAAGAAATAGTTATTTGTATTAACAGAGAAGCAAGATGTCAATGCACTGCAAAAAATAAAACATGGAATGATACTGGCACAATGGAGCTAAATGCATTTTTTGTTTTGTTAATGTTGGCTAGCGTTGAGAAGCAATGTGATACTCCAATACGACAACTACTCTAGGATAAATGTTCCAATCCTATGTATAAAGCAACAATGACGGTGAATACGTTTGAGAATTTACGGCGGCTTATTAGATTTGATGACAAAAGAACTCGTAGAGCACGCCTAGAATCAGATAAGCTTGCACCAGTGCGATATATCTGGGAACTTTTTCTGGCACAATGCAGAATATCGTTGATCCCCAAGGTAAACGTAACAATTGATGAACAGTTACTTGGATCTCGCGGACGCTGTGGATTTATTCAATATATGCCTAGTAAACCCGCGAAATACGGTATCAAGTTTTTTTTGGATGTGTGAAAGTGAAACGGGCTATGCTATTGATGGACTAATTTATATTGGAAAGCAATCTGGTGAAGAAATACAAAGAAATTTAGGAAAAACTATAGTATATCAACACTTACAAATTCAATCACAAATACGTCTCGCAATTTGACATGTGATAATTTTTTCACCAGTGTAGAGTTGTTTCAAGACCTGCTGAAAATAGAATTGACATCAGTGGGCACAATTCGTCAAAACAAAAGAGTGATTCCTCTACAGTTCAAGGCCTCTAAAGATCGATCAGTGTATTCTACAATGTTTGGATTTAATGAAAACCTAACTTTAGTAAGTTATGTTCCAAAGAAAAACAAAGCGGTTACTCTCCAAGTACCATGCACCACGACTGTGTAATAAATGAAAATTCTGCAAAGAAAAATCCGGAAATTATAGAATTCTATAATAAAACTAATAGAGGTGTGGATCACATGGACCAAATGGTAGGAAATTACACTTGCAAAAGACGAACAAGACGCTGGCCCTTTGCACTATTTTCTAACATTCTAGATATTGCTGCCCTAAATGCATTTTTTTTGTATATCGAGTAGCATCCACAATTTGAAAATGATAAAAGCCATCGAAGAAGACTATTCTTGAAGCAATTATGTAAGGAATTAGTGACACCCCATATGAAAAATGTTCACAAAACCCATATTTCCGCAGAGATACATTATAATACATGAAGATTTTTATTCAAATAACTCCAGAAGTCGAAACTAACGAACCACCAGCAAAAAAATGACGTTGTTACGTATGTCCTTCTAAACTAGGCAGAATGAGTACAATGATTTGTAGCCAATGTAAGAAAAATATATGTAAGGAACATAGTTTTATGACACGTGGTTATTGTAAGTGAATATAAATAAATATTTCTTTCTTTAAACTATTGAATATATCATCCTTACTGTTATGAGTCTCAAAGACTCACCTTATGTATAAGTGGGGGAAAATAGCTTATGCATCCTAGGATTAACAAAGAAACATTTAATTGCAAGTAAAAAATATGTACATATGTATATACAAACATTATGAGCTACTACGTTACATTCAATTATCAATTATCAAAAACATATAAACATGTGAAATAGAAATAAGCATATTTTATCGTATCAACAAGACACAATTTGTATTGGAGCAAAGATAATGCAAATAAATCCAACGAGTTAAACAAATCATTGTGACTGCGTTAAATTCTAGATTGGCAAAACCCAAATTTGTTCTAGAATGTTTGTTAGAAAAAGTTGGCCAGTGCGAGTATTGTACGCTGGTGTATATAACCTGATTTCAGACAACATGGTTGTTTCAACTTTAAAATTTACAATCTTGTACAATAAAACATCGTCAAGGATTAGTCTTCTGTTATCTAGGCTTAACAAATTAAGTATGTTTAACCTCATATTGTAGGAAATATGACCAACGTGAGGTATAGATTTAAAGAAGAGAAATCTTGTAAATCTTTTTTGGACCCTCTCAATTTGGTCGGAATATGCATCATAGAACGGATTCCAAATAGGCGAGGCATATTCTAACAAAGTCCTAACCAGACAATTGAAGAGAATCGTAAGCACGTTAGAGTTGCGAAATTCCCTACCTCTACTAAAAATAAATCCAAGAATTGTATTAGCCTTTATACAGATTGCTTTAACATGTTTGTTAAATGATAATTTGAATCAAATGTGACGCCTAAGTCAGAAATGTGACTGACTGTATTTAAAATTAAGCCACCTATATTGTATGAATGAAGAAAGGGATCATTTTTTTTGGTGAAAGTAATTGTTTTTAAATCATCTGCATAGAAAAGATGTGGACATTCTAAAATATTGGATAAATCGTTAATAAAAATTATAAATAATAGCGGACCCAAAGTTCACCCTTGTGGCACCCCAGAAGTGGCAAAGAAAGGCTTAGATAAATAACCATTGAATTTGACTTTTAACGGACGGTCATGTACATAGGATGATAACCATTTACATATTTGAGGAGATAGACCGATCTTAGAGCATTTATCAATTAAAATGTCATGTGCCACCGAATCAAACGCCTTTTGAAAATCAGTATAAATGCAATCGACCTGCAAACCATTATCAACACTACCAAAAATATAACTAGAAAATTCTAAAAGGTTTGTCAAAACGGATCTCTTTGCAAAGAAACCATGTTGCAGGTTAGAAATATTCTTATTAACTACTTGAAAAATTAAATTATGTACTAGCTTTTCAAAAATTTTGCTAAAAGCGTTTAATATGGAAATTGGTCTATAACTTTCAATGTTACTCTTGTCACCCTTTTTGAAGATAGGCACAAGAAACGCTCCTTTCCAAACAGTTGGGAATATGCCGAAATTTCCGGCCAAATCTCAATCTTTCCGGATGACGTATAGTAACGATCATCAATAAATTCTGCGCCCATAATGGAATTATTTAGCTAAGTTTCTGTCAAACAAACTATGTCGTAGTTATTGGCCAGTAAATTAAGCTTCAAATCTAGTAATTTAGATTTGAGTCCACTGCAGTTTTGATAGTATATCTCCATAATAAAATATTGCACGTAGTAGCAGATAATGAATCACAATAAGAGAATAGCTAAGTCTAGAACAGCTTTTGGCAATGGATCGTCCCAATATAAACATTTTCCTCATGCCCTCTGAAATATTATTTTTACGTAGGTTGTTATGGAAGCAAGCCAACTTTGAAGGTCAAAAGGCTTAGACTTAACCTTCTGACAACTTGTCTCGTTTAGTGTACATTGGACCTTCCTTCAGATAAACTCTGTAAGTAGAGAAATCGACCTAGAATATTATAATTCACTGTCAGCTTCAGTAAGTTTACTACCTTCGGTTACAGTGTCGTCGTTCGGTTGACAGTTTGATAGTCAGTTTCGCAGATTAAACCCTAATGCCTTCATAACTAATGATAATCCCTTTATAGGGCGATGAGTTGCGCCAGCGTATCCGCTCCGGTCAGCAGCTCGTCAACATAACAATCCCTGCCAACGATTGTTAATGCCATTGAAAAGGTTTGTTATCGGCAATCTATTTCAAAACTCGGGTTGGTCGAATGATGTTGATTGCCATACTTGACGGTAAGTAATCAAAACTGTGGGACGAATTCAGCTGGTTCTTCTTACCATAAAATTCTTTAAAAATCTGGAGCAAAATTATGAAGGGGTAGATACTCGATTGGCTAATCAATCAATTTTACCAAGAAACATTGTATTTTAAATTATATTTTTTATAAAATTTTTATTTATTTTTGCAATCGCACAGTAAAATAACATAAAAATGTGCAATCGCAAAAAAAAACAAACAAAATTTGAAAAACATAAATGAAATTCAAATTTCCTTGGTAAAATTGATTGAGTAGCCATGATTTTGGCTAGCAAATTGTTTGCTTATTTCAATAAAAAAATAAAAAATATTTCAAAAAAAGATCAAAGTTGGCTTGAATGTTTTATAAGAAAACACAAATAAATAAAAATTTCAAGGACACATTTTTCCGGACTACTACGATATGAGTATTTTTAGCATATTTGAACACAAAAAAAAAAACTCCTAATGGACATGCAAAATTTCAACGGTTTTAAAATCAAGTAGGTTGTAAAATATTTTTTAATCTTCCAAAAAATTACCGGTCATTTTTTATGATTCCGCCCCTGTTTGTTGTTTGATAACTAATATTTGACGGAAAAAATTTCCCAGGCCCGCTGTCATCACATATCGGAGAAAAAGGAAGCACCAAAGAATTTGTTGCAGAGTTTGCTGGTTTGATGGCCACACGAACAGGTTTTCATTTAGAGAGCTGCCTGATTTGGTTTTGGACCGGTCATCAAAAACGGCTCAAACTCTGGTTGTGGTCCTCGTTTATTTGCAGAGTGCATGATGAGGCAAGTAATAAAACTGGTTGCATTGAATATTTATTTCGATTTAGTATCCATGCATAAACATAATATACTAGCTGACCCGGCGAACTTTGTCTCGACCAAAATTACTTCGACCGAGCAAACACTTTTGACCTTCACGAAAATTGATTTTGATGAGAGAAAAATCAAACAACTCAACTTAATTCTCAATAGACGTTTGAGTTAGATGATTGAGTGGCCATTCCATTCACTTGTTCATCGAATTCAACACTAAAGGTGGGTTTATGGTTGCGTTCGTTCATTCGATCATTTGTTCGACCAATCAGCTTTTGTACAAAAATCCAGAATCGTCATTTTTGAGCAATATGATTGATGGAAAAATTTGTCAGAATGAACGAACGAATGCAACCATAGGGGCGGCATAATGTATTGAAAAGTGAATAAAAGATCAATTCAAACTTAGGCATCTATCGAAAATTTAGTTGTTTTTTGCTAATTGGCTTTGTGATTTGTTAATCGTCATAGCGAACGCCAACCGAACGGGGAAGATAAGATTGCCAAAATTCTACACAACTTATATTTATAGTAGTCCGCAACCAACGCCATCAAATCTATTGAAAATAATCAAAAGTGGCTATTTAAATGAATGAACATTGTCAAAATACAATTTTCATCGGTGGTGTTCAGTGTATTTCCATACAAAATTAATCTACAAAACGCAATTCTCGATTTTCCGATTTTTTTTTTTTGATTTTTCGGTGTTCCATTTGGTTTCGATTTTTTTCGTGTTTACGTATTTTCCTTTGAGTTTTTCCGAATTTTCGAAGTCCCACTGTATTGAGATGGACCATGCACAAAAGGAATCATTCAAATTGGTCGTGTCGTTCTCGAGTTTTTGTGAGACTAACGCACGGCAATTAATTTTTATCTAAATAAATAAATAGAGAAAATAAATAGATAAAATAAATAGAATGGATAAAAAACGAAGCAGCAGTTTGGATGGAGCCTTCGGTGGGATTTGAATTCAGTACTTCCTACTACACCACTTGTCTCATAAAAAATATTTATTATTATTCGATTCGGCTTTTTATTCGATTTTTCAGGTTTTCCGACTTTTCCGGTGGATTTTTTCAAAAATTTCTTTCGTAAAAACTATCTCCTGGTAATTGCGAACACAACAGAAAAGATTGAGCCAAATTGGTTCAGCCGTTCTCAACTGATGCGCGCACATACATTTTGTGCACCATTTTTATAGATATAGATTCCTTTTTTCGGTCGGGATCTCTTGCGTGGTGGAGTGATGCAGTTTTGGGGTCAAAAGATTCTCACAATAAATTTCTTCTGGGGTTTTGGGTGAAGGTGTTTTAATTTCTACAAATTCCCGAAATTTCTTAACCAACTCTCAAATGTTGATCGAGGTACAGACGTTTGTAATTTGTGCAGGTTGTTTGTCTCTTAATGTCTCCAAGATAACTAACCACTTGGAATATGACTTGGTAGAATTAACGACAGGTAATGGTCACATTAGTCTCTAAACAAAGCCAATGAATGAGTTTTACTCAAAAACATTTATCGCTAATAATCTGTTTCAATGTTGAAAAGTCAGGCCTATAGTAATAACTAAAAATATTTTCCGGTCAATCCATTTAAGAATACAACCAATGTCAACCAATATTGAACGGTTAAGTTCTTGGGTAACATTTGCATAACATGGAATTTTCTTACAAACTCTACGATGTCCCGTTATGGACCAGTCACTCAATTATATTTAAGCCAGGCCTGAAATAAAAATAAAAAAAAAATTACGCTGAACTACGCCCAATAATAAACGAAATATTCAAAAACCTCGCAAACATTAAAGTTGTTTGATAGCTGCGAAAATACATTTTCCAGTTTCGATTAATTTTAAAATATTGGCTTCGTATTTTAAAGACAATTCGGTGAACGTCCCAAAAATTAAATTTTCATTTACTTTCCATTTTCAATATCTGCGACTTTTTGGCTTCTTGCCAAATGACATATTGAAATAAAACAACCAAACATCGAAACGTAAATTTGGATTTTTCCAATAATACAAACCGGAAATCGAAAATAATATTTTATTCGAGCTTTTATATAATGCTTTGCTTAATCGATTTTGTTTTTGTAATTCGTATTTTTATTTCCGGGTCAGAATTATTATTTTTTTGCCGGTTTTATGAATTCTTTACATTAGAATTCATACAACGTTTAAGGGCGCGAAATTAGCACCGTCATAAATTTTACCCTAATTTTTTGGTCCTTTTTAATATTGTGTTTTACCTTACACACAATTTAATCAATTTTTATTTTGTTTTTATTTAAATCACTCAACTTTACGGTTTTTTTTTATACCGGTGTATTGCATATACCGCACATTGAGTAAATGATGTTTGATACCGTCCCCAGTATATGCAGCGTATCCCTCGTGAGCAATTTTAAAACACCATATAGTGAAAATCTCCATTTTCTGGGGATTTAGATGATCTCTGATGAAATATTTTATCACAACGTCTTAGTTATGGTTCCTAACGTATTTTAATTTTGTTATCAGTGTGCTTTTTTGATATTGTTGTTGTTGTTTTACGACCTTTTATGTATACATTTCCTGTAACATGATACTAATGAATACCATTATGTTAATTTTATATAAACGTTATCATTATAACATTGGGTTGTTTGGTTTTAGGATGGTAAAGTGAGTTTTTTATCACTTATAAATTTCTTGCAAAAAAGATGAATAAATTTAACACTTTTTCTTGTGTCCTTTTTTAATATATCCCCGTGCTCTACCTTCTCAGTATAAGCAAAAAATGTGAATAAGGGTTGATTTGCGTGCCGATAATGTCTATGGTGAGTATAAGTATACCGAATTTCTCATATTTGCGAAATAAAATCAAATAGGTACTCCATAACCATCACTAAATGTTTCTGAATTTTTGTTCGATATACGTCATGGATTGATGTATTAGAATTCTGTATAGATGGGCAATTCTAAAGGGTACGACTATACGAAATATGTAGATGGAACTCTGGCGATTATTTATGGTAATGGGATATGAAGCGATTAAGAAAAAACTTGGAGTGGATGAAGAGAAATTTGATAATTTATTTTAAATGATTTAGACAGGCCAATATCGATTTCAAATCTATCCAAAATTGAAATTTATGTAAGATGTTTATTCTTTGCCTAGACGTTGGTACGTGTCTATGAATTTATATTATAAGAAGAATAATGCAATAGAATTGTTAAGATAGTATTTCGATTATTTTAATAAGCTGTGTAAAAGCTTGCCAAAATGTGGAGTAAGACATAGCAATGTGAGTTCATTGGTTACGATAAAATTGCAGTTGTTAAAGTAATTGGAGAAGCAAGAAGTAACGATATTTAAATATTTCCTATGTAAGTGGTAATCAGATTGCAATATAAGGCAAGGGAGTCACGCCATGTTCTCGAGGTGTCCTCCAGAAAGTACCCCTGCAAAAGGGTTATTAATTGAAATATAAACCAAAAACTCGACGGAAGTTATCACTTCCGGCTTGCCAATTTCCTCCAATTTTCACTAAAACATCCCAATTTCTGAAAAAAGCTTAAGTATGAAGATTCACTTCAATCATTCATATCGTGTATTCAATAGAGCTGGATAATTTTGGTAATAACATAAACATTTTTTCGTGAAAAATCTGCACAGCACACAGAGTCACCCAGAGAAATTTTTATTTGTTATCTTATTTAAATGGTACTTGGAAAAATTACAATAATCTTGTAGCGGTGGCTTGCATTTTCTACTACATGAAACACCGCACTATACATTCGATTATGAACGGACAATTCACCGTATAAATAATTAATCCTTCCCCTAATTAGTATTAATTGTTCAGTGGATTTAGTGTCCTTTGAAGGTCAATTAATACGCTCTTTACATTCACGCACACACCACCCATTTACACAATTAAAGTGCATTGCAAGCTCCATACCTGTCAACCTGTATACTGACATGGACGTTGGGTCGGTGCTGAACTCTGCAATCCAACAGAGGGTAATACTTGTGTTTATTAACATCACTGATCGTAATCGATGAGTACCTCCCGGCATTCAGTACCTCCCGGTCGAAGTGCCGAAGCTTTAACCACTGCACACTTGGCCGGTAACCATTAAGTCGCTATTTGTTTTTGAGCTAGTAGTTTGCTGGGTAAGCAAACGAAAAAGTTTTTATAAAAAGGATTTCATCAAAATTTGTTAGTTCCGTAAACTTTTTGGAAAATGACCTTCACCTCATGTTACAAACTTAATTTAAAATATTTTTGTTAAAACATCAAAAAACCGAAAAGTTCCTATCGAAACTACTATTTCCGGTGGACCGGATTCCCCCAAATTTCATTAGGACCTCCTAATTTATAATTTTTTTTAAGTATACAGTTAATCAGTCAATCCGCCTGGGCTGTAGAAAGGACACACGTATAGGTAGGGTAACCATAAGCTATAAGATTAAATATAGGACATTGAAATTAAAAAAATATGAAAGTCCTCAAATGAGTAATTTAAAAAAGAGGACTTTTTCTAGAGTAAAAAATCAACGTAATTTTTGTTAAGAAGTAAAAAATTAAAAAACACTAATAATTTATTTTATGTTTTCATAATTTATTTTATGTTTTTTTTTCATGTTTTCACATGAAAATCAATAGAAAATTCAATTTCAATTGTAATGTAACTAAGCGTAAATTAAATTTAAAAAAAATTATATCGCTGGGAGTCCTGTTCCTGAATACGATATGAAAAGGAAAGTACAAGATTCTAATTTAATTTTAAATAAGAATCTGAATGATATGAATTTTGTACTTTCGTTTTCGTATCGTATTCAGGAATAGGGCACTTCACTCTTTCTCTCTCTCTCTCTCTGGCACTATAAATCCCATCAAGGGATTTGGCTGCCTCAAATGAGGTTTCATAATCATACTTTCATTTCGGATAATGAGTGATTAATTCATTGATCCTAAACCAGCCGTGAAATTTTTCCCTGTCACCACCGGGAATCGAACCCGGGACCTCCGGTTGCTGGAGCAAGCATGCTGACCACTTTGCCACCGGGGCGGCATAGGGCACTTCTGTGTTTATTAATTATTTAAACATGACATATTTCTTTGTATTTTAAGGACGAACGAACCGCTTTAAGTACTTCTTTGTTTTCTTTAATAGAATTATAGAAGTCAGCGCACTCTAATTTTAAATTAAATTTTACTAATAGTATATTTTTAATAGCGTTGACAGTTAAACGGTTTCTATTATTAGACCACTGTTGCTCCATAATGCTGAATATCCGCTCCAATGTCGCCTTATGTACAGGAATACAAAATAAAAAAATGTGTCATAACAATTCAATATATTCGTGAACTGCGAAATCATCGAGTATCATCAATTTCTATGATAATTTCTGCTCCAAGTCGTTTTTTCGCAAACATCGACTCAAACATCTTAAACGGTTCAAAATGTTTCATTCATTGTTGTAGATAACAGAGGTATTCTTCATAAACGTGTAAAGCTTGAACTACTAGGCTTGAACACAATACATTCGTTGCTCATTTCATCATTCATTTTTAAAATTCTTTACACTGCCATCGATATTAATTTCCTTCCTGAAATTCTTTGTTTATATTCATCTCTAACGCATGATTTCTAATAAAGAATTTCCTTCTTTCTCCATATCTGCTCAGTTTTTCGATGAAAGATATGTGTTAAGGAATGGGAGAAGAACAAGTTAACCTCACTTAACCGGTTCTCAACGAAAATTTTTCAATTGATAAGAAATACGAATTTAAAGGTTCAAACATTTTAATTGTTCTTTCTATAGCTTGGAATAGTGTTATCCATCGAGCTTTCTATGAACTTAATAAGAGTGTGGAGTCGACTTCTGTAAATGTCCAAAATTCTTTGAGGCTTTCCATTCATACCGTAAAGGTTGAGATATAGTTGCTCAATTTCGATATAATGGTTTCTATATCAGTTGGAAATAAATCTATTCCATATCTGATACAGTTATTGATTATATGGGCAGGACATACAACACCAACTAAATTTGATAAATTTAAATTTGAATTCTCTGGAAAATTGGTTGTCTCCACCAAATGCCACACATTTATTCGTTATCTCGAACTTCTGCAAAGTTTTAATCAAAATGTTAGTTACTGTTTGTGCGGTCTCATCGGGGATAGATTTAATCTCGATGGGTTTTTTTGCCAAACCTGAGCTGCTAGAAAAATAGGTTGCAACAATATGGAATATTTTAATAGCCTCAATTTAAATTGACAATTTTCCAGAGACATGTCCAAAAATTATGTTAGATTCCCATTTACAACTTTAGCCTAAGTACCATCCCCTTCGATCAAGAAATGACATAGTTCAATTTTGAATAATACGCAGCATAACGGCTAAACCGGAACACCTCTAAACTAATTTCGCAAAATCATTACAGTCGTTTTCTGACATTCGAAAATATTCAATCTCTCAAATTTTTGAGCGATTCCATTTCATAACCCCTTTGAACAACTTTTCCTCACAATCGATTCTTGGGACTTCTCAACCATTATTATAAAAATCTTTCGACCTGAATCTTAAGATCTAGCACGAAGCAACATTACGCAACATGGTAATCGCGCAACATGATACACATGGTACACCAAAACGTTATATCGGGTGGCCAACGACGACGGCTTCTACCGCAGATCAGGGGTAAATTTGCTCACAGTAGAGTTGATAATAAGGTTTGAGAATCAAAGCTACTAGATTGCTGATGAAAATAACTTTTTCATTTCATATTTCCAAGGAACGCGAATTTATCACCAGTGGCACTATTTTGGGTTTCCCTGGAGAATAAGGAATTTGGAAAAATATGTTTAAACCATTTTGCCTAAATTTTATTTTTCTGGCCCTCATATAAAATTTGGTGGAACAAACGTTTCACTTATTCCATCTGATAAGTCAGAAAAATAAAAATTATATAAAAATGCTATGAAAATTGCTTTCCCAATTCCATATTCCTAGGAAAAGCCCAGGATAGTGCCATAGGTAAGAATTTTTTAAAAGTATCTCTCTATATATAAAAATTACGTGTGTGTTTGTAACATTAAAACTCAAGAACAACTGCACCGATTTTGATCACGTGTATATGTGTACAATGGATCATGGGAAGTGTTTTTAGCTGAAAATGATCCTCCGGAAATTGCAGCTTCCATAGGTGCATTTTTTATCGATAAACTCAAAAATTCTGTATTTTTTGGCCGAAAACGGTCCACTGGAAGTGGCAGCTTCCATAGGAGCTTTTTCGATTTTTGCAATTATATTGAAAAGTATATCATATACAAGAGAAGCTACTAAGAACAAAAAGATTCTAATTTAATTTTATAACGATACCAGTTGAAATAGGTTTTTCAAAATTTAGGCGGAAATAACGATTTTAAACAAAAAATTGTTTCCCAACCAAAATTCGGCCAGTGATTTTGGTTTTCTCTAGTGATAGCTTTTTCGTGGTTTTCGAAGTGCTAATTAGGGGAATAAGGCATCCGTTTTAAGATCCGATATAGAGAAATTTTAATTTATGTAAGGCAAGGTGCCGAATGTAATGATGATGACCGTAATGATTACGTTAATTTTTTTTGTAAGTCGAAGGGAGGGGACGTCCTTGATAATGCCGATATGAGTGTCATTTCGGAGTATTCGCGTTACTAAATTCGAAATGGGGGAGAATGTCCTTTTTGGTATAAACCTATACTATCAACGCCAGTGCGTGTGTCAAATCTGGAAGTAATTATTACATTACTGGCTTTTTTTCGAAAGATATGATGTCGGTGTCAATTTTGGCACATACCTTCTATCTACGCCTATAATGCTGACATGGGGGTCATTTTTGGGGTCCTGCTTCTAGAAAACTTAATTTTCTCTTATTTCCCTTAAGTGCAACCGTTTCCCCTTTTGTGTAACCAACAATTTTAAATAGATACGTCGCTTAAAAAGTTCTCACTTCAAAAGTTTTCGATTTGACATTTTGGAATTATAGTTTTATTCTAATCAAGAAGTTGTGAAAAGTTTTAATCCCATGCATTCCTATAATTTTTTACAGACAGTTTTTAAAGAAAATGCATGCAATAGTGTTTCATTCCCCTGATCAAGTGTAACCAAGTGTCCGTTCCGACACAACTTCTCAGATTTCTTGTGTTTACAATGATTAGAGAAACAAGTGGCAACTCTGACACAAATTTTGAAAAAAATTCTTGTAATTTCCCGGCTCCCAACCCTTTTTTATGATAGTAAAGTTAGCCGAAAATTTCAGCCGAAAAAACTGCATTATCGACATATTTTGGATCAGTACAAAATTCTGTTGATATTGAAAATAAAAATTAAAAAATCAATACCACATAATTCGAATGTTTAAAGGTAATATGAACTGGGTGAAGTTAGAGACTAGTTTGTAAATAGCTCGATTGCGTATTTATATTTTGTCGTGTTAGAGGGCAATACATTTGAGTTGCGGCACCAACAGTGAACACCTGTGCCAAAAATCAGGCCATATTTTATGTAGCATCATATAGTGAAATAAATTAAAAGCTCGGCGTATGTTCGGTGGTAATTGGGGTTGGGTGAAATTAGACCAGTTCGTAAATACGTGGATCTACTGTGATCGTACTGTGTACCGTTTAAGTTTCATTTAGTGATTAAATGAAACTCGTTCGAAATTCAAATGAATTCAATGACTTTTATTTACATGAAAATGAAATGAGGTTAACATTCAATGCAGATTTGTGGTAAACAGCACGTGACATACGCGACATTGTCCATGCGCGTAGCACGGAAACTCCAAATTAATTCCGGAAGCTTCCAAAGATATCACGAATGCCAGAAGCACGGGGAACTGAAGCTGTTTGAACTCGAATGGCAAGCCCGTTCGAATCATTTGGATGTGCTGTGGGTTGGGGGTTGTTCCCCCACATTGTTCCATTGCACATTTAAGGTAGATTGATGTTACACGACATGATGATGACTGAACCTACTCTCAATTGCAAATTGTGAGGTGTTAATCCGGGTTAATCCAGTGAATTGTGTAGGATAGTTGACTTCTTCATCCTCGTTGAAACTGTGTCAACTGATATGAAGGAAAAACTGTTCAGGAATTAAATTATAAATGGTCGCGTTGAGATCATCGACATCTTAGTTTTTCGGCGCCAATACGGCTCGTTTTACTCACCCAATTATGGTTTTCTTAAGTTTTGCACTATGTTCGGATAAACATGTCGAATGAGCTCCATCTTCAATTCGGTAAATTGGTAGAAATCAGTGGACAATGTGCTGAATCCGGTCGAAATATAAACTGCGTTTTTTCCGTAACTAATGTCCAACAATTGCTCACAAGCCGCTACAAATTTGATTATTTCAAGCATGCGTTTAGTTCGTCAGCTGCAGTTGAACGTGAAATAACAGGAAGAACCTGACGAAAATCACCAGATAACAGAATGATGGTTTCACCAAAAATGTTTTGATTACCCTGAAGATCTTTCAACGTTCTGTCCAGCGCTTCCACTGACCTTTTGTAGGCCATCGTGCATACGTCCTAAACATAAACATGCGTCGAGCTTTTAATTCATTTCATTGTGATGCTACATAAAATATGGTCTGATTTGGCATAGGTGTTCACTGTTGGTGCCGCAACTCAAATTTATTGTTTCCCGACATATTGTCGATAATGCAGGTTTTTTCGGCTGAAATTTTCTGCTAACTTCAGTAGCATCTGATTTTTAGTAATTTTTTTGTGGATGATGTAAATTGTTTTAACAAAAAAATAAAAGGAAAAGCATTTTTTTTTGCTCATAAAGCAACACGGCAAATAAAGGTAATAATAATTAAAACGTAATCAATTTTGACCACAATCGGCAGTCCAATTCAGAAGCCCTAAAAATAATGTTCGATGCGAACAATAATATCACCAGTAACAAACAAAATATTGTCCACCATATAGTGCTGTCTCTCTTGGAATTCTAGGAGGAAAGGGTTTCTATTTTTTACAAGACTTGAAGGGTCTCGCTTGACAGATACGAAATAGTTAAAAAGTTGGATATCCACTGTATTTCTGAGGAGAAGTATTTCACTATCAATATCATTCAAAACTATGGATCAGGCAATTCCCTGATTACATACGAACAGCGTTAATCCCACAATAGGCTAAACATAAAGAGAATCCCGCTTTAAATTGTCGCAAATTGCAAAAAAAAAAAAGACAAACGTAGAATAAGGTTTAAGACGAACACCATATCCTTCACAAAAATTCAATTCCTCTCAACGCAGAACGGTTCGAATTAACAAGCGACAAAATATAAACAAAATTGGTGTAGGCCTCACGGTAGATTTGGCAACAATGCATCTACATGCATCAAACCAAGCAATTTTGTTACCTAGACGTAGGACAACCGCAGCAAATCATGCTTGCAATGCAAGTCATGCTTGCCAACGAAAATTGTCTTATAGTTAATTGGCGAGGATTTTTTTACCAAAATTCGGTTTGCTAGTTTATTTGAAAAATTGCTAATTGATTCAGCCATCTACTGCGCCCGCAATCATCGCTGCATCATTAAAATTTAATACAAACCCGGGTATGTACCTGTTGGCGGAAAGATAAACATGCTCATATTGACACAAGCTATGAGCTGAACTACAGGATGATATATTCTACAGAATTATTAAAAATTTTAATAAACATTTTTCCTTGTTGTAAAATTAAATTTTCTTTCTGCAACAGAAAATCGAACGTAAAATGGTAAAAAGAATTCCTCGAAATAATAATAATAATAAATTGAAATTAGAGAGAACATTCCAATAATATAACAAAAACAGCAAAAGAAGTAAATATAAAGGAATTCAGGTATTCGAGTCTTCGACTCAATTCAATCATTCCAATTGAATAATGAAAAATTCATCTGCGAGGCATGCGATCAGGTGGCATGGGAATTGTTCTTCGCATCGCCAGGGCATAATATACATATACAAATACAAGAATAAAATAAAAAAAGAGAATCATTTTATTATTTTCACGGAACATAAATTGTTCATTCCAATGTTCTACCATTTTTTTGCTGCTGCTGCTGCTTCGTTTATTTTTCTTCTTGTTGGGACTGGAAGTAAGAAAATAAAATAAGGTAATTCTTTTGATATGATATTTCCCTTTCATTTTTCATTGTGATGTTCTTTTGTTTCCTCGTTAATAATGTAAAATATTTCCATGGTATTGAAAATTTTTATTATGTTTGTACCAACCACCATTCCTACACCGTATTTACAGCGAGTAATGAAAGGAAAATTATGTTTTTATATGCGATCGAGCCATCTAATTTTTGTGTTCATGTTCATCACACCGGCCATTATAAAGATAAAATAACGTGTTGGTCTATGTTACACCATAAATATATTTGTTCGGTTATATTTAGCAACAAAACAATTGAGTCGTGCAAACCAACACAACAATGTATAGAGACGTGAAAGTTGCGGTAACATTGGGAAATGTATTTTCTTCTTTAAATATTTATTTACAACACCACTACGGCAAATAAAACATGAGATATGAAGTTTGTATACAAAAACGTTTATTATCTCAATTTGTCAATCTTAATTTGCTTGTTTGCTGAGCGTGCGAGTTTGTGGTTTCAAGTGGCAAAATAAACAGATTTCTTGCTTTATACTGTTGATAGTTTATGTATTGTTTTGTTAAACGGATGAAATCACGTTATCAGTATTATTTGTATATATGTATATATCGTTCATTTGCTGCAAGAATGTCATAATCCAAAATTTTAGAGCGTACTGACAGTATCACTCAAAAGTGTTTATAAAAACGGAGTGAGTGTTTTTGTGAAAATAGAAAAAAATCAAATATCCAGCTGTCATTGAATATTTATTTTTGAATGGCAATATGCCTAAGCAAATCAAAGACGAGTTAAACATTATGTACGGGGACTCTACACTCTGCATTTACCACCGAGAAATTTTGCGCAGATTAATTTAAACGTGGCCGTGCTAGCCTGGGTGTCGATAGATGTTCGGAACGTCCACAAATTGCAACCACTAACGATTACCTTGCTCAAGTTCACCAAATGTGGTTAGAGAACCATCGAATTAAAGTTTAAAAATATAGAAGAGGCTAACTCGAAGACACTAGGTAGTTCAAATGAACAATTTCATTCTGTTTACGCAGTTTAGGCACCATAAATCAGAGTTGTGGTGCCAGTTTATTGCTGTTGATGAAGCTTATACACCATTACACTCCAGAACAAAAAATACAGTGAAAACAGTGAACTGCCCAGAGGGAATCGGCTCCAAAAATGACAAAGGATGCTCCTTTGGCTGGGAAACTGATGGTTACTGCTTTCTGGGACAGTCGACGAGTTATCTTTATCGATTATCTTCAAAAAGGGAATTTATTGCCGAGCCTACGCCTCATTACTTGAGAAGCTGAAGACAGAAATTGTGGAAAAACGGCCACATTTGAAGAAAAATATCTTGCTCCATCAAGACAGATAATCTTTTGACTCACACTTCAGCGTTTATGTTGGCAAAAATCCACGAATTATGGTCAGTAACTTTTCAGACAACCCTCGTACGTACCTAAATCTCAAATAGACCACACTTGATTTCTAAATCGAACAATTTAATTGTTCACAATTTATACTTTTTACGCTATTTGCCGTAGGCACTTGGCGAACTACACTTATACTTAATAAACAAATTTTTATTAATCACTTGTTGTTTGTTTCGCAGAATTGCGAATTCTGCGAAACAAAAAACAAGTGATTAATAAAAATGTGTTTATAAAGTAATGTTCACAATTTTGAAAATCTGTTGAACAAACCGATCGGAGGTGAAAGTTTGAACCAACAGTGGTACTATTCTGGTAATTCCCCGGGATTAAAGAATTGGAGAAAGGATTTATATGTAATTTCTATTTAAACATTTTATTTCTGGCATGCTGAGTTAAAAAGCTGCCTAGTATTAATTTTTTTGAAAACTTTTCAACCTCAGTAGGTCGGACAAAAAATGTTACAGAAATTACATAGAAATTCTTTCTCCAATTCCCTATTCTCTATATAATTAAACACGAATTGCCAGACTAGTGCTACAGATGTATGTGAAGCTGGCACGAAAAACCAGCCCGAAAACAAATTTTCAATTTTGGTTTAAAAATTGAAATAATAAATTAAATGCTATCCCGAAAAATTTATTGAAAATGCAACAAAAACGAGAATTTCATCCCGAAATATTTTTGAAGTATTAAATAAATAATTATTAATATCGGTAAAAAGGAATAAATATCACGATTTATTTGCTCTATTTAGACTACACATTAAAGTAAAGTATGTGACAACAAACCACCTTACCTGGTAGACTATGTGACAAAAAAAATTTAAATGTGTGCTGTTATACAACAAAATATGTTTTTCTTAGTATTTAACTACAGAAGACACAAAACATGTAATCATCACTGTGTCGAAATTGCCCACAAAGATTTAAAAAATTTTAAATACTTAAGAATAAGCAAATCAAGCAATTTTTCCTTATGGTTTGATATGAAAAACCGATTAAATTAATTAATTATTTTTGGAAATCCTAGAGAATACCCCATCGGGAAATTAAGTTTAAAAGTTAGGTCCATCTATCACCTAAACCATACCGAAAGCTCATCTTGGAATCATGACCATAAGGACAAATTGCTTAAGTTCAGGATCTTAAAAGTCATGATTCTAAGATGAGCTTTTAATATTGCTTAAGTAATAGATGGAACTAACTTTTAAACTTAATTTCCGGATGGGGTAATCTCTAGGTTTTCCACAAATAATTAATTTATCCGATTTTTCATATCAAACATGAAGAACATCGAAACCATAAGGACAAATTGCTTAAGATAAGGATCTTAAAAGTCATGCTACTAAGATGAGCATTTTAATATTGCTTAGGTGATAGATAGACCTAACTTTTAAATTTAATTTCCCGATGGGGTAATCTCTAGGATTTCCACAAATAAATAATTTAACTGATTTTTCATATCAAACATGACGTATATCGAAACCATAAGAACAAATTGCTTGATTTGCTTATTCTTAGTATTTATAAATTTTTAAATCTTTGTAGGAAATCTCGACACAGTGTATGCGTATGATGATTACATGTTTTGTGTCTTCTGTAATTAAATAATAAGAAAAACTTATTTTGTTGTTTAACAATTCCCGTGAAGTATGTCCTAACTTTGTCCTAAAATTACAAAAACAAATTTAGCACAAATTTAGGACAAACTTCACGCTTCTATATACCACTATGAAGTTTTTCCTAAACCCTAAATTTGTTTGAAAGTATTAGTGAAAATAATATATAAACGTCTAAATTCAATTTGATTTGCCGGAATGTTGGATATTTTGAAATATAAACACATGCGAACACTACGGCAAAATAAATTTAAACTGCCATGCAAATTTTTAAGTAATAACAGTGTATAAAAAACGAATCAGAATTAAAGTTATATTCAAAACCTAAGTAGCTACGACAATATTTTCATGTCTATGCTGGGATGTTCTAACTTCATCCTTTATCTAATATCTATCTTCATCGTTTAGTTTATTGAACTTTATGTTTCGTTTCTGTATCTACATTATCTCTGTTTCAATTATTATATCATAGAGATTGAAACATGGTGATGTTAAAATTAATTATTTTTGATACTAAAACGAAATTGGTGCAATATGTATTGTTCAAACGTATTCTAGTAGGTTGTGATAGCAATGGGAAAAAATAATTGACAAACGAAACAAAATTCAAATTATTTCTAGCAGAAAGAGAAGTTGACAAATTTTCCAAAAAATAAGGAAAAGCAACGTGCAGGAATGTTGAAAAATTTTGAAAGTGGTATGCATTAAGTATAAGATTAAAGTTAAATATTTAACAACAAAAAAAAAATTTCTTTGAATAAATGCTGAGAACTACTACAACTGGAACGGCTATTTTTTAAAACGCAAAGGGTATAAATAAGCCAAAACGTAATGGTTCTTTGAAAAATCTGAGCTATAAAAAGAACGTATTCAAAGTTTTTGATTGATTGAAGTCAATTACGTTTGAAACAGGAAATTTTCATGGATTTTCGTTGAATAAACGCAGACGTCTACCACACCTGGAATAAAAATTTTATAGTAGTAGGAAGCCTTAATTACTCGAAAAATACAAGTTCTATGAAAAATCTAGGGGAGAAGGGGGTTAGTATTCAATGTTTTTGATTGACGAATTCACTACGTTTGGAACAGAAAATTTTCATGGATTTTCTTTGACTGAATGCAGACGGCTACCACACCTGGAACTGAAATTTTCTTATACTAGGAAGCCTGAATTACTCGAAAAATACAAGTTCTTTGAAAAATCTTTGAAATTTTAATTCCAGGTGTGGTAGCCGTCTGCGTTTATTCAAAGAAAATTTTCTGTTCCAAACGTAGTGAATTCGTCAATCAAAAACATTGAATACTAACCCGCTTCTCCTCTAGATTTTTCAAAGAACTTGTATTTTTCGAGTAATTCAGGCTTCCTAGTATAAGAAAATTTTAATTACAGGTGTGGTAGCCTTCTGCGTTTATTCACAGAAAATCCATGAAAATTTTCTGTTTCAAACGTAGTCAATTCGTCAATCAAAAACATTGAATACTAACCCCCTTCTCCTCTAGATTTTTCTAAGAACTTGTACTTTTCGAATAATTCAGGCTTCCTAGTATAAGAAAATTTCAATTCCAGGTGTGGTTGCCGTCTGCGTTTATTCAAAGAAAATCCATTAAATTTTCTGTTCCAAACGTAGTGAATTCGTCAATCAAAAACATTGAATACTAACCCGCTTCTCCTCTAGATTTTTCAAAGAACTTGTATTTTCGAGTAATTCAGGCTTCCTAGTATAAGAAAATTTTAATTCCAGGTGTGGTAGCCGTCTGCGTTTATTCAAAGAAAATCCATGAAAATTTTCTGTTTCAAACGAAGTCAATTCGTTAATCAAAAACATTGAATACTAACCCCCTTCTCCTCTAGATTTTTCTAAGAACTTGTATTTTTCGAGTAATTCAGGCTTCCTAGTATAAGAAAATTTTAATTCCAGGTGTGGTAGCCTTCTGCGTTTATTCAAAGAAAATCCATGAAAATTTTTTGTTTCAAACGTAGTCAATTCGTCAATCAAAAACATTGAATACTAACCCCTTTCTCCTCTAGATTTTTCAAAGAACTTTTACTTTTCGAATAATTCAGGCTTCCTAGTATAAGAAAATTTTAATTCCAGGTGTGGTAGCCGTCTGCGTTTATTCAAAGAAAATCCATGAAAATTTTCTGTTTCAAACGAAGTCAATTCGTTAATCAAAAACATTGAATACTAACCCCCTTCTCCTCTAGATTTTTCAAAGAACTTGTATTTTTCGAGTAATTCAGGCTTCCTAGTATAAGAAAATTTCAATTCCAGGTGTGGTAGCCGTCTGGGTTTATTCAAAGAAAATTCATGAAAATTTGCTGTTTCAAACGTAGTCAATTCGTCAATCAAAAACATTGAATACTAACCCCCTTCTCCTCTAGATTTTTCAAAGAATTGTTATTTTTCGAGTAACTTAAGGCTATAAGTGTTTTGTAGTTCCAGGTATGTTTGCAGCATTGCTTTTTCTTTTACTTTTTTATTTTAAACATACGATTTTTTTTCGTAAAAATATATACGTACTTGTATTACCAAAATTTTATTATATAAAATGTTACTCAACTTAAATCTTATTATCTCATTTCGAATGTCGCCTAAATGTAGAGTTTTTTATTTTATTACATTATTACTAATACATTCTCACTATAAATGTTTTTATTGTTGGTTTAGGAAAGTTAGGACAAACTTCCATTCCGTGTTTAACAGCACACATTTAAATTTTTTTGTCACATAGTTTACCAGGTAAGGTGGTTTGTTGTCACATACTTTACTTTAAGGTGTAGTCTAAATAGAGCAAATAAATCGTGATATTTATTCATTTTTACCGATATTAATAATTATTTATTTAATACAACTTCAAAAATATTTCGGGATGAAATTCTCGTTTTTGTTGCATTTTCAATCAATTTTTCGGAATAGCATTTAGTTTAGCAAAGAAACACACTAAAATTGAAAAGGTGTTTTCGGGCTAGTTTTTCGTGCCAGCTTCACATACATGTGCTACAGGAGGTCTTCTGCAGCCGACGGGGCAAATATTTTGGGAGTAAACTGGTTCGATGTATCCGATCTTCAAAGTCACCGCATTGAACATGGTTTGCGTTACTATAATTAATTCACAATTCAAATCCCATTTAACCTTGACATCTGATGATGCACCAAAATGATTCACAGGTTGGTTTCATTTCGCATTCTTCAACCAATTTAATTTAATCAATGGGCTCTCATCATTGTTGCCCGGAAAGATGACAAAATGTTACTGAGAATGTGCGGAGATGCGTCCACGTCATCGATTCATAGAGTTGAGGAATTATTTCGGCGCCTGTAAGGAGGGAAACGACTTTTGAAGATTGGTTTCAGCGAAGCATATTTGCAATTGAAACTTGACAGTGAATTGAAAGATCTGGTGGTAGTTTCGGCTCCATGTGAACTGTTCCAGTATCAAAGATAAAGATTGAGTTTGTAACAAATGAAGTCGATTGATTATTTAGGGCATATTTTCAAGAAAAAGAGTTCGAACAATTGAAGTGAGGCGGTCCCTTCAAGATTGGACCATCAAGATTGAAAGGATTGCAAGCTTTAAGTGGTTGTAACGATATGACGTGCATATCGATACATTAAATTTTTTTTTGTCATGCTGCATTGTGTGTGACGTGACAATGTCGATTTCTGACACAAAACATAGGAAATAACGATATTGCATTGATTTAAGCATTTACAAATTATCGGTGGTTTTGTGATTGTACACATAGGTACATACATTTTATTTCTCTTGTTATATATACCCCACTGCATAATTGTTTTAATGTTTGAGTTTATGACTGGATTTTGTGTATAATAATTAATCTTTTTGTGGTTGTACATCTTAGTCATACTACCAGAGATGAGTTTAACATTTTAATTTTTTTTTGCGTAATGATAATTCGCCATTCGATCCTGGATATGTACAACTCACTAAAATAGTATGTATTGTTATTATCTAAACCTATGTACTCAATTTTTTCATTACACATACTATGGTCTGGTATACGAATCTATGAAATTATAAAAATTGGGATAGCATTTCATTCGAATTATAAAGTTGAAAGTAAAAATATCTCTTATCTAAAAAGTGTTTTGTTTTGCATATTGTAATATCAAGTGATATTCAATAAATTTTAATAATTCCAAGTGAAATTTTGATAAAGGTTAAATCTTTTTATAAGTGATTTTGCTATTATACGAACGAAATTATTAAGTGGAAAACCCAACTAAAAGTGTGAATTATAAATAGTGGTCGCCAGAACGACATTGTGTTTTTTTTGTTTGTTTTCACAATCGCTAGATACTCCATTTTATTGTGTAAGAGGTACGTTAAAATTTCTTATTGTTGGTTTTTATTACACCGTGCATTTTACCTAAATACCTTTTATATTATCTTGCTGGTTAATTAATTGGGTTTCTTTTCTCCTTTCACGTTTTGCTTCCCTTATAGGAGGAAAAAAAAAAACAAAGTTCCGCGGAGCGGATTATTATGCATACTTGGATAAGCGGACGACCGCGCTTTCAAATGGCCTTGTAAGGATTATATACCGCAATAATTATAGTGCCAAAAACCGTGCTGTATAAATTCTTCAAGCACAAACGTGCGAAGAATTATTTTTTTTTTTGGGTAGTTACTTGTACCAGTGTAACTTTCATAATTCTTATCGAAAAAAAAAAAAAAAAAAAAATCCAAAATAGAATAAATTTTTAATTACGTTCAATTTTATAATATTAGTTAGTAATTAGTAATATTTAGTTTTTGATTCGATCGCAAGGAAAAAAAAAAAAAACTTTTCCGTACGTTGGTCCGCAATAAATACCTAACGGCAACGGGGGTAAAGTAACTTTAGCGATACAGTTTTTTTTTTGCTAAGATAGTTTATTATGAAGATCTTATTATATTCAATTATTGCTTTTTGTTATTTTTATTTTATAAAAAAATCAGTTATATTTTTTTTTGATTTCTTGCATCTTATCTATATAATCTTATTCCGACTATTTAGTTTATTCGAAACTTATTGTGCCAAAGTGCGTATTATTCGGGCGCGCGAAACATATCATAACTTATATTCACAGGTGTATCAACGAACTTGGGTAAAGCGCTTCACCAGGGACCTTGATAACTGTTGGGTAAGTTCTTGTTGTTATTTTATAATTTTTTTTTTGTATTTTACTCCATATTGGTTATAATTTGATAAAACTAAATATAACGAATAACAGATTACTTTAATTTCTTGTTTAAATAATATTTCTTTTATAAATTGCTTAAAATGATACTTATTTTAAATTTGTGTTCTTCAAAATCATAATTTTGTTTTTTTTTTATCTTTATTTTTTTTGTTGTTTAAATTTCAAAATAAATTAAATGGAAATAGTTATATGGTTAAAAATTTAATTCTTTCATTTATTATAATTAGTATTCCTATTTTTCTTCTCTAATTATTGTATATGAATTAGCATGATTGGCTAATTATTTCAAGTGTGGGATAGAGCGCAATTTTAACCAGACTCTAAAAACCTTGTAATTGGTGAGTGTTCAGTGATTATTTGGTTCATTCGTTCATTTTTTTTCTTTCCTTCTTCTTAAGTTCTCGTTTCGCATTTGACGGTTATTCACGATCCTATACAGCTGTAACAAGACCCACCCAACGACCCCGAGCCTAGCCGCGCTAATATACCGTCGTACAGTGTTGATAGGATAAACATTTTCTATACGTAACCACCGTATGTGGCTAACACCCAATTAAGGTCATTTTATTTTAAATCCGGTTAGCCACAAGGCAGTGTGTTACATAGTGGCGCCCAAGCTTAAGGTTAAATCGTTATGTTTTATCACCCGTTTTTTTGCATGAATTTTTTTTTTCCTTCTATCATTTATTTTCAATTTCATTTGTTTTTTTTTGTTTTTTTTGTCGCAATACAGACTATACTTCTACTTTATGTATTGATCGGTTAGTGCGTATGCTTCAATTATGAATTTTCTTCAGTATAATCCACATGTTTTGCAATCGTAATGTATATCTATATTAATTATGATCAATAGTTATCGGTTATAACGTTACACTACTACCTCCGGGTATTGATTAGGTTTACTTATATCCCTTAACAAAAAAAATTAACCTTACAGTGATTTGAGTTCTCTATTCTTATTCGTTAATTGATATTAGGATTTTCACTCATTGTAAAGATTTCTTCTCATTACGAACTTCACTATTCAATTAATCAATCCAGATTGTAAATCTTTGATCGTTTGATGGATTAAATGGTGAATTTCGCAATCTTTCCACTTCGTTTTTTTTTGTGTTCCAAATAATCCCAAAACCTTTTTGTGACTTGTTATTGAGTTGATGGTTGAGTTGCCTCTATTCCAAAATATTATATTATTGACATTTCTATATATATATATATTATTTCAAATTTTCGTAATACTTATTATTAAATTAGTTTATATTCGTAACCTTGATTTTCGTATATATTATTTTTTTTCGTAATTTATTTTATTTACCACTTAACATAATAATTTATCTATAATGGATCCTCGACTACTTGATGTAGATGAACTAAGTGTGGAATGTAGGGTTCGTAATATCAGAGGTTACCCAACGGATGTATTGTTCCAACTCGAAAAGGCTTTCGAACTAGAGTCGGATACACCGGCATTACGACCTTACAAAATGCATTCTGCTGCTAGGAAAAAACCACAACACGAAATTTCAAAATGCTCCAAGAAATTATCTGAATTGAAATCCCAAATGGAGAAATTAGACGTATCAAAAGAGCTTGAAATTAATGTTATACGTGGCTTAGAGACCCGACTTATCCATTTAAACGGTCGATTGACAAGAGCACAACGATCACCGAAGTATGGTAAACAAGCAACAGAACTTTTAGAAACTACTCAAACGTTACTTTTAAAAATACAATCCGTTCTACAAGATAACACCGACTTAGAAACTACTCTAAATGAGATTAAAGAAATGCAATTGGAAGAACCGGGCGAAATTTCAGAGTCAGATGATGACAATGAAATCCCTGTATTTGATTATTCTGAAGGAGCTAGACATAATTATGAGGACAAAAATAGTACTCCTCTAACAAGTTTAAATTCTTCTAAATCACGAAGATATATGACTGACACCAGTACCTTAGCTAGATCTGGTATTTCGTATGATGGCCTTTCTAATGCAGTTCCCGTGGATTTATTCTTATTTCAAGTTGAAACATTGGCGAAGTCATTAAATTTAGCGGATGAATTGTTATTTACCGAAATATGTTTTGTACTAAAAGGAAACGCGTTACGATATTATTGGACATATCGACGCTCGAATCCAAATGCTACATGGGCACTTTTTCGGAATGATTTGATAGAGAGGTTCAAAGATCGGAGAACGGAATTTGAGCTTCGTCGCTTAGTGGAATCCCGAAAACAACATCCTAAAGAATCATTTTTGAACTTTTATAATGAAGTTTGGAGCCTGACCTTACAATGCAAGAGGACTTATTCTGAGGAGGAACTAATAGATGTGTTAAGAATGAATATGCATCCTGCGCTGCAGTTAAATTTGACGGACAAAATATTTGATAGTGTTCAGACCCTCATAAAGAGCGCAACTGCGTGGGAAACGACTTGGTCGCGCTTGGGTATCAACATCGACACGATTGTGTCCGGAAAAAAATCTCTTCATGAACTTCATCTACATGAAGGTCAATTTAATGCTTCAGAAATGGAACCACCAGGGGAGGATGTTTTTACCGAGATTGCTCAACTTAATACTTCTAAAGCACATCGGAAGTCCGTGACATTCGACAATATAAATCATAATAATATGTTCATTTGTTTTAATTGTGACGACATAGGTCACACATTTCAAGATTGTCCTTTACCGTTAAAACGATTTTGTTTTAAATGTGGGTATAAGGATTTTATAGCATCCAATTGTCCGAAATGTTCGGGAAACGCCTTGCGGGTTCCGAGGCAGTCTGGGAACTTGGTTACCCCAAAACTAATATTGATGTCCCAGAAAACCGACAATGCGTGCAACACGGACCAGAACGGAAACCAACGCGAACAGAACATTGGGAATGTGAATCGGTAGATTCTGACGATTCCTTCCATTCCGCTACATTCTTAGATACTAATCATAACTTTAATGAAACCCTAATTAATAATAATTCTTCATTTGATTCTAATAATTTTTTATCTTATTCTTATCCACCATTAGTCAATCAATGTTCAGTCGGTACTAAATCGATTGGCATTCAAACTGAAGATATTTGTTCTACATATGATTGTGATACTGTATCGGCAGATGATATTCATATTAATCTTAGTAATATAGCTAAATTACACAAAGTTCAGCCTTCTGTCAAGCAAAAGATACGTACACGTCTTTATTGGGATAAAATTCGACAGTTCCATTCCAATATTTTAAATTCAATGATTTCCAATGATTCCAAAGATAAACGACCCTACGCAGATGTTCTAATTGATGGTTGTCATTATCATGGTTTACTTGATAGTGGAGCTAGCGTTAGCGTATTAGGCGCAGGATCGGAAAAACTCTTAAACAATCCAGATATTACACTGCATCCTCTAACTACTTCTATATCTACTGCGAGTGGTGAATGTCAGCGAGTTTTTGGATATATAAATGCTAAAATTACATTTAATGGTGAAACTAAACTCATTAAATTATTAATTGTTCCAAACTTACAACAACCCTTATATTTGGGAATAGATTTCTGGAATTCATTCGGATTATCTATTGTACCACACACCATTTCAAGTTCTTCTATATTTATGTTGCCGAACGATTCAACAACTTTAAATGAACTAAATCCTACAACCTTTTCTTACGAATCTACTACGGATCATCATGTATTGTCTTCTGCAGATCAAGAACGATTATGCCAAATTATTGGGAAATTTCCATCTAGTTCGAAATTAGGTCTTGGTCGAACGCACCTTGTACAACATGAGATCAAACTTATTGATAACAAACCAATAAAGCAACGCTTTTATCCCGTTTCTCCAATTCGACAATTGCAAATTAATACAGAAATCAAGCGAATGTTATCTCTTGATGTCATCGAGGAGTCAACCAGTGCGTGGAGCTCTCCTATTGCCCCAGTGCCAAAGAAAAATGGTCAAATTCGTCTTTGTCTTGACGCTCGACGTCTAAACGAAGTAACACAAAAGGAAGCGTATCCTTTACCCTTAATAGAAAGTCTACTCAGTCGACTTGATCATACCCGTTTTATCTCAAGCCTCGATCTCAAGGATGCCTTTTGGCAAGTACCCTTGCATCCCGATTCGCGAGACAAAACCGCATTTTCTGTGCCAGGTCAACCTCTATTTCAATTTAAAGTGATGCCATTCGGCCTGTGCAACGCGCCCCAAACTCTTTGCCGTCTAATGGATAAAGTCATCCCCCATAACTTACACGACCGTGTTTTCACATATTTAGATGATTTGTTAATTACTTCAGCAACATTGGATGAACATTATGACCTGCTTGAACAAGTTGCTGTTCTCTTAACTACTGCCAACTTGACTATTAATGTCGAGAAGAGTAATTTCTTACTCAAACAAATTAAGTATTTAGGATATCTAGTTGGAGACGGATGTCTTAAAACCGATCCTGAGAGAGCTAGAGCAATCCTTGAATTTCCTATACCGCGTACTCGAAAGCAAATCCGACGATTCATCGGGATGTGCGGCTGGTACAGGCGGTTTATTAAAAATTTCTCTATCATTTCTGCTCCGCTAACCAATTTATTGAAAAAGACACAGAAGTGGAAATGGTCTGAAGATACGCAAAACGCATTTGACAATCTTAAAGAAGCCTTATCTACAGCTCCGGTACTATCACATCCGAATTTTGACGAACGCTTCTATATCCAGTGTGACGCCTGTTCCAGTGGAATCGGAGGAGTTTTGTTTCAAATCGATCAGCATGGAGCTCAAAAGCCCATTGCTTTTTTCTCGCAGAAATTAAATGATGCACAAAAAAATTATTCCGTTACGGAATTGGAATGTTTTGCTGCGGTACAAAGTGTTCGTAAGTTTCGCTGTTATATTGATGGTTATACCTTTACAATCATAACAGATCACGCCTCTTTACAATGGTTGATGTCTCTTAAAGATCTTCAAGGCAGACTAGCTCGATGGAGTTTAAAATTACAGCCCTTTAGTTTTGACATTCAACACATAAAGGGATCTCAAAATATCGTTCCGGATACGTTATCACGTGCATTTGAAACCCACGTTGAATCGATTCAATCTACTTTAAATGATGACAATTTTCAAATTGATCAAAATTCACCTCACTTTCTTCATCCCGCATATGTAGAACTAATTACTACACTAAAATCGAAAACTAATGTTAACAGTAATCTTCGCGTTATGAACAATAAAATTTATTTTACTGATCAATTCGGAATTAATAGCGCAATTAGTGATTTACCCAAGTGGAAACTATATGTTCCATCTCCATTAGTGCTCGAGCTAATTCATCAAGCTCACGATCCCCCGACGTCCGCACACTTAGGAATCGGGAAAACATTAGAGAAATTAAAAAGATATTTTTATTGGCCCAAAATGTTAGTTACCATTAAAGATTACATTTCGAAATGTGAAATTTGTAAAACATGTAAAGCACCTAATCAAATTTTACAGCCCAATATGGGGAATCAACTTGTAACGTATAGGCCATGGCAACATCTTTACTTAGACTTTTTAGGACCATATCCAAGGACTAAACTCGGTAATACATATTTATTTATTGTGCTTGATTCTTATTCTCGTTTTGTTCTTTTATTTCCCATGCGTAGTGCGAATGCGACTTTGTTGTGTCCAGCACTTGAGAATAACATATTTCACGTATTCGGGATACCTGAGTCTATTTTAACCGATAATGGACCTCAATTTTTATCAAAAACCTTTCACAATCTTCTTCTACGTTTCAATGTAAAACATATTAAGACTCCCAAATACTTCCCACAGAGTAATGCGAGCGAAAGGGTTAACCGTACATTATTATCAGCAGTTCGTTCGTATATTTCTGATAGTCATCGCAATTGGGATGCCCATATTCATGAGATTGCTTCTGCCCTTCGAAATTCTGTGCATTCATCGACTGGATTTTCCGCGCATTATTTAGTATTCGGACAACACAAGATTATGAATGGTTCAGAATATCAACTGTTGCGAGATTTAAAATGTTTAGAAGACTGCTCGATCGTTATTCAACAAGCCGATCGTTTGTCTTTAGCTCAAGAGAAAGTTTTGCATCACATGCATCAAGTACATCAGAATAACGAAAGACGTTATAATTTGCGGTCGAGAATTCGTGAATTTCAGATTGGTCAAATTATTTATGTACGCAATTTTGTTCAAAGCGATGCAACAAAATCCTTCACGGGAAAGCTTGCTCCTAAATTCATCATTGGTAGAGTAAGGAAATTGATTGGTAAAGTTGCTGTCGAAGTTGAAGATATAAGTGGTAAAGTATTAGGCACGTATCATATGAAGGATATTAAGACATAAACTTTCGCCATAAACATGAACCATGTTAATCGATGTAATTGCCCGGCTTATGAGACGCATCTCAAGGTGTGGGACTGCCCCACGACTGTAACGATATGACGTGCATATCGATACATTAAATTTTTTTTTGTCATGCTGCATTGTGTGTGACGTGACAATGTCGATTTCTGACACAAAACATAGGAAATAACGATATTGCATTGATTTAAGCATTTACAAATTATCGGTGGTTTTGTGATTGTACACATAGGTACATACATTTTATTTCTCTTGTTATATATACCCCACTGCATAATTGTTTTAATGTTTGAGTTTATGACTGGATTTTGTGTATAATAATTAATCTTTTTGTGGTTGTACATCTTAGTCATACTACCAGAGATGAGTTTAACATTTTAATTTTTTTTTGCGTAATGATAATTCGCCATTCGATCCTGGATATGTACAACTCACTAAAATAGTATGTATTGTTATTATCTAAACCTATGTACTCAATTTTTTCATTACACATACTATGGTCTGGTATACGAATCTATGAAATTATAAAAATTGGGATAGCATTTCATTCGAATTATAAAGTTGAAAGTAAAAATATCTCTTATCTAAAAAGTGTTTTGTTTTGCATATTGTAATATCAAGTGATATTCAATAAATTTTAATAATTCCAAGTGAAATTTTGATAAAGGTTAAATCTTTTTATAAGTGATTTTGCTATTATACGAACGAAATTATTAAGTGGAAAACCCAACTAAAAGTGTGAATTATAAATAGTGGTCGCCAGAACGACATTGTGTTTTTTTTGTTTGTTTTCACAATCGCTAGATACTCCATTTTATTGTGTAAGAGGTACGTTAAAATTTCTTATTGTTGGTTTTTATTACACCGTGCATTTTACCTAAATACCTTTTATATTATCTTGCTGGTTAATTAATTGGGTTTCTTTTCTCCTTTCACGTTTTGCTTCCCTTATAGGAGGAAAAAAAAAAACAAAGTTCCGCGGAGCGGATTATTATGCATACTTGGATAAGCGGACGACCGCGCTTTCAAATGGCCTTGTAAGGATTATATACCGCAATAATTATAGTGCCAAAAACCGTGCTGTATAAATTCTTCAAGCACAAACGTGCGAAGAATTATTTTTTTTTTTGGGTAGTTACTTGTACCAGTGTAACTTTCATAATTCTTATCGAAAAAAAAAAAAAAAAAAAATCCAAAATAGAATAAATTTTTAATTACGTTCAATTTTATAATATTAGTTAGTAATTAGTAATATTTAGTTTTTGATTCGATCGCAAGGAAAAAAAAAAAACTTTTCCGTACGTTGGTCCGCAATAAATACCTAACGGCAACGGGGGTAAAGTAACTTTAGCGATACAGTTTTTTTTTTGCTAAGATAGTTTATTATGAAGATCTTATTATATTCAATTATTGCTTTTTGTTATTTTTATTTTATAAAAAAATCAGTTATATTTTTTTTTGATTTCTTGCATCTTATCTATATAATCTTATTCCGACTATTTAGTTTATTCGAAACTTATTGTGCCAAAGTGCGTATTATTCGGGCGCGCGAAACATATCATAACTTATATTCACAGGTGTATCAACGAACTTGGGTAAAGCGCTTCACCAGGGACCTTGATAACTGTTGGGTAAGTTCTTGTTGTTATTATATAATTTTTTTTTTGTATTTTACTCCATATTGGTTATAATTTGATAAAACTAAATATAACGAATAACAGATTACTTTAATTTCTTGTTTAAATAATATTTCTTTTATAAATTGCTTAAAATGATACTTATTTTAAATTTGTGTTCTTCAAAATCATAATTTTGTTTTTTTTTTTATCTTTATTTTTTTTGTTGTTTAAATTTCAAAATAAATTAAATGGAAATAGTTATATGGTTAAAAATTTAATTCTTTCATTTATTATAATTAGTATTCCTATTTTTCTTCTCTAATTATTGTATATGAATTAGCATGATTGGCTAATTATTTCAAGTGTGGGATAGAGCGCAATTTTAACCAGACTCTAAAAACCTTGTAATTGGTGAGTGTTCAGTGATTATTTGGTTCATTCGTTCATTTTTTTTCTTTCCTTCTTCTTAAGTTCTCGTTTCGCATTTGACGGTTATTCACGATCCTATACAGCTGTAACAAGACCCTCCCAACGACCCCGAGCCTAGCCGCGCTAATATACCGTCGTACAGTGTTGATAGGATAAACATTTTCTATACGTAACCACCGTATGTGGCTAACACCCAATTAAGGTCATTTTATTTTAAATCCGGTTAGCCACAAGGCAGTGTGTTACATGGTAAGGTTTTATTATTACAACAAATAGCAAGAAACTTATTTTTGTCAAATATAGAATTCCATTGTATGTGAGCGCCTCAGCTTGTCCAGTTTCAACGTGACTATCTACTCTTGTCAACAACAGATACCACAAGTGATGGAGTAAGAGTAGCGATTCCTCATATTTGTCCTGATGGATAGGAGTATCCGATAGCTTGTTCTAGAGGACGATTATTCTCAGAAGAAATATAGTCTGATTGAGAATGAAGCACTTTTGATCTAATGAAATCTTAGAAGTTTTCCTCTGAACAGTAAAAAAATTGCTGCAGAAACAGCTGGAAATTACATTCTAGCGAGTGTCCAGTCCTATATGTGAAGGGAGGCTGGCTAGCCTCTGACCAAAATCAAAATCTTATTAAATTTCATGTAAGAAGCAATCCCATCTCTGTTTTCAATAAAGTTTTTATTTTCTAGACTGAGTTTGCTTGAGTCATGATCCCTCTGAGCCTGCGATAGAAAGTTTTGGTATTGTTGCATACTGGAAACTGGAGAATTGTTTCCAAAGCCGTGGGAAGGGTTGGTTTGAAGTCAAATTTGCTGGACCATGTGTCTATGTCCTATGTGGATGTTACAGGTATTATTACCAAATCAGGGGAAGGAAGGGGGGGGGTGTATTGCTAGGAAGCACTTTAAGTGCTTTTGTGACAGCGCTTACATTAGCAAACTTTCACGAGTTCTGTCGACGCAAAGGTTTTGAACAATTAACAACTGTGTCT
The DNA here is from genome assembly GCA_947310385.1 of Nephrotoma appendiculata. Taxonomy (NCBI): domain Eukaryota; kingdom Metazoa; phylum Arthropoda; class Insecta; order Diptera; family Tipulidae; genus Nephrotoma; species Nephrotoma appendiculata. The sequence continues at coordinate 297,588,586 of OX371225.1, forward strand.
TTCCATCCCTCGTCAAATGGAGAGCTAAAAACGTTTGTGAGATTTTTCAAAACTGTCATGAGGAAACAAATGGAAGTTGAAGATAGTACTGTTCACGATAAACCGATATCTGTTTTGTCATTTCTTTCGTACTCAACTTCAACAAAGAATATGGAGCAAGCTGAATTGTGTGTCAGCCTGTTTTTGTGCGAAACTTTTCACCTGGTATGAAGTGGATAAAAACGTAGATCAAGCAGGTGCTTGTTAAGGTGAAGTATAGTGTAGTTACACAAAATAGTTTAGTGAGACGTCACCAAAATTAAACACAAATTCTATTATCTGATTCTTATTGAATAGTCAAAATCACCATTGTTACAGCCAGCCCTCCATGATTCGATAGACACCTGAACTGACTCTGGGGGTGGTCAAGATTTACCAAGTCATTCAGAAAGAAAACTTCTTATTACTTACTAAAGACTTCATAAAAATAAGGAGGGAGAAATGTTGCGTTTGAGCATTGGAACACATTAATTATGCATCCGCCTCTCTCATTTACCCCAATAATACATTTTCTCAGTTCGGTCATGTTCTCAAACATTGAAGAGTCATTCAGTTCGTGTTTGGATCTAGCCATGGCAAGTTAACCGGTTGATCATTGTTTAAATTATTTTAAAATGGACTGTTGTTGCGTTTTGAAAGAGAAATTAAAAGAGAACAGACTTTATAAGCCGAAATCCAGTTTTAGCGGGTTAATTATTGATGATGGTATACCGGTTGGAATGGGATGGAGCAATGACTAATACAATAGTTTGCAGACGAAGCGATTCATACAGTGTGTACAATAATAGCTTATCCACAACATTGGATGTTGAAAAAATGTTGAAAGTTGTAATTCAATCCTTTCAACTCATGGGGACGACCCACATCCGAGAACAAGTCTCAAACAGCGAGGCATGTTGAAAGTCTACACTTTTTCCATCATTATATACATTATTTTAAGTCCTTTATATGTTAAACTCCAATTAATTTTCCATTAGAGCTACGCAATTCATATGCCATATTTCCAATTAGCTTGTGAATATAGGCTTTTGTGTATTTTGGGGCTAGCTTACACAGTAAGAAAAATTGAATTTTCAACGCAACTTTTACCAACTTTGTCTCACAAATTTAAATTTTGACTGTAATAATGCACAATACTATGATTATTACGTGTATTTTCCCTCTCTTTTGAACATTTCTGCATTTTTCTGTATTTCTGTAAATTCCAGTTGAAATTTAAAATTACATGAAATGTATCGTACAATTACAAACTAGTTCAACCAATTTTAGTTTCTTCTTTAAATTTGAGAGAAATATTGTAATATAACGCGCACCGAAAACATAAATTATTACATAACTTTACTAGCAAATTTACGGTATAAACCATTTAATTTTCAATAAAAACTTATTTTTCAAGTTTCATGTAATTTTACGTGAAAAGGTTCGGCAACTTTTGCCCACATGAAAATTCATGCATTTTTTTTACTGTGTAGATGTAAATTTGTTTGGAGCACTACACTGTGTAAAGTTTTTGGCAAACACTTCCTGACCAACTTGGAATTTTCGAGGAAGGCTACGCAAGTTATAATAATGACAGCTTTGTTTGCAAGCTTTCCTTAAGCTTTCTAATATGCTCCTCTGTGCCAACGTCAACCGATCAGAGTTGGTAAGTTCAACTTCATTGTCATTTAGCAGTTTAAGTGTGTTCAATAATAGATAATCCGATTCTGGTCCAATATAATGATTCCCAAATACCGTGAAATGCGGAGACCGGTTCGTACTCTGATGTGTAACATTTCGAAGTGCCGATCCGATTGCATGAAATTGATCATCCCAAGTAGAATGATCTTGACGTATATAGGATCGTATACTAGATAAAATTGATCAGTTAAATTGCTCGGAGATATTCGACTGGGGTGAATATTTTTGGGTTAGAAACTGTTTCCATTATACTTAAAATGACTTCAGGAACAGAAAATACGTATAAGGTTTTATTTTCCAAGAATTTGATTACGTTTCTTGTGGTTGCGTCTTGCATAGGCTTAAGCAATGCAAATCGAGAATATTGATACAACAAACAAATACGTATTACCCTGCCTTGATCTCGGATAGGGTCCAAGAAAATCTATATAGAGTTTTTGCCACGGAAGTGTAACCGGAATATAATTTCCCATTGGTGGACGACAAATATTATTTACGGGCGCACACATTTTACATGTCTCGCAGTTAGATACAAAATCATTTCCGTCCTTTGCCGTATGGTCGCAATAGTAAAATCGTCGAATGAGCTCTAAGGTTTTAGGCACTCCAAAATGTGCCGAAATGATTGAACCATGCCGAGCGAAACAACTAATTCCATTGGGGAATGTCCGAAGACAAAGATTCATCGTCTCAATTTCCAGGTTTAATAAATAATTAAGCCATAATTAATATCATAAGCCATTTTAAGCTTGCGTGATTAGTTATGATCGTGAAAAAGAAACCTTCAATATACTGCCAGAATTTCGTTACACTCAAAACGACCGCAAAGCACTCAAGCTCCGTTATGCTATAATTACGCCGCGTTGAGCTTCATGTTCATCTGATTTTTGAAATAATAGACAACCAACACCAGTCGTGGAGGCATCGTACTGTATAAATAAAATGGACGCGTGTAATCCGGATTGCAGAGAACTGGTGGAGTTGATAAGGATGACTTTAAGTTTTCAAAGGCTAATTTAGCGTATTCACCCCAGACAAACTTTTTGTTCTTCTTCAACGGGTTTGTAAGTGGGGCCGTAGTTTCGGAATACCGGGATATAAACTGGTGGTACCACCCGAACATCCCTAAAAACCTTCGTACATGGCGAGCAGTTTTCGCTGAGGATAAGACGTTATAGCAGCAATATTCTCCGGTCTAACCTTCAATACCCCATCACCATTTACATTTCCAAGATAGCACACTTCTTTTAGTACAAATTTACTTTTCTCGATATATAATCGTAAGAATTGCATTCTTTAAAAACTGAGCTACCTTTTCGAATAAAACCAGGTGCTCTTCAAACGTTTCACTAGTTATTAGAAGGTCATTCAAATATACGAAAACCTGAGAGTGTATAGATCGTGGAGAATAACTCTACGCATCAACCTACACATATAAACTGATATAACGGGCGGTCAGGGACAGCAAAGGCTGTCTTATCCTTGACCCCTAATCTAACGGTATTTGAAAAAGGCTTCCTTCAAACCAAGAGTACTAATTACTTGAGTTTTGCCGAGACGACTTAGCAACCTGTGGATGAGAGGCAAAGGGCGAGCATCCTGTACTATCACCTCGTCCAATTTTCGCGCATCGAGACACAATCGAACTTTGTCATTCCGTTTGCGCACCACAGCGATGGGGGAGCTCCGCGAACTACAACTCTCTTCTCTTACTCCTATTTCCAGTATTCTATGAATTTCTATAACAGTTTTTGCACGCAACTTCAATGATAAATTTTGTTCTACAGAAGTCAAAAGTCCCATATACACCGACATAGTTTTTTATGTTGGCCTTGGCATATACTTTAATACAAAAATGTCAAATGGTCGGTGTTGGTCATATAAATAAAAATCACTAACTAGAACAATTATTGCACGACATTTCAGTGAAAAATGTAATGTACATGTTAAGACCATCATAAAAACCATGTCTAAACTTTTAACTTCAGTAGAACAAAGTTTTCATTGAATTTTCGCACAACAAACTTTTGTAGTCTTTAATTTTTATTCATGTGATCAAACACAGCGATCGTCCATTGTGCATTTTTGTTTTAAAGTACATGAAAAGGTTATCATTAAAAACTATGTCTATATATGGGAGCGTTCACTTCTGTACAACAGAATTTTTTATTGAAATTTCGTACAATAATTGTTGCAATTATTGCTTGTTATTTATATCTGTGAACCCACGGACCGACCATTTTTCATTTTGGTATTAAACAATATACTAGTTAATTAATTTTTATTATTACTTTATTTTACACACGCAACAATTGTTGCGAGAATATTCCGCCTAAACGTATACTATTTGTATATTCGCACAAATGTTTGGTAGAAATTTTGCTTCGGTGCTATACAGAGTATTCCAATACACTTATATATCGTCGAATGACAGTTTATTTTGTTTGAAATACTCGTATTTATCTGTTGATTTTGGACATTTCCAGTGGTGTTGTTAATCGATGTGAGACATATTTCTCTGCTCATCTTGAAAACCACACATATTATTTGCCGTCTCGACATTTATTAATGTTTCATAAATCCAATAATTATCTATTGAAAAACAAACACCCAACCCGCTCATTCATAATTTCATTTTACATTTTATTTTAATCGTCCTTTTCGATTTTCCCAATCGTTATGATTTATTAATATCATTTTCTGTTTTTATATTCCGTTTAGTATTATTAGATACAGGAACATATTGTGTAGGTTTAGAGTTAATAAAATACTGAGCAGGTACTAAAATTTATTCCTAAAAACTTTATATATCGCATGTCTTAGGAAAATACCTCATCTGGAAATTAAAAAGAAACAAGGATGTTAAAAATCCCTTTTTTCGGTCGATTTTCTATTGTATCGGCAAAATAAAAGGAATTATGAGGAAATTATACCTTTCTGATATACAGGGAGGTATAACAATCCACACATACGCCATAACAACAGTATTCCAAGAAATTTTTGTTTTACTAAATTTTGATTTAGTGTTTACGTACCATATTTAAGTACATTAACTCTTTATATTACCTTATGGATAAAGAAATAATTCAGAACAGGATATGATTATATAAAGAAAAGTTAAAAGGATTTTAAACAGGTTATTTCAATACGAGAGTCTAGAAGGCGAATCCTTAATTACATACATACTAGTATTATTTATATACACGTATGACTCAATTTTATCAAAAATATAAGCAAAACCTTTTTGTTGCTGGATTGTGTAAAACAAAAATTGAGCTATCGATTTTCCCTTATACCCGTATACGACGGTTAGGTGGTGCGAGATGGCTTTAATGAAAACGTCAATACTTATAATTCCAGTTTTCTAGGAAATTTATATTATTTTTTGCCGTTTGATGTGTAACATCTCAATTAATCCATTTGTCTTATCTTGTTTGTTCATCCCGCGCTTCTTAAGAAATTTTTCTTGTAGCTACGTTATGGTATATGATGATGATTAACTTTTGTGTGCACACATTTTATATATGAAAGTAAAACACAGTTTTTTTGTTGGCAGGGTATACAAAAAATTTTATTACCGGAGTTAAATATGTCAACTGTCAACATTATTACCGTGCACATAGAGAGTCTATTAATTATCGTACCGATGATGAATTTGTAATTAAAGTCGATGTAGGAGTAATTAATTATAACGTTGTGATCGACTTGATGAGTGTGTATAACATGAAAAGCTCTCGTGTTATTTTAAATTATGAAATTGTTTCAACAGAGTTTGATACTGAAATTTAGTGAACATATAATAAATGGTTAAGATCATGCCTTCGACATTTAATACTTACCATTCCACTAGTTAGCAAAAATAATCTCAGATTGACACATTTTAATTAAATTCTCAATTTTCTAAATCAATTCTCAAAAGATATAATTTTTTAATTTTATTTTTAATTTATTTACATTTTTTGCATATGTCAAAGAGACACTTTCGCAATTTTTTAATAATAAATTTCTTTCAAATTTGCAATGTTTGCCCTATATAAATTATTTCTGTTTCCTTTTGGCTTGTTAATTTTTTTCAGTGCTTGTATAAAAAAATTCTCTTAATTATAAATTGTATATATAGTTAAAATTATTTTCTGTTTTAAATTTACTTGACTTAAGCTAAATTTTTCCATCCATTTATGCATTATGCAAAATGAATTATGATTATAAATTGCAATCCGGAATCTTCATTATTTTTATACGAAAGGGAATTAATTTTTTTTTTTTTTTTGTATAATTTAAGGATTTAAAATTCGGACCCAGTACACAGAATGTTCAATCGATATGAACCCAAAGTAAAATTTATTAAAAGAAATGCTCATTGTGCTACTTCTAAAAGGTCTGTTTTGTGTATCCTTAGTGACGAAATCTTAATATCAATTTGGCAAATGGAGTGCGATTGAATAATTAATAAAATTATTGATAACAATGAATGATGATGTGATTTGGTTGTGGCGGAATTTCGCTGCATAGCAGCAGGATGTCGTTCACCATTGATTATATGCACATAGACGCTAGCTGGTTGGGCAACCGATGGTACGCACGTATAGTTGCCTGTATCGTTCTGGGCCGCCTTTTGAATATTTAATCTGGAATAAAGAATCATAAATTATTTATTTGGTAAATTTTGTATTAACTTCTTTTTGCACCTCGAGTGTAATCCGTCGGACCAATCTGTCTCAATACTAATCCTATTCGATAATTCGTTCGATAACACGTCGGTGTCGTAGTAAGATGTACCGTCTAATAAATCAGTCTCTTTAAACCAAAAGATATTACCCAGCTCATGTGGTCCTTGTGAAATTATACACACCAGATTTATATCACTGCCTGATTTAACATATAGATCGGTTGGCCCAGATATATTTGCTTTTGTTTCTGTGGACGAGAATCACAAAACAAAATTGGTTTTAAATACTTTAGTTTAGTAAAAATAAATTTAAGGCTATTTAGGTACATTTAACTTTCTTTTACGTAGTATAGCAATATTGAAAAATGTTGACCTCGAGTTTTTGCAGATCTATTATTCGGTGTATCGTGGAAGCCAAACAATTTTTTTTTTAATTTCTGTGTGAGACTGATGGTAGCGAAACTTCGGATTTTTACAAAAATGATGATTGAAATTTGAGAATAAAAAATTCTCGTGTAGCGGCTCATTGCAAGAAAACCATATTGTTTTGATCAAATTTCGTTAGGTCAGGAGAGGCCAGAAAAGTTTGGCACCACGAATGGCTCATTTTTTATTGCGGAAAAACGAAATCATAAATGTATTAATTCAATAAAATCAGGTTCACCACTTATTTAAATTTTTTATTTAAATAAAGATTAATATGTGGGAACGCATTACGGGAAATAGTTGACTCTGGATAATCCTAATATTATCACAATTCCAACAATTGGAATCGTTTTGTCATCTGTCATTGAGGATTTAATTCTAGTTGTCTCCGTTTGGTCACCAATGACCAATGCTAATAATTTAATAAATCGAACGATCGAAATATTTTGGTCGACTGTCGTTAAGGTTTGACCAACAGTTATTTTCGTTTTGTCATTCTTTACGTAATGATTTATTGCGAAAATTTATTATAAATTCATCGTTAAGCCCAATTCAAAGTGTTCGGGTTTGAAAATTTAACCAATACTAACGACACGAATACTGCGAAATGATTTTTTAGCAAATTTTTGCTATAAATCTTTACGTAGCGATGACCAAATGAAAACAACTAGTGACCAATCCACAATGGCACTTATCAGAACGATACCTTTCATTGGATTTATACAATTGTTAATATTAGTCAACTTACAAGGAATTACGAGTTCTAACCAAATGTTTGCAATAAATCATTATCTAAAGATCACCAAACGAGAAGAATTAGTGACCCATCCTCAAAGGCAGTTTCCCAAACGGTTCCGATGGTTGGATTTGTAAAAATATTAGTATTGGTCAACTTTAAAGATCGGACCTTTACGAATCCTACGGAATTGATGAAATTTTAGTTAATTTTCGTCATAAATCGATTCGTAGAGATGACCAAACGGGAACATCAAGTGATTAATCCTCATTGACAGAGTACAAAACGATTCTGATCGTTGGATTGATTTTAAATTAAGTCTTCCACGTTAGAAAGAATTCTTTGAAAAAAAACAACAGAAATTTTTATCTGAATGGAATCCATTATTCTAAATGAAATTTTATCCAATGGGATTTGTTATTTTTCAAAATTGGCAAATCAGCGATGAACCTGATTTGATTTAATTAATACAATTTTGATTTCGTTTTTTCACAATACCAAATGAGCCATTCGTGACCAAGCACCAAAATTTTCTGACCAATCCTGACGAGACGGTTACCTGACGAATTATGATATAAAACGGTATGATTTTCTTGCAATGAGATGTTACATGGAAATTTTTTTTTGTGACCAATCCTGGACCATAGGAATCCAATCATCATATTTATAAAAATCTTTAGACGGGGTGCTAAAAAGGCGAAGCTTAAAAATGGTCCACCGTAAATTAATTTTCCAATTACCGGTAAACAATTTCGGATCAATTTTCTACAATTAAACGGAAAGTACGACTTTTGACAAAAAAAATGGAGGGTGAATTTGTGGCCAACACCCGACTATCTTCTACTAAAGATGTGCATAGATCTTGAGCACACCACACTTAATTTCTTAAACGAAAAACTTAGACTACAAAATTTTTGATATTGGAGAGCGGAGTCCTGGATTCATACCTCCTCGCAGTGCTCTCTGAGTAATTCTAATCCAGCCAGGTGGTATAGTAAAGACGAGCAGAGGAAATTCTGTTTATAGTCATGAACACTTCATATCACGGCGAGTCTCGCAGCAGGCTAACAAGCTTCTCCCATAAAATCCAATATTTATCAGCTATTTTCCGTTTGTGTATATGGCCCACCGTGTATTTGGTCAGGCATGTCTTGCATGGCCGTTTCCATACACACATCGAAAAGATTTTTCCATTTTTGCACATATTTTATCATTTTTAAATTGATCATTAGAACAGTTTGCACACTTGCATCAATCTTACCATTAGCGCAAAATTTAATTTAAAAAAATAAAATGAGGGAAATTAGGGAAAACCGAGCTAAAATGAGGCTTTTCACTATCACACCTTCATTCGTTTTAGAAATGGTTATCACACATTCAATTAGGGCTTGGTCGTGTGTTATGGTGCATGGACTTAGGACCTATATTACCGCTGGTTCATTTGAAATTGAAAACAAGAAGGAATATGGGAAAACCGAAACACCAAGGCCAAAACCCTGGTTCGGGTGGCTATACCCAGAGAAAAAATTATATTTAAATTTTTTTTTATGCCGCCTTTTGTGGACACCATTCCACCAGATTTTTGATAGTCCTTTAAAATACCGCCAGAGTTTAGTTTTCTTGCCCTTAACAGATTTATTTATTATCTCATACCACTCCAGATTCCTGTCTTACAAAAAATGACCCGATGGGCTTATGCCGAGTAGATGAGCGTCGCCACAATGATTCAAAATCAACTCCATATGATATTTCAACTTCTACTTTTCTTAAAGTTTTTCCAAAAAATTTCTTTTTCAGCGATATCCAATTTAGGAAACAACAAAGTTACATGAATATGACGTTTTGTGCTGATAACTCACACATGCTATGTTATCCTGTACAGTTTGGGGAGACTAACGAGCTCTGTAGCATCGCATGCTGTTGGTAAAACGGCGACTGTTAAAACTGTTAGGTTTAGACCAAAATAGAAAAACAAAGGATTGATTAGGAAAGACGAGGCAATCTGAATTACGTTTTAAGCTCACCTGGATATTTTGCTCTGGAATAAGATTAGTTATGAGCAGAAACTTGATGGCAAAAAGGAACGAAATCGAACCATTTCTGAAGCGGATGGTGACTGTAAACGAGAAATAAGTTACAAATGACAATGCCAAGCTGAAACGACCATGGTCGAAGGCCAGCGAAGCGGCCCAAACGGTGGTCAAAAAAGGATTCACCGCCAGGAAGGTTTGTCTTTGTGTTTGGTGAAATTGGAAGGGAATCATCTGGTATGAGCTGCCGCCCAATGGCCAAACGCTCAATTCGGACCTCTAGTGGCAGCAATCGACCAAACGCTGTCATAATTAGCCAATATAAGACGCGTTGTAATTTTCATGTCAACGACAGGCCTCACACGTCCAGGATGATCCACCAGAGGGGGGGAGCTTGTTTGGGAGGTTATAATGCATCCATCTAACAGTTCAAACCTGCGGCACAAAGCGGTTATTATCTCATTTTGTCCATGGCAAATGGTCTTGGTAGTGCAAAAATGGTCCCAAGAAAGGCTTATATGAAAACTGGTTATCTCAATTTTTTTTGCTAGTAATTGCCTTCTAAATGGCAACGGGTTATCGAAAAAACGGCGCATATTTGAGCCAAAACAAATTGTAGCCACGATAAATAAATATTTCTTTAGTAAATTTTGCGCTCAAGTTTCGAGCTGAATCAAATCGGTGTAAAAATCATTTCTATTTATCTAGCTTTGCGAAAGTTTTGTTACGTGATTTTATATTGGTTTAACATTATGTATGAAAAATTTGTTTGTTTACCGACCAAACGGCACAGTGGTTAAAGCTTTGGCGTTTAGATCGGAAGGTACCAGGTTCGAATCCCTATAGGGGCAAGATGCAAAAGGGAATTTTCATCAACAGATTACGATCTGCGATGAAATTGCATACAACTACGACCCCCTGTCTATCTTCCATGGCAGTATAGGCTAGGCATGCAGCTATGCCATGTATGTGGAGATGGATAAAATTGGACCTATATAGCCGTACGTCCCCGACTTGGCAAGCAATGCGTAAAGTAGGACGTGAAAAGTGAAATGCGAAAGATAAGGGAGTGCTTCGACCCCAGAAAAGGTTGCATACGTTTTGCTAATATGAATTACTTAATGGAATTAATTGCGAATTCTCTTCGAGAAATGCTATCTATGTTCTTAAACGACTATGATGTTAAAACTATATACCGGTGTAGAAACTATCGATAACAAAAATATTAATTATCTAAAAAAATGTATGTGAATTTTCGATTTTTCAAAATCTTGAAAAGTTCTAATATTTTCGTGTAATTAAATTAAAGGTTTTCCAGTTGAGTTGTTATTTTACAATAAAAAAATGATGGTATGGATGATGATGTGGATAAAATAATGGTAAAACTATACATATAGTTTGATTTTTAAAGTTTTGATTCAATTATCCGAAAAACTCAATATTCAAAATGTATGATATTTTATGAAATAGCGGCCAATTATTTTTTGGAAACCAAAGATAAGAATCGTTGTAGTCATAGTGAAATTTCATGCTCCCAAAATAATATTTTTCTAGTGAGGCTACGGTTTAGGAAAATTACTAGTACGTCTGCTAATGGGCAATCCGGAGATTAGTGTTATATATTTTTTAAAAATTATAATGGTAGAGTTATAGAAAACGATAATTCCCTCAAAATTAACATATATGTCCAGTATTGGTGGACAAACCACTGGTTGGAAGGATATACAGTTGCACTGCGTTTAGAAATCGTTAAAATTATAGTGTTTTCAAATAGGTGACAAATGGTAGTGTTTGTGCTGTTAATAATCCAACCCGTTCAAAACGTTAACGTTCCGCTGAATACATCAATGCTGTAAACCAAAGTGACAGAACCAGGATTTTCTTATGGCAGCACATGTAATACAGACCAACTTGGCTAATATCATCTCGGTTAATATCACGACTCGGTTATAATCATTAATACTTAAAATCCACTTTCAAATCTCTACTAAATTACATACATTTTACTACGTTATTATCAGTCGGCTTAATATCCAGTTCCGCTTATTATAACGAACATTTTCTTTGTTTTTGGTTCAAAATCGTTTTAAATCATGATTCTCCTCTCATGATATAATACAGGGTTATCCAATTCGAGGTTGATAAAGTAGAAATCTGTATACCGACATCTGTCAAAGATAAACGTCAAGTACGCTGTCATTTATTTAGTTGACATTCTGCCATTTAAGAATATGGAGCATTTAACAATCGACCAACGCGTTAAAATTATTAAATCTGCTGATGCTGATTTTTCGAACAAAATTTTCTTCAGTGATGAAGCTCATTTTTCGCTTGGTGGATACGTTAATAAGCAAAACTGTAGAATTTGGGGCTCAGAAAATCCACAATTGATTGTAGAGAAGCCATTACACCCGGAAAAAGTCACTGTTTGGTGCGCATTGTAGTCTGGTGGTGTGATTGGGCCGTATTTTTTTGAGAACAACCATGGACGAACCGTTACCGTCAATTCTGAGCGCTATGGCCGCATGTTAACCGATTATTTTTTTACGAAAATCGAAGATTATGATCTTGACGATATGTGGTTCCAGCAGGATGGAGCAACCAGTCACGTAACACGAGCAAATCGAGATCTTTTGCAAGAGAAATTTCCTGGATGTTTGATTTCGCGATTGGCTGATGTCAATTGGCCTCCAAGATCCTGTGATTTAACGCCTTTGGATTTCTTTTTGTGGGGCTACGCGAAAGATCGTGTTTACGCAAACAATCCTGAAACTCTTGACGAATTGAAAACTAATATTCGTAAGGTAATGGCCGAGATACCGCCCGAAATGTGCCGAAAAGTCATTGAAAACTACCTCAAAAGAATCAAGGCCTGTAAGAAGTCCCGTGGAAGACATTTGAATGATATCTTGTTTAACTAAAAATGGCAAGGATCAATCTGTAAAATGAAATAAAAATTACAATACATTCCGAATATTTTGTGTGTTTTTTTTAAGTTTACTTTATCAAGCTTGAATTGGATAACCCTTTATTATAGTATAATGCGCATGCGAATTTGAAATGTTTATTTTTGTTACGTTTCGATTTTTTATGGATGTATTCTTCTCCAAGTATAATAAAAATGGTCCTTCCCACACTCGTCTTCTTTTAAGTATACTTCTTACTTCAAAATAAGTCGCAATAGATTTTTTATTGCTATATTGCTCTCTCGAAAATAAAATTTAAACTAAAATCTACATGTAAAAAATGGCCTTAAATTTTTTTAATTTAATTTTTGTTTGAGTTTGTAGACAAATTTTTTGTTGAAAAATGAGTCGCAATTTTATAGGTTTTATAGGTAAATGGGAAAAGAGACGAGAAAAAATAGTTTTTAGTTTTTGGTCTGTTATTGAGACAGAGATATTTTTGCACCCTTAAAAATAGTTCTCTCTTGGATTGATTCAGTTCAATTTTCAACTGTGTTATAGAATATGGTTAAAGTTAGAGTTGTGGTAAAGTCCAGAAATCGCCATCTTTTTATAAAATTTTATGTGTATCCAATCGACAATTTAATCAAAAACAAATAAAATAAAATTTTCATTTTAAAAAAAATCATAGAGAAAAAAACTTTTTCTATAATTTTTATGCAAACAGGTAAAATGCTATGTGTTTTGAATAAATTGTTTTTCAATTAAAATGACTGTTCATAGTGTAACTTACAATTTTTTTCACCCCATAATGAAAACAGAGCATCATGTGAACAGAGCTACATGTGCAAACATGACAGGACGAAAAAGTACCGCACTTACTGACAAAAAGAAACTACAAATTATAGCAGCTTCCGACGGCCCACCTGAACAAACATATGCAGCAGTTGCTACGAAATTATCATCGATCCATCAATTATCACCAAAATTTATAAAAAACAAAATATGTTGTCTGACGTAAAATTTAATGTTAATAGAAAACGACATAGCAAAGCTGAAGATCACGCTGATGAAACGTCGTACCCACAAATGGATGGATAGATCGACGGAAGAAAAGATACGGGATCGTTTATAAAAAAGCTCATCGTGAGAAAGTTGATGCAGATATTCCAGCACTGCTGCTGGAACCAAGGAATAGCAAGCTACTTCCTTATAGTTAATGTTCTTCGTACCTATGAACCAAAGGATATATTCAACGAGGACGAAACTGGCTTTTTGTGGCGTGCAATGCCTAGCAGATCTCAAGACAACTGAACATTCTGGCATTAAAATTTCAAAAGAAAAAATAACAATTCTTCTTTATGCAAGTGTGGATGGAGAAAAGCAATCAGTTTTGGTAATTGACAAGTCTAAAACACCACGTTGTTTTCGTGGTATAAAACAGGTGCCAGTCAAGTACAGAAGCAATAATAATGCATGGATGACATCTTCTATATTTGGAGAATGGTTACGAGAATGTGATAAAGCATTTATTTCCGAAAGTCGTAAGATTGTGCTGTTGTTTCTGCTCATCCTAAGTTCAAACTAAATAACACCGAATTAACTTTTTTACCACATAATGTGACATCACTAATCCAACCGTGTGATCCGTAATTTTAAGTTCCATTACAAAAGATTACTTGTGCTAAAATTGCTTGCGGAAATTGAGTCTTCTACAGATCAAATATTAGGGACCAAAATTGTAAAAAAACATAATTTATTGAACGCCTTACTTTTAGTTAAAGAATCTTAGAACAAGGTTACCAATTTAACTACTCGAATAAGTTTCGAAATAAATTTTCGATTAATGTCATGAATCGTGTATACAGCAAGAACCTGGTTAATATCATGAACGTGATATTAAGCGGAATTTCTTTTACTATCACCACCCGCTTTTTATCATGATTTTTTCTGACACGAGAAGCATGATATTAAGCGGGTTGACCTGTATTCTTCAAAACATTTGCATTTTTACAACTAAATGCAATTGACCCAAGAACTTACCAAACGTCCATTAATTTGGAAATATTTTTGCAGACTGGGCTTTAGAGCAACTTAAAAGAGATCCATTATTACACAGAAAAATCATCTTCAGCGGTGTAGGTCATTTTTTATTATTCTTTGCAATCTGTTCTGGGGTCGCCGCACTTGCAACTGTTTCGCAGTACGCCTTTCGCGTAATTACCTTATGCAGTCGCTTGCAAAATCGAGTACGTATGAGTTGTTTTGGCATGGAAAATGAAACACGTTTGGTGTGACATTGCAGTTACCGTGAATGAAGAACGCTTCAAAACCATGAACGATATGTGGTTTTAGAAAGATGGTGAAACATGCCATACATCTTATGACACAATCATCTTATTGAGAGAAAAGTTTAATGAACATTACTTAATGCGGATAGTTTGGCATTTAACATTTGCATTTATGATTACGTTTTACCACAATTTCACAGCATCTATTTTTCTAGTTTCAATTTTCCATTTTAATTGACATTTATTTTATTTTTATTTGTTACCAAAATTTATCTTTTTTGAATATTTAAGAGAATATAAAGTACTTTCTTGTACAAAATTAGGGTAACTCCTCAACTAATATCAAAAATTATAAATTCAAAAAGCACTCATATTTTTATATGAAAGCTAGGTACGTATATGCTTTGTGTTCTCACTGTTGTATAAAGTAGATATCTCGTTGTCAGTTATTTGCATCTAATTACATTGCAATTTGATATGCAAACGAGATACTCGTAGTAGAAAATGTATTTCGTCGGTCGCTTTTATACATGTTGCTGCACGTTCTCGTATTCGTACAATAAAGCGCATCGTAGTTGAATTATTTTTGTTCCTGTCTCGAATTCGTGAATCACTTTGTAGGTTACGTGTATAAACCATCTAAAAATTCATATTCGTATCTAAATATGAAGAATACGTTTATGAAAAGCTCATAATATTACTTCACATACGGAGATGTGTATACGAGTAGGGGAGAGATATAAATTATGTTGGAAAATCAGAATTGATTTTCGTTTATGTTTTATGCTCCTCGAGTTTTTTAGGGAAATTTACGTTACTTAAATGGAAACCTTAAAATTTCTTTTCATATTTTTTTAACATTAAACTTATGTTTTTATGTTATATGTTATGTTCTGTTATGGGTGTATGATTTAGGTATGTTAGAAGTGAATATGTTTTTGTAAATTCTTTTAAATACGAGGTATGTCGTTATATGAATAAATAGAGCATGTTTAATGGAAAAATTAAATTTATGTTGAAAAACGTTTATGCCAGAAAAAGTGTATGTGTGCTTTTAAGTAATTTTTATTACATATGTGTATAAATTTACGGTAATAAAGGAAACATAATTTTGTTTGGGTAAATATTTGGTGCTGTGTGTGCGCGAGGCGTACTTTCAAAAAGCTCATATATCGTTTTATTTTTGTATATTGCTTTTGTGAAGCTTTTAAAGGTAACTCAACTTTTATGAAAAAAATTAATATTGTTGAATTAATTTGTATAAAATTGATATTGTTTTGTTTAAGAATGATAATCAAATACATAGAAATCTTGCTTTTAGAGGCTGCGAATATAATTCTCATTTGTGTTTTGAGCAAGTTGATTTGGATGACTAGATGAAATGTTTGAATATCCTTTAGGTGAACCTTCTCTATTCTGGAATGCTTAAAAACTTTTCATTCAACTGATATGAAAATGGATCACTCGTTCGGTATATGAAAGAAGAGGTTAAAAATCCATTTCAACGATCAAGGTCTATCGAAAATTCGCTGATAGGACCTAATCTGCATGTATCGCTGCACGAACAAGGAAAAGATCATGATATGATCTGAATGTTATATCGGAGTGAACATTTAAAAAATACGATGAGAGATACCGTGCAAATGTGAGTTTAGATGAAGACCATTATTATATCGGATCGGAAACTCCTTCGAAAATAATTAATCAACCAAACAATTTGCGTTTTTTCGATTTGAGTCCCTAAAGACGCTTTCAAACCATAATCGTCAAAATGACGTTATTTTTTTCGGAGTTTTTTCTATCAAGTTGGATTAACTTTATCTTTTTGTCTGATGAACAATGTGAGAAAGAGACAGTACAATATCAGTTAAAAAGAACTAGTAGTAATATATTTTTGTTTCTAAAAAAATTTAATGAAACAAAATTTTTACATTTCATTGTGTACTAGCTGACCTGTAACTGAATAATCAGTTACGTGAATACATTTTATTGAATTTTTGGTTAAGAAATGATTAAGAAGTTTTTTAACATGTAAGTTTGATGCACTTTTATCAAACACAAAGTAAATTCATATACGCGGTTAATTTTTAAATCTTAAAAGGCAAACACGCGCTCAAATGCACACAGTATGACTTACGTGTCAAGTCAAATATTCATATCTGAAGCGGGAAGCTCAAGAAATTTTCATTATCCACTGCAGCAGTTGAGCATAAGTAGTTGACATCTGGTGAGCAAAATATAAATCATAGTTTGCTATGAAGCAAGGGGGATTAAAACTGTCATAATAATGAATTTGACAATTCTCGTTCCCCTTGTCCCCCTAGAAACCAACGATATCTACATTCGATGAAAATCGCCAATAACAAATTTGTGGTTTTAATAAAGCAAACTTATGGCAAACTCACATAGCGTCAAAACTTGGAAATTTTCTGAAACCAGCTGAGGTGGATAGATAGATAAATAGATAGAGATAGAAGATAGATAGATAGAGTGTCATGACAAAATCGTATTTTTACACTCACAACTATTAACGCCAAAATGTATGTAAAATCATTTTATGTTCTCTGTTTTGTTTAATTGAGATTCAATTACAAATTTTCTACTTATTTTGTCATCACAGTGTTATGACAAAAACATCGGCAATTTTAATAAATTTTGTCATTGTCACGGTGTAATACGCATGATCAGATTCAATATAAACATATTTTGTCATGGCAGTCTGGCGTCGTGACAAAATTTTGCTGAAAACACCTGAGGTACCCGTTTCAAGTACTTCCCGATGGAATTTTTCCGATTTTTCTAGCCTATGCACACCGCAATACTTATGTCGACCTACCCTGAAAAATTTAAACGGATCGGATCATGTTTAGGGATCATTTAGGGTTCAGTTTTTAAAAAATTAAGCGTATTAATATAATAGATAGATAGATTAATAGTTTACATAATTAAAAAAATATATATTTAAAGCTAACGGTGCGTCGAGCATGCCCTTGATTAATAATCATTACAGTGAATCTAGCAACAATGCCATTTAGCATGAATTTTAAGACGAAACCGTTCAATCAATTGAATTTTATGATGAAACTATACGCGTTAGTTCGCTACCATCATCAGATCCATATAGACCCACAATATCTAGATTCGTAGCAATAAAAGGTTCGCCAGTAATTTCTGAGATTGATTTTAATAATAGTCTTAATTCCAGCTTGCAAACCTGGCCATGCAGACTCCCAACATCCAGTATAAAATAAATAAAAAGGAAAGCGGTGTCGCTAAAGGTTACTGATTTTGATGACAGTAGCCTTAACTCCACTCTGCAGACATCATCATTATCAATATCAGATCCTCAGGACCACGCAAAAGTTTTTCACTCTCAAAAAATATTGATCCAGTTGTTCCCCCAGTGTTTGATCAATTACTAGAAACAATAAAAGGTAATCAAGAATTAATCGCATACACTTTCCAAAAAACCCTTTGACATTGTTAAGATATGGACCACTTTTCCTATACGTAGCAAACTATATTTTTTTATTTTATCCTTCATGCTAAATGTCGTGTATTGTGAAATTATTAGAAATGTATTCCTAATTAAAACGGCAACTTTCTATGCATTATATTAGATCCCATTCGTCCAATATTCAGCAAAGCTTCTATATTTTGATCTGCTCTCCATTATCTCAAAATTAATTCACAGTTTTCACTGTAAGGGTCCACTAATTCTTTCTGACGTAATTGAAGGAACAGTCTGAATCTGTTCTTAAACGCGGAATGATCATGTCAGGACAGATTGCTGGAACGAATGGAACCGTGAAAGCGTCTTAAAGGAAAACATATCAAAAATTGTATTCCGTTCTGACAAGTACAAATACACTTAAGTCATTCGTAGAGCCATATCATAATTGTCAAAAATAAATTGTTTCGTTTAGAGTAAATTTTATCCGACTACAGAACCAATTTTGTACCAAATGTATTGAATTATATGAGGAATTATGTTTCCATTTCCATGTAATTTTTTTTCAACTCTTTCGAAAATAAACCAATTTCACAGAGGCCGAGAGGATTATCACCGCTAACGATTTTTTCGGTATTTTTTGTTAGGTAGCGTGGTTCCTCCAACTAATCGCGCTGCTTTTCTCGTTCACGCTCCGACCTTCACTGCTTATCTACGATAGCATCTGTTGACCTGATTCTTGTGCAGGTTAAACAAGAGGATCTTTCTAGTTTCAGCACCTCCTGTGATGAACAGTAGCTCCGTTCTGTGGTGTCATGCCGCGGCATTCTTCGATACCTCTTGTGATTCTTATAAAGATCTCCCGCTGATCTACATGCATGGCCTGTTTTGCTCGTTGAAATTCTGGTTCCTCCATTGACTGATCCACTATTTTTTATTGCTTCTCATGCTCAATATCCAATGACTGCTACCACTCGAATATTTTGAATGCATGAACTCGGTTCAAGGCATTCTCTTATTGTTTATCTAGGTGCTTATTCATAGTCTACAATTTATTTTCGCGTGTTCTGAAGGCTTCGCTAACAAGGTCGTATTCGCCAATGAGCTCAGTTTTATTCCAATATGCCATGTAGTAATTAACAGGCTGTTGTAGTATTTATCGGGATGTGGCCACAGAGTATGGTACCTAGGTTGAAAGTGATCCGGAATATGCTCATTCTCGAGCTCTTTCGTAAATTCAGATGTGCTAAACTGCTTATGCCAATTCACATGCAGTCATTTCACACTGCTTTATGATCCGTTTGCATATCTTGAGGAGTCTTCTCAAAATATCATTTTTTCCCGCTGTCGTCAAGTTGTGGTGATTCTGACTTTGACATGTACTTGACATGACCATATTGCCTTTCCATAGACTCAGGAGCATTTCGTGATAGTTGTTGTCCCATTTATCTTCACTTCGACAATTCAGTAGACATAATCTACCAAAGAAGGTGAATCTGCATACAGTGGTGGTGTCGTGGTTCTTGCATGTTGTGGTATGGTGGTGAATTGGCATCTCATAACAATGTTCATAGATTTCGGAGCCCTCCTCAGTCATTTTGGAGGAACACATTCTATCAATCAGCTGAATGACTTCATCTGTATCGAATGATGAATGATTTTTAATCCCAACCACTTTGTGAAGGTGTGCCTTCCTCTATTCTGAAACACTATTCGCTCCTGTAGTCTGTCACAGCTTCAATAGAGCGTAAAATTTTATCTTAAGGAGTCGGCTAACGACATGCAGCGTATTTGTAAAGTTTACTTGGGCCTTCGTCAAGTCTTCCATCGGCCATTATATTCTCTCAGTCAACATGCTGCGATTGTTGTCTTTATCTTATAATACTCGAACAGCGACAGTGCCTAGTTCAGGTATTCGTTGCTCTATGCTAGAATTATGTATCGCTGCCGAGTATTCAGTATTGGAAGTAATCGAGGTGTCAGATATCGTTCAGATAGTTCGCCACTTCAAGTCAACCATCTACATCTCGCTGTAAGCAAACTATGGCAGTCATCACTGATGTTTGAACAGGGACGATGTTGACCTGAGATACGATGTGGGGTCAGGTTTCTGTTTGCACTACTGGCAGGATTAGCGATATCATATTTTAGATGTACGTCTACGTAACCGAGGATGTACTGTGTGTTATGTGATTTTGTTGAACGCCTTATACTCAATCACACACGCTTTCCCATTTTTCCCCATCCCTCTACCCGGGGAGCTTCTCCTGTCGAGATGTATGCACTTCTAGGTTCTTCTTGGGATTCATTTCTAGCTTCCTGTCATTTTTGGTGATTAGTTATACTCTAACCCAGTCTTTGTCGCTGATCTTTGAATGTGGATCGATGATTACGTGCATGTATGGTGGATTATTTGCTGGGTGATGATTACGATTCCAGCATTTCGTGTTAATTTTGGTAGCATATTTGGGCGCTTCCCATTGACATCGAGCAAATAACGCCGCTTGGCCTTTGAATCCATACTATTCCTAGATATAATTGTGCATCATAACGATAATAGAGAAGTAATTTAGGTTTCGCGGACAATTCTTCAGGCAGGTATTATTTCTCAAGTTTTGCTTCGTGCGCAGATTGAAACTTGATTCAAATGACATTATTTGGTGCAGACCTTCGCAAATGATATTTCAGAAGAGCCTATTTTAGTCATATTTAAGAGCCAACAAGTTTTGGCAAACGTCATATACGTAAACGCCTCTTAAGATATCATAATTTTGTTGTTTATTATTGATTCGTTTATTGACATGAAAGATAGATGACTATGCAATATTTCATCTCAATTAGATATCGGGAAATGGAAAAATCGATTAAAATCCGGAAGAAAAAGCTCCAAAAGCACCTATCGGTACACACATTTTCATCAAATTTCTTAATTAACAAAAAAGTTTAAGGATCAAGTAGGGATGGTCCGAATTTTAGTGAAACGAAGTTTTTTAACAAAACTCGTCGTTTCCGGTAAAATTAATTAAATAATCCAAAATATTTGCAGAAAACGCAAAAGAGTTTATAGAAAGTGCTACTTCTGGTAGTATGACGTTTCATCCCAATTAATCCATACGTCTAGGCAGTGCAATTTTCGAATTTTTGTTGAAAAACTGTTGTTTGTGAAATATTGTCATAGCAGCCTAAATTTTGAAAAACTGTTTATGGTCGCGTGCCTTTTTATTTACAAAAAACGAAAGACCTCCTAAGCAAACTGCTACTTCCGGTAAACTGATGTTATACCAAATTGATTCATGTATTGAAATCGAAAATAGATGACTTTATAAAATTTTAGCTCAATTGGACATTTGACCCACAGGGACAACGCATCCAAAAAATCACAATTGTTAGAAATTTTGATGCAAATTTCTCTTTACAAATTTTATGGAACAAAAGTTTCTCATTTAAGTTATATTTCGAAAATATTTACACCAAACTTACTTGTTGGAATATACTACGGGCAAAAAGGAAACGGAAAAGTTAAAAATTTATATACATAACCTGATCTGTTTTAGTCTTAAAAAGGGTGAGTCTCCCAGTTATTCCCGATTCCAAAGCCAAAGTTTTACCCACAGTGCCATTTGGTCGGTTCGTCAAAATTTGGTGACGGCAAAAATTTATTCTTTTTCAGTGTGATAGCTTCGACAGGTGGATTGCCTTTAAAACCTTTTCATCCGAAAATGTTTATGAATCCAAAAACCAATTTCCAGTACCATTCATCTAAACTCGGCTAAATGGATGAACTGGTATACTTGGTCGCCACATATCAAAGCACTATACTAAAATTATATGAGTCATAAAAATAGAACAAAATAATAAACTAATAATTTTATTGCATTTTATGATGGCAATAAACTATCGTGTATCAATCCAGTCCAATTTAAAATAGCAACAACAACAAACTATTTAGATTGGCGAAACAGGGATGAGGAGCTGATATTAAGCCGAATTGAGGTATACCAACTCGATTAACAAATTCATAAACAATTAGAATCGCGGCTCGCGAGCAATCTACCATTCCAAACCCATGCCAATACTACACCGTGTATCAACCAATATTTCAATAAAACATTTTACTTAATTTTATATTCAAAACTGACGTCTTTAAAACGTTTCTAATTGTAAAGGTATGTCTGTACAAAAATAAACCAAAAAAATTAGTATACAACTTTTATTCCCATTAGATCAATCCACTGTGCCACACCGAATCAACTTCTGTAAAATATTAAATGGAATACTGTTTTAAAATTGGATAAGATTCTTGAAATACCACAAACGCAAACCATAAATTTTCCACATTAGGGTTTATGCTTTATGTATATATTCGCTTTTAATGAGTATTTTCCAACAACAATAATAAATATATAATGGCGGCTTTGGGATCATAAACCCGAAAAGAATTCATAAAAATTAAATATTTAATTTATATTGCGTGAATAAATAATATTGATGCCAAAATATTAAATTGGAAAATTGTATATTTAGAATTTTTATTTATACCGTTTTCCACCAATTCGTATGTACGTAATAATATGTTATGCGAATATACGTGAACAGGATCCAACGAACAGCATTCATATGCGCTTCATTCATTTGCAATCCTGATTTTATTTTATATAATATATATTATATTTTTATATTATATTTTTCGCAGTATAAAACGGAAATCCGTAGGGAATAAATAAAAAATAAACCGTTGTATCATGAAAGTTCCACATTTAGATTGTTGGTTATGCTTTTTTGTTATATTCCAGCTACAGAAATTGAATTGGTCGATGAAAAGTTTTAGCGTGAACTTGTTACTGATAGTAAAGAACATCCGGATTTTTTTTTCATAGCATGACACGATTTTCTTAACTTAAAAAAAAAAAATCGCATTTAAGATTTTTTCTAAACTCTATTTCTAAAAAATACTTAGCGACTTCCTCTCTCGAATAATAAAAATCTCAGAAATTTCCGAGCATGAGAATAAATTAGATTGGTTTCTTACATCAGATACTAGTTTAGAATCACTTCGATCACCTCTGTTCGATTCGAAGTGTGTTTTGTTTTAAAAAAATTAATTTTATAAAGTTCACTCAAAACTATTCATACAAATTAAATATTTTCTACTTATAGTGTAGAAATATAATATTTGTGTTATTAAATTTTCTAAATCGCTAATTTGCTGCAACAGTGACACAACTCTAAATTCACCGATTTCTAAGATACCTTCTCATGGAGTTTGTGTCAAAAGATACCGTCTCATGGAGTTATTTCTTGCAAAATAGGTAAAATTCGATGTAAAAAATGACTCAATTCGCGAAAGAAATTAATATTAAAAAATTTGTTAAACGTTAAGGAATTGTAAAAATTAAGGACCGAATAAGTATGTAGGAATAGAAAAAAAATATATTTTACTAATCAGAATGTATTTTTATTTACTTTTGAAAAACGCCGTTTTTACTAACAATTTTGAGTGATATTTTTAAATCGCTCTACTGAAAATTTAAAAATTTTGGATTGTGTCACTCTCGCAGCAAATGAGCGATATTTTTTTTATTAATTAAATATATTAATTGTGGTAAGATAAAAGAATTGTAGATTAGTAGCAGGGAACTTTGCGGCAAAATATGCTTCAGTTTTTTTAGCGAGAATACAAAAGGTTATATTTTAGCCTTAACCGTATCCATATGGTCACTCAATTTCAATTTTTCATCTATCAGTAGACCCAGGTACTTAAATTGATCCGTACGTTCTATTTGAATTCCCGCATAATTAATCCTGTACTCTCTTATAACTTCATCTGGTAATTTTTCAGTTGTAAATATCATATACCTAGTCTTTTTTGCATTTAATTGAGTTTTGTTTTCATTGAGCCACAGGTTTAGCAACGTCAAATCCGTCTGCATATCTTCAAAAAGATCGTTAAGATTTGTATTTTCATACTTTAAATGTGCCCTTAAAGTTTTGTCTGCATATGTCGTTAATTTAAATGTTAAAAAGGACCGGCCCAAAAATGGATCCTTGCGGTACACCCCTTGCGAGACACAGCATATCGCTTTCTGTTTGATTAACAACTACAACTTGAGGACGAGCTTTGAGATATGATCGGAAACACGACAAATGCATCGGCTCGAACTTTAATCCCTGAAGTTTGGCGTGCAATATACCATGGTCTACCGAATCAAACGCTCTCCGTAAATCCACAAATAAGCACGCTGTAATCCGTTTCTTGTCAACATTTTGAGAAATGGAACTTGTTAACTCAAGGCATGCTGCTTGTGTACTAAAACCTTCCGTAAACCAATACTGCTCTCTTGCTCAAATTATTTTATTCGTGTTCAAAAATTACATTAGCCGGTTATTCACTATTCTTTCGAATACATTTCAAACTGAGCCTAAAACAGGTCTATAGTTGGTTGGCTGTAGTGTATCTCCATCCTAGTACCGGCACAACTCTTGCCATTTTTAGTTTTTCTGGAAACTTGCCTTCAAGCAACGAATAGTTAATCAAGCTAGTTAGCGCTCTCATCAATTTTTCTCGAAAAAATTGAAGGAACTTGCCTGATATGCCGTCCCGCCCCGTAGCTGTAGCTGTTTTCAAACATTGAATGACTCGACTAACTTCCTTTTCACTCACATTGGTTATATCAAATTTAAAATCTATATGATATTCTGGCATAATAACGACTACATCTGACCACTTAAAATCGCATGCATGTATGAAACAAGCATTTAATGCATTGTCAACTTTCCTTGGGTCCTCGGTAACTGAGCATTTTAACTTTACTGAAATATTTTTTGGCTTACTTTCACGTTTCTTATTAAAAATGGCCAATTTTAATAGATCCCAAAATTGTTTGGAACTTCCATTACAATTTTCTAATCTAGCTACGTAAAAATCCCTTTTAGCTTTCTGTACTCTGGTTACAATCGAGGATTTTATTAGATTGAACTTAACTTTTAAATGTCACACTCAGGGTAGTTTACCGTTAGTTTAATAATATTTTCCTAATTTTGATACCCTGTGGCACTATTCTGGTTTTCCCTGGGAATAGGGAATTGGGAAAAATATTTTCATAGCATTTTGGTCTAAATTATGTTTTTCTAACCTACTGTTGGAATTAGCTTGGTGTAAATATTTTCGGAACAAAGTTGATTGGGAAACATTTGTTCCACAAAACTTTTATAGGGAAATATAATTCCCAATATATCTTTGTTTTCAAAAACATTTACACTCAACTGATTCCAACAGTAGGCCAGAAAAACATAATTTAGACCAAAATGCTATGAAAATATTTTTCCCAATTCCCTATTCCCAGGGAAAGCCAGAATAGTGCCAATGGTATAAATCTAAGGTCAGCCCGCTCTCCAGATCGTCCAGAGTTTCAACGGTTTCTATTTTTTACCAAAAAAGACTATTCGCAGCTAAATCATAATTTAATATTTTAAATACTTGTGCCTGTTTAGATTCTCCAGCTTGTACATCTTAGACTATTTGAATTGCTCTGTGGTCAGAGAATGATACATCCACCAATGCAAAACTGTGAACTAACCCGAATTGATCAGTCAATGCATGATCTATAATAGTGGAAGTACTGTTGCAGATTCTTGTGGCAAATTTTGATGCTAATTTATTAATAAGCATGAAGCCATTTACAGATAGTATATCTAGATATGTATTTACCAATTTTTGGGTTTGTTGGATCTAAAATATTTAAATTGAAAACCATTACTACAATCGCTCTCGGAAATTTCTCTATCATTGTTTCAAAATTCTCTAAAAAATTATCAACATTTGATCTCGGGCATCTATATACTGATTAAATGCATATTTTGCTTAAGTAATTTTAAAACTATAAAATTGTTTTTCAGCTCATATTTTTCAAAAATCACAGGGCATTTAATATTCTCTTTAAGGGGACATAGCACCTTCAAAATTGAAAAAATTAAGTTTTTCAAAGATTTTTTATTAATGGAATAAAAAAAAAATCTTTTAATAAAACTTTCCATTGACATTTTATTTAACTGAAAGTATAAAGAACAAAGACTGGGTTAAATTAAAGGGGAAGTCCCTTTACTTCCTCTTTTACTTAACCCACTCTTTGTTCTTTGTCTTCTGCGGAGAAGGATAAAATGAAGAAGAAGGAGATTGTAGGACCCGGGTGAGGCAGAAGGAGAAAGAATAGGAGGAGATTTTCCTTCCTCCTTTCCTAGTTAAGTGAAAGAGATGTTTCTTCTTCTTTTCGTAGCCCTTTACTTCCCCTTTTACTTAACCCACTCTTTATACTTTGTCTTCTTTGGAGAATGATATAATGAAGAAGAAGAAGATTGTAGGACCCGGGTGAAGCAGAAGGAGAAGGAATAGGATGAGGTTTTCCTTCCTCCTTTCCTAGATAAGTGAGCGAGATTTTCCTTCTCCTTTTCCTAGCCCTTTACTTCCCATTTTACTTAACCCACTCTTTGTACTTTGTCTTCTGCGGACAAGGATATAATGAAGAAGAAGGAGATTGTAGGACCCGGGTGAAGCAGAAGGAGAATGAATAGGAGGAGATTTTCCTTCTTTCTTTCCTAGTTAAGTGAAACAGATTTTTCTTCTCCTTTTCATTTTCCTAGCCCTTTACTTCCCCTCTTACTTAACCCACTCTTTGTTCTTTGTCTTCTGCGGAGAAAGATATAATGAAGAAGAAGTAGATTGAAGGACCCGGGTGAAGCAGAAGGAGAATGAATAGGAGGAGATTTTCCTTCTTTCTTTCCTAGATAAGTGAGCGAGATTTTCCTCCTTCTTTTGCTAGCCCTTAACTTCCCCTTTTACTTAACCCACTCTTTGTACTTTGTGTTCTGCGGACAAAGATATAATGAAGAAGAAGGGGATTGTAGGACCCGGGTGAAGCAGAAGGAGAAGGAAAAGGATGAGTAAACGTTAAATAGGTTTTATCTTAAGTTTGGCACAAAGCCTAAGTGCTTAAACATAAAAATTAAGCTGTTCTTATTTGTTAAGTGAAATAGGCTAGTCGAATAGCAGTGTGATAAAGCATTGTGTGATAAAGTTTGGATTGTGAAAAATTCGGTTGCAAGTAAAATATCTTTCAGAAGTATCGTAAGTGAATACAAAAAATCGTTAAGAGTTTATTGTTGTGTGTGACCCGGATAGGCTTCTAGTCGGATTAACATCCGACAAACGGTTATTGAAGTGATTTAGTGATAATGGGGTAGATACTCGATTGACTAGCAAGCAAGCAATTTTCTAACCGAAATCCTGGGTACTCGACCAATTTTACCAAAAAAATTGCACAGTAAGGTCAGTTGCACACTTGAGCTATGATGTTGATGTTTTGAGATGTTGATGTTACAAAGCCGAAATCAGTGAAACCGATTTCGTGAAGCTTAGCTGAAGTTACTCGTAACCCTGATTTATTTAAATGCTATTTTGAAACCTATGGGATACAAACATAGCTGAAAGCTCACTATCTGAGCGATGTGAGCTAATTATTTATCTCCAAGATGCAAATAAAATATCTAAATATATTGCTTTATATTTATTTGAGTTTTGGAAAAAAAACTTGAAGCTGTAAAATGAAAACATTGCTCACATCAGTCAAAAGACATAGCTCAAGTGTGTAACGGGCCTAAAACACCACAAAAATTTCTTGTTAATTTTTGAAGATGCGAACTTTACTGTGTGGTCGCAAAAATATTCAAAAATTTTATGAAAAATATAGTTTGAAATTCAAATTTTCTTGGTAAAATTGATTGAGTAGCCAGAATTTCGGCTTCCAAATTGTTTGCTTGCTAACCGATCAAGTAGCTGCCCAAATATCCAATAAAAAATGGGTGAAATAGATCGAGCAAATGGTATTAAGATAAAAAGGAACTTCGAGTGCCGAGGTGGGAATTTAGAGGGCTGTTGTGCAGTGCGACGGAAATTATTGTAATAAACGCACCATGACCAAAGAAGAGTAAAAGTATGCGCTGGTGCTACGTACAACCAAATATATATGCAAATTGGGCAGACCTAACGGAAGATGAACAACGGGACCCAAGGTCGTACAGGTGAGTCAACCATCTTCCATGCACTTTGAAATTCGGTGTTTAACTTTGGTGTCTGTATCTGTGCCTTAATGAATTCGATTCAGCTTTCATATTTTTCATAGGAGTACCACAAGGTCTTGTTCTTGGGCCAATCCTTTATCTCTTATATACTAGGAATATACCAATTACAGAAGCGCAATGGCGACTTTTGCCGGTGACACGACAATCCTTGCAACAGCAACGAACGTCAATGACTCCACTAGTAAATTACAGAAGGCTACTAACCAGATTTGTAATTGGACAAAGAAATGGCGAAACAAATTAAATGAAGCAAAATCAATCCAAGTGAACTTTACAAATCTAAAAGTTAATCATATACCAATAATGATGAACTCGATAGTAGTACTGCATGCAAACACTGCTAAATAGCTCGGCATGACTTTGGATGCTAAACCATCTATGAAAAAACACATAAAAATAAGAGAGAAGAACTAAACATAAAATTTAGAAAAATGCATTGGCTCTTAGGGAGACAATCTGAACTAGCGATCCATAACAAACTGCTGCTATACAAACAAAAAATATGGTAGACAAATCTTGGGTTGTGCCAGGAAGACATATATCAAAATCATACAAACAGTTCAAAATAAAATCCTGCGGTATATTGTTAATGCACCGTGGTACATTCGAAACGACCCCTCCATCGAGATCTAAAAATCGAGCTTAAATTAAGTATCATGCAACAAAACACCTATACAAAGTCTGCACCAGCATGAGAATCTGGACATTCGCTGTATCCTGACTACGACACCAGAAAGGGCACTGCAAAGAACCAAACCAATGGACTTATCGCGACCAGAAGGTCAGTAGACTGTGGCGAAAACTCTGAGGAGGAGTTACACGAAACTGGGGAGAATCACTTGATTACGCCGACTAATCAAAATACCTCATTATGCAATGTAAATTACTAAATGCACTCAAAAAAATCTCGTAGGTGAAATTGAATAATCGATTTCGTTGAACTTTGAAGAAACGATTTATTCAATTTGATGGTAATTGCTGTTGATTTGATTATGAAATATTCAATTAATTGCAAAAAAAAATAATTAAAAATAAATTTATTCAAATTAATGAGAGATTTCTTCAAATTTGATTAATTTTTCATTAATAATACATTTGATTAAATTTCTTCATTTTGAAGAAATTGTGATTACGTTGAAGAATTGATATTTCATAAAATTTTACTTAATTTCGTTGAATCAAATAAATTTATTCAATTTAACGAAATTGTTAACCACCTCTAGGAAAAAAAAGCGTAATTTTGAAGAAATTTCTTCAAATTGACGAGAGTGTGGTTATATTATTTTAAACCACGAGGAAAACTACTTTTAAGTCATTTCAATGCGCATTGTTCATACGGAAACATTAATTACGTGTGCCTATAGAGTTATAAACTTGCAATAAAAATTAATATTTTTATGAATATAGTTGAGAGTTAATATAGTGAATAATATAGTGAATACAACAATAAATAGGTAAGCAAACATTTGCATAATTGTAAATCGAATTGTGAATTGCATAATTGTAATAAATTGTAGTTTAATATTTTTTTTTTGGGACAAATTGTGGTTTGGGGTTATTTTTGTGTTGTTAATTTTAATAAAAAAAGTGTTTGTGTTTTATATAAACTACATTACGGAAAATACATTGGTAATAATGTATTTTGTTTTAATAGATTTAATAGTTCTGCATGTTTGAAAGCAAAATTTGCTTAAATATATGTAAGTAAATTTGCTTTCAAGAATGCAGAACTATTAAAACAAAATACATTATTACCAATGTATTTTCCGTAATGTATTTTATATAAAACACAAACACTTTTTTTTTATTAAAATTAACAACACAAAAATAAAGCCAAACCACAATTTGTGGTGCAACTATAATTGCATGCTATAATGCTCTAACCTAGAAATATAGGCATTATTTAAATTTTAAGAAAACTTCGTAGCAAGTTAAATTAAAGTCAAAAAACTAAATCATTATTTTTTTTCTTGTGACTTTTATATTTATTTTTAAATTGTAAACGTTTTCTATTATTTGTAGGAAGTTAATTGGTTTTAATAAGGCTTCATTTAAGTTTGGGGAATCCGCTCAAAATTTAAGCCCGGTT
The DNA here is from genome assembly GCA_947310385.1 of Nephrotoma appendiculata. Lineage (NCBI taxonomy): Eukaryota > Metazoa > Arthropoda > Insecta > Diptera > Tipulidae > Nephrotoma > Nephrotoma appendiculata. The sequence continues at coordinate 297,619,037 of OX371225.1, forward strand.
TTTGATTGGACGATCGATAAATATTTGTTAAAGGTTAGAGGTAAGTGTAATAAGCATTTAAAAAAAAATTTAACTTAATTAAATATTTTCCATTTCCATTCCAATTTTCCATTTGCTTCACAGTGTACTGGTTCTAACTACCAGCGTTTTAGAAAGAGCAAACAAGAAAAGGGTCAGAACTAAATGTTCCATAAGTGATTTCCAAGGAAGTTTTTTGATTTTAGGCCAACTATCCAAGAGTGTGAAGAGGAAATTATGCACCGAAATTCAAACAAATTTCCTATTCAGCCGCTGATTTTAGTTACCGGGAGTATTTTAGGCCCAACAGCGGTTATTGTGTATTTTGATGAAGTGAAATACATTTTGAACTCATTTATTGAGGCGGTGAATATTTGTTTCAAAATATTCAACATTTTTAATTTGTAATATCCATTAGCAGCCCACACTTAGTGTGGAGGTTTATTCAAAAATATTTTTTTAATATTGTAACAAAATATGATAAGCATAATGTGCAGGTGGAATGCCTAATATCAGCACTAAAATAATATCTTATTAATTAAATTTTGTACTACAAGTGAATTTTAATTAAATATAATTTCATTAATCGTATTATTTACTTGTTTTTCTTTCATTTATCTCTATGAAATATCCTCATTAAAATTTGCAATTTATACAGGTAAATATGTTTTATTATATTATATATATATATATATATATATATATATATATATATATATATATATATATATATATATATATATATATAGAATCACATTTTAAATAATTTTTCATTGAATTGACAAATATTTTCTTCAAATCGACGATAGTTTTATTCGATTCAACAATGATTTCATTAAATTCAATGAATTAGTATGATAAAATTTATTTAAATCAACGAATTTTTTATTTAAACCAGCAGTAAAACATTCTTTAATTTGACGAAATTTTATTCATTTCGATAGCTAAATCTTCATTGAATTGAATAAATTTTGTCAATTTATCAATTGCATTTCTTCAATCAATTTATTCAATTCGAAGAAATTTCGTTAAATTAAAAAAATTACTCATTCATTTTGAATTTGAATAAAAAGTAATCAAATTGATTACCCCTCTTCGTTGACGCTATATTGAACGCCATTTCTTCAAATTGACTGACGGTTTATTCAGATTAACCACTTTATTTTTTTGGGTGTGGGTAAGCTCCTTTCTACTCAGTCGTAATATAAATAAAAAAAAAATATTTAAGCGATTGATCGCGGCTTTTGAACACGTTGTTGCAGCATTAGATGCTGCACAATAAATTTCTATCGACCACTCGATATCTCTCTAGATGCACCCTGTATATCACTCGATTTAATATTTGGCTTACCTGTGTATGCTTCAAGAAACATAACAACTTGACAATAAGATATTCCTAAATGATCCGTTTATGTAAAATTCCCAATATAGATGAATAGAATCGATCTAGCTGTTAAAAGCAGTGGCGATTATGGTTATAGCTTTTCTGATAACCGTATATCGACCGATTATTCATTTAAGACATTGTTTGACAATATTTTAAGTGCGAAGCGAACAGACACGATACCGATTCAAAAATGAGCGAGGCCCTAATCACAAATAATCTCTCCTCTTTTGAAAGTGTTTAAGTAACGACGAAAGGTTTTCATGTTGTGGTTTTTAATTCATTAGAATTATTTTAACATTTTGAGTATCGACTTAAGGAGTTCGTCAAACAGCACTTCCAGGAGGCCAGTATAGAGTGAAAATATAAAATTCTTATATATTTTATGTATTATTTCAATTGACATGATGTTGAGTGTGTATGTACTTATGTGCTTTACATACGTTTACGTTACATTTTGTAATATATTTCTATCAAATCTTATTTTACCAAGTTTTTGTTATTTTTGGTTGGAAGCCAATACAAAAAAAAATCGATGAAAAGGTTTAAAATCATCAGAATTGGAAAATTCGATTAAAAGTTGTGCGTATATATTGGTTTTAATGGCCAAAAGATGTTTTCCTTTTCATAATGAAATTTGATTGGTTTTTAACCTTTCGATATAAATATATATGGGCATTAAATGACCTGGTTAAATGTTTACCGAACAAATTTATTTTCCCACTTTTATATTGTGTTGCTCGTGCAAATTAAATTTCTAGTTAGCTCTTAGCTAGATTAGTCTACTATATATAAGTACCAGTCCCAAATAAATAACTTTCTATTTATTGACTTACCATTATATCCTTATTCGCGCCGTATCACGAAACAAAGGGTGTGAAGACCAACAAAAAAAAAAAAAAGGCCAAACAAAATATCGAATGGATTCATAACATTTTTCGTTCCTTAGAGGTAAGTAAATATTGTTTCAAGTGAAATTTTTTGTTGTATTTTAAATCCTTAATATACTTGGTATGTGAGTTTTGTTGCTTTCTGTCATGCATTATACCCTTTTCCTTTATCGTAATAAATGGGTATTCTATAAAAATCAATTCGGTGTTGTTGTAGTTGGTTTTGTTTCATTTTTCAATATGTGATTTGGGAATTTTCCGTAATGTTATGACTTGCTTTTGCTATCCAATATATACGAGAAGGATAAAATCTAGGGAAGTAGATAATTCCACTTGTTGTCGGGTATCGAGTTACTATTCGATGAAATGGATTTTTTTAGTTAGGATTTATGCTATGATAGGAAGTTTGTTTTGTTGTCGATGTATCAGTATTTCAACAATTTTACAGGAAATTCACAAAATGTGTACCGATCGCAAAGACACATTTCAATATTGACTGTAATGTTTGGTCATCTGCTGTTGAATTGCTATTCATCATCATTATTTTTGAGTCCCACCAAAATATTATGATATCTGAATTTCAATCTGTTCTATATAGGTAAGCTTATTCAGTTCTCGTATGATATTGGCTTTTGTAAAAGTGTAAAGTGAATATTTTATTTTATTTGCCTCTTTTATTTTTCTTTAGAAAATATTAATTCGAAATTCGAACAAGGTAATATACTTTGTAGCGAGATTAAAATGGATGGAGGATTTGGAAGTAATTGGAGGAAATTTTTGTTCAACAATTTTTTTTTGTTAAACTGGCACCAAATAAATTTTGGAAAATTGATCTGATTCTTGCTAATTTTCTAGTAAATGTTGATGTACCTTTCAAAATATTTACACAAAACAAAAATGTTCTTATCTTAAGGTAGACCGATTTCGGCTAAATCAATGGGAACATCCAATTTATGAAAAAGCTTAAGTATTAAGTTTCACCCTTTCACCTACCCTTTCACCAGTTTCACCTACATGTACAGACAACGTATGTAGGGTATTAAAATAATGCCGTCGATAATGTAGAGAATATATAAAATATATTTCAACAATGTACAAAAATTATCTTCTGAGTTGTAAAGTTAAATATTTCGCATAGATTGCGCCTACTTACCAATCACATGTAAATTAAACGATAATGATATTTTAGGTTCTGTATTTATTTGACATTCGTATGTCCCCGAGTCCCGAAATTGTAAATATTTTATTTGGAGCGTCCAAATGTGTGAATTATCCGATTTCATTACTTGAAATCGCTGGTCAGATGTGTAAGTCAAAATGCCAGCTGTTAATATATGTAAATCACGTTTTCGTATCCATGATACCTGAAATAAAAGAAAAAATCTCGTTTTAATTTACTTGCATTTTTTAAAGAACAGACGAAAACATCAAAGAGAAATTTTTAAAAATATTTAGTATATTTAACAACTATAAAAAGCAAGGACGGCGCCACTTAAGTAATGTTCTGGTCCTAACTTTACTCGCCTATTTAAACCACGTAATTTTGTATTATTTCTATCGGAAGACATATTAAAAATTGGCCATCCTTACACTAGAAGACGCAGTACTGCGACGCTCAAAACTCAAACTACCTCTGCTTTAAAGCCATTTATAAATGCTTTCGTATATTTGTAAATTTTTGTCATTAAAGTGTCAATCAAATAAGTTTCGTGTCCTTTAGCAATTGATGAAAAATTATACCTTTTCGGAATTGTAACAAGGCACTTTAGTATAGAAATGCCAAGTGGTCAGACCCTATGATTGACCACAAAAACACATGCTAACTGCAATAACTGCACCAACCGGTTCAAGAGTTTTGGAGGATGCAATTTTTTCGAACACTCAGCGAGATTGAATTAGCCTCACGACCTTTTTTGTAAATGAACTTTTCTATACTCGGTAAAAAAATAACTTAAACTTTTTCAAGAATTTATTTTTTTTTATTATTACCAACTTTACATGTTTGGTTACATTATTTAGATAAAAATATTAATAAAATTATATTAATAAAAGTTTACAATGGTTACCAATAATTCAAAAGAAGCTTCGACATTAATTTCTAAACTGCATTTCTAGACAGATTAAGGTCAAAATCTGGCCCTACTTTTACAATAGTTTTGCCTGCAAAACGGCAATTTAATTTGGAAATCTTTATCGAGTCGTGGCACACGTAATGGAGTATATCAAGCCAACTCAAAACTTTCGAACAATCGATTTTAGATACTAATAAATCTCTCGAAGTATTGGTTACTAGTGGAAGAAATGCCGGAAAGACGGAATATTGTTGAATTTCAGGATTTCATATACCGAGTTCCTTTACTCGGAGATCAATCAATTTGCCATTTTAAGGATCACTTTTAATATATTTTATTCCACTGAGATATTTTATTTAGTGAAAAAGTGGTACATAATGAATGAAAAATTTTCGCTTGGAATTACATAACAAAATTAATCCACTTTAGTGATAGTACTGCCACTTGCGGCGAGTAGCGTAATCTCTTATTTTCCACTGTCAAAATTCCACTATCTTATACAGCATCTTCCAATTGATTATTTTTTAAAGAAAGTTGTAATCATCCAATGGATTTATTCTCGTTTTAAGGTCAATTTCCCTTTTTATTCACGCACACACACACACACCCATTCACCTACTCACACAATTACAGTATACGCAAGTTGCAAGCTCCATGTCAACCTGCACACTGACATGGACGGTGGGTGGGCGCTGAATTCTGCACTCCAACAGAGGGTCTAAATTGGTTTTATAAACATCATCAATCGTAATCAATGACGAAAATTTAATTAACATCGCATCTCTGGTAGGATTCGAACTCAGTACCTCCCGGTCCAAGTACCGAGTCTTTAACCACGGTAGAGGTACAGTAACTTGTACTGTAAATTGATCATTAGGTCCTCGCTTGTTCAATTATGCTGATTTTTTAAATTTTAGTGGAGTTTGTGGATTTCCTTTTCATAAGGAATGCAGGCTAAAGGAAGTTTTCCGTTTTAAACCACCCCAAACCAACAGAGACCCTCCACCATATGAAATATTTTCCCATCACTAAAAAACACCAGAGCACCGTTTTTCATTATTCTTTCCAAGTTATATGAGACCTGGCAAATAATGATGGTTTGAAACCTTATTTTATCAAAACACTATCAGGTAACTGATTGCCGCCTGAAATTTTTTGAACCAGGGGAATTCTACTTGGTAGCTGCATTTTCGCTCGAATTTGCATTGCTGTCGTGTGCTTATCTAGAGCATTATGAAAAATGCGATCATGTACTTTTTGTTTGACTACGTTTTCTCCGTATTTGCCATAAAACTCTTTCAATTTAATAAAGTCCAACTTTTGGTGATCTGCCCAGGTTTGTTGCCAAATTGCGGTTTGATATGCCTGAGTTCTCGTGAATCGCTTTCCTCAATCCATTTGTTTTTGTTAAATATTTGTTTATTTCATATTGTCTCATAATATTTCTCTAATTCTGAATTCTGCTGCTGTTCTTAGATATAAATTTTGCTTCCCGAAACATTAACAAAAACAAATTTTTTAAATTTCGATTCATCACGAAATAATGAAAATAAACGAGTCGCTGAACGTGTACGTTATAATTTGATGGCAATGAAGGAAACGTCACGAAAATGTGAATATAAACAACATTTTGAGAATTTTATTAGTGCTGAAAGGTGTTTTCTTTGATAACAAGACAAATGGAATTTTTATGTCGAACACAAGACGCATATAATTTAAAACGATGAACATAAACATAAAAAGAAATTTGGTGCTCATCCCATTTTCTTTAATTTTTCTTGCTTCTTAATATTCTAATCAGATTAGACACATTCAGCTTCAGCTTCTTTTAGCGAAAGGAAAAATTTTGCACTAGAATAAAATAATCTTCATATTAAGTACTTTATAGTATTTGAGTACTTGGTGTATCATATGTTTTTTTTTTTCAAATAATGAAATGATTTATTTTCTTTTAATTTGCAAATACATTTACTTAACAAAGGTCAGCTCCAAATAAAACGAAGTATTGAGCATTCAAGAAAACTTTGCTTGATTTCTTCTTTCAATTATATGTTTAACATTAAGTTTTAAGAGGAAACATTGACCTCTAGATTTAAAGGATACGTCAGCAAGGACAGTTATTTTTCACAATCACCCATACGTCGAAGTCAACTCGAAGCCCAAACGTCGATGATATTATCAATGGATTCCATATCCTCTTCAACTGCTCAACTCTCAAGTTGAGAACTTTCTCAGCTTTCTCGTCATTCGCCACTACTTATTTTTCAGATAAGTTTGCTTCTAATTAATTTGTGCCATATGATATACAGGTTATAGGCTTAGTTGTCTGACGAAACTGTTTTGATGGTTTCAAGAAAGTGAGTTTCTATGAATTTTGAAAATTTGGAAATTGAAGGTTTTAAAACTCGTAAGGGTAAATGGACATTGTCCATACGAGTTTCAAACCTTCAATTTCCAAATTTTCATTTACTCACACAATTTTTTACTTCTCATTCCAAATTTTTACTTCACAATTTACTTGTCTCTAGATCTTATCCTCATCTAAATCCATTGGTTCCAGTTTAGTTGAAGCTGTCCTAGTGATTACGTGTTATGTATATGTATTTTATTTTATAGAACCGGCTTTTGGCACAGAATTTGTAATCTCCTTGGATTATTCAAGACCTCAAAATAGATATTTCTTCTGGGAGAAACTGTTGCAGAAATTTGCCTTTTATGTGGGTTTTTATGACTGTTGTTAGCATGCTGGGTTCAATAGTTAACTTTTTGTAGTGTTAGGAAAGTTATAATGCCTGAGGCAAGTCAGGTTGCTTTCTAATTCTCAGGAGGTGAGGAAAGTCACCTTTTAAGTTTGGGCTAAGGTTTCTAAGGTTGGTTTTCGCACGTTAACGTTTTTAGGTATAGAAAGACCTGAATAAATCTATAATAATAAAAATCAATTGGATTATTGATTTCTGATTTTTTTTGTTGTGTTCGTAATTGTCAGGACAAGGTTTTTATGAAAGAAAATTTTGGGAAAATCCACTGGAAAAGTCGAAAAAATTGGAAAATCGAAAAATAACGTTTTTGTACGGTTTTTTCGCACGTATCCGATACAGATGGTCTTGTACCGAAAAAAATTAATTTTTTTGCCAGCGCATCAGTTGATTGCCACTTTTTCCCAGCGCATCAGTTGATGAACCAACATGCAACATTTCCAAAAATCACCAATTGCGAACGTACTGCAGACTTGCAAAATAATCGTATGGCGCACAGACGAGGATTAGACGTTCTCGATCGAACGTTGCAAGATTTGCGCAATAATCAGGACCTCTTTGCAGGTACGATGGTTCTGCTAGCCGGCAATTTGCGCCGAACGCTGCCACACATTCCAAGATCAACAACTGCTGATGAAATAAACGCCTGCTTGAAGACATCGAATTTGTGGAGATACGTGAAAACTCACAAATTAACAACGAATATGTGAGTCGCGTTATAAAATGATGAATTGGCGGACGTGTTTTCAAAGCAATTACTAGACATTGGCAATGGAAAATTTAGGTTGTCGCTTCGACTGGCCTCATTTCGTTACCACCTAATTTTTGTCAATTCACAACCTCTAAAGAAGAATTGATCACGAAAGTGTTCCCGAATGTTGGTGCAAATCACAAAAACCATGGTTGCATGGTTGAGCGAACGAGCCATTTTGGCAGCGAGAAATAAGGACGTAGAAAAATTCAAAGTCAAATCGCTGGCCAATTGCATTCGTTTAAGTCGATCGATTCCATTACAGATCCAAATGAAGTCATTAAATATCCAATTGAACGCCTGAATTCATTGTATTTGCCAGGAATGCCGCCGCACAATTTGCAGCTCAAGGTCGGTTTGGTGGTAATCATGTTATGCAACCTGAACCAACCAGAAGTATGCAATGGAACAAGACTCACTGTTAAGAAGCTGCTGAACAACGAGTTTGAAGCAACGATAATCATAGGAAAGTTCAAAGGCCAGGATGTACTGATTCCAATAATACCATTGATTTCAACCGACTTGCCGTTTCAATTTAAGCGTGTTCAATTTCCGGTTCGTCTTGAATTGCTGTGTTTTTCCCATTGGCAGTTGTACGTGGCATGCTCGAGAGTAGGTCATCAGCGCTATCCGTTTTCCCTACGGACAGAAAGACATAAAATATCGTCATTACCAACCGTTACGATGAACGAATTATTAATTGGCTGCCGAGGTTGTGAGATTTGACAGCTCTCGATTCTTTTTAGAAGGGTTATTTAAAGTCACCAGATTATTCTGATAAACCAGCAACAATTGACGCTTTGCGGATTAATTACAGCTATTGATTACAACATTTCGGTAATTCAAAGTAATTTTAATTTCTCCCGTGCGACGCCGGGTAATTCAGGTAGTATTTATTTTTTTTCTTGATTCTATCTTCTTCAAGAGAAGCGTGTGAGTTTTATGACCAGGGAAACAATAAATTATTTCCAGTCCTTTATGTTTATGAGATAAAAATATACTTAAATTGTATTTTATACGTATTTTAGTCTACCGAATGCTGGATGCAAACGCAAATGAAAAATGTGCCAGATTAACCCTAATCGGCATAGCAAGTGGGAGATCTTTCAGTTTCACACTATCCGTTCAGAAATTAGTTAAGGGCTGGTTTTCATTTTGCTGCTATGTTATATCTTCTGCTGTGTCTATAAGAAAATACCTCATTTATTAAGAGTAACTAGTGGACACACAAAATAATTTTTTGTGTAGTCGTTGTTGTAAATTAGTTTCTTCGACATAATTGCCTAAAATGCTTTACTCTAATTACATATAGGCGCTTACCAAACTAATCCAATATTAATACGATTTTTATGGTTATTCAAAAATTTTTCGAACATTAGCCGCTTAATGATTGTGATATGATATTTTCGCGATAGCGATATATAAATGAAAGCCCATTAGGGAGATTAAAAATCAATTTTCACCAAAGTTATAAATTCGTATTCTCGTCGTAAAATGTTATTATGTATCATCAACCAAAATTATTTGTCAATCTTACTGATTGCTGGCTGTTGTTGTCGTTTGATTTTTGTAGTAAAAAAGAATCACAGAAAACGTTCATCGATCAAACTTAAGATTTTCCGGATAAATTTTTTTTTTCAGTACAAACAGTGCGTTTTAAAAGAGCTTTGAAAAATTATGATTGAAAACTATGTTTTTGCTATATATAAAAACGACATAATCCACAACAAAACAACACGAATCGACATACCATACGAAAAAACATGGAAATGTACTTTAATATTTTTTCGGAAAATGAAAATCACGAAACGTTTTAAATATGAGAAAATTGGAAAACTCGATTAAATTTTATATTTTGTTTGTAATTCAAAAAATTTCGTTAACCAACAAAAGTATCAAGATCTTGATGTGAAGTTTATGCAGCCAAAGTTATTTTAAAAACGAAACTTTCTTGATTTTTCATTGTTCGAGTCGTATATACGACATAAAATGTTCTCGTGTACATACAGTAGTTCTAAAAAAGTATATGGTGCATAAATTATGTTACGTGAAATGGGAACGGAAAATTTAAATGAAAACGAAAAAGTTGACTTAAAAGTTTGTGTGGATGTGATGAAAAATGATAGGCATCGTATGTTAATTTTTGTGTTGTGGAATTATCTAGAAAAATATTTTTTTCTGCGAAAGTGCACAAAGTTTGAGACATGTTTTGTATAAGTTAATTATTAATTTAATAATTTGTCTAATTTGTATGTAGATGTTGTGATTAGTTATTGGTCCCACAAACTAATCAAATTAATCTTTGCATGCCTCCCATCTAACATACCCTTCCAGGGCAGCAAAAGCAAACCAAAGATGATTCTTGGTTAGAGCAAACACATTAAACCAAATTCAATATTAGTGTTAATGGCTCCTCACGAAATAATCCGAACTTTGGTCTGCAAACTAAAAAACCCGGAAACTTCAATGAAAATTGGGAAATATTGCAAATTTTCAACTCACAATATACGAGCATCTTTGATTTCGAAAAAAAAATCATCGTTGAAACCAGACCAGTTTCAAAATTTTCATGTTGCGCCATTTAAATTTGTGACGTTTTTTAAGACATTTTCAATGATATGCGGTACTATATTGTACAATAATTAAATAATTAGCAATCATCACCGAATCGGTGGATTTCTGAACTATAACCAATAAACAAACAATTCGCTAACAGCGCCAAAACCGTAGATTTACGAACAAAAGTAAAATCGTTAAAATTGTTGTCTGGTCCAAGACCTTTCAAACGACGTCCACATGAGGATATGGGAAAAAATTAAAACAATTTCATAGTATTGGGTGTTTTTTTTCAATGGTAGATGATTTCCTATGGCAGATACTCGCCTCTTGAGGTAGATATCCAAAAAAAAATTTCTTCCGCATAAGCCTTTCTTAGAGATATTATCAAGGACAATTTTTTCAACTTCAGTCTGTAAGACTAAGTTTTACAAATTATCTTAAAAATTATGAAAGATGACCGAAATCAACAATCATTTTTCTCCACGTTTTGAAGTTCCTTGATCCGTAAGTTGCAAAATAAGTTTTGTACGTCCAGCTGGATATCCCTAAAAATTTCAGATTTAGATAATCGAAGAGCTTTTGCGATTTCTACTTCAAGTGGGCATGTGCCTGCCAGAGGCAATCCCTAACCAAATCCTCCAATATCTCGAAATAGCTTAACATTTTTCCCATTTTCTCGTGTAGTATATCGTCGTAACGTATATACATCTGCAAGCAATACCACTGTGGGTGTGGGTTTATAGTGGGTGATCCATTCAGTACCGCTAACGGAAGTAGAAGCACCTTTACGGAATTAAACAATCCTTTCTTAAGAGTAGTATGGTAATAAAATCGCATATAAAACCGTCCGCTGCAAGTACTTGTGTCCAACGATCAATTGCAATTTCAATGTTGAATATGAAGCCAGTAGGGGTAGATGACCCGTTGAATATACTCCTCGAAAAGCACAGTAATGCCACTAGCCCTAAAAGGAGCACGAAACGTAATATACTATGATACAAACTTACATAGATCGCTGTAAAACGGAAAAGGGATGGCCCAAGAAATGAAAAGCTACTGACAAGTAAGAAATCAAACGTGGACAAATTTAAACCACCGCTAAAAACCCGATTTGAAACGTTTACCGAAATCTATACTGAAAATGCAAATATTCAAGAACAGCTAATCGAAAATACAAGCAACCTTCAACCTACATGCGTAAAACCGCTGCACACAAGGTGGTGTAAGAACCGAACCTTACAACAATTCCATATCTTTTAAGGTTGCATAAAGTAAAAATATGTTTGATCAAAATTCACACGTAAGTTTGTTGTCGATCCGGAGTAATTAAGTATCATCTTTATTTTAAGAAAGATCGATGGTCTTTTGTGAAAAGTGAATAAAAAAGATTACATTAAAATTGGTTTTTAATATCTTTAATATTAAATTCTGTCTCCTCCAATCTAGAAGTTTCGAGTGTTTGCTTCTGTTCAAAGTAAATATTAAAGCGCTGCAATTTTTTCAATCATTATCCCAAATGATAATTTGGCAAAATATCCAGCCACTCACCTGAAGTACGAGCTTCTCCTGCTTAATACAATGATTAAACCAGTTTGGTCGTATGGATGTCCATTATGGCAATCAACCTCAAATTCGAAGAAATTCAGAAATTCAGAAATTTAAAAGATATACAAATGTGTTGACGAATAAAGAAGAAAACGACGGCTTGATAACAAAAAAATTCTGCTCCCGCAGATTTACATAATTACCTTAGTGATTAAGAATTGATAACTTATTGTTATTTTCGTAATTTCGAGTTGACAGATTCAATAAATTAATAAAATAGTATTAAAAAAAATCTGTTTAATGCCATCATTTAATTGAGCCTTATGCAATTTAATCACGCCAATGTGTTTTACCGCAAATTTACAACTCCAATGTGTTTTACCACAATACGTTTTGTGTTTTGTAATCGTGGAAAATTGTTTCTAACCCTTGAATATTTAACCAATAAATCAATCAAATATAAGTTAATATACACTTACATCTTTGTATTATTCACTTCAGTTTGAATAGCGCAGGTACATAACGTACCGGCATTTCAAAAGGTACACTCATTTATTTAAATAATAAATAACTGAACAATTTTCTTCTACCTAGCAGTTCGGTTCGGAAAAATATGTCAATCAATATATCACTAATATTACGGTATTTCATATAACGTATATATTTCTGTTAACTCATCCTCGATGTATGTGAGCCACATTGCAAAAAAGGATTTTCCGTTTTTTTTTTTATATCGATTACAATTTTCACATTCCGATGTTAAATTTAATTTCCTAAAATTTGAGAACAATACGAGTATACAAAACCCAAACAAAAATACATTTGCCTTGTTCATGTCGATCACAATTGATTGGGAATTTTCATTTATTTTTTATGCTCTTTTGAACCAGCAGCCATGTACAATACATGGTACATACAATGTTCGACGAAATAAAGTGGAAAATGTTTTGGAGAATTTTTAGTTATTTTGCGGTATAAATACCTCTCAATGGTTTGGAAAATGTAAGAATTTTATGTATTTATCCAGACAGGATGTGGTCTAATATCTTTACTAGATAAATATTTTTGTATTTAAACATAAATAAATTAAATTTTTATCTTTAATTGCAAAACGTTTTCCATTCCATTTTAAGATTATGACTAAATCGTGTTAATTAGCCAAGATGAGACAATAAAAATTAAACTGGCAATTTACGAAAAATGCGCATCTTTTTTCATGTTAATTTAATTTTTGCTTTTCTATAAGAATTAACAAAGACATTAGAGACAAACCAAATAATTTCCAGGTTACCTCATTACAAAAGGGAAAACGAAAACGTTAGGGCGTAAAACGGGAAATTATTCCACGAAGAAAACGGCAACCAATTCAAGAAAAAAATCCTTAAAATTAATTATCAGCCATACTAACAATAGAGTTTTTATATAATTAAGCCAACGAAATTCATTTCCGCTGCTTCTCAGTTCATAATACGAATACACCGTGCAAAAAATGAGAGAACAGAAGAAAAGAAATTCGTGTATTTATTACGACTAGAAAAATTAAAATTTGTCATATTTTGATGTTTCGTATGAAGGCGTTCGTAAAATTCCGTTTTAAAGAAAGTAGTCATGGTCACGCTGAGCTTCAACATACTTGCTAATTTGAGTTTTTTTTTTCTTAGATCGACGTGATATTATGGATGGACTTATAATTAGATTTTATTAAGCTTTCCTAGTATCTTGGACGAATTCTCTAATTGGAACAAATTGAATATTAATATTTTTTGATCTTTCGAAAATTGATATTACTTTATTTCTAATTAAAAGTGACAGTTTTTTCAGTTAATTTACCAACTGCTATAACTTTGATTCTGAAAGAGCATATGGTGTAAATCGATCATAAAAATGTGTTTGTGTGATGCCTGGTAAATGCGTTATACTAATCGGAGTGAAGCTTATGCCAAAATATACACTGCGGCCAATAAGTCCTATCCACATGCTCGAAATTATCTGAATTTTTGATATTTGAGAGAAAATATCATTGAGTGTAAGAAAGAAATTTTTAAATAACTAAAATTACATATTTAACTTGTCTCCTACGAATCGCACAGAGGTGATCAAGTTATTCTCATGTAGTATTTGATGTTAGAAGCCAATCTCATTTATCCATGTACTAGAAATTCTGTGAATTTTTGGTATTTGAGAGAGAATAACTTTGAGTGTAATATAGAAATTCTTAAACACTTAAAATTATTTAACTTGGCCGCTATGGATCGCAGAGATGTGATCAAGTGATTGTGAAGTAATATTTATGTGAGAAACCAATCTTACTTAACCTCAAGCTCGGAAATTTCTGAGATTTTTGTTATTTGAGAGAGAGTGAATGGAATACAAAAATTCTAAAACATTTGGAATTAGTTGACTCGCCCTCTACGGGTCGCACGGAGGTGTTCGAAGTGGTTCTAAATTAGTATTTGTTGTAAAAAACTAATCTAACGTAGCCACAGGCTCGAAAATATCTGAGATTTTTGTAATTCGAGAGTGAATATCATTGAGTGAAATTCAAAAAATTTTAAACTTTCATAATTATTTAACTCGAACTAATTTAGCGTAACCACATGCTCGAAATTCTCTGAATTTTTGGTATTTGAGATCTTTGAGTGTAATTAAGAAATTCTTAAATTATTAAAATTATTTAACTTGGCCGCTTCGAATTGTAAAGAAGTGATCCAGTGGTTCTGATTTGATGTTAGAAACCAATCTCACTTATGCTCAAGCTCGGAATCCATTGAGATTTTTGTTATTTAAGAGAGAATATTATTGACTGAAGTACGACAATTCATAAACATTTGAAATTATTTAGAGCCCAGCTTCTACAGATCGCACAGAGGTAATCGAAGTGGTTCTGATATTTGATGTAATGAAGAAATCTGATTTAATGCTTGGAAATCTCTTTTGTTATTTGAGAAAAATATCATTGAGCGTAATTCAAAAATTCTTAAGCATTTCGAAGTGGTTCTATATTAGTATTTGATGTAACAACTAATCTAACCTAACTACATGGTTGACAAATCTCTCAGATTTTTGATATTCGATAGAGAATATCGTTGAGTGAAATTCAAAAGTTCCTAAACGAATCGAAGTAGTTCTTCGCTTAATTCACTCAAAACTTTTCCCAGAAAATTCACTCAAAACTTTTCCCGAAAATTAAATGTTTTCTACTTAATAGTGGAGAGTTTTTAAATATTATTATGAAAGATAAATTTTTGAGTATTTTTTCAATTTTAAGTACTTATGGAACAGTGTATATATATTTTATTATTTTTGCCTAAACTTCACTCCGATTTAAAATTAATCAATTATTCTAAATAGGCGATTGTTGAGACTCCAGTAGATTGCTGTGCTACAAGACAACATCAAATATTTTGTACCGGTATTGTAGCTCTACTCTTAGAATACAATACTCTTTATCTCACTTTCTGAGAAAAATAGGTTAATTGGAACGCTTTTTATATGTATACAACACTCAGCGTCGTGTTATAAGACACACATAAAATATGTAATATAAGAAAATGAGTTTTCCATTTTGAAGTTGTTTTTGTAATATTGATAGTGTGAAAATTTAATAATGGAATAAGAACAGCAATCAAATTAATTGACTAAAACACATTTCGAGTTCTTTACGGTTTCATAAGAAACCAAATTTCACCAGTCTAAAACATGTGATATACGAAATAAAAACACAAAATTGTGGTTGGATAGATTAAGGATGTAAAGTGAAGGAAATAACGACTTTAAAAATCCAAACGTTTTAATTTTAGGTAATTCGAAACTTGTTAATCTATACAGAATTTCTGCGAAACATAAAATTTACGACAGAAGAGAATGAAATGCTTAGTAATTACAGCTTTAGATGGTATATCGGTTGCTTTAATCTGAGATAAGATAGATTGGTTAATTTAATTAAGTATTCAAATAAAATTACGACTGTATACTTTTAGCGAATTGTTTTTTGCATTTATATATCTGTTTAAAAAATAAGCTATTTTTTATCCAGTTAATATGAGATTATTACTGGATCGGTTTATAGGATTATTTTTGCTAATGGAAGCACTATTCTCGTAGATATGCCGACTCTTAAAAGATTGTTGATTTTTTAAGTTGTAAGCAGTTGAACGCCAATCCATAGGCGAGAATCTTATGTCCCGAAAATTACGAGAAAACCACAGACAATCATATTAGATTTTTCATTTGAACTAAAAAATGAAAACAAAACAAACTTCTGATAATTCCAATGTCATCGTTGTATCTGTGATTTTTGGTTAAACTGCGTATACGTATACGCAAAAAAAACAAAATATTTTTGATTGTATGTGGCTATTTACAGAAATTGAATTCGCAGTTAAAATTTTTACGTTTACATAGGATGAAATATCTCTTTTAGGTTTTCTCTGGTAAAACGTTTTTCATTGCCTTTCCAAAGAAGCAAACTATTTTCTAGCATTTCAAATTATTAATATTCAGAACAACGAAACTAACCGTTCAATGTTTTAATTTTTGAGAAAGATTTTTATCTACTTGATGGTCATCGAATCCAAGCCGCATGCCATATAACTTTTCAAACGAGATTCTAACGACAAACCTTGTCAAAAGCCTTGGATATATCCAAAGCGATAGCAAAGAAGTCTAGTTGTTGTCCAAGGGCGAGACATTTCATTGCGAAATACGTCAGAAGATCTTGGCAGAGCGGCTTTCACTAGAGCCATACCTTTTTATCTGCTATTATCTTATTAACTTGCAGATACTTCACTACATTTTGGTTAATTAATTTCTCAACAACTTTTGCGACGGCTGACATAATTGATATTATCCTGTATTTGAGGAGTCCGTTTTATCACAACCTAGGTTCCTATTATAGCAACTTGCTTATAAGAAAGGTGAAAATGTTTAGTTAATATTATAGCCAAGTCACTTCAAGGTTCGAACTAGAATTCCATCGGGTCTGATCGGAGTGAAGTTTCTGCTTAAATAACAAAATATACACTCTGATCTATAAGTACTTAGAAATGAAAAACACACAACTTTCATAATAATATCGGACATTTTTTAATAAACACAAATATTTTTTACACTTTAAGTAGCAAACATTTAAGTTTTGTGAAAAGAATTGAGTGAATTTTAAAAAATGAAAATTTTTACAACAAAACACACTGCGAATCGTACAGAGATGATCGAAGTGGTTCTGAACTAGTAATTGATGTAAAAAACAAATCTTATTTACCCACGTGCTCGGAAATCTTTATGATTTTTGTTGTTCGAGACAGAACATCAATGAGTGTAAAATGAAAATTCATAAACATTTGCAATTATTTATCTCGGCCCCTATGGATCGTACAGAGATGATCGAAGTGGTTCTGAACTAGTAATTATTATGAATTTTCATTTTACACTCATTGATATTCTGTCTCGAATAACAAAAGTCTCAGAGATTTCTGAGCATGTGGATAAATAAGATTGGTTTCTTACCTTAGGTACTAGTTCAGAACCACTTCGATTATCTCTGTGCGATACGTAGTGTGTTTTGTTGTAAAAAATTTTCATTTTATAAAATTCACTCAATACTTTTCACAAAACTTAAATGTTTGCATTCTTAAAGTGTAAAAAGTATTTGTGTTTATTAAAATACTAGCTGACCCGGCGAAATTCGTACCGCCTCAAAATAAATAAATGTTGCTTAAAGTTATTATAGCTTAATTAAATTGAGTTTTTTTATTAAGATAAAATGAATTTCTCTCGCTCTCTCTCTTTCTCTCTCTGGCACTATACCCCATCAAGAGATTTGGCCGCTTTAAATGAGGTTTAATAATCATATTTTCATTTCGGATAATGACTAATGAGTGATTAATTCATTGATCCTAAACCAGCCGTGCAATTTTTTCCTTGTCACTACCGGGAATTGAACCCGAGACCTCCGGGGCGGATAAAATGAATACTCCAAATTAGTTAAATTCAATCAAAATGAAATATATTTTAATTACATTGAAATTAATGTAATTCACGTGGCAGCAAGGAATTCGTTTTATTGAATTGATTCGAAATGATTCGCGTAGCATTGTTGCACTACTTTCTTTTAAACTATTTCCTGAGTAGGTTGCAATAGGGTCGATTCCCTTCAGTAAAACATCTTGTGATTTACGACATTTTTTTTTTATTGTCAGGTGCGAGAACGAACAAAGCGGATGGTATGTCGACACGTGAACATGCTACGTACAATTGGCCGTGAGAGAAACATTCATTTTCTAGATTCAGGCCACAAACACTCAAGGATGGGCCTTGTGATTTGTTGATCGTCATGGCGAATGCAAGACGAATCGGAAATTGAATTCGTTTAAACTCGAATGGCATATCGGTTGGGTTAATCAGAATTCTCGGAATGAGAACTTCCTCACCTTTGAACTTTCCTTGAGATTTCTCAAAATAAAACGCGTTCCGTTATATAGTTTTAGTTGATTCAGGTTTCGTAGCATGATGATTCCCGGCAACACACCAACTTTCAGTTGTAAATTGTGCGGGGGCAAGCCAGCCAGATCCAAAGAGTTTAAAAATTCAGTTGGACAGTTGGTTGATTCGTCTTTGTTTGTCACACAGTCGATAGATTTGAAGGAATGAAGTGGACCGACGATTAGATTTTGAATTGTGAAATTTAAGTGATCCCCATTTTTGTTCTTTGCCGCAAGAATTACTCGTTCACACACCCAATTGTGATTTTTGTGGTTAGTAATATTGTTCGGGAACACTTTGTTGATGAGCTCGTCCTTCGTTGAGACAAAATTGCAAAAGTTCTGAGGAAACGAAATCAATCTGTTCGATTCGTCGACCGGAACACGGCCATTACCGATAGTCAGCAATTGCTTGGAGAAATCTTCGGCAGATGAATCGTTTAACCACAGACAATCAAATTAAATTTTTCGTTCGAGCTAAAAAATGAAAACAAAATATATTTCTGACAACTCCAATGTCATCGTTGTATCTGTCATTTTTCGTTAAACTGCGTATACGTTTACGCAAAAAAACAAAATATTTTTGGTTGTTTGCGGCTGTTTACAGAAAATGAACTCGCAGTTTAAATTTTTACGTTTACATAGAATGAAATATCTCTGTTAGGTTGTCTCTGGTTTAACAATGCCACTCGCATGTTTGTCGTCAGCTGAAGTTTCATCACATAGCGCCACGCGCTCCCTTTTGAGTTTTTCCGACTTTTCGTTTTTCCTAAATCACCACTGTATTGAGACGAACAAAATAAAAAAAACAAAATGTACTAAATATATGAGAAAATGAATTTTCTTGATAATTTTTTTTTTGGTGAATTTTTCCAATATTTTAATAGTTATTATGCTATTCGGAACGGAGTCAAATCCAACAAAACAAAGATCATAAAAATCGGTCCAGCCGTTCTTCAGTTATAAATGGTGTAACTAACCCGACTTTGTTTTATATATATAGATTTCAGATATTATTATGAAAGTTCAATTTTTGAGTGTTTTTTCAATTCTTAGTACTTATATGACACAGTGTATTTTTGTTATTTTGGCAGAAACTTCACTCCGATTCGGGTCTGGTAATCTTATTTATGTCCATTTTATTTAGGTTTCTGAAGACAATTCCTTTGGAGATATTATTGAGGTCCATTTTTGAACCAGAATATGGAATTGGTTAGATGCGTAACTTCATCGGATACAACTAAAGTTGAATTCGATGTGAAGGCGGTTACCAGTAGGTTGGCCTCTAATTTTGAATCCACCATCAAACGTCCGCCCATTTTTATGCTGAAACGGGTGTTTAAGAAATATTGGTCAACCGATGCGGCCATCTCTAACAGAAGCCTTGGCAGCTTTGGCAGCTTTGCCGGCTTTTTTTAAAAGATTCTAAAATCATTTCATCTAACAAGGTCTCAACGAAATTGGAAACGAACGACAACAGGTACCGTCGGCAGATATTTTATGTGTTTAGACAGTTTGATGGTTATCAGGTCAGAACTTTCAATTCCAGCCCCAACACGTGCTTTCAAGGAATGGGAGATTGTTGTGAGACAAAGTTTTAATGGACTCGTGCAGATTTGTCGAATTCAAATATGGAATCACTAACAATCTGCGTGACGTCATGCGGGGAGGCAAACCATTTGCAAGGCGCCCAGCACAATTCAAATTTCGATGATTCAATCATTCTTAAGGTGGACATTAGAGTCACTAACTCAACAAATTAATTAACAGTATATATAGGGATATTGGTTGCAGATGTCATCACATTTATCCGACAAACCATCGAAGAAATTCAGGTTTTCTGAATTCCGTCTGAATGGGGAACCTATTAAACTAATTAAGAAAACGAATTTACTAAATGGGAAAATTTTAAGCACACAATTTTGAGCGTACGGTGAGGTATTTAACATGCAGACTCTACGTTGCAACGCGAATGCTTGTTTGAACTGGTAGCGCTTAAAGCATAATTCATTCTCGTTGTGTTATGAAATACTTCTGTTTTCATTAGGACTACTAATACGTCCGGTCTGAGTGATTCGTGATATTGATATTCGTAATTTTTGTTTTTCACGAACCCTCGGTTTAGCGTTTGAATCTAGAATTACCGGGTTCAAATCCCGATGGGTACAAGAAGCAAAAAGGAATCATTCGTCATTCACTGCTTTCGTCGTGCTATGCATTGCTCAGATGGTTCTACGTAAATCGGACCTGTAGCCGTACGTCATCGAATGGGTAACTGCATAAGGTAGGACGTGAAAAGAAAACTGCGTTAGAGTTCGAGGTGCTTAGGTCCCAGAACAGATTATAAAGATGAAAAATAAACTTGAGCGAAATCAAAATCTGAACTTAAATAACAATTACAAAAAGACAAAAGAAATGAAAAAAATAGAAATGGAAACACCTACCCCCGGCATGTCAATATGCCTCATTTACCTGATCTGGGAGCTAGACTAGGATTCAATGGCGTATTCGCAATCATTAATCTGAATATTATAACTGATTAAGTAATCTT
The DNA here is from genome assembly GCA_947310385.1 of Nephrotoma appendiculata. NCBI lineage: Eukaryota > Metazoa > Arthropoda > Insecta > Diptera > Tipulidae > Nephrotoma > Nephrotoma appendiculata. The sequence continues at coordinate 297,640,042 of OX371225.1, forward strand.
AGTAGATCGAAGCCTCATATAGAGGCTCATTAAAATCTTTCACGGATAAATTATCGTTTCTAAATTAGAACACATTTCTATCCTACTTAAATTTGATGAGGAGTGCATTCCCACAAAATATTATTTACAACATAATTTAATGCACTGAGCTTAACTAAAAAAAAATGTGTTCATTCATCAGTTAAACACTCATGAAAAATATTAATAGATCACAAACATTCAGTCCTCCTAGTGAACATTATTGGGACTGAACGTGGGTAGGAGGTAATATCCAGAAGGTAATGACCGAAAGGGCAATGACCAATGAGTAATAACCAGGGGGTAATGGATGAAGGCAATGTACTTGGAGTAATTGGGCACGAGTAATCGCGGTGAGGAGTTATTGTCCAAAGGGTAATGTTGTAATATTCAAGGGGTAAAGTTCCACATCTGCTTGGGATAAAATTAGCCGCCACTTGATGAATGAAGATCGCTACAGAGAAGCTACACATAAAATGAGAGTAGCTGCATAAAATTGCTAATGAAAATACTTCTAATAAAATCATTTGTCGTTTCCAACTATTTTTCTCTCTCCCTCTCGTCTTCTAAACAACTGATTTATTTTGATTCATATCCTGACGCAAACTTTTCCGCTTGGTGCAAAGGTAGGTTAGTGGAAATCAGCTATTACCCATTATACATTTTTCTCGGTAACCTCAAGTATTACTTCGTAGCCGTGGCCATTACACCAGAATTTCATCCATGAAGTTCTTTGCACACGTCTTAAACATTTTATAGTTGTTTTTGATTAACAACGGATTAAATTTAAAATAAAATCGGAAAACGTTTTGTGTCTGTTTTGGAACAGACTATCTTAATCCACAAAACTGCTCCACTAAAATGAACATATGTATATATACACATTTGCGGTTCATATCTATAAAATGATACTTGTGCTTTTGGATCCATTTATCCCCGAAAAAGCAAATGCAATAAAAAAAGGATACCTTTTAGAAAACACAAAATATGGAAATACGAAAGATGAAAATTATTTATGTATTTGATTTTCCTCCATGGTCTCAAATATGGTTAGGTAGAAAACAAATAAGCTGGAAAACGATAATGTGAAATTTTTTATTATGACATTATTGATGATTTTCATTGGAGGGTAAATAGGACAGACGAAAGTATCAAAATGTTGATAGACTTTTGGGTCGGCTGAGCAATATATTTCGTAACACTAATAAAACAGAAGAAACAGAAATAATCATTGTACTGGAATTTCACACATGAGAGAGAATGATTACGATCAAGTCAAGATGTTAAATTGCGGAAAAATTGATAGGACATCCTTAATAATAATTGCAATAGACCGAAACGACCTTGTCGCATATATTTCCTCTTCACGTCTATTACTTTATATATGTACGCACACTTAGTTTAGAGGATATTAAATTATCCCCAAAACTTAATTAGAAACGATCCATATCAAGTTGTGTAAAACGATACCGACACAAAAAATCAAGTGGATATTTTTTTCCAAGAAGACAAAAGAAAGTCAGGAAAATATTATTTAGCAAATACGGCACAGCAGTTATATAAACCGAAATCCTTAATTTTTTTTGTACATTTTCATTCATTTGACATATCAAAGCAATTAATTTTTTCTACTTTTGTCTGTCTGATTAAAACACAGAAGGAGCAAAATACTAGAAAAAATTTAACATTGTGAAAAGGATAAAATTGGAAATAATTTTTCAGGTTTTTTTTGTGACTTAATTAATTTTTGTTCTATTTTTGTAAAACCTGTAACTTTTTGCCTATGTGTTACCTAACTATAATATACCTTTGAAAAACAATTTTGCACTACATCAAAAGACTTAAAAAAATTAATTTTCTTTTGTTTTATGCCTATTTGTTATTTTTCATTATTTTTCCAAGAAATTGCTCCTGAAAAAAAAGATGAAAATCTATTTAATTATGTTACAGGTACATTTTTCTTTTGTAACCCCATTTTAGTAAATCAAACGAATGCTCTGTATTTTGCAGGATGCACCCACCATTAATTATTCAGGAAAGTTCTAGTGCATTCTTTAATTTAATTTACAGCTTTTATTCCGTTTCTCATTTAACGTGGAAAGGACATATTTAGAAAAATATATACTAATAGCGTTTTATGTTTCAGGCCAAATTTGTTTGACCGCCATTTTGTTTAGGATGACATTTGTCATTTCACATTTGATAGTCGTAGAGAGTTGCATCTAACGCCGCAACAACGTGTTGAAATCATTAAAACATTTTATTGTTGCGCCCGCCGTAGTCACGTAATTTTTTCCTCGTATTCACAATTGAAAAACTAGCTAGTTCAATTATGCATACGCGGAGAAAATTACGTAACTTTTTTGGTGTTATTCATGTGCCGAGCAAGATGAATGGGGACCGAAACAAATATTGAACGGTCACAAAAATTAAATAAATTTTGGATTAAAATTTAGTTCAAAAATAGGGGAGAGTCTACGGTTGTGGGCATAGTGTGGTTTTTGACCCATAATTTTCCTTTACGTTCAAATTATTTGGAGTTATGGATATAAATGGGAAGGTAGAGGCCTTAATTAACTGTTTGCTAAAGTAACTACTTCGATTCCGTTCTACTAGAAAAATTTTACGACCAATTTTGCGAAGTCATCTTTTTTGGCAAAAAAAAAAAATCTAACCGGTTGAGGGCACCCTTCGAAAATTCGGTGCAAATGGGAATAGTTCAAAGAAAACGCCAAAAGAATTTCGAGGTTTAGTTATTTTAAAGGCCTCCAGTAGCAAAAACAACAAGAAAAAGGCTAAGTTAGAAAAACAATGCATACATGTGAAATATAGCTTGAATGCAAATTAGCCCACTTTAAATGCAAGGGCTGATCACACTTGTTGCGCTTGATGGAATTTGCATCGGTCAACGTCGATGGCAGCAGCTTCAAACAGATGATGCAGAAGTCGATATCATCATCAGATGCTGAAGAGTTCTTTTCTTTTAAAGCGTATCTTGTAAAATTTACTAAAACTACAAATTATTTGTAAATACAACCATTTCTAACATTTATTTATTGACTTTACAAACATGACAATTTACTTGTAGTATTTGTTAATATTACAATTTCATTGTAAGTTTTACGATTTCTAACATTTACTTGTTGATTTTACAAGAACTGAAAAAAAATTGCAAAAGTGACAATTTATTTGTTCACTTTACAAATTTTACAATAGTCTTAAATTATTTGTAAAATAAACAATTATTACAATTTAAATATTGAAACTACAATAAACAAAAATATTAATTTTAACAATAATTAACGTAAATATTATCATTTTTTGTTGGCTCAAAATCAACCCCGGAAATTGTTGAATTTATCGTTTTTTTTGTAGATTCAATCAATTTTTTCTCTCAGTACGTTTGGCCGTCCGTTTGATAGGTGCCGTTTCTTTCTTTTTTACTCTTCTTCGGATGGGAGACAACTGCTCGCTTAGCGACTTTCTCCTTTAAAGCAGCAAAGCTTCCTAGAGAAGCAAGCAAATTGCTTTGCATCGGTTTAGGACCATGATTGAAGGCTTTTTTGGTGGAACTGCTTGTAGGGGATTAATTTCGTCTATTTTTGAACACGATGTAGATATGGAAGGTTTTGGTGCGGTGACCACTTTCAACTTCATGTACAACATCTGTCCCAAAGAAGACGATTCTATATGCTGCTCCTTTTTGTTAATGCGATCCTCGGAGCCAGCTTCTTCCACATGCCGTTCGACCGCTTGAATAAAATCAAAATCAGAGTCTGGGTGGTATAGATGAATTTCGGATGCCCTGGACCTAGATTTAATGACTTTTGGTTTCAATGCTAGATCAAGAGTCTTACAGACAAGACCATCAATATGACGAATCTCAATAACCTAAAACAACGAGATAAGTATTAAAAATATCAGATCGAGAGAGCAAGGTTGAAGGATCCAAAGACTTACCTTGTTGGCATTATTTTTTACCATACAGAATACCGTGAATTGTAGTAATATGTCTTTATCGGTTCGAAAATAGACACATCTAGTGGCTGTAGTTTGTGACTACAGCAATGTGGCGGGAAGAAACAATATTTACTCTTTTGGCAACCGTGATATCGATAGCTTCAATTGATAGATGTGAATCATGGTTGTCGAGAAGCAACGGCACAGATGAAGCTTACGAAGGTTTTCCGAAATTTATAAAATGGTGCATATAGCGCACAATCCATCACACATGTGCATATATCGCACATCCAGTCAGAACCATAAGCATAACAGGAGTCGTATACTGTTGCCAGCAGCGTTTATGCATAAAGCCATTGTCACCATCGCTCCTCTTTCAGCAGCTTCAAGTTTTCCGACACGTCGCATACCCTTCAAGGCAATCTCCTTGCCAATTTTTATCAGGACCGTTAAAAGCCGCTTTCATCCATGGTGTAGTTGCTTTGAAGTGATGTTTATCCATCAAATGTCTATAGTTATGAAAAAACTGCTCGACATTTGATTTACTAAAGTCTTTCACGCGCTCGTTGTCATTCCAAATCTGCGGATATTCAATTTCAAGTTTCTTAGCAAATTGGTACGCTAATTCACCCAGCTCAGTTGTTGCTGAGACCGTAGTAATGGTTGACGCACTTCAAAATATATTGGACAAGGTCCCTCTCGTGGATCGGTTTGAAAACCTTTAAGTTAATTCCAACTGAGCACAAAATGATGTTGAAAGAAGGAAAGGAAGGGTAAACAAAAACTCACCATATGTGATGGAATCCATTTATTGCATTCACGAACGAAACCCAACATTACAGTATCTTCCACACACGTCAAAAGATCATACATATCTTCCGTTTTATGCAGGTAGCGTTGTAAACTGGCAATCCCATAGGTTTGTGCCGTCGGTTTAATGTGCTTTTTTTAACTAAGCAATCCTTAATTGCACAAACCAGGGCATCAAAATCAATTGAAGCTGATTCAGTTGTCTTCTTCGGGATTGTCATGGCTAAAAATGCCTTAAAATACATTAAAATTTTAATAGAATATGTTATTTCAGCATAAACAATGATATCAGGCAGTTTTCCAATCAAACAGACGTTTTAACCGAAAAATCAGGGTGCGCCCACAACCGGTTGCATTTAATTGCCCACAACCGGAAATGACGACCATTCTCGGAGTAACAAAAAAAATGTGATGCGTCATGATTTTGATATAAATCGATGTGGCATCCCAAATCACAACTTGATAAACAAAGCTCGTCCATTCACTTCAACAACTGAAGACTCTCCCCTATTTAATACAAATTCAGTTAAGAGAAAATTGGTGTTCTTGTGTCATCAAGTCAGCAAAATTTGGCTTGGAGTGCTATAATTTTAATGAACAATTTTCAGAATTTTTCCCATAAACTTTTATAAACCAGGGGCCTAACTATAGAATACGACGGGCTATCGTTTTCAGCGTGCCAAATGATTATATTTTGAGATGCTATTAGGCCGAATCTTATAGATAAACTCGTTTATTTTAATCGAATTGGGACTTTAAAGAGTTTAGGACAACTAAAGTTTCCCTGCCTTGAGTACTATAAATCAAACGGACAATTTTCTTAATTATTCCTAGAAACACCTTTAAACCAGCATGTTAAGTTATTTTGGTCAAATTGGGGGCGGTGTTACGGACAGTCAAATTTGAGTTGGAACACTATATTTCTAACTTATAATATTCGGAATTTTTTCGGGAACCAATCATTGCGGTAGTTGTAACTGGCTGTATAGCCGAGCCACTGATCCTAGATGTTTGGGGAAAGTTCTTCTTTATTAGATCGTTCGTTATTGGATAGTGCTGCTTTATATAGTCAATGACCGCTGATATGTAACTGAACATGAATGTAGATGACAGTTTACACTTGTATTTAAAGATAAGAAGCGAGTCCACTCATTGGTGGTGTAATCTTAAACTTTTCCTTTTGATGACAGCCCACTTTTCTTTCTTCTTGGATGACATTATTGGTATGCATAGAACAGAAGACGAGACTCCAAATTCCACTCTTTGGATTACTGTTAGATTCAAGAATCTGAACCACATCAGTATATTACCTCTTGTGAAAAGAAAAGATTCTCCGAAATAATATTGGACACTTATACCTAAAATACCATTAAACTCTGAATTGTATCATTTTGACCAAGTGGGCACTGTAACGTATCCGATTTGTATGTACCTATGCGTTGGATGCGTTGCAAATCCCGGACCTGTATGTTTACCCTGTATTAGATAACCGGACTCAAATCATTTTATGACTTGTTTTTTTGCCCATAAAATTATATGGTACATACTTTGTTGATGGAATCGGGGCGGTGGATCGAAAGAAACAAATTGAGTTCTTATTTATTTTTGGTGAAGAATACTAGTGTTTAAATATAAATAATTTTTAGTAATGATTGCGAAATAAATTAGTTATTTTTAGCAATAACATTTGTCTACATTTTGATATAATATTTTTTGTGTAAATATAATAATTTTTGTTAATATTGATAATCGTTAGTGTATTGTGACGAGTTAATCGAAAAATACAGTGAGTGAATTCTTTAGTGCACAAATATCCAGTTAGTGATCCCAAAGTGTTAAAACGCGAGAAAAAAAAACAACATATCGGGGATAGTGTTAAGCGGTGATTCGAGATCCCACTAAGTGATTAGGGACATTTGTTTTTGAATTTGTGATTCTTATAATCGCAAAACCGCGTCGTTGTAGGCCTGCATATCGCGCGCTCGTACTGATAAGGTAGCAAGTGGAAGAGGGGCGGTTGGGCACATAACGAACACTAATAAAGAAAAACGTTAAAAATATTGTTATTGTGCAAACAGTGTAGTGCCACGATACGAATTGTATTGTACCGTGTAACGCAAGATTATACGATACAACCTCCGTATAACCACAAGGGGCGAGAAAACGCGGGAGTAAGAAATCACACCACGTGTACCAACCGGACACCTTCAACGGAACCGTTACAGCTAAGTTTTTTTGTTTCATGTTAATTTCTTTTTGTCATATAATTTTTATGGGTAATAGCGTGCAGATAAATGGTCCCTGACGAAGTAAAAAAAAAAAAAAAAAAAAAAAAAGTTTCCTTGTCGTTGCTATTTTACACCCTATAGAATGAACGTAATAATGTCTAGATAAACGGGTTATTGGCGGGAATTGAAACCGTTGGTCGCTGCTAAGTGTTAATTTTTTTTTTCGTGGTATGATGCTAAATTATTTTTTTTAAAAATAAATGCGGTTTACTTTAAATCACTGTTTCACCTGGACTATCATACCCCACCCCCATCGCTCCTGAGTCCGTAGCCGGAATTATGCAACCGCACCAGATCTGGAACAGTGATATTCTGTTAGTCCGCTCAAAGCTAATGCAAGCGGCTACAGCACCTCGGATAAACTAAGAATGGCATGTCAAAGTTAGGTAACAATAAAACCGTTGCCTCCGTATTGAAACAAAAAATTATTTCCCTACTCATGCATTGCTAAAGAAACCTCTAGCTAGAATGATTCATCAAACAGTGTTCAAGTTGTAAGATGGCACAAAGATAGGTAAGCAACCGAGATTGATAAAAATATTCTGGCAAGTTATTGTTTCCGAAGATAACCAACTCTTTTATAATACTTATAGTGGAGAAGGCTTCTCGAGTAACCCATTCTGGAATAAAAATTAACCTCTGTGACATAAGACAAAATAAATCCAACAGAATGGAGTGATGTGAGGTTTCGCGACAACCCTGCCTAAAATCAACAATTTATAGTAGATGGCTTCATAAACTGCATCTACGGCGATGAACCCATTTATTGATGTTGGGAAGATTATTTCAACTCAAAATAATTCCTATCATAAACTTCTACAAGCCCTTCTTAAACGTAATACTGGTACTCTACCCAGGGGGGAGGGGAGGGGGGTTCTTTTTAAATCAAATCTTATTTTGACACGAACAGGTATTTCCCTCTCGAAATATTGACAAAAACACAGTATCATCATTCCCTGGTTCGAAATGAACACACTTACGCTTAATCAATGTTGGGAAATATTTAAAACTTTATCCAAAGAGAGTCCTGTGTTACCGAAGCAATGAGATTTTTTAAAAGAATTTAGAAAAACATGAAACGTGTCTGCTGTGGGGTGCCGTGAAAGAATGAAGTTATGCGGATAATCCACAAACGATTGGCCCAGTTTCTTCAACACCATTGAAATCTACCAAAAACAGGGGTTCACAGGATGGGTTTTTGTCATACTAGTTGAGGCAGCTACTTAAATTAAGTTATATTCCATCCATAACCGGAACTTTGCTCTTGCCAATAAAGGAAAAAAAAATTCGAAAAAATTCTTTGCGTTTGGTTTACTGCATTTAAAAACCCCAAATGACCAAACCCTCAACGTATCATATACGCATCATAAAGCCAGGTATCGAAAATGCATTAAATTTATAAAGCATTTATTGCTTTGCTGGTTTCAAAAAGCTGTCTCTGACATTATAATGAGTTAACAACGAGACTAATTTTGTTGGAAGCACAAACATAATTAGTAAAAGCTAACCGAAAAGCTTTTCAATTCATCTAATAGATTAAAACACACCATATACACTGAAACAAAAATATAATAAAAAGCTCAATTGAAAGTAAACATCGCAGTATTTATGTATAGCTTTTTAAACTGTAACGTAACAACTTTATTACAAATTCCTAAAGTTTATATTGTCGAGTGCATAAACAAAAGAAAAGTTGTGTGCCAAGCTCTCCATAGACACATGCATAAACATTAACTTTGAAAATGAACCCTAGAAAAAACAGAAAATTGAAATTAGAATTTTATAAAAGTAGTCACTTTTATTGGTTTTACACTCTAGCAAGATATGATGTTGATACACTTATGTTATGGCATAAACTCTGAATGCGGTAAAGTTTGGTTTAGGATATGATAAAAACTACTCGTATACTGATATCAACATTTGCCTTCTGTAAAAGTTTGTCAAATTTTTTGTTACATATTCCATGCGGTTTTATTTGGTAGTCACAATATAATTTTTTGAGGATTTAAGTAGAATTCTACATATACCTCATGAATGTTTGTGTAGTGTGTCATTGTGGGTGACACATTTTGGAAATTCAATTGTATTATGAAGGTAAAATTCATTCTATTAATTGGCTGTACTTTTATTTTGCGGCTTATCAATGATCTGGTCTCACAAATAAATGTTCTTAAATTTTAACTAATACAAATGTTAATTTAGCTAAATATACAAATAATATATTTATTCACTAAGCAGCATAATTTACATAATAATGTCTGATGGCCGGTTTCATTAATTCTTTAGATTTCGTGATTAAATTTTATAGGATATTGTAGATTTTATACATATTTGTTAATTGTGAAACAAACGTATGCCATACTCTAAATTCGAATCTTTCGAATTAAATTATTAATTTATTGTTAGCGGTTTCATTTCGAAAAATAAGTTTGTTTTTTTTTTAATTTATTATGGCCCATATTTGACCTTCTTTTGAGCAGAGATGTTTACGCCAAATGTACATAAATATCGAATATAAATATCTACAACTAATTTCTCAATCGAAAAGTGCAACAAGGTCAACCCTTGTTTGAAAATCTAATGTTCACTGCAAAATCTTAAAAAGCTCCTACAGAAGCTGCCACTTCCGGTGCACAAATGTCTGCAACATTTTGTATGGATCTCCCAATTTATGGAAAAAGTTTTAGTATGAAGTTTGATTCCGAATAGTCATCCTTCGAAACTGTAGAGATGCCGAATTTTGGTGAAATAAAGTTGTTTGGTCAAAACTCATCATTCCCGGCAAAATTAAAAAAAACGGAACAAATTTCGTTTGTAACTTAATCTACAATTTTTTTGTTTTAATCGTTTTTCGATCTACACCAAAAAAACTGGTATACGAGAGCCACCATTTCAGGTAAACCGATTTCGAACAGAAACCCCTTGAATCTCACAATTTGTTGAAAAAGCTTAAGTATAAAGTTTCATCCCGATCAGTCGATTTGTCTGTCCTGTAGGTAGGGAACCAACAACATTTCGTCTGTACATCATCACACAAACACCATACGGATAAAAATTTTAATGATTATTATATGCAACCACCGCATAAATTTTTAATTCCCGATATTGTTGAAAATTTAATTTAAAATTTTTTTCTTCCTTATCGTTTTGCTCGTAAATGATATAAATTGTTTTTCAATAAGGACATAACTATTATGTTATTTAAACCACATACAAAACCATTGAAATATTGGGCTGATATGTATTTCTGATGTAGTAGATATGTTAGATTTAACTATAGAATTCGATCTCATTCATATGACCACCGCAAGCACGTTTGCAGTGATCGATTCTTTGGAGCCATTATTAGCATAAACCAACGACTCAACTTATCCCCATAAAAAGAAATTGTAACGGATGGCCTGAGTAACTGAGCTTGCAACTGGTTGCACACCGGAAATTAGGTTAGTGCCTAGCCGGATGGGCTGATCCCGTTAAGTATGAATAGCTTTTAGCTTGCACGTAATACAATTTCTTAATCCAACTGATGGAACGCTTAGAGCAACACCAAGTTTTGTCTTTCCGTTTCAGCCAAAAAAAATGCTCACTCGCATCGCACAAATCTAATTTTAATTAATAAAATTTTATGTTTATTATCACGTATTTTCTATTTACTGTAAATCACTATATCTTTATATACACTACCGTTCAAAAGTGTTTAAGCATTGTCAAAAACAGCATTAAACATATAAAAACTTATTAAAAATGTGAAAATAATGATTTTTTATGTACATACACGCATATATTTAGGGCAATATACTAAATAAATGTCAAAATTAAAACGCTTAATTTAAATTTTGCTTTCATCTATGTGACCTCCGCAGTGCACAGTCTAGGGCCATACAGTTTGTCGTAGAATTGAAGATATTTCTTCTATGATCGAAGACAATTTGAGAAATAAAATTGCTTGGTTTAAATATTTTTCCATTTGTTTTGATGAAACAACCGATATTTCAGCCAGTGTACAATTATCCATTTTCATCCGATTTCAACGTTGCCGAAGAACTACTAAATTTGGTTTCAATGAAAGATTCAACTACTGGGGAAAACATTTTTGAAGCCATAATTACGCAATTGCATTTGTTCAAAGCTGACTTGCAAAATGCAAGGCTTGCTGAATTTGACTTGGTTGTTTTTCTATAGTTGGTTGGGTGTAATTAACAAATTCTTGACGCATCCGTGTACGTCTCTGAGTTAACGTCTAATTAAGGTTTCCTGTACGTTCTTTAAATGGGAATCAACTAAGTATAATAATTATATATTTTAAAAATTCCGATGTACAAATGGTGCGCAAATAATTAAACGTTTTAAAGGCTTGACGAAGTTCCTTCTCTAAAATGGTAACATGACCTTTAAAATTCAATTATCTAAGCCCAAACCAAGATATTTAAAAGGATTTACAACATCAATGGGTAAAAACAACTCGCAGTGCAATCGGATACATTGAATGACAATGAATAGAGTGGAGCGTTGTTTGGAATTGCACCGTTTACAGTAAAATTCATAATTTTCGACATAGTCCTCAAAAAGGTCCAGTCAATTTCGATACTCGCTCTTAATAAGAATTCGTTAAAATAGTAGTACAACAGGGCTATATCATCGACAAAATCGACCATATTGCCATGCAAATTTAGACCGAAAAATTAATTTAAATAAATCAAAAATAATAACGGTTGTAACTCAGAACCTTGTGGAACCCCAATATTTACTAGATGTTCATTGCTATAGACATTATTTACACACCTCTCACACCGATATTGTATAGTTGTGTCAACAAAATATCGTGCGTGATTCACAGTGTCAAATGCTTTTAATATCAATAAATAGCGCAGACACTTTAAAATTTCCATTTGAACCATGAAGTAAAGAATTTAAAAATGGTAACAGAGTTTTTTCAGTTGATGCGTTTGTAATAAATCCAAATTGTGTTCCATCTAAGAAATTAATCATGTCTAGATAATTAATTAGTCGCCCTTTAATAAGATTCTCGAAAATTTTTGAAAATGTATTTACTATATAGCATTGTAATTGACTGATAGTTAAATATTTGGATTTGTAGAAGAAAATTTTTGTCATTTTTAAATTATCTTGAAAGATGTCGATTTTAAATAAATTTACTGGATATTCCGTGTCCATCACACCAGTAGGAACCATATCAACTGGAACCAAACAAACTATGGCACAAGTAGAACGATGCATTGTGCACCATTGTGCACTATACAATTTTTCAGACGGAACCTTATAAATTCTGCAATCTATGATTTTTCGGTAGGAACCTTATAATTCCAGCCAGAACATTATAAATCTAGCCGGAACCAACCTCTACAGCAAAACTAAATATGGCACAAGAAGTACAATATATTGTGCACACCATTGAACACAATTCGGGAGTCTTACTGTAGTTGTGGCAACACGTTACGTAAATGAAATGTATTATACTGAAATAACATTGAAGGTCGAGCCGTTAGAACTACTGGAAAAGCCGAGACTAACACCAATAATCTTCTTGTGCCATAATTGATTCGGCTAAAGTTTACTTTACGTATACATCGAGAAAATCAGGTAGAATATACATCGAGAAAATCAGGTATAAATTATTAAAATTTTTATTCGGATTGTTTATCAACAGTTTTTAGGAGGGCGAGCTAATTTTTTCAGGAAAATTTTTACGTAAAAAAAATGTGTATTATATTATTCAAAACAAGTACAAATGTGTAATTTTTCTAAAAAAATTGATACTAGGATTATATCTAAACAGTTTTTCGAAAGTACAAGTAGTTTTTCCGGGAAAATTTTGCAGTTTTTCCGGAAAATTTTAATATTTTTTCCAAATTTTTTTTACTTAGTTTAAAATTATAAATAAAATTTGACACTTGAAGAATTGTATAAATTCCGGAAAAGCGGGGGTTTCGCAGCCCACATCCTCTAAGGCACTGGTTCTTAACCTTTTCTTAATCGCGGCCCACCAAATCATTTTAATTTTTTTTTGTGGCCCCTATTTTTTTCAATAAGTTTTTGTTAATTAATTAACAAAACCAGTTTTTTTTAAGAGAAATAGATGAATGTGACGAAGGTATGCCATTAACATTTGAAAACGATATCAGCCAAATGGCCGCTACGGCCACGCTTGCAGCACAATATGCTTTTCATGAAATAGTCTATTATTAATGGGGTTGTTTTCTTCATAGTTGAATGGTGTTCAAGTGCTAAAAATTCATGGTTTCGAAATGTTTTGTATGGCAGTATGTATAATGTATGTCCTCGATAACTTCACGAATTGCATCTTTAAGGTCTTGAATCGATTGTGGATCATTGGCATAGACCATTTCGCTGGTCAATTATGATCACCTCTTCGAGTAATAACACGGTCAGGAAACTTCTTGCAAAATTCCGATTGTTTCGTTGCTTGTGTGGCACGTAGCGTCGTCTTGCTGAAAATAAACATCGTCCATATCAACATCTTTCAATTCCGGTCATAAAAAACCATTAATCATAGCTCGGTAGCGCAATCCATTCTCCGTAACAGTTGCACCAATCTCATTTTCAAATAAGTAAAGTCCAATCACACTGCCAGTCCAAAAACCGTACCAAGCAGTGACACGTTGAGGATTGAGAGGCTTTTCAACAATTTTTGGATTTTCTGAGCCCCAAATGCGACAATTTTGCTTATTAACGTAGCCTCTGATGTGAAAATGGGCCTCATAACTGAAAATGATTTTTTGATGAAAATCCGGATCATTTTGATGCATTTGAAGGACCCAATCAGCGAAGATACGACGTTTATGGTGATTGACGGGCTTGAGTTCTTATGTTAACTGAACTTTAAAAGCCTTAAGACCTAAATCTTTATGCAAAATACGGTGTAATGTCGTTTGTGAAATGTCTAATTCTAAAGATCCTCGAAGAATCGACAAACCTGGGTTTTCGTCAACACTACGGGCTGCATCAGCAATATTCTCAGTTGTTCTTGAGCGATGCACACGGTTTCGATTCTTCACATCATTAACTTGTCCCAACAGCTCATGCTTGTCCACCAGTTTCATTATTGCATTATTTTCATTCATTATTGTGAATGCAAATTTTTCACCATTTTTGCGTGTATCGCACCATATTTAGATATGGCTTAATTTTTACTTGTCAAATGTCAAAAGATGACAGGTTCAAAATAGACAGGTGCCCAAATAGCAAGCTATTCAAAATGAAACCTCTTATTGACGATTGGAGCATCAGGAGTAGCACGTAGTGGAAAAATTTAAAACTCAATGAGCTATGCCAATTCGACAATTCGAAAATAATTCAGCTATAGCTGTATTTTGTTGAGAAGAGAATTAGAGTCTAGTTTTGGAATAACCATTGTTTGTATTCTAAATTATCATAGTGAAAGGAAATTGTTCATCATAGTTGGCGAATTTATCAGAAGTAATAAAATTCGGGTTTGAATTATACAAATCAAAAAAATTGAAGGTTTAGACAAGAATCATAATTACTACTGAAAAAGAAGCTAACTATGATGAATTTTTAATTTCCGTTATGACAAATTTAGAAACCAACATAGCTAATTCCAAAACTGGCCTCTAATATTTTAATTCTCAACAAAATACAGCTATTAACTATTTAGTCATAGAACCTGGTCACTGTGACCAAAAAGTGACAAAATATTGCTATAAAAGCTATACTAAAATTTCATTGTTACTTGGGTAGTGACCAATCCTCAAAGAATTATGAAGAACCAAAAAATTGAATTGATTATATCTGTCTTCCACTTTAGATACAATTCTTTGAAAAAAGAAATATTTTTATCTAAATAGTACATTCCAATTGGATTTTTTATTAATTTTGTAAAATGAAGTTCCCAAACAAGCGGCGAACCTGATTTTATAGAATTACTGCAATTTTGATTTTGTTTTTTCGCAATAAAAACTGACCCATTGATGACCAAACTCCAAAATGTGGTGACTAATCCTGACCTAACGATTACCTAACAAAATTTGATAAAAACGGTATGATTTTCTTGCAATGAGGTGCTACCTCGGAAATTTTTTTTTTTTTTTAATTTTCTTTATTTATTTACCGTAGTTTACCATACTTATACTCGTTGGAAAGGAGTACTAAAACATACTTTCACGTACTAAAAATATTATTTCGTCACTGTTTTGATTGATCGATTCAGTTGTGAGTTATAGCGTGTAACGATGGAGGTAAACAAAGAGTTAATTCGTAGTATTTTACAATTTTGCTTCGATAAAGGCGAAAACGCAAGCCAGGCGGCTTAAATTGTGAATAGCATCTATGGTGCCGATACTATCACAGCCAATCTTGTGCAATAACGTCCGAGAATTTCGATATTAAAGGTGCACCACGCACTGAAAAGTCTATTGTCGAAAATGTTAATAAATTCCTAAAAATTATCGAAGTAGACCGCAAGCGAGCTGTCGTAGCATCGCCCAAGAGCTTATTGTATTTATTGGACACAATGTAGCTCATAATTTTAATTTTTTTTATAATTAGGTTGGTCGTCTGCGAATATTTTGCTTAACATTAAAATTTTTTTATCTATTATGGGTGGAATTTGATTGGTGGAAGTGTGATTCTAAATATTCGCACAAAAAATCGCACTCGAATAGTCGCCTTGAAATTGAACACAAATCAGATCAAACCATTTGCATAAAGCAGGCTTCGGGAATAACCTCGATGTTTGGGTGCCGTACGAATTGACTCAAAAAATTAGATGGACTGTATTTCTATCTGGGAATCCTTGGCCAAACGGAACGAAATCGAGCCATTTGTGAAGCGGATGGCAGCTGGTGACAAGAAATGGGTCACATACGACATTGTCAAGCGGAAATAATCATGATTAAAGGGCGGTGAAGAGGCTCAAACGGTGGGCAAATCAGCATTGGCAACCAGGAAGGTTAAGCTGTATGTTTGATGGGATTGGGAGGGAATCATCTACTATGAGCTGCTGTCCAATGATCAAACGCTTAAATTAGACCTCTACTGCCAGAAATTGGACCGGTTAAACAAGCAGCCAGATTTAGCCAATATTAGAGGCGCCGTGTTTCGCCAGGACAACACACGTTTATGATGGCCCACCACAAGCTCCGGGAGCTTTGTTTCACGTTTCACCTTATAGTCCGGAGTTGGTACCAAACGATTTTCATCTCTTTTTATCCATGGCAAACGCTCTTGGTGGTCCCAAGAGAGGCTTGTGAAAACTGATTATCTCAGTTTTTTTTTGATAGTGGTAAAATCAATTGCCTTCTAAATGACAATGAGTTATCGAAAAAAACGGCGCATATTTGAGCCAAAACGAATGATAGTAACCATGTTAAACAAAGCCCCGAAATTAACGTAAAAATAATGGAAATATATTTTCCCAACCTAATACTTCACAATTAGGGGTTACGGTTAGCATATTTGCATTTATTTCGTTTGTACTAACAAAGTTGTATATTGGAAGAAGTAAGAAATAAATAAAAAAAAACTAAATAAGAAAACTTTATCTTCCTTATTTCACTTTTCAATACGATATTCGATTATACATCAATTTTCTTTTTATTATATTCTGAAGGAAATTTTGCAAACTTTGGCAGCAAACAAAGCCCCCCAGCAAACTTCTTACGGACCCCCAGAGGGCCGCGGCCCCCCTGTTAAGAATCACTGCTCTAAGGTATACAACGAATTAAAATTACATTAAAAAAAATTATTTTTTAAAAAGTTGAATTTTTTTAATATTTGTGGCACTAAAATCCTAGCCCAGCTCTACAAACTAAAATGGAAAGTTAACGGTTAGGAAACGACCTGGTTTCGAAATTTCGTCAAATTCAGCTTTGCGCACCGAGCATTATTCCATTGAGCATTATTTTATAGAGTCTCAATCAAATTCTGCATACCATATTAGACAGTAATTGGTTGAGGAGTGGTAAAGCTCCATTGAGCATGGCATAATATGCGCTGTGCAGTATAATTTACTTGATAATTAAACGAATAATCGTTAATTTAAATAATTATGGTTTCAGGAAATTATATTGAAAGGTGTGAAATTGCAGGATGATTAAATTAATAAATGTTTATATTATTTAGGAAGTCGGCAAATATTAATTTAGAATTAGATTTCAGGAAATTTATAGATGTACGTGAAATAGTATTTGTTTGAAATATTAATTGGATGGTTCACAAGCCAAACCGATTAATTCCATTTTTTGATTTTTTTTTTTTAATTTTCATATCAAAGCACTTGATTGGCTTATAACTTTATATACCTATTCAAAACAAATTTATGTAATAATAAGTGTTAACACCACTAAACAACAAAGTTAAAAGTAACTAAAGTTGCAATTTACAAGAAATTTAAAAGGCTGGAGCTACACGAGATTTTAATTTCTGGTTTCAAACTAAAGCTCAAAACAGAACAAGAGCGAAGGCGGCGAGCGAAATCGCCTGTCATATTAGAAAACACGGAAATCATGCAAAACAAACACAACCATCAACGCAGGCGACGACGATTTTTTCGTTGAACAAAATTTAGTTTCTATTTCTATTTTTGTTGCCGACGAAACAATGTTGCCAACTGTTTTTTATATATGTATAAGTTGGCATCAATTAACCGTCATATTATTAACCATTTTTTTTCAATCTAGTAGCCTAATACCACAACGTCATGTGTCAAAAACACAGAAGGTTATGCCGTTTGGTTGTTTTTTTATCGCCATACGCTGACGCTTTTGTTCTGTTAGCTACAGCGATATCGCGGCGATATTTTTTATTTATTCGTCGACGCTTGCCGTCGTCGCTCTTGTTCTGTTTCTAGCTTAAGTCGTAATAGATTTTTTATTGTTAATTTAAACCTTTATATTAAATGAAAACACCTATTTTTTTTGTATTGTTTTATTCTGTTCTCTCGAAAATAAAACTTAAACAAAAATCTATATCTCAAAAATGCCCTTAAATTTTTATATTTTCATAATTTTATTTTCAAAATGACAAAAATAGAAATGAAAATAAAAAAATTTAAGGGCATTTTTGAGAGGTAGATTTTTGTTTAAATTTTATTTTCGAGAGAACAGAATAAAACAATACAAAAAAATTAGGTGTTTTCATTTAATATAAAGGTTTAAATTAACAATAAAAAATCTATTACGGCTTAGTTTGAAACCAGAAATTAAAATCTCGTGTAGCACCAGTCAAAAAAAAATATTTTTGTATTTTCTCATTTTTCTCAACTTCTTATTTTAAGGTCGATTTATATTATCCGTTCCTTTCAGTTCCCGCACGTATCATGTCAGAAAGAAAAACATTGTTACATATGGTATGTTTTCTATATGAGTATTTATATTATCCATTCCGTTCAGTTCCTTTACGTACCGTGTCAGAGAAATATTGTTGAAAAGAATGTTTTGTCTGATGTCTGAACGCGAAAAAATACGACAGAAAAGTTGAGGAAAGTGCAATTCATATACATATATTCCACCAACAAAAATCAAAATAAATTAAATTGCTACTAAAATATTTTTGGATTTTTTGTTATCGTTTAGTCTATACTTAACCAAAGATACGAATATATGCACCATGTGTGAAATAAATTAATAATATTTTTTTATATTCTCTTCATGCCAATCTTATGCTAATGTTTGTCGCCACTAAATTTTTCTTATATGCTCTTTTAAATTATCCCCAATATTTTATAGTTGTTTTAGTCTAATACCCTTGACAGACTAGCGATTAGCTAAGCGCCTTTAATCATTTTTTCGAGTTTATCTCTTAATGTGTCAACTTCGAGATTAGCTAAACGGGTTTTGTTTTAGGTTTAGTAACTAAACCGGTTTAGTGCACTAATCTCTCAATATTTTGGAGTTTATCGCATAAAAATGGGTTTAGCGAGAGCGCCATCTAACAATGAAGGTTAAATATTTATAAATAGAACATGCCATTTAGTGCTGTGATACGTATGTAAATAATGACAGGTTGTAATGTCTTCCGTATTTTAACGGATCTTAGTTAAATGGGAATTCTTAACCCTTTTAGACCTATTGTACATGAGTATGTACAAACTTTTCAAAGAGACGTAGTATTCATGAAATTCATATTTTCTCCTTTATTGCATGTTTGTTTCAGTTTTTCATCTCATTGTCATCATTCTATTACAACAAATTCCCTCAAACTACAAAAATGAGATCAGTATTCAATAAAACATCAAGGTACAATCACGTATTTTTTAGTAGTGAAAGTCCTTTATTTTTTAGACCAATTTTAGTGCAAATAAAAAAAATCCTGGAAAGCCAAATAATGTTTTTTATACATTTAAATATCCAACAATGTATATCCTAAAAACAAATTGTTGATTAAGTCATATTCAAATATGATTTTTCTCATTTTAATATGATGTACATGTAGATGTACAAATATAACCAACGGTCATGTACATCTTCATGTACATTGTATAGAAACGATCTTTTTTCGTACTACGTTTGTTTTTATTTGATGGTTATCACTTATCACTATTAAACTCTGTGTTTGGTTGTAGATGGCTCGTAAATATGTAAACGCATGACGAAATATTGGCCATTCTCTATGAAGACAGTGATAATCCTGATGATGATGAGGAGGGGCAAGCTGAACTAATCTGTTTTTGGGATTACGATAATATTCCGGAACTTTGTAGTAATACAAGTACCAATAAAAGACGTGAAGATGACGAAAACGCTAACACCGACCCGAAAACAGAGGCTGCAACTGTTATTGCAGGAGTATCAAACGAAGGAAATGTTACTGAAATTTCAAGAACAAGCACTGAAATTTCTAATTTCCATCAAAAAAAAAATTTGGGTTTGGTGCAGCAATCATCTACCATTTAATTCAAAGAATTAAAGTGCCGGTACACAAACTGTATTTCGATAATTTTTTTACAACTTACAATTTATTGTAAATATTAAAAAATAGTGGGATTTATGGAATTCGGACCGCTCGAATTAACCGATTATTAACCGAATTCACAAGCCAGATTTTCGGAAGACCGAAAATTAAATAAAGGACTGCGGTTATTTAGAGCAATGTGTCAGCAAGTATGACAAAATTATTGTGGTCATAAAAAACCTGTTTATCTGGCATCCAATTTTATGGGAAAGGGTGATATAAACACAATAAAAAAATGGAGCGCATCCCTAAAGCGATATGGTAGCGATATGTTTCACAACCGGAAATTGCACATTTATATATCAGCGGTATGGGAGGAGTTGATCTTTCAGATCAACTAATCCAATATTATAGGACGTTTATCAGATCCAAAAAATTTCCATTGCGAGTAATGGTGCATTTTTAAGATTTTGCGATCAAAACAAGTTGGATTGAGTATAAACTACGTACATGCAAAAATAAAACATACCAGCTAAAGACATATAGATTTGTTGGAATTCCGGTTACATGTGTGATTCTTTCTGGTGAATTCTTTCACCAATTCACGAAAACGAGGGCGTCCTCCAGCGTTTATTAGCAATACCAGATTTCCATCTCATTCAAGAAGAATTCAGGACGGAATTCGTTCAATCTCGGATATTTGGTATGATAATTGATCATTTTCCTGAATTTATTGCAAATAAAAAGGCAACTAGATGCAAGTTTGAAAGCTGTGCGATTCGCACGTAACTGTGGAAAATGTTCTATACATCTTTACTAAGAGAGAGCAACTGTTTTTAAAATTCCATAATAAATTAAAGTGATTTTAAAAACTGTGAGACTGAAATATTAAAATTTTTATTTATTGGATGTTACTTTATTTATATTATTTTTTTGTATTTTTTATATTATTAGTTACTTCTGCTAGAAGCAATATTTACGAGTATGTATTTTTAATTATTTTTGCATTTTAAATACTTGATAAATAATTAATTTGAAAAAATAAGTTTATAAACTTTTTCCTTAATACAAAATTAGTTACTCTTGGCTCGATTTGTACATGAGCGTGTACATTAGGTAAAACCTACCCTGACTTAAGTTTTAAATTTTTTTCCTTATTTTTACTTAAAACGGTACCCAAGCAACCCAAAACATGTCACAAGAAAAATCTATTTGACCCAGTTTTAAATCAGGACTCAAAGGGTTAAAAAAGAGCATAATAATTTGATAACACAGAAATTATATAACATATTAATTATTTGTTTTTGATAACATTAATTATTTTATTATTATTGTTACGATTTTGCCTTGTCACTCAAGGTTCGAATCACTGGATTGTGAATAAATACAACTGCTTCAAATTTGAACTCACACAAATTTATTTACACAACACAATAATTATACAACACAAAATTAACAATTAATTATTACAATTATAAGACACTTTTTAATTATCATTTTAATAATCGATTTAATAATCACTTTAATAATCTTTCTATTTAACTTTCACTGTATCACGTTTAAAATAAGACTCAGCATTCCACATTAATGTACGCCTTTATATACAATACAAAAATATTTGTTTCTAGAATAATCCTAAATGCACATCAAGAATTGAGCAAAAATGTTAGGATAGAAATGACGCCTAAATGTTGAGTATAAATCATAAATGCAATTGAACAATTAATGAAATTAACTTATTCTATTCTAGTCTAGGTGTCACCGTAACATTATTATAGTTAGTGTGATTTTTCTGAACAAAACAAAATTAAATTGTATGCACAAATGTGTATACTGGTCGTCAATTTAAACATAATTCTATTCTGACACATTCGTTTCTCGTAATCAAAATTTAATCAATTGTGTATCCCTTTCCTGACCCGCATACACAATTGTGTATGTAAATTTTGATTACGACAAACGAAGATGTCAAACATAGAATTTGGTGGTAATTGAAGATCAGTGTACACATGTGTGTAAACCAGTTAATTTTGTTTTTTTTCTCCGAAAAATAACAGTAACTATAATAATGATAAAATAATTATGTAATATGTTATCAAGAACAAATAAATTATTTGTTATATAATTAATTTATTAACAAATTATTATGCTTTTAACAAAAAGAATTCCGATTTAACTAAGATCCGTTGAAATACGGAAGACATTACAACCTGTCAAAATTTATATACACATTTGTGTATGGTGCACTTAAATTGAACAAAAAAAACATTTTTTTTTTGAACTCGAAAGGGGTATACGGGCCGGGCAAGGTTATATCCCTTTTCCTGCTAGCGATCACAATTGTGTTGGTAACGAAAATTAATCCTGTCAAAAATGATTTTTGTATGTGATATGGACTAACACACACATTTATGCTTTCCTGTTACCGTAGAGTGCGTATTATAATACCACGGCAAATAAAAGCTGTGTTTTTTTTAAACAATCGAGTAGAGTTCGCGATAGCTATTTTCAAATTGGTCCAAATTAAAATTAAAAATTTAATTTTTTTTAAAGTAAATAATTTTGATTTAATATAAATCTATGTACATATAACCAAAAAATGCATCATAAAAGTTGTATGGTTTTCTTGTAATATCGTTGTTCTGTATAGTTCTGTCAATGACATTTGTTTAATACCGATTCCGGACAAACATAGCGTTACCGTATTTTATTATTGAAACAGGGTTTGCTAAGCCTCATAGTGTGTCAACCTAATTGGTTCTGTAGTAGATTAACTAAACTAGTTTAGATAAACGCGTTTAGCTAAACCCTAGTCCTCTCTCTCTCTCTCTCTGGCACTATATCCCATCAAGGGATTTGGCCGCCTCACATGAGGTTTCGTAATCATATTTTCATTTCGGATAATGAGTGATTAATTCATTGATCCTAAACCAGCCGTGAATTTTTTTTCCTTGTCACCGCCGGGAATCGAACCCGGGACCTCCGGTCACTGGAGCAAGCATGCTAACCACTTTGCCACCGGGGCGGCCAACCCTAGTCCTCAAGGGTATAATAAACTATAAAATATATGTGTTCATGTTTTCTATTGGATTTGTTTTAAATTTGTTTCTTGTTATTTAACGTTTATACAAGGTGCTTGGTGTGTGGAACGGTAAAATTTTATGGCAGATAGGGTGGTTCATTTGGAAGCTTTTATTCTATGGAACAGATTTCCAAAGTGTCACGGTAACTGAGATGATATTTTTAAGTTTCTTTTAAATTATCCAAAATCTCGCCTTTAAATGGTCATAACTTTTTTGTTTGTAGTCGTAAAGGCTTGAAATAACTTTTATTGCATTCTGGAATGTGATTTTATTCTAAATAAATCATTATTTAATACAATTGGTTTAAGAAAAATGACTATGGCCTTCCAAATCCTAAAAAATGTTTAAAAGTATGGAAAATGTCTACCTTCTAAATTCATTCAAAAAACTAGAGGTGATTTTGAAATCAGCTTTGTTTTAATTCTCTAGTTTATGCTCTTTCCAATGGTATGCTATTTGTCATAGAAATCCTTCACTTTGTTGTCAAAATAAAAGATACTATTTTGTCGGGGTTAGGTTTAAGAAGGTATTTTCTTAAGTTATTGATAAATAAACTTTATTTCCCAAACTTGCATACACAAAAATCAAATTGCTACTAAAGCATTTTGGATTTTTATAAGTTATCTTTTACTTTATACGTAATCAAAAAATACGAATATATACGATAATTAAACGATGAAAGTGTCTGAACTGATAGTATAAATTGATGGTGTCTGAACACGGTAGGTGCAGGAACTGAACGGAACGGATAATATAAATATGATTGTTGATTATATAGATTATAATTGTGTTACTAACTATCAGCTTTATGTAAATGTCTGTAACCGGGCTGATTCAATCAATCGATTTTGTTAAAAGCCGAAAAGCATTAATTTTGAATTAAATTTCACGAAATTTTCAGATGTATGTGAAATAATATTTTTTTTTCTTAGGTTGCTAATTTAAAGAAGCAATTATTGAAGACCAATACCATACTTATCCATTAAACCAAGTAGATTAGAATTGTGTTATTCCATACGATCGCTAGATGTCTGAAACCGGGTCGTTCTGTCCCAAAAAAATGCCTTTCCTATCCTTCCTATTGTTATCTGTAAACAGTCTGTAGGGATAGGCCCCGCGTTGTCTGGGGCTCTTGTCAAGTACTTGGTCTTACAGTCCAATCATTCAACCAATTTGTGGCACTATTAGAGGGAACGATAAGAGCGATAAAAACTCTTTGATCTGTATCTGCAAGGTTGACGAAGCAATTATGATTATTAATAAAAAAAATAAAAAAAACTATGAAAAAATAAAACAAGCGAAAGGAAAATAATCCAGCAATTAAAAATTTTAAAAATTTATACTCCTTACCTGATTTACTCTATGTATACGTAAAGTAAAATTACGCCGTTGATTTTGCTGTATATGGTTCTAACCGGCTTTTTAGGCTTCCTGCTAAAACTGTAAGGTTTCGGCTGAAAAATCATATACCGCACAATCAAGCACAATCTATTGTGCTTATTGTGTCATATTTACTTTCACTGTAGAGGATATGGTTTTGGCTGGTTTTATAGGTCCCGGCTGGAAATATAAAGTTTCGGCTGGAAATATGAGGTTCTGGCTGAAAAAACAATTAGGTAGTGCTCAATAACGCAGAATACAATGTGCTTCCTATGTCATAGTTAGTATGGTTGAAGTATAGTTCAAGCTGGCTTTTAAGGTTTCGGCTCATTATTAAATCGTATCGTATACACAATAAATTGTATATCATTATATCGTTAAGTCCAAAATGATATACAATTTATTGTGTTTCTTGTGTCATAGTTAGTTTGGCTGTAAAGCGAATAATTCCGGCTGGCTTTATAATGTTTCGCACAATGATGCGCAATACATTGTGCTTGTTGGTTTGACTGTAGTATGGTTCGAGCAGACTTTATAAGGTTTTGCCTGGAATTATAAGTCACATTCTCAAAAATCCATAGAGTGCCCAATAAATGATAATAAATTGTGCTTCTTGTGTTATACGTAGTTTGGCTGTAGGAGGTACGATCCGTTGTTTCAAAATCAATATTTTCTTAACTTTTACGAAGAATTTTATAAGGAATTTTAGTAAAGTGGTCATAAAGGCAAGAGAATAAATAACAGGTTCTGAATTCTGATAAATTCCTTTTGAAAAATTATTAAAATTTTTAAGAATTTTTTTAATTTTGATTTATTATACAAAAATATTGTGCGGAGAAAATCATATAGATCATAAATATTAATTGCCTAAATTAATTTTCTCATTATTTTTCTATTGTTTAACAAAAGTTTTATCGGATGGAAAAACGAAGTCGGCATTAAAACGTTATACACGCACACTACTTTGTTTTGAATTTTCAGCTTTTTAATTACTCGTATTTATTGGAAGTTTAATTTTACAATTTAATAATTAAATTTTTAGAAATTTATAAAGAAAAATCTCAAGTAAAGACAAAAATCATTTTTTATCGAGCAGATGTGGCGCCCAAAAATACACAAACCATCTGCTTAAACCACTTTCGATTATTTGTTAATATCAACAAATAGAGAATCGTAAGAAACAGTTGTTAATAAGTTAATGGTAGCATTGGTACGTTGTCCTATTGTTTATATTTAACCAATGCGTACTATACTGTAGTAGAAAACGTGCTCAAAATAAAATTTCTAAAAACTTTTTTGTAAATTACGATTCTCAAACAAATACGCAGAAGTACACAACATTTGTTTGACCTTTTCACAATGTGAGTAAAACAATTCGGTGCCATATGAAATTGTGGAATGGGAGTTTTTGGAATGGATTTTTGTGATTGTGAAAACTTTTAAAGTAAATATAAGAAAATAATTGAATTGTTGATTTGGCGACAAGAATTCTGATTGATTCTCCAAACAGATTTCAAGTGAAATGTGTCATTTCAAATGTTGGTTAGCTACACACGTGTCTTTGTACAGCGTAAATTGATACTAATGAATTCATTAGATTGGCTAAAGCAATAAATTTGTAATGTTTTGCTTCTAAATAATTTTTTCTCCAGTCATAAGCCTGAGAAACAATGACGTCAAATATATCAACACTGAAAATTGTCTAATAATAAAATTTAATGGCGTACTAGTACCATAAAACAAACAATATGAAGGAAAATCTCCGCGTATTTATGTACATAAGAAAATGTAAATGAAAATTAAATTTTCGTTTCCTGCGCTTTATTTTGTAGTTGTTTGCGTTTGTAAATCTCAAAACAAATTAAATAAACTTCAATTAATTCAGATGAAATTGGAAAGAAAAGATGTACGAGTAACGAAGTTGAGACCGACACCTATCAAGTCTTGATCTTGATTAGAAATGTTTAATTGCCGTTTGTTTCTCGTTAATAGTGTCCCATAGTTTTGCTTGAAAAAGTATAACTGCGTTAAATAATATGTCGTTCAAGTCATTTCTCGAACTGCCCTTGGGGTTATGCGAATGTCCCTTGGAATTTAAAATAACTTAGGTAATTTAAGAATTACTATAATTACTATATTACTATAGATTGAAATAATTGATGAGCATTATAAAACAAATCAGAGAACAATCGATCCGATGAAAATATGTGAAAAATGCAAAATTATAAATGTAAGAATGGTTAAACTTAACATCAGGAATTTTATAAACAGGAATTTTATAAAAATTAATAAACTAAAAGAGAACAAGAGAGAAAATTAGTAAACGCATATAAAGTTACTCCAAACTATATTATAAATAGTGGCCTACACATTTTTATTGTCAAAATGACAGTCTGGTACTACACCAAAAAACCCATAAAATATACTGTTACTCTCAATTTATTATATTATACAAAAAATAGTTTTCCCGGTATGTTATATTTTGTCTTTACAGTACAGCAACAAGCAAATAAACAAGCATTTCCTGAAAAACAATTGAAAAATGATAACAAAATATTCATGTACTTACATCCTTATCACCTATTCGCTCAACTTTACAATGCAAAAATCCTGTTTGGCCAAATGTAAATGTTACATTACGTTGTACATCGAAATCAAAATACGGTTGAAAATGGGCTGGTGAATATTCTGTGGCTGTAGGTAGAATAATGCTGGCTGTTACTTTTGGTTTGCGGACCCCAGGAAGAAGATGATACATGAAAAATAAAATAAAAATACAATTTTGAATAAAATTATTTTCATGAAAATAAATTTTATATTTTATAACAACACACAGACACGAATAAAGTACATTCTGTCTAATGCCAAATAGAAATGAGAACATATGTATGTACCTATATGGAAAATACCTATATACTTTACAAACCATTAAATTTTGAAACGTTTTTTTTTTTGAAAAACAAACAGTTACTAAGTTCAAAATTGATCCGATTTCACTGATTTAATTTAAATTGGAGCTTGCCTGCCTGTTTTCCGGAAAATTTTTATTTTCCCGATGGGATTTTAAAAATATATTTTTGTGAGTTAGTTACATTATGAAATAAAATATTAATTTTAATAGCAATTTGCATTTCACAAACAGTTATTTGAATTTATATACGGAAAACAGATTTCCAGTTTGACGTATTTGGAAAAATTTGTTAAAACGTTTTTGTGAAAGCTATTTTGAATGGTATTGTAATGTAAACTAAAAATCAATATATTGAAAACAGATTAAACGGATTTAAATAAATAGACGTACAATTGGTGAAAATCGATTTTCAATAACAATATTGAATACTATACAAATAATAATTTTAGTCTTAGTCTTTAGTAACATATAGTATATTGTTTTGATACCAATTACGAGCAAGTATTAGAACCCCCCACTCCCGGGAGTATTAAAGACGGATTTTTGTCCTTAGTTTCGAACCCTAATTTTGGCAGCAATTCTGAGAAACTTGTGTCTTTGTTTTTAATGGTTTGTATCACGGTTTATTGTTCTTGATATATTTTGACGAACATTGTTGTAAGCATATATAGTGCCAATAACCCCATTGATGAGTTAAATTCACTGCATAATAGAAACCACATTCAAAATTAACGACAGGGATGAGCAAGGTAGATTATTACACAATGCAATATACGTGGTTTGAGCCTCTGACGTTGACAATGTAGACAACATCGAAAACCTAGGAAAATAAATTAAAATCCCAAATTTCTCATTATTTCTCATTATTTTCTGTTAAAGTTGCTGTTTCGTTATTGGGTGATTATTTTATTATCCTAGGGGCTAAATAAGATTACATTTTAATACTAAATCACATAAATTATTCATCAGTATATGGATCGACTCCAACTCTGACCTAAACTAAATGGACGAACACAGATGTTTTTTACTCAGTTCTATTCGAAATTATAAAGTAAGATGCACACTACTGAAATATGTAAGTGTAAATTGCATTAACAATTTCTTGAAACTAATTTAAAATCTAAAATTTATTTTGCGATCTCTTATCAATTAAATATTTTATTTATCACGATGGAAGATTCCTATCTCTCTCTACTTAACAATCTACAGTTTTGATGTTTTCGTTATGATTTTTTCATACATCGCCAATTGTCACATTAAATTTCTCATTACGGAGTTTTAAAAATCTTGTCAATACAATTTTAAATATCGAGAATATCGCATTAAAAATATGGACATACTTAGCTTTTATACAGCCTTGCCCAAAAGTATTGCGCGCCCTATAAATTTACGGCGTACACGATAAGTTTAGCAGAAAACAACCCCTTTTCAAAGTATTGTGTACACATTCATGTGACCTAGTCCGCTTTTGGTGTTTTGATTTGTTAAATTTAGTGATATTTTTGCAATATGCCGAAACAAAAAGAGTCAAGTTTAGAACAGAGTGTGCAGATACAGCTTCTGCATGAGCAAGGGAAATCACAATTAGAGGTTTCTCAAACTGTGAAATGTTCACGCCGATCTGTGCAATATACTATTGAGCGGTTGACCGCTAGTGGATCACACAGTAATAGGTACAGAACCGGGCGCAAACGCATCACCACATACCGTGACGGCCAAAAGTTAATGAGAGAAGCTTTAAAAAATAGGAAAAAAAACCTCTTCAATCCTCGCTGCTGAGTTTTCAGTAGAAATTAAGAAACCAGTCTGTGCTCGCACCACACTCAGAGAAAAACTTGGGTCAAAAGAAACAAAAATCTGTGTCTGTTTTGCAAAAAATCTTGGTGATTTTCGATCAACCAAACCTCTTAGTTAAAAAAACGAACAAGATCTTATTTGAATAAGAGAATAATAATTTAATTTTAAATAACCAAATCGCGGTTATTTAATTTTTAACTTAGTAAATTTAACCAAAAACATATGGTTATTTTAATGGATATAAGTGGAAAAAAATTGGTAACAGTGGCCAACTATTTTGTAAAATCAACCAAGGATAAAAAATTATTTTACTAATGACTTGTTAATTCTACCAAATTTTCTTAGTAAATGTAACCAAATTGGAGGTTAATGTTGAAAACGTTTTAGGTTGAAATAAACAATTATTTGTTAACATTGACGAAATTCTTTTTAAAACACACAAAATAGTCTAGTAAGTAAAACTTTATATTAGTAAATATAACTTAATGTTCTGATAAAATTGATTTTTTACCAAGACGTTGGAAGTTTGGTTTCAAACTAATGAAACATTGAATTCTTTATCTTAAAAGATTCGGTCGTCTCATCAGACTGCAGTAACCTACAAAAATATTGAAAATACTTAAAACTTACATTTAAAGTATAATCTCAATGCATTAGCGAATTTTAATGATTCGCTACGCAATTGTCAACCCCTTCGTTAATATTGTAATTTTTAACAAGTCTTAGTTTATATGACAAAACTTATAGGTCAAAATTGCCCCAACACACGGTGGGGGCAGCATAATGGTCTGGGGCTGCATGACTTATTCTGGAGTTGGCGAAATGTTCGTGTGTGAGGGCCACATGAACTTTTCAAAATACATAAACGTCCCAGAATCTGCGTTGCTGCTCTCATTTTTAACACTTTTTCGCGATACAAACATGGATGGCGATAAGTTCTAGCAGGATAACGCGCCATGTTTAAATCTTCCCGCACAATGGCATTGTTTCGAGAAAATGGCATTGAGGTTCTGGAATGGCCTGCCAAGTCCCCGGATCTGAACCCCATAAAACATTCAGGTAGTTTATTAAAACACAGTGTCAAGCGCTACACAATAAATAACAAAGAGGACCTAAAACACTGTCTGCTCCAATAATGGAGGGCCATACGTCCTGCAGAATGTAAAAAACTTTTAAGCTCTCTACCCAAAAGCATTTCTGCCGTAATTAAGGCAAAGGGTGGACCTACAAAATATTAATTTAATATAAAAAAATAATAATGTGAACCTATAAAATTGTTTCTTTTTATTTCAAATTGATACTCCCAAAAAATTGTAAAAATTGTAATATCATGGGTGCTCAATACTTTTGACCAAGACTGTAGATATTATGAATTCTATAAACTCCTTCTCAGTTGGTAAGTTCACTCCCCTCTTGAATCACCTTCTCAACGAAGTAATAATCAAATACTAATATTTTCTCGGCAAATATTTGACTCCGATATGCCGTATAAAATTACGATTATTTCGTTTATTTTAGTTTTATCATGTTTAATTAGCTTGACATTTTTTAAGAAAAAATAAATCGGATACCATAGAAATACCAATGAACGGGGAACTATTAGATAGAAACTCTGCTGTTTTTGGTCAAATTGAACTTTATTTAAAAAATAATTGTTGCAAAGATTAATTATCGAAATATTCACCATTACTATCTACGGTAACCGCTGGTCTTTGAAATATGATGACATCGATCTGAATAAGTGCGGTAATTAGAAGAAGCCCACTGGAGATTACGCCGCTTGCTGTGAAATTTTGCACCCTAAGGAGAAGATAAGTTCCTGGGTTGATTTTGCTGTTGGTGGACGAGCATTTTCATGTAACAATATCATTTTCCGCCTTCCTTGGCCCGTAAATGGTCTTTTTTCCTGTAACATTTTGACCCAAGGATGGGTCGAAAAAACTATGTATTGATTTCAGGCAGTTGAGCGAAGCTATAAGAAAACCAGATAGATTTAATATAAGGAGCAACGGTTTTCTCAACTTTAGATCTAAGAAATGGGGTTTTCCATGAACCTATTGTACAAGGTACGAGTAGCTTAAAATATACTGCTTTCATAGCACCGTTTTTTCATTATGAATTCCAAAAGACACCATTTGGGTTTTGAAACTCTGAATAATTTTAAAGATTTAGTCGTACCGGCAATAAATGGGTGGGAAGGTTTGGTGAATCTGACAGAAGTATTGAAGATAGCTGTAGAGAATGGTCTGCAAATAAAGTGTAAGAAGTGTCAGTTTTTATCCAAGTCCATCCAATATCTTGGATACGAAATAAATGATGGGAAAAAAAACATCAACAAGAAAAATCAAACATCAATCACTTAAGCCGAGTTCATTGTTGTATTCATTCCGTTCGTTCCGTTCGTTGTGTTTTTTTGTAAACCAATAGGATTTATCGCAAATGACGTTTTATTTCTTTAGTATTTTTTTCATCATGTTGATCTATCTTCAACTTTTTTACCGAAGGAACATGGCAAGAAAGAGACGACATGATATATAATACTAAAAACAAACAGACACTTTTTCGATATTTTTATTTTGTAGTCAAGTACGTTGTTCATTTTGTCATTTCGGCGATAGGTGAAACAAAATTGTTCTGTAATTTTTTCATCAACAATGAACCCAAAAAATAATACTGCAGAAAAAATACCGAACGAAAGGAATGGAACGAACACAACGAACTACAACAATGAATCCGCCTTAAATTTCTAGAATCCAAGAATGCAGTCAAAATTCAGAGTTTCTTAGGATTGACGAGGTATTTTCGAAAATTCGTAGACAATTCTAAAATAATCGCAAAACCATTGTTCTGCTTCGAATTATTAAAGTGTATTTTATCCAGTGAACCAATATATCTCACAATTTAGTCCTCTGCGACCGAGACGGAACCACATACCAATGCCTGTAGGATTGGTCTTGGCACAATCTTATTACAAAAAGACGATGAGCGTAAAGAATTTTAATCCAGTGTTCCTCTATAGCAAAACAAATTTCTTCATCCGCTGAGGAAAATTACAATAGCTATATGAATTGAAAGGGAAGTCTTAGCGATCGTAGAAGCATTAAAAAACTTCAGGTAGGGTTAAGGCGATGATTCATGTAGAAATTTTATCTGACTAAATAATAATCGCTCTGATTGGTTAATTTTTTATTTGTCTTATACGATAAAAACAAAATTCGCACACACGATACATATGTATAAAATTTTGTCGTATGGGTAAATTTTGACATAACCTAAAAAGCTCTTTTATTTTTGTTCTTAAAACTCACTATGCGAATTCATTTTTCAAAATATTTCATTATATTTCCTTAATCATTTATTTTATAATTGGGGCGCTCAATAAAATAATATAAGTAAAAGGGTATGAAAAGGTAAATTAGGGATGGCAAGGACGCAAGTGGCTTTTACATTATATAGTTTTTTTTTAATTTTATTATCTATATATATAAAAGAAAAGTATGTATGTAACTATGTTTGTTCCGCAAAAACTTTTGAACCACAGAAGCGATTGCTCCCAAATTTTGTACGAATACTTTTCAGCAGCCAAGAAAAAACATTGTTGGGCTTAGTGTCCAAAAAATATTACCCCCCAATTTTACACGAAAACTTTTTAGCAGCTGAGAAAAAACATAGGAGGTTTTTTGATCAAAAAATGTTGCACCTTCCCCATGATCACCTGTAAGCAGGATCTTTAAATATATGAAAACATTTGATCCACCCTAGCGATTGCTCCCAAATTTTGCACCAATAATTTTTAGTAGCCGAGAAAAAACATAGGGGCGTAGTGATCAAAAAATGTTACACCTCCCTCAACTGTAAACAGAAATTTACAATTTATGAAAACTTTGATCCACCAGAGCGATTGCTTCCAAATTTTGCACGAAAACTTTTTAGCAACCGAGAAAAAACATAGTGGGTTTAGTAATAAAAAAATGTTGACCCTTCAGCATTGCTCACCTGTAAGGAGGAATTTATAATATATGATAACTTTTGGTCCACTGGAGCGATTGCTCTCAAATTGTGAACGAATACTTTTCAGTAGCTGAGGAAAAACATAGGGGGTTTAATGACCAAAAAACGTTACCACACCCCTACTTGTAAGGAGGAATTTACAATACGACATAACTTTTGGTCCACTGGAGCGATTGCTCTCAAATTGTGAACGAATACTTTTCAGTAGCTGAGGAAAAACATAGGGGGTTTAATGACCAAAAAACGTTACCACACCCCTACTTGTAAGGAGGAATTTACAATACGACAACTTTTGATGAACTGGTGCGGTTGGTCCCAAATTTTGAAAAAATACATTTTAGTAGTCGAGAAAAAACATAAGGGGCATAGTGATAAAACATATCATACCGCTTCCTCATGCTCACCTTTAAGCAGAAATTACAATATATGAAAACCTTTGATCCACTCGACCGACCGCTCCCAAATTTTGCACCAATATTATTTAGTAGCCGAGAAAAACCTAGAGGTTTAGTGATCAAAAAATGTTATACCTTCTCCATGCTCACCTGTAAGAAGGAATTTACATTTATATATGCAAACTTTTGATCCACTATAGCGAGTGCTTACAAATTTAGCACGAATATGTTTTGGCAGCAGAGAAAAACCGCGGGTGGGTTAACAAATATATTATATGTATCAATATTTGTTTTATATGAACCGTTACCGTAATTTTTATACGATGGAGGCACCTGGAATGCCTTCTTATATCTGGGGGTCTATTATGAAATTTTTGACGCACGCATTTTTTCGACAACGTCGAAAATTGCTATTATGATTTTTTTTTGAAATTAATTATTTTTTATGTGAAAATTTAAATTAATTATTTTTTATTAAATTTAAATTAATTAATAAATTTTTATTAATTAAAATTTTAAAAGTTTAAATTATTAATTTATTTTTACTAACAAACTTTTTTTTATTTCTCAACACAACACTTCTTTTATGTACTCGACACCTCAAGAGCTGTCGTAAAATTGTCGACGTTATCTAAAAAAACGCGTCGAGTATTTCAACGTCGAAAAAATATTTCATAAAACCAAAATTTCGACAATGTCGAAAAAAAAACGCGGTCGAAAATTTCATAATAAACCCCCTGGAAATTGAAGAAAGGATCATCAGTAATGCTTCTGCGGAATCTGCAGACCCGCCAAAACTATGAAATGGAACCCAGCTCTATTGTGAAAGTCTTTTGCCGAGGACGTGTTCATACCTCGCATACCATTGATACCAACTGACCAGCCATTCAGCTTCAAACAAGTCCAGTTCCCAGTTAGACGTTCATTTGTCTTATTAACAAAGCTCACGGACAACCTCTAAAGTTTGTAGGCGTGAATTCGGAAAGTGCTTGCTTCTTTCAATGCCAACAAATAATTTTCGTTTAACCCGGGCAAAGCTGGGTACTTCAGCTAGTTTTTTATAAATACTCTATTAAAATACCAGATTCACAAAGATTATATTTGTCGAAGACAGAAAGGTCGTGGGTTTATTTTCTGCTTTGATTCTACAATTTTTGTTTTAGGAGAAACAAATTAATTTAGTTAATACTAATCATTTCACTAAATTTATTTTATTCTAGTATAATTTAATTAAATCGTATACTGTTCTAAATAATGAATCTTTAATAATGACGTTTTATTTCAAGAAATTTACCATTTTGGATTTAGATGGCAACCTTAATAATTACAATTTGTTTAAGGATGCTGATTATTTATATGGCAACCCGAAAATTATGCGCAACACAATTTAACATAATCATAAAAGTGCGACAAACAATTGTTAGAAATGAATTCAGAGAAGAATAATTGTAATACAAACAATTTTAAACGAAAACAATTCTACACTGAACAATTCTTCGAAAAATCAAATTTTGACTTTAAAAAAAAATTCCAAAAAACCGAAAAATTTTCCGGGAAAATTTAACTTCCCCCTCCTAAAAACTGATAGTAACTTTACAGTGGACAATTTTGTTTCGATGAAATGTGTTTTCGATGAATTGTTTTTTGCAAAATTATTTTCATGCACATTTGGTTATTGTAAAATTATAGTTTTCATATTTGTTTTTCGATGAATTGTTTGTGGCTTTATTGTTTGTCGCAGAATTTTCGGGGAACCATTCATATCTAAAAAAAATCAGAAATAATTGTGTTGTCTTGCGATAACCGACTTACATTACATTTTCATCACTAACAATTCAATAATTATTGACTACTTAGGTATCTGTTACCGGGTTGATTCGGTCATATTTAACTTACCTATCCTATCTTTCCTTCTTGCTAAATGTAACAAAGGTGTATAGCGGGCCCGACGTCATCCGGGAGTCTTACTAAATTGCCTGGTCTTAGATTGCAATTAATTAATCAATGTTTCAGTTCTCACTGTCATCAAAATTTTTAATCTTATACAAAATTGAGCAATGTTCCATTTTTGATCGTACGACAAAATATATGGCGCCTTTAACCAATCAGAGCGATTATTATTTATGTCTGTTAGGAAAAACGTATAAATGAATCATCGCCTTTAAACTTTAAAATTGCAACTGACTAATGAGTTCTTTTGACGCAAAAAATCAATATATTTTTAATTTCATCAAAAAACTTGATGTTTCATTGTTCTTTTGGCCAAAAAGCTCAATGGGTTTTTGATGTACCTAAATTTTTGGAAGTCGCAATTTTACCCCTCCGTACTAATAATGACAAATGAAAAATTACAAATTTGTGTTTAAGTCTCTTTCTTTGTAGAAATAGACGTAATCTGATTGAACAAAACAAAACCAAACTATTACTACATGCAAAACACATCAAATTTCTTTACCATGTTCTATTGGCACAAGAAAATTCAGATATTTTTAAACAAATCAAAAGAACATCACATAAGTTACGTCGTTGGCAACAATGGAGGAAAAAAATAATAAAAAGAATTGCAGGATGGGCGCTGCAGCTTCAAGAACCCAATTATAAACTTGAACATCGTCCTTCAAATCACATTCGCCACGCCAGGAAGATGTGTCCTACAGCAGCTTAAACAGACGATGAAATCTTCATAATGAAATCGCGCTAATAAAACAAAGATATTTTAGCGTCCAGATGGATGAAGGTAAAATGTATAGAGTAATATCAGTATAATCAAAAAGTGAGATATTTCCAAACATTTACTAAAACTTTCCGGAAAATTTGTTACATTACTCCAAAAACGAGAAGGGCAACAAGATGCTGAAAGACATATCTTACGGATGGAGTTCTTATATGAAAAAAAAAATCCAAAAATCAACCTACAAATGATAACAAGAAATAATTATCCATTTATTGTATTTTTGGATACTGTGACGAAAAAGGACAATAATGGCAGTCGTTAATGACAGTCTACAA
Organism: Nephrotoma appendiculata; assembly: GCA_947310385.1. Taxonomy (NCBI): domain Eukaryota; kingdom Metazoa; phylum Arthropoda; class Insecta; order Diptera; family Tipulidae; genus Nephrotoma; species Nephrotoma appendiculata. The sequence continues at coordinate 297,676,595 of OX371225.1, forward strand.
AAGAATTTTAATTTATTTTCACTTAGTAACGTGACCAGATTAAGCATGAAAACAAATAAATGAACACACACACACAGAGTACACATTACACAATAAATTACGAATATTTCTGGAAAGCGTTGCTTCAAGGGTGTTTTCTGTCGCCTTTTTTTCTGTGTACTGTTTGGTGATATTCATGTCGAAATGAAATATTAAACCGAACAAATTTTTTCTTCGTTTGTTTCCCAGTTCAGGCGCGTTTTTTTTTTGCATGTATTTTATTGTTTTGGGTGGTTTTTGTTCGTTTTCTTGGAACAAAATAAAATTGAAATTGCCCCTGACCCGCAAAATAATAAATTTAGTTTGTGGACTGTTTATTCACACAATACACAAAAAAAGAACCGAATATATGGATTTAACATAGATTCTTGATATTCGCTATAGTGATTTAGATATTGGGAATAACAGTAATTTAACTAGTATCTGCTGTTTGTTAACATGAGATGTTTTATTGTTATTTGTTGAATGTTATACATAATTTGAGAAGTCTAGCAAAACGGCCGGGTTTTGATGACGCCACGATAGTGATTCGAATGTTAATTAGCATATTTTGGTTTTGGATTTTCGATAATTCGATTATTACTTGTAAATTGGTATTGTTACGAATTTGTCTTGTCAAATTTATACCGCTTCCGGAATATTACCGGAAATAATCTTTCATATTTCGGGAGTTTTCAAATTTTGTGATTTATTTAAACGAGTTTTTCACATGAAAATTGTCCTGAAATGTTTTTCAGAGGTAAATTTTTAGAAAATTTAAAATTGTTTGTACAGAAAGTTCGAAAATTTCTAAAAATTTAACGTTTAAAATGGCTGAAAATGGATTCAAATATATTAAATATATTAATGTCCATATTAATGGTTTAATAATTAATTACCATATTAATGGTTTAATAATTAATTAATAATTATTACCTTTGGAAAATATTTCAAGTCAATTTTTCTTTTTGGAGAAAACTTCAATAAATATGCCAAGCCGACAAATTACTGATAATGTAGATTAAATCAATTAACACATAAAGAACCATAAAGAGCCAAAAACCAGCTTAACCAGCTTAAAACGGCTCCCGATTTAAAGCGGAAAATTTTTATTCAATGCGATACAAGTTGTTTTGGTATAGGCAGTTTTTTATATCCGAAGACGGACGAAGTCGAGAAACATGTCATTGCCTTTCATAGGCACAAAACTCAATTCTGCGCAAGCGAGTGACCCAAGTTCAACGTAGGGCAGCCATCAGAATTGCGCCGGCATACAGAACTGTTTCGAAACCCGCAATCCTGGTAATTGCTGGTGTGATCCGGATCAAACTCCTCGCTAAGGAACGACAAGCGATATTTAACAGAAAGTCCGAAGGCTCGCGGAGGGAAATTAAAAGCGAGGAAAGACTACGCACTCTCCGTAAGTGGTAGGAATCATGGATCTAGGAAACACGAGGGCGCTGGACCGCTATGCTAATCCCAACCTTGAGTCGGTGGATCAGCAGGAAGCATGGTGAAACGGATTTCTACCTAACACAGTTCCTTAGCGGACACGGGTATTTTAATTCTTATTTACACAAAATGGGTAAGACATCCTCCGCTGAGTGCATATATTGTCGCGACGGCGTCAACGATGATGCCGAACATACATTTATGGCATGCAAAAATTGGGAGGCAACGAGGACGCAACTGGAGGAGGACATACTTCGTGAAAAGAAGGGGGATTTGGATCGGCTGTCCGAAGAAATGTTAGACCTAAATCCTTAGAGGAAAGAAAATCCACGCCTGAAATAATGTGCTAAACGGTCCCGGGTATGGATACGTGGGAAAAGTGTACTATATATGTAACCTACTATGTATATATATTTACTCAATAAAAAAAATAAAAAAAAAAAAATATATTATATTATATTATATTATATTATATTATATTATATTCTATGATATAATATAATATAATATAATATGATATGATATGATATGATATGATATGATATGATATGATTTGATATGATATGATATGATATGATATGATATGATATGATATGATATGATATGATATGATATGATATGATATGATATGATATGATATGATATGATATGATATGATATGATATGATATGATATGATATGATATGATATGATATGATATGATATGATATGATATGATATGATATGATATGATATGATATGATATGATATGATATGATATGATATGATATGATATGATATGATATGATATGATATGATATGATATGATATGATATGATATGATATGATATGATATGATATGATATGATATGATATGATATGATATGATATGATATGATATGATATGATATGATATGATATGATATGATATGATATGATATGATATGATATGATATGATATGATATGATATGATATGATATGATATGATATGATATGATATGATATGATATGATATGATATGATATGATATGATATGATATGATATGATATGATATGATATGATATGATATGATATGATATGATATGATATGATATGATATGATATGATATGATATGATATGATATGATATGATATGATATGATATGATATGATATGATATGATATGATATGATATGATATGATATGATATGATATGATATGATATGATATGATATGATATGATATGATATGATATGATATGATATGATATGATATGATATGATATGATATGATATGATATGATATGATATGATATGATATGATATGATATGATATGATATGATATGATATGATATGATATGATATGATATGATATGATATGATATGATATGATATGATATGATATGATATGATATGATATGATATGATATGATATGATATGATATGATATGATATGATATGATATGATATGATATGATATGATATGATATGATATGATATGATATGATATGATATGATATGATATGATATGATATGATATGATATGATATGATATGATATGATATGATATGATATGATATGATATGATATGATATGATATGATATGATATGATATGATATGATATGATATGATATGATATGATATGATATGATATGATATGATATGATATGATATGATATGATATGATATGATATGATATGATATGATATGATATGATATGATATGATATGATATGATATGATATGATATGATATGATATGATATGATATGATATGATATGATATGATATGATATGATATGATATGATATGATATGATATGATATGATATGATATGATATGATATGATATGATATGATATGATATGATATGATATGATATGATATGATATGATATGATATGATATGATATGATATGATATGATATGATATGATATGATATGATATGATATGATATGATATGATATGATATGATATGATATGATATGATATGATATGATATGATATGATATGATATGATATGATATGATATGATATGATATGATATGATATGATATGATATGATATGATATGATATGATATGATATGATATGATATGATATGATATGATATGATATGATATGATATGATATGATATGATATGATATGATATGATATGATATGATATGATATGATATGATATGATATGATATGATATGATATGATATGATATGATATGATATGATATGATATGATATGATATGATATGATATGATATGATATGATATGATATGATATGATATGATATGATATGATATGATATGATATGATATGATATGATATGATATGATATGATATGATATGATATGATATGATATGATATGATATGATATGATATGATATGATATGATATGATATGATATGATATGATATGATATGATATGATATGATATGATATGATATGATATGATATGATATGATATGATATGATATGATATGATATGATATGATATGATATGATATGATATGATATGATATGATATGATATGATATGATATGATATGATATGATATGATATGATATGATATGATATGATATGATATGATATGATATGATATGATATGATATGATATGATATGATATGATATGATATGATATGATATGATATGATATGATATGATATGATATGATATGATATGATATGATATGATATGATATGATATGATATGATATGATATGATATGATATGATATGATATGATATGATATGATATGATATGATATGATATGATATGATATGATATGATATGATATGATATGATATGATATGATATGATATGATATGATATGATATGATATGATATGATATGATATGATATGATATGATATGATATGATATGATATGATATGATATGATATGATATGATATGATATGATATGATATGATATGATATGATATGATATGATATGATATGATATGATATGATATGATATGATATGATATGATATGATATGATATGATATGATATGATATGATATGATATGATATGATATGATATGATATGATATGATATGATATGATATGATATGATATGATATGATATGATATGATATGATATGATATGATATGATATGATATGATATGATATGATATGATATGATATGATATGATATGATATGATATGATATGATATGATATGATATGATATGATATGATATGATATGATATGATATGATATGATATGATATGATATGATATGATATGATATGATATGATATGATATGATATGATATGATATGATATGATATGATATGATATGATATGATATGATATGATATGATATGATATGATATGATATGATATGATATGATATGATATGATATGATATGATATGATATGATATGATATGATATGATATGATATGATATGATATGATATGATATGATATGATATGATATGATATGATATGATATGATATGATATGATATGATATGATATGATATGATATGATATGATATGATATGATATGATATGATATGATATGATATGATATGATATGATATGATATGATATGATGTGATGTGATGTGATGTGATGTGATGTGATGTGATGTGATGTGATGTGATGTGATGTGATGTGATGTGATGTGGATGTGATGTGATGTGATGTGATGTGATGTGATGTGATGTGATGTGATGTGATGTGATGTGATGTGATGTGATGTGATGTGATGTGATGTGATGTGATGTGATGTGATGTGATGTGATGTGATGTGATGTGATGTGATGTGATGTGATGTGATGTGATGTGATGTGATGTGATGTGATGTGATGTGATGTGTGTGATGTGATGTGATGTGATGTGATGTGATGTGATGTGATGTGATGTGATGTGATGTGATGTGATGTGATGTGATGTGATGTGATGTGATGTGATGTGATGTGATGTGATGTGATGTGATGTGATGTGATGTGATGTGATGTGATGTGATGTGATGTGATGTGATGTGATGTGATGTGATGTGATGTGATGTGATGTGTGTGATGTGATGTGATGTGATGTGATGTGATGTGATGTGATGTGATGTGTGTGATGTGATGTGATGTGATGTGATGTGATGTGATGTGATGTGATGTGATGTGATGTGATGTGATGTGATGTGATGTGATGTGATGTGATGTGATGTGATGTGATGTGATGTGTTGTGATGTGATGTGATGTGATGTGATGTGATGTGATGTGATGTGATGTGATGTGATGTGTGGATGTGGTGTGATGTGATGTGATGTGTGGTGATGGGTGTGATGTGATGGGATGTGATGTGATGTGATGTGATGTGATGTGATGTGATGTGATGTGATGTGATGTGATGTGATGTGATGTGATGTGATGTGATGTGATGTGATGTGATGTGATGTGATGTGATGTGATGTGATGTGATGTGATGTGGTGATGTGATGTGATGTGATGTGATGTGATGTGATGGTGGATGTGATGTGATGTGATGTGAGTGATGTGATGTGATGTGATGTGAGTGTGTGATGTGATGTGATGTGATGTGTGATGTGATGTGATGTGATGTGTGTGATGGTTGTGATGTGATGTGATGTGATGTGATGTGATGTGATGTGATATGATGTTGATATGATATGATGATATGATGATGATATGATATGATTGATATGATATGATATGATATATGATATGATATGATATGTTATGATATGATATGATATGTTGATATGATATGATATGATATGATATGATATGATATGATATGATATGATATGATATGATATGATATGATATGATATGATATGATATGATATGATATGATATGATATGAATATGATATGATATGATATGATATGATATGATATGATATGATATGATATGATATGATATGAATGATATGATATGATATGATATGATATGATATGATATGATATGATATGATATGATATGATATGATATGATATGATATGATATGATATGATATGATATGATTGATATGATATGATATGATATGATATGATATGATATGATATGATATGATATGATATGATATGATATGAATGATATGATATGATATGATATGATATGATATGATATGATATGATATGATATGATATGATATGATATGATATGATATGATATGATATGATATGATATGATATGATATGATATGATATGATATGATATGATATGATATGATATGATATGATATGATATGATATGATATGATATGATATGATATGATATGATATGATATGATATGATATGATATGATATGATATGATATGATATGATATGATATGATATGATATGATATGATATGATATGATATGATATGATATGATATGATATGATATGATATGATATGATATGATATGATATGATATGATATGATATGATATGATATGATATGATATGATATGATATGATATGATATGATATGATATGATATGATATGATATGATATGATATGATATGATATGATATGATATGATATGATGATATGATATGATATGATATGATATGATATGATATGATATGATATGATATGATATGATATGATATGATATGATATGATATGATATGATATGATATGATATGATATGATATGATATGATATGATATGATATGATATGATATGATATGATATGATATGATATGATATGATATGATATGATATGATATGATATGATATGATATGATATGATATGATATGATATGATATGATATGATATGATATGATATGATATGATATGATATGATATGATATGATATGATATGATATGATATGATATGGTTTGATATGATATGATTTGATATGAAAACACATAAATGATTTTGTGTTGCTTAAATATTACTAAAGGTGTTAAATCCTGCAACGAAAGGGTTAATTTATCAACATTTGTCAAATCTCTCTTGTTTATAGAACCAGCATATAACATCAATTTGTCATGTGCATTTGGTTCTAAGTATTTTTATATTTTGATATAAATTTCACATTTCTATTGATCATATGTTGTCTGATATTCTGACATTATATAAAAATTGTACGTAAATTATGTATGATGTAAATTTATATAATATAGATGTATATTTTATTTACCATATCATATTTTTATTATCGTATTATGTATTGCAGAGCAATAAGCATTATAAGCAAACAAAGAAAAGCTACGTAACATAAATTTTTCACACCCCCATAATATCTATAAAGTGTTGTGTGCCCAAAATAGTATGATTTATATGAAAAAGTTTCTTGTGTAAAAAACACGAATTAAATGAAAATTATGATTAAAGTGTAGTTTTGAAGTCTAATGGGATTCGTGCATATATTAAGAAGAATTTATTTATATAAAATCAAAATGGAAATAAACATTATTATGATTAATGAGTGGAAATTACAATATGCGCAGACACAATTTTTCCGCTAAAGCAGTTTTTTACTATACGTTTACGACGAGCAGACTATAAGACTACACCAAATCATGTTAATAATGTAAAAGCTAATGGGATATGCATATTACAGCTAACACACATATATAATCATAATTTACATATTTATTACACAAACAAAATTCGCAACCGAGCTCATATTTTCAATTTTACTCCAAATCGTTCTGTTTTTCTGCCTATTAATATTTATATCCATATCAAAACCGTATTAATGGTTTAAACAATTTAATCAATTTAATGATATTTAGCTATATGAATAAGCTGATTCTTATACAGGGTGAGTTTTTAAAAAATTACTAGCATTTATCTCGAGAACGGTGCAGTTTATCTAAATTTTGAAGGTCGAGTAGAAAAATGTTTGGGTTTACATGACGGCCAGATTGAAATGGCGGTCAAATTAACAAATATTTTTTGTAACAATTATTTTTCTAATTCCTTCAATTTTTATTTAAGATTGTAGAACTTAGAGAAAACTAGTTTGCGTAGTAAACATCAATTTTTGCTGAATCTCTGAAAAGCTCTCAAAAGTATAGGTTCTAAGTTAAAAAACCTAACTTTAGCCCATATCTCCGAAACTAATATATTTCAAAGTCATTCTTAATCGTCCATCTTGACCCTTAACAAACTTCATTATAGGTAATATTCTCCTATCTAGCACGGTTCTCGAGATAAAAATGTGGCATTTTTTAATAAACTCACCCTGTATAAAATTCAAACCACGTAGAAGAAAATTTGAAATACTTTATTTCTAAAATTTTAGTCGCGATAATCAACTTAATTGCTGCTGCTAGTGACAATGTTTTTTGCCTCTTGTGGTGTGCTCTATGCATTTTAGATAAAAATAGTAATAATTTATTTTTATACTTAAGATTATGAGCAGCACACAATTTCCATGAAAAATCATTAACATTTAAATTGAATTTCTTGTTTTTAGTATTATTTATTTTTATTGCTGGCCACATTAATTTATATAATTTAAATTATAATAATAATAAAATTTATTGTGATTTCCTGATCCATCTTCTTGGCTAATAAAAACAGAGCGAACAAATGAAATATTTGCTGGGTGCGATTTTAGGAATAATGAGTTTTCTGAAATTTATTCAGATGGAAAATTGCTTATTAGCAAAAAGCGTATTGCAGAAATTCTTATAAAAATCTTCTTAGCGTTATATATCGTCGGCGAGAAATTCAAAATGAGTAAGTCCAAAGTCATAAATTCTCAAGGCACAATTAAAACGTCCCTACTGTCATCTTTGCAATTAAATAATTTAGTTTTTTGATAGAAATTTTCTTAAAACAGGCTAGGTTTTGCCTGTTTTAAGAAAATTTCTATCAAAAAACTAAATTATTTAATTGCAAAGATGACAGTAGGGACGTTTTAATTGTGCCTTGAGAATTTATGACTTTGGACTTACTCATTCTGAATTTCTCGCCGACGAACGATATTGCAAACTGGCCCATGATTTCTTAGAATTTTCTTCTTTATAATAAATCAGCTTTGTCCTTCCAGCTAAAATTAGAAATTCAAATGTGTATAACAAGTTACATTTGTATACCTTCTGGTTTCCCATAGTATTTTAACTCTCTTTTCAAACAAGTTATGATCTCTACTGTATTTGAGCTGTCTATTCAAATAGAGCCTCATGGTCAAGGTGACTGGTATGGAATGGACTCCGCTCCTTCGAAAGCAATCGTACATCGTTGGTTTCCTGACTTTAAATGTTGCCGTATAAATACCGATGATGCTGTACGCTTTGGTCACCCGACCAAGTTATTCCAGAAAAAAATACATTTATTTTGCAAGACAGTAAAGTGAAGACATTTGGGCTAGGTAACAGATAAACATTTGTCCGTGAGAAAGCTCTGTTCAAAGTGGGTGGTTTATTCGTTGATTCAGAGTAATGTTTCAAACTATTGGGCCGAAATAAAGACAAAGTTTTGCATCGGCATGTGGCAATGGATGAAACATGGATAAACCATTATACTCCGGAATCAAATCGTGAGTCAGCTGCGTCGACAGCAGCTCGTGATGCCTTTCTAAGAAACCAAGAATGAAAATGTCAGCAGGTGAGGCTTTAGCCTCCGTGTTTTGGGATGCGAAAGGTATTTGATTAGTTGAATAGAAAAACTATGAACCGTAAATATTAGCTGGCATTGGTGTTGCGTAAATAACATTTGCCCAAATGGAAAAGAAAAAAGTGCTCTTTCACCAAGCCAATGCACCGTGTCACAAGTAGTTGGCTATATGAAAAAATTACATAAATTGAATTTTGAATTGCTTCCCCATTCACCTTATGCTTCTGAACTGGCCCGCATCGACTACTACAAGTTCGCAGACCACAAAAATATTATCCAGGGAAAAAGATTTGCATTTGAGGCCAAAGATAAATCGTTCTACAAGAAAGGCATCGAAATGTTATAGAAGCGTTTGAATGAATTTATCACTCTTGAAACAAACTATGTTGATTAATACAAGTCATATTTCAGTAAAAAATGTTTTATTAGTAGTTAACCTCTGGGCTTTCAGATCTTTTTCTTTCTTCAGACCTCGGTTCCCTCATAACCTGTTTACCTATTCAAATTAAAAATTTTCCGAAGCGTTGTGCAACGCAACATCGACTGTGTTTTATTCGTTCACGCGAACATTGCACAACGGAATACAGTGTATTCGGAAAGTTTGTAAGTTTCGATCGATTTCTAGATAATAGAATATTACCATAATACCCGGATAATCCTACTGTATAGGAAATAAAATTTTCCAGACGACATAAACAGAAACAAATCGTTATAAATAGTTTTTCCGTATTTTAAAATCAATTAAATAACATTTACTGCAATAAAAATATGTGTACGTACATAAAGCTTTAGAAAATCGCTGAAGCATTACAACTTTTCTTCAAACAAACTTTATATTTTCTTTCCCACTATATATTGCTATAAAAATGCAATTTTATGTGCTTAAAATATATATAAGTTTGGGCCACCCATCGTTCTCGCTCGTCCACCAACTATTAGTTTTCGTAACGAGTATACAATATACTCTGATACGGTATATACGAGCTATTTTTGTGCAGAGGAAAAATTTATTATTTTCCAAATGGATTTTTCCTGCTAATTTTCCATTTTTGTTTTTAATTAAAAAGCGGAGCTAAGTAAATTATTTTGAAATAATAACTTTTAGGAAATTTGTTGTTTTGTTCTTTTTTTTACTATAAATTTAATTTAATGTAATTTTACCGCTCGTTATTGGATCGTTAAATATTATGTTTCTGCTGGACGAAAGTGGAAAATACACAGAAGAAAATTTAATTGAAATGAATTGTGCGGTTTTTTTTGCAGTTTTACGAAAGAAAGGAATTTCACGTTGTTGGTCTTAATGAAATTTTCAGGTCTTTCAACTTTATATTAACTTTCGTAAAAGGATTGTGATATTGTACCCTTCGTTTATATTTGGATAAAACCAGAGTATATAAAAAATTCAGTGAACTGTAACCTATGCCCGCTCAGTTGTGGATATAGGTTTTAAAATGGTCATGGGAAGGTCATTCTATAGTTCATATTAAAACAAAAGGAAATCTTAATATTTGCCTAATTACTTAAAATTAATTATTCATTATCATTTATTATTACCATCCAGTAAAATACTTGACATTCCATTATGATAAAGATTACGCGAAACTATTCCCCACAGATTTTCGATTGGATTTAAATCCAGACTACGTACTGGCTGCTTCATTAATGAAATGTTTTGGAAATATATTCTATCTTATTTTACATCTAAGATATTATTAATATAAACACCAAATAAAATCATTGTTTTTATGTTTGTATTATGCTAGTGAAGTTTATCTAAACTAATCCAAAAAATACAACAACAACAAACTTATTGTAATAGTATTGGTGTAAGTAAACATTCAGGCGAATTTAAATTGTGTAATTAAGACGAGATGTGATTTTTAATTAGCATTAGATACATTCCAAAGTCATTCTCTGTATTTTCTAAGCATTTATCATGCATTTCAGTGACATTGGTAGACTGTATAAACTCATACGAGTGTCCCTAGTAAATTATATGATTTTCTGATGGGTCTGACAGGGTGTCCTAAGAGATTTAAAAATTTGATTTTTTGATGGGTCTTAGGTACATTCCTGAAGTGGAATCATATAACTCATTCAGAAAATCATATAAATTACTAGAAACACTCGTTTGGGCTTCCAACGTCACTAAAGTTCATGCTAAATGCTTAGAAAATACTTAGAATGACTTTGGAATGTACCTAAGGCCCATTAAGAAATCATATTTTTGAATCTCATGGAACACCCTGTCGGTCCAATTAGAAAATCATGTAGTTTTCTAGGGACATTCGTTTGGGCTTATACCGTCGACCATAGTCACCAAAGTTCAGGCTACATCCGTAGAAAATACTTAGAATGACTTGGGAATGTATCTAATGCTAATTAAAAATCACATTTTGTTTAAATTACACAATTTAAATTCGCCTAAATGTTTTCTTACACCAACACTATTACAATAAGTTTGTTGTTGTTGTATTTTTTGGATTAGTTTGGAACTTCACTAGCATGTTTGTATTTGAGTTTCGAAAACTACTACAACTACTTACTGGAGAATTGCTCAAAGTGGTTTATCGAGTAACAAAATCGTTTGCGATTGTATATTTGTGTCGACCAGAAACATTTTAAATAAATTAAAGTGACTACAATGAGATCTACTTCCGAAATAATTTGTTGACGGGTTTCTCAGTGGTGCGTGGTTCCCTTTTATAAACTTTTTCTTTTACCTACACACCATTGATAAACAAGTATGGAGGGTTTTGAATTTCCAGGAATCGATTTCAATGAATTCTGATTTCTAGAAATTTCGATTAAATGCCTTTAATGAACCCGTTAAAGAGCACATTGTTGCACCATATTGTGTGACGTACCATGTTGCAATGGATTTCATAATGAATCGAATTGTGTTCATTAGATCCTTTGCATTGGTCATTATTATTAAAAGCAGCACTTAAATTTGATAACAGTCAAAATTATAAACCTATTATTATTTTTGATACAAAGACGCGGTTAAATATCACAACCATACCTTAAACGATTATTTATCCACTTGCGCACGATCAATACTTCGATTCGAGTATTTACATTTGGAAGAAATTCTCTTGGCAATAACAGGGTCAAATGTGTCAAAAACCACCCATTGTCATAAGTTGAACAGAAAAATTTGAATATATCCGTTCCAGAAACCACTATAAATGCTTGGCCATGAATGAGACTAATTCTTTTAGATCATGTTTGGTTCATTCAAGACACATACTCAGTTTGAGAAAATGCTCATGGCAATAACAGGCAATAACAATTTTTATATTCAATTCGTCTACGTCCTTATTTTTCGCTGCTAAATTGGCTCACTCGCTGAACTAAACATGGTTTTTGTGATTTGCACCAATATTCGGGAACACTTTCTTGATCAATTCTTCTTTAGAGGTTGTGAATTGGTAAACAAATAAACAGAATTCTTCCACTTCTAATGTCTAATAATTGCTTTGAAAACACGTCTATTTGTCATTTTGTAACGCGACTCGCATATTTGTTGAAAACTAGAGAATTTTCACGTACCTCCACAAATTCGACGGCTTCAAGCGTGAAATAAGATCAGCAGCAGTTGCTCTTGGAATGACTGGCAGCGTCTGGCGAAAATCAGCGTTTGACAATTTCACCAATTGATTGTGTTGATGTAAGAGGTATTGCAGTTGTGTAATAATGTCGCACTTTAACGCTCGACTGATGTCACAACGGAGATTGATTTCATCATCAGAATGTCGCAGAAAATAAATCTGAATAAATTTGCGATCAGCGCATTCTCTGGTGGAACAATGCTCCTGCACGATGGTTAATTTGTCCTTGAATCGGTAATATTGAATAAAAATTCAAAAAAAATGCAACAACATAATCCTAGCGGTTCGTGTCAAAATCGCAAAGCATTGCCATGTTGACAAACAGTGCTCAATGGACCGAAGTCAACCGTAATTGACTGTTGGATCGTATCTGAATACCAAACGTTCATTTCGAATTACGTTTAGCCGTCCGTTTGGTCAACGTTCCAAATTATTTTGTGCGTACGTTCCAACTGAGCGAGTCGAACTCGACTGTATCCGTTGTTCCGGAATCATTATGAACCGCACTTGGGAAAATCAAATTCGATTTGCCTCCAAACGCTGTCTACGCTCTCACAAACTAATATTAATTCAATGTTTGCACACACCAAATTGCAACCAATTTAAATAAATTGATGATGTGGAAATGGTGGACTATCTTATAGACGGTATGAATAATGTACGACTGCAAAGCCAAGCTCGTATGCAGCGTTTTAGTTCAAAGGCAATTTTGTTATCGGCGTTTATTAATATTTCCGACAAAGAACGAGGATTAAATTTGGATTTTCATAGCAAGTCTAAATTTAATACAAATTATGATAACTCTAGACCACCATTTTTTGGCAAAACCTGTTACAGCATATCATAAACCTAGATGTTATAATTGTGGTGAATTTGGACATCTGTCGACAAATTGTTCAAAACCAAAACGAATATTTGGTTCCTGCATAAAATGTGGACGAGAGGGTCATAAAGTCAGTGATTGTCCTGACAAAAATAAAGAAAAATCTGTAAATGTATGTACAGAATATCAACAGTTAAATAGTAAGGGTATATATAGCTGTTTAAATGAGGCTGCATTGGTAGATACCGGAAGCCCAATTAGTATCATGAAGGAAAATTGTCTTCCAAATAATTGTTTTGATATTAAAAATGATGCTGATTGCGAATATTCTGGTATAAATCAAAGTAGACTCAATATAATTGGAGTTATTGATGCAAATATTCTTTATGGAGAAAAATTATATTGTATGATAATGCATGTTGTCCCAGAAAGCACGATGTCGCATAATGTTATAGTTGGTCGAGATTTCTTCGCGATGTGTGAAACAGCAATTAAAATTGGAAATTTGGAAATAGAATTAAAAAATGATTCAGATATATATGATAATCAGATTTTAAATATTTCTTTAGAAAGTGAAAGTATAGAGGAAGTTGATAAATTAAAATTTGATAAACAATTAGATTATAAAGTTAAGTTAAAAGTAATTGATATTTTTGGAGAAAATTACTCGAATTGTGATAAGCCTGATAAGCCTAAATCGAAATTTGAAATGCGTATATCGTTGATAAAAAATGATTAATTTAGTTCTGTACCGCGAAGATTGTCATATGTAGAACGTGATATTGTTTCAAATATTATTGCAGAATTATTAGATAAAAATGTAATTAGACGAAGTGAATCACCATATTGCTCACCTATTGTACTAATAAATAAAAGACAGTTGACGTCGTTTCTCCGTCGTCCGGCCTTTGTGTGTCAGATAATTATCCGTTACCAGTAATAGAAGATTTATTAGATTATTTATACGGAGAGGTTTATTTTTCAGCTCTTGATTTAAAGAGTGGATTCCATCATGTAGTAATGGCCGAAGATAATATTCAACTTACAAGTTTTGTTACACCTATAGGACAATTTGAATATTTGAGAATGCCTTTTGGGTTAAAAAATGGACCGGCAGTATTTCAAAAATTCATAAGTTCCATATTTTCGGTGCTAATTACAGCAAATTAAGTTATCGTTTATATTGATGACATTTTAATTGCCACAACAACAATAGACGAACATTTAGAAATACTTAAGACAGTTTTACAATTGTTTTCCGAAAATTTATTAGAACTGAGATTAGACAAGTGCAAATTTTTAGTTAGACGAATTGAATACTTAGGATATACGGTAACAGATCTCGGTATAAGTCCAAATAGGCAAAATGTTGAAGCAATATCTAATTATCCTTACCCAAAGAATTTAAGGGAAATTCAAACGTTTTTAGGAATGTATTCTTACTTCAGAAAGTTTATTAAAGATTTTTGTCATCTCGCAAAACCTCTACAAGATCTTATAAAAAAGAACTCTAAATTTGAATTTGGATTAACTCAAAAAGAGGCGTTTAATTATTTAAAGTCTAAATTAGTAGAAGAACCAATCGATGAAACGGAATTACACTGCGATACTAGCGCAAAGGGATTTGGAGCAATATTATTGCAAAAGAAAACAGATTTAAAGCTCCATCCAATTAGTTATTTTTGGCTACGCCTTGTGAATCGAAATATCATTCGGTTGAATTGGAATGTTTATTCATAATTTACGCTTTACGAAGATTTCGAATTTATTTATACGGTAGAATATTTAAAGTAGTTACAGATTGTAATGCAATTACTTTAACACTTAATAAAAAGTTGATTAATCCTTGAACTGCTAGATGGGCTTTAGAACTTCAAGAGTGCGATTATCTCATTGAACATAGAATAGGAAAACGCATGCAGCATGTGGATGCCTTAAACCGTGCTGAATCCATATTGGTATTGGGTATTTACTCGGAGTATGTTTAGTGGTTTTGCTACCAGTATTGTTATAAGAGAATTCAACATGATCTAACACATCATCCCAATGAATATGGTGTTCAACATCTATTAACTTCGATACCAATTCTGGAAGTGGCTTGTTATTGGCCCCGATTGATAAATTACTAAAGATTTATGGTGAAAAATTGTTATTCACATACGGTAGTGGCGTTTCTAACAATTAACAAAAATAAATATGTAAATATATTAGTAAGTACACTGTTAAAATATTTTCTTTGAGAATTTTGAGTGAAATGAAAAAATTCATGAAAAGAAAATAAGCCAATAAGAAGACATCGTAAAATTTGCACCAAATGTTTATTATATGTATATGCAGATGATGTACGACCCAACAAACAAAGCGCAAGGAAAGCGGTACCCTTATGAACACGAATTCACACGGGGTACTCGGAAAAGTAGTCTTTTAGCTCACGGAAAGCGGTGCATTTGGCTGAAGAAGATTGTCACTTTTGTCGCACGACTCTTTTTTAGTTTTATATATAACTGTATTAGTGCGTCCAAATTTTCAATACTCTTTCCGTACCTTATAGCATTATAAATTTCAAACCTTTCCGTACTCATGCCATACATTTTCGAATCAAAAATCGCAACGATTTCCATAGTCATTCCGTACATTTTAGAACTAAAACTCGCTACACTTTCCGCACTCATTCCGTACATTTTCGCATTAAAAATTACAACGCTATCCATGCTAATGCCGAACATTTTAGAATTAAAACTCGCTACGCTTTCGTACGAATTACACACACGTTTACGATTACGCTTCCCGTGCTAATTTAACGTAATTTACCGTCCACATTCCATACTCTTACCTTTTCTGGGATACAGTTCCATGCATTTACAGCATAGTATTTTGGGTAAATAAAGTATCATTGATATATCATTTATTTTTCAAAATACATATATCACAAAATAATTTTCATTAACAGCCAAAGCTTTGTTATCAATATAACAATATTTTAATTTGTCTTTTGTAAAAGGACTTCGTGTCTTAATAAAAAAAACATATTATAATTACATCACAATAACTTAAATTAAATGACTTCTTGTCTTAACCAAAACATTAAAACATCCTTAAAAATATACACAGAAGTGATATAATAAATCAAAAATGATTATGAACAAAAAATATTATTAATATGACTTCATTTCTTAGTTTTAGGCCTTAATTGCATTTAGCTTTTCTCATTTCCTGCTTTCTTAAACGGTCTTTGACACGCTGGAACCATTTCTTAATTAAATTAGTTATGTCACTGTCCGAGGCGTTTTTAAATTTTGTTGATGCTGGTTCTGTGAAGTACAATTAAGAAAACGAAAATAACATTAAGCTAAGTTTTTTCTCAGATTGGATTTGGTCTATAATATTAATTTAATTAAATTCACTAATAAAGAAATTTTATTGGATTTGTAAACATAACATTTTACACAAAACAAAAAAGTATAAAGAATATATTTCTAAGATTACCTTTCAATAGTTTCATCAACAGCATAATTTTATTTGGATATTATTTTGCAATCCAAACCACGAAAATTATGTTGCTGATTCGTCACAAATTATTCGTTGTAGCGATGTGGCGATGTACTTCGATAAGTCATTTTGTTTAACCTTATTAAACACCTTTTTCTGACAATTACAAAAATATAATATTATGTTGTTTTATTATAGATTTTTATCTTTAAATACGTACGATATATTTCTTCCATTCCGAACTTTCTTTGCACTTCTTTTCCAAATTTTGAATTTCTGAGACTGAATTAGTCGGAATCAAATGACTGAATTCTTCATCAACCTCATCATTTTGTTGAAAGTGAGCACTGTTGGAGCGGAGAACAACAAGCTGTCGCATTATTGTTCGTTGATTTTTTAATATTTCAATATTTTGTCTTTCGATTCTTGCCAGTCTATCGTTATCGACCACTAATGCTAAAAGTAAAAGATTTGATTTGTTTATTTAAAACCAAATGATAATTAAAAAAATAGTTACAAGTGGGTTACCAGTGGTTTGGGTGCTTCTGTTGACGTAGTAGGAATTTTAAATTTATTTTTAAAAAAATCTGGTAACCGATCTCGGAGTCTGACCAACAAAAGCTCTCATCATTATCTACGTCTTCATTTTCTTTTCCTTTTGATTTGGACACATAATCTTTCGAAACTTAAAAAAAAGAAAGAAAGAATTTTGAAAGTTATATTCATAATTTTTTTATTAAACTTACCTTTCGTCTTGAATGTAAATAGGCTTTGGCTCTGGCTCTCCATGTTTCTAAATGTCAATGAATCTATAACAGAGGCATATACAATGTTAAATAATCAGTTCTTAAAGCCATTACTTTAAATTTAATTGCTTCAAGAGAAAAGGTTTTTGAGTTTTGTTCAAACATTTCACTATGCGAGCAAAAAATCTTTAAATTGTTGGATGAAAAAGGTATGTGAAAATATGGTTCTGCATTTGCTACAAATTTTCCTCTTATATTAATGTCTAAACTTTTTTCTGTCATTTCTTCTATTAATAACACTTTTGTTTCTATAAAGCAATAATTATTTGGCGATAACACTGAAAATATACAGTTGTTGAATTGTAAGTCCCGATACGAAAATCCATATAATTTATAATCAACAATAGCGTATGGTTTTTCTTCATCACTGATTGTTGTTAAATGAAGATCCATTTCATACAGTCTATTACTAAGTTGTTGAAGTGGTTGGTTATGTTTTTTAAAACAGTTTTTTAAGCATTGCATATAGTTTTCGAATTTAAAAGCGCTATATTTATCGAGATTTCCAAACTTTAAAACATCCCGCGCTAGGTGAATTAAATTATGTACGTTATAACCAACAGAACACGGTTCGCATAGTTTAGGGAAATTGATTACATGTTGTTGCAGCATGTCAGAAGCATATGAGTTGTTATTAATGCATTCTCCAGGATCACAAAGTATTCTAATCGAACAAACCAATAACATGAAATGATTGTAATAGTTTAGTGGTAAGACGTCTTTTAATAATATTGGTCCGGTATAAAGCAGAAATAATCGCAGCTCCGTTGCTTTCCATCTATCTATTTCTGCGAATGATCTTGGTTTTCGCGAAAACTCTTTGATTATATTACACTTAATCATTTCAATTCTTTTTTCGATAAGTGATAATTGAACTTTATTTAGAGAATATTTGGTCCTTTTATTTCTCAACCAAGACTTAATACATTGCCGCATTACTCCGAGCAGAACACAATGCATATAATCTACAGGCATCTCTGAGACGCATCCAATGTTAATGTGTTCTAATGCAATTTTCTCTAATTGTTTGTGGTACTCGGGCTGCTTTCTTTTTGAAAATGTTTCATCAGTTCTCAATGGTGCATTAGTATCCACAAAGGTAACTCTTCTATCTAAATAATCCCCTTTGACCTCACATTTAGTACACCCGTAGTATCCATTATGTCCTTTTACACCAAGAACCATATGTTGCGAAATAACCATCCCAAACAACACATAAATTCAATTAACATTTCAATCATAAGCAAACAATGTTCTAATTTTCCTATTCCCACGCGCAACACACAAAAACACGTGTGCGTAAAGAATTTAAGAAAATTACAAACTATAAAAACAAACCCAGAAAGAAACCTTGCACATGAGAAAAAATGTAATTTCATGCAAATTAAAATTCGAACAAGTTATTAATTTTCTGACCCAAAACCCAATTAAAATTTTTAAAAACAATCTAAATGTGTGACACAAAAAATTTACGAGTGGAAAACTACCACTCAGCACCATTTTGAAACAAAAACAAAAATTAATAAGGGCTATAGTATATAAGCCAAAAAATTGTAAAATGTTTTTTAGTTAATCAGAAAAAGTGGTCAATCACAAAATAGTATCTCATCAACAAACAAATTTAAATAGTTCAAATAAAAGTCTAAATAGTGTGAACCAAATATTTTAAAATCTATATGTGAAATTTATATCTACTCAGTGTGTAATCGAATTGAAAAATCTATCAATAAAGCTTTTATTTACTTTCATACATTTCATATACAAAAATCAAATTTAAGTAGTTCAAATAAAAGTCTAAATAGTGTGAACCAAATATTTTAAAATCTATATGTGAAATTTATATCTACTCAGTGTGTAATCGAATTGAAAAGTCTATCAATAAAACTTTTATATACTTTCATACATTTCATATACAAAATCAAATTTAAGTAGTTCAAGTAAAAGTCTAAATAGTGTGAACCAAATATTTTAAAATCCATATGTGAAATTTATATTGAACACTCTATCAATGAAAACTTTATATACCAAAATCAAAATTTAATAAGTTCAAGTTAAAAGTCTAAATAGACAAACCTATAAAAGTTACCAAAATATTACACGTAAAATCCATAAGCAAAATTGTTAATATATGTAAATTATTGTGTCGAAATTTAATTGTCAATAAAAGTATAAATCACAAAGTAAACAATCTAATAAATTAATTGTGTTTTGATTTAAAATAGTGAAATACAGTGCATTCATTATTATTTAACGTATAACATTCATCAACTCTTCCAATACAAGTATAATCAGGTAAGAACTTGACACTACAATTTAATTTCCACTACATTTTTATATTACATCAAATTATATTATTTATATTATTTCACAATATATTTAATCCAGTTACTAATTAAAATTATCATTTACTAAACAAATATAATTCAAACCATTTTCAACTACATACAAATATTTATAACATTTTTATAAACTATTCCACAATATTAACTCTCTACGATACTATTCTCATACATAATATATATATATACATTTTACAGCATGTAAAACTCGCATGTACAATATATACGCTATGTACAATATATACGCTATGTACAATACTAGCGCATAATTCTTATTTGAAATCAATTACTATCAATAATAAACTTTGTCAAACAAATACAACAGCAACATTAACATTACATGTAAAACATTGGCGCTGTAGTTTACGAACCCGTGTCAACATAATCTTAAGTAAAAATAAATTCACGCGTACAAAAACAAATCCCTTAGGTCGAACACTCATCCACTAAAAAACCAATCTCCCAACTTACACACCCTTTCGCACTACCTTTTGGTCGAACACCCCTTTACCAAAATAAAGTAAAAGTCCCCCCGAGGTTGTAAAACCCTTTCACCCAAATTTGCAGTTGTAAAAAATTCTCTTGTTTCCCCAAAATCGTAAAGCAAAATCAAGATCTCAAATGATCAACAAAAACTACAAATTAAATGAATTAAATGAGTGGAACCGCACCATTCAGCAGTAAATCAAATAAAACTACAAGATCACCAACTCGAGCAAGCGAAAGGCTCAGAATAAAATCAGAACCCAACGAGCTACACTCGAGGATCAAAAATCACTCAAGTATTCCAGTCAACAAGGAAAAAATCCAAACACCACAAACCATAAGTGAACAAGTTAAAATCCCAGCAGAAAAACAAATCGAAAAGGACACCCAGGCAACACAGAAGCCCCAGATCACAGATTTCGAAGACACAGGCAAACGCTCAACAAACACAAAAATGAACCAAGCAGCAATCCAACAGAACATAGCGAGCTTCGTGCCTGAGTTTAACGGCGAAGAAAACAACAACAGAACCAACAACTTAACCAGATTCCTTGGAACGGCAGATAGCGTCTACGAAACATTAAAGACAGAAGAAGAAAAAACCATATTCAACAAACTAATCAAACTAAGACTAACAGGTGATGCATACATAAGAATTTCACACAGGAACATCAACAGCTACACAGAACTTCGGGAAACACTAAACAACATGTACGCAGATTCATATTCATTAAATGAGCTCGAAAGAAGATTCACAAACACACAACAATCATATGGAGAATCGATAAGAAACTACGGCTACAGACTTCTAGAAGCATTAGAACAATATAAAACAGGCTACAAAACCAAGTACAACCTGGACGAAATAGACGAAGCATATACACAACACCTCAACACCACATCTGTACAAGCATTCAAATATGGACTAAACAACACAATTCTACGCGAAAAAATCGCAACAATAAAAGCCAAAAATGTCGACGAAATAGTGAATGAAACAGAAACAATAGACAAAATGCTAACCGGATCAATACAAAACCCAACAACACAAAATATAAACAAACTAATTCCGCAAATGCCATCCCAAACCTTCTTACCACAGAGCAACATTTACACAAGAGTCCCAGTCACATGCAACTACTGTCAACGACAAAATCATACATGGGATCAATGCCGTACACGAATGAACCAAGAAAGAATGAGCAGAATGACACAAACTCAGCCGTACAACCAACAACAACAGAGATATTTCAATAGATTCCACCAAACACTGAACCCATACCACAACTCATTTAACCAAGAACAATTCCGCAGACAACAACCACAAAATAATCAAAGCAACTACAGGCAAAATAACAGCACACAGCAACACAACAGCCAATATCCAACGACTTCACAGCAGATGTATAACAAACCAAACCAGCAAACGAACAGATTCACTCCGAAATTTTGCTCTCATTGTAAAATTACTACAGGACACACATTCGATGAATGCCGAAGTAAATTCTACACGAGAAACCTAACTCAACATAATAACAACGCAAACCCAGGCGCACCTCCCGACACAAACGGCTTAACAGAAAAATTCACAGGAATGAGAATCAACACATTATACCCGCAACAAGCACAAACCGATTATAACATACCACAACAACCTCAGCAGGGAAACTCCAGCGGATCCGACCAGCTGTAGGAGAGCCACTGCCACCGGATCAAAATCAAACAAACCAAACATATAACGAACAAAACGAAAATCAAAACTACTCTCTCCAAATGGGTATCATTCCAGAAATGTACCTAAATCATTTCAATCATACGAGCCAAGACGCTCACTCTATTCTAATAAATAAACAAAAGAGCCCAGACGCTCCTCTTAAATCATTAACAAACAAACAGACGAGCCCAGACGCTCCCATTAAACAAGTAGTATATAAGAAATCGAGCCCAGACGCTCCCATAGAAATTTTAGTAAATAAGGAAAAGAGCCCAGACGCTCATAACACAAACCAACAAACAAAAAACAATCATCCAGGTCAAGACGCTCCAACATTAGAATTACACGAAATACAAACAGACGACGACGACATTATCCAAGAAACAGCAAACTTACAAATTGACAACATATTTTTAGTAATACACATCATAATCCTATACCTTTCTACTAAATTCTCAAAATACCATAACGTAGCGAAAACACAATTATCTAAGATCAAGCAACAAATAACGACTATCAAACAGAACATACTATCAAACATAAAACGAAATTTATCACATAATAAAAACATACTCTACAAACTTTCGAACAACAAAAATATCAAACACACGTCCACACGTAAATCAAACCACATCAAACAAACTTTTATAATTGAACAAAGTCACAAATCCCCTACCACGAAACGAAAACAACCAAATCAAATTAAAACAAACTTCCTAGAACAAGAACTAGACGAAACTGACCACAACAGCTTAAAAAACCTACTCTATCCAGAGAAATCCACGTTAATAAATTTATTATCCAAATATAAGACGAACAGAGACACTATATCCCCTCTTATAAACCAAAAAACAAGACCGAATTTATTAATAGATTCAGGTGCAGACGTATCAGTCATCAAACAGAAACACATCAATACGGACGAAGTCAACAAATTAGATACACTAACACTATCAGGCATCGGAACAGGCACAGTAAAAACAAACGGATCACTAACACTAACACTACAATTAAACGATGAACTAAAAATACAACACAAATTCCACACAGTACCGAACGATTTCCAAATTCTCGAAGACGGAATAGTAGGAAGAGACTTCTTTGACAAATTTAAAGTAGACATACTCTACAGTACGAATAATATTAAAATCAACGAACATTTAATCAAATTTTCAAACAGAACTAATTATAATATAATTCTACCAGCTAGAAGTGAAACAGTTATCGAAATACAAACATCCACAAACGAACCGACAATTTGCACAGCAACTGAAATAA
The DNA here is from genome assembly GCA_947310385.1 of Nephrotoma appendiculata. Taxonomy (NCBI): domain Eukaryota; kingdom Metazoa; phylum Arthropoda; class Insecta; order Diptera; family Tipulidae; genus Nephrotoma; species Nephrotoma appendiculata. The sequence goes on from OX371225.1 coordinate 297,701,098, forward strand.
AACCAGGGATATTTATTCCACACACATTAATACAACCAATCAATTACAAAGCAAAAATCATGATAGCAAATACGCTACCACAAGACAGCGAAATATCCGACTTTAAACCAATCTTAGAAACCCTACCGGAAGACATACAGTATTACCACACAGGACAAAAAATAGACTATTCTTCACGGCAGGACCAGATTATTAAAACAATAACAAACAATCTAGATACAAATAATAATGTAGAGGAGAATATGACAATACTCGACTTATGCCTCCAATATGAAGACATATTCTTTTTGGAAGGTGACAAACTGACAAGCATTCAAGGTATATACCACAACATAAACCTATATACAGATTCAAAACCGGTACACGTACAAAGATACAGACTACCTCAGACACACAAAGAAGAAATCAACAGGTAACAAAATGAAATTCAACATTACTATCGTACTAACAACGACAATAACAATAATACAAGCAAGCAGTTCATTCTTGCATCAAAAAATAAACAACACAGGAATAATTTTCGAAAAGCTCGACGACGTAATCTTCTTTACAAAAAATCTGAACATAATTACTACCATAGACATACCAGAAGCAAGACAAATAACAGAAACATTACTAGACTGCAATTTACATTTAAAAGAACTATGTGATGAAATACTATCACACAATCCAAACGACCTCTGCAAATCATTTCGACGAGAGTTAAAATGGCATATAACACAGATAGAAAGACAAGACAATAAATTAAAAGAAATATACGGAAAACAGAAAAGAGGACTGATAGACATAGGAGGAAAAATAAGCAAATTCATATTCGGAACAATGGATTCCGAAGACTCCGACAAAATATACGAAAACCTTGGAACACTAGACAGCAAACAAACAAAATTACTAGAACTAGAAAACCAACATATAGCCATATTACAGTCTAACTTCGACTCACTATCACGACCAATAATACAATTACAAAACGAAACAATAGAAATAGAAATCAAATTAAATGAACTAATAAAAAAATCAAATGACCAAGACGAATACTTCGAACGTAAAGCAAAACTAAGCCAAGAAACCGCAGAACTATCATCCCTGATAATAATACAGTGTTTACACATAAACCGACTACAAGAAGAAGCAACAGAAGTAATTATGGCACTACACAACAAAATACTACACCCATTAATCACCTCAACCCCTAAAATTATCCAAATAATAGAAGAAAACTTCAAAGAAGTCAACCCGAAGCTGAAAATTCACAATAACTTGAGGCAAATAGCACAAGTAGAACATATAGAAATAAATGGCAAAATAGTAGTTAAAATCTCCATACCGATAATACAACAAGAGGAGTACTTACTGTACAAACCTTACTTAATACCATTCAAAACAACAAACGGTTACTCAACTTACATAACGGACACAGACTATCTAGCAATCAATCAAGACAAAAGCAAATCAATTGAACTACATGCAACTGAAATATCCTCATGCAAAACAATAACAGACACAACTGAACAAAAAGTAAAAATATGCCAACTCACTCAACCAATAACCACAATACAGAACTTCCATTGCATACCAAATTTACTATTATACCCACAAAGATCGAAAACCAAATGCGAAATCTTACCAACCAACGCTGCAAATAAAATCCTAAAACTAGAAAATTCAAATACATGGTTATACTCCACGACAAAAAAGACACTAATGACTATTAAATGTAAAAATAACACAGAACATATACAAATAATAGATCAAGGAACGATCACCTTTTTCACCACATGCAAAGTTATCACAGAATACATGGCAATCGAAGTAACAGGACATCCAAAAACAGTAACAATCGAACAACCAACTCAACCCGAGACATCCGACGAAAACATAGAAGTAAATATGAACCCAAGACAGGACGACACAAAACCACAAAAACTAAACTTGTTAAAAATAAACAATAATGAAGATCACAACAGAAATATAGTAACAGAAGCCCGGAAAATAAAAGAACTGCAGAAAAACGCATACAAGCTGACCCAAACAGTTACAAACTGGCATCACCCAACAAACATAACGATAGTAATCACAATCACAAGCTTAATAGTAATTACCACATTAACAACCTACTACATATGCAGAACCAAAAGACCAGTAAAAACAATAAACACTCCAACTATCAACATAAGTAACCCTAGTAAAACAAATGACTCAGAAAGTCATACAAGAACCACTCTCAGTAATCACAAACTTAGAATCATATAATAACTAATAACTAAACAAAATTTTCACAGAAAACAAAAACAAAAATGCCATCATTTGAAGAGTACAACTACCAAATAGTACAAGAGATGCTAGGCAAACCTAGAAGAAACAAATCTCCAATAAGAAAATTCGGCCATACAACAGAGGAACCAACACCATTACCACCACACATCAAATTCTACCATTTAGGAGATGCAGAACAAAAAAAAAGAGTACCAACAAAAAATAGAACTAGGACAACGAAAATTAAAATGGCTGGAAGTTAATAAACAACCAGCGTACCCATGGCCAACATGGAACGAAAAAAAAATGACCGAACTTGAAAATGCGAAAATTTAAATGCATTAAACGGTAAAATATTAAAATAGCTTTTTCTTCAACGAGCAAAACAATAAAAACTAACACTCGAGGAAGAACAGGCTATACTTTAACAATTATTATTTCAAAAAAAAAAAACTAACACCTACCAATTAAGATAAAATTTCCTTTTTTAAATATTATATACCTAAGCAACAAAAGCAATATCATTTAAATCAATAATATTATTTTACACTATATCTCGATCAATCAAAACAAAGAATAAAATAAAACATTTAGCATATAAGAAAACTTTCAAAGATTAAAGCATTTAGTATATAAGAGAACTATCAATAAAAATTCAATTAGTACATAAGAAAACAAAAATAAATCATGCACAAATAAAAATTCATATCCCAAATTACACATACAAAAAAAAATTTTTACTTTCACACTAAAATCATTGTCATATAAAAACTAAATATCATGATAAAAACAAAATGAAACACACATTTAAATAAAAACTAAAGTATATAAGAAAAACAAAAATGGCTTCACTCAAAAATATTGCACACACAATGAAAACCTTACTTATTAAAATACATAATTTTCATATTTCTAATTATACATATAAAACAACAAAATATTGTCATCAAAATATATACATACATAAAAACACATAACTGTACAAAATGGGCATCATAAAAAACAATACTACGTTGCATAAAATTACACAGTAAAATTTCTCGGTCAAGTAATACAAATAATAAACATAAATTTTCAAGGTTGAAAATAAGCAAAATGGTAATATGATATATGTAAACAAACAAACGACTGTAGGTCAAGGAACAGCAAAATACACAATAACGGCACGCGACAAAAAGACAACACCGAAGCAGGAAAAATAAAAACGAGAAATAAGAGACAACCACATGTAAGTCAAGGTCTTTAAGACACAGCAAGAAACTAAGGACAATAACCTACACCACAGGAAGATACATAGACAAAAAATGAAGCAATAATAATAGACAATAATACAACAAAAACTATATAACAACAAATAACTCATTACTCTATACAAAATAAATACACATATAATATTGAATAAAAAACTAATAACACGTGGTAACCTAAATGAACAGCATCAGAACATACAGTACAAAATACAAGACCAGAGAAACGGAACAACGGCAACATTAAAAAACCAGACAAAATTCATCTCAGAAAACACACAAGCAGCACAACGAACTTCAAACCAACACGTCAACGAAACAAACCAAGACACATATACATATATATCATATTAGCAAAAATTTTTTCAACAACCTCAAAATTTTAGCTTTTTCAAACGGGGGAAGTGTTGCGAAATAACCATCCCAAACAACACATAAATTCAATTAACATTTCAATCATAAGCAAACAATGTTCTAATTTTCCTATTCCCACGCGCAACACACAAAAACACGTGTGCGTAAAGAATTTAAGAAAATTACAAACTATAAAAACAAACCCAGAAAGAAACCTTGCACATGAGAAAAAATGTAATTTCATGCAAATTAAAATTCGAACAAGTTATTAATTTTCTGACCCAAAACCCAATTAAAATTTTTAAAAACAATCTAAATGTGTGACACAAAAAATTTACGAGTGGAAAACTACCACTCAGCACCATTTTGAAACAAAAACAAAAATTAATAAGGGCTATAGTATATAAGCCAAAAAATTGTAAAATGTTTTTTAGTTAATCAGAAAAAGTGGTCAATCACAAAATAGTATCTCATCAACAAACAAATTTAAATAGTTCAAATAAAAGTCTAAATAGTGTGAACCAAATATTTTAAAATCTATATGTGAAATTTATATCTACTCAGTGTGTAATCGAATTGAAAAATCTATCAATAAAGCTTTTATTTACTTTCATACATTTCATATACAAAAATCAAATTTAAGTAGTTCAAATAAAAGTCTAAATAGTGTGAACCAAATATTTTAAAATCTATATGTGAAATTTATATCTACTCAGTGTGTAATCGAATTGAAAAGTCTATCAATAAAACTTTTATATACTTTCATACATTTCATATACAAAATCAAATTTAAGTAGTTCAAGTAAAAGTCTAAATAGTGTGAACCAAATATTTTAAAATCCATATGTGAAATTTATATTGAACACTCTATCAATGAAAACTTTATATACCAAAATCAAAATTTAATAAGTTCAAGTTAAAAGTCTAAATAGACAAACCTATAAAAGTTACCAAAATATTACACGTAAAATCCATAAGCAAAATTGTTAATATATGTAAATTATTGTGTCGAAATTTAATTGTCAATAAAAGTATAAATCACAAAGTAAACAATCTAATAAATTAATTGTGTTTTGATTTAAAATAGTGAAATACAGTGCATTCATTATTATTTAACGTATAACATTCATCAACTCTTCCAATACAAGTATAATCAGGTAAGAACTTGACACTACAATTTAATTTCCACTACATTTTTATATTACATCAAATTATATTATTTATATTATTTCACAATATATTTAATCCAGTTACTAATTAAAATTATCATTTACTAAACAAATATAATTCAAACCATTTTCAACTACATACAAATATTTATAACATTTTTATAAACTATTCCACAATATTAACTCTCTACGATACTATTCTCATACATAATATATATATATACATTTTACAGCATGTAAAACTCGCATGTACAATATATACGCTATGTACAATATATACGCTATGTACAATACTAGCGCATAATTCTTATTTGAAATCAATTACTATCAATAATAAACTTTGTCAAACAAATACAACAGCAACATTAACATTACATGTAAAACACATAGACTTCGCCAGTGCATCACAAATAATTGCACGTATTACCACCGCTACTGTTTTATTATTATAGATTACACCTTCGGATTTCAGAAAAAGCACTTCATCAACAAAGGAAAATATCAGCACAGAAAGGTTTATGATACCCATGGTACAATCCGATAACAAAAACTTCCTTCTTGTTAACTACATTTCCTAGTATAGGCCACAATTGACTAGATGAACTTTTAGACAATGGAAGGCCGTCTACACCAATATCAATTTTAAGCTCTTTAAAGTTTTCATTGTCGTTTTGCTTCAAATTTTTTTTAATATAATGTGTAAGATCGATATGAATGTACGATCCTCTTCCTATAGCAATAACGTTCTTTGTTTGCGGTGTTTTTTTTAGGGTACGAGCGTCTTTCGGCAAATTCGGATGGAATTTTCTTAAAATTTTCAATAAATCATTTGCAGATTCATTCGTAGTTCTATTCATTAAAGATCAGATTAAAATCTTCACTTAATTCTAATGAAGACACTTCACTTAAATCTTCTTCAATAATTTCCTCGGAAAAATCGTCTACACGAACTGTAGTTGTGCTGTTCTGTTTAATATAATCAATTTGAACATCCATGTCATTTTCACTCGTTGATTGCCTGTCTTTATTACAATCTTTAATTTCTTTTCCAAACGAAACTAATAAGTCAACTTCTTCTTTAATTTTCCGAAAATAATTTTGTTTAGACATATTTTACAAACACACAACCACAAAATCCACTATAAAATACACAAAATGATAGAAAATATTTTATTTACCTCTCCAAATGTACAATCCACTGTTTAGAAAATTTCGTCGTAATCGTTGTACGTAGTCAATGGCTACGTTTTGAAATTTGTTTGCATACTACATTGCATACTACACTCCCAAACAACACTGTTAGCACTATACCTATTCTCTCTCTCTCAAAACTCAATTATGTTTTGAAATGACAACCAGCAAAGGGTAAGGAATGCCGTGCGATAATCGCACTCTTTTGGGTACGTACCCATGAATGTTTGTTGGGGAGTATGTTTAACTTAACCTGTCAAATGGTATCAGTTATATTCCTAAACTTATTTAGTGCACACATGCGGAGTATGAGTGGAATAATTTTAACAGCCAATAGCACGGAGTTTGTATCCAAATGCAATTATTATTATCGGATCATTAAGTATTCCTATAGGAATATATATATATATATATATACGAGTATATATATATATATATATATATATATATATATATATATATATATTTATATATATATATATATATATATATATATATTTATATATATATATATATATATATTATATATATATATATATATATATATATATATATATATATATATATATATATATATATATATATATATATATATATATATATATATATATATATATATATATATATATATATATATATATATATATATATATATATATATAGGCTTAACCTTTCAAATGAGACAAGTTTGATTTCCAAATGAATTGATCGCAGTAGCTTTATTTATTTATTATCGCACTTTGAATGGCCAATAACAGGATATTGTAGAGTTTGCACCAAAATTTCATAATATACAGATGACCCCTATGGACTTAAGCTGTCAAATGGCATCAGTGATATTCTCAAATGGATTGATGTTGGCAGATTTTTGAGTAGAACTTATTCAGTAAACTAGCGTTTAGTGATTCACATTTAACGGGCAATAACCAAGACATCGCGGAGATTGCACCAAAATGCCACTACATCGGATGATTTCTATATAGGCTTAAATTTTTAAAATTTGATTTCCAAACGGATTGGTAGCGATAGATTTATTTGAGTAAAACTCATTTATTAGATTCGTTGGGTGATTGATTCTCTTAGAAGAATGACACTCTACAACTTCAACGAACGAGTTTTACTCAATAGAATTTATTACTACCAATCCATTTGGAAAGCACACCAATCTCATTTGAAAGCGTAAGTCTTTAGAAGTGATGCGATAATAGTGACATTTTGGATGCACATGGATGTACTGAATAAGTTCTACTCAAAAATCTTCCGACATCAATATCGGTTTAAGAGTGCCTTTGATGTCATTAAATTATGTCAGGTGTAATCTACCTTTAATGGAGTTTTGTTTCAAACTCCACGATGCGCTGTTATTGGCAACACTCAACGTATGCCACTCCACGAATTCAATCAAACAGTTTTACTCAAAAAAACCTATCATGAATCCGTTTAGAAATCATTCTTATCTCATTTGAAAGGTTAATCTTATAGAAATCATCCGATACTAGTGGCATTTTGTTATGTAATTGTTCAAAACCACTTTGCTCTTTTGGTATGCATAAATGAACATTACATTTTTTACAAACGAAATGAGTTCCACCAGCTTTCTTTTGGGATGAGGTCTGACGGTTCATTTTACATTTCGTAGCTATTTTGTTGCATTATGATAAAGAAAATGATTGATTTCGTCGAATCTAATATCCTGCACCGGTCGTATTTCCATATATCTCGCTTAGTGCTGGCTACTGGTGGAGAAGAAAAACATTCTCTAACATTTTATGATCGTCGGATACTTGTAGTCGAAAGTGTAAAAGGTCCAAAATTGTATTGTTTGGTTATCTCATCTTGATTGCATTTCTATACTTTACTCAACTAAACCGTAATCCACTAAAAAATATGTGGATAATCTTTATGTCCATTTTCACTGCCGTCAATGGTGGCGTTGGATTGTCACACATCTCTTAACGGTATGAGTGAATTATTCAATATCCAGTTGGTCTGGGTTCCGGGCCAATCTGACGTTGAGGGAAATTGCAGGGCAGACGAGTGAGCAAGGTATAACTGGAACCAAGAAAATAATGTGTAGGAAAGCATATGCTGTGCTGAAACCAGTAAGCCATTAATAAGCAAGTGCCCTGGCACATGCTAGGTGGATCGCCAGTACGACTGGTAGATACTTACCGGACACTGCCTTTTCGGAGATCATACGAGAAGGCTGGGTCTGGATGCGAATGATTTCTGCAGAAGTTGCGGGGACGAGGAGGAGGAGGAAACTCTCGTTCACTTCCTATACTCATATCCTGCGCTATCTGGCAGAAGACATGATCACTTGAGCAAATACACTATAGCCTCTCTGATCTCGAAAGCTGCAATGTGCGAAATCTTTGACGTTATATTAGTAGCAATAAATGGTTTTAAAGAGAGTTTAATGATGCCCTGGGGTATCACAATGGGCCATAATTGGTCTAAGTGTGCCATAGCAACCACTGAAACCTAACCTAACCTAACTTAATGTCCATCTACGAGTATGATATTAATTGACCAAGCGAATGGAGACCACCATTCCAATGTTATATAAGCGCACATGGATTTTCAAGTTTTTTCTTCCCTTTTTTTAGTACATCTGTAACTCCAAACAAAACAAAATTAGAACTCAAATGGATTGATTTATTGTCCTGCCGTTTAACCAAAACAATTTCGCCATCTTGACTATTACCTGGTACAAACCAGGTAGTAAGTTTTTTTTGTACTGAAGATATTCCATTAATTATGATACGTAATAAAAAAGTTTTTAAAAAAGATCTTATTTCTTGGTTGGTGAAACCTTTTAACTTATTTTATAACAATTGAAGCTCCAAAACCGTACTTTCTTTGGCAACAAAATAAAATCGTATGGCTGACATGTTTTTCCAGCTAGAACATAAACTGTCCCCATGGACTCCCCATAGATTTGGTTTCCTTTTCATGTATTGTGGACAACTGCCCAGTGTACGAAATTATTTGCCCGTCAATAGATACTGTTTCTTCAACGGGTAATTTTAAGCAGCGGTTTCTGACGACGGTCTAACTCTAACAAATTTATCCGTGAAATTTCAAGATTCTTTCATTTTATTTTTTTCTGTGAGTTTCAATTGTTTCATATTTTGTGTTGGGCATATAGGTAGTAAAAATTCATATTTGACTCAAAAACTTGAATGACTCAAACAGATCGTCTGAAAAAGGCTGCGCGAAGTAACCGTAAGGAGTTTTTCCTAAAAATAATAAAATTCCCTTCTTTTAGGGTCATTTTATGCCACTCTTACTAGAAACTGTAATTGTTTCGCGATCCGCTTGGTCGATTAACTTAATGATAATATCTTCATTTAGCATTATATTTTCGCCTTCTTGAGTTGTTATTCGGGCCTCCGATAGCTCTAAACCGGGCTCAGTTTCCAAGTCTTCCCATCTTCGTCTTTTTCCTTAATTTTCTCAAACGATTTCTCCCTAGTATCGATAACATTATCTTCTCGTGTTTGTTCAATATTTTCTGTTTAGCTTTCCTCGTTCTCGCTTGGGCTCTCAACATCAGATTTCACTTTCATTTTCGGCGAGACAGTACTTCACGAATGTCAAGAATAAACTGTCAATATTAATATTAGCCTAAATGACGATAAAATAAATTTGAACTGTAAATAATATATTTTTATTTACAGGGTGCCCATCCGATAAATTTAAAAATTGCTGCCATTTAGGCGAATATTAATATCGGCAGGTTGCACTTGACTGTCGTGTGAAGTACACACGTGGCAAATTAGTCATGAAAAAATATCGATTCAACAACGCGTACGTTCGCTGCTGTGCGTGAAAGTGTACGAGGTAATCTAATGATATCAATGGGAAACCGTGAGCAAGAACTTGGACTTCGAAGACTAACACTAACCAGTATATTGAATAGAAACTTGGATTTATTCCCTTATAAAATTCAATTAACACAATAGCTGCTACCAAGAGATAATTTGCTGTAGTACCGTACGTATGCAAATAAGAAATTGTTGCTTCCGGATTGTTTTGATAAACTAATTATGAGTGCGACGAAGCTCATTTCCACTTAAGTGGACTTGTAATTAAACAAAACAGCCGGTTCTGGACCGTGAAGAATCCATTCAATTCATCAATCACCATTACATCCATTGAAAGTGACGGTATGGTGTACAATTTGGGGTGGGTGAATCATTGGACCATAATTTTACGAAAATCTGAATGGTTCAGCTACTACAGTACACTGGCAAACGTTATCGTGATATGATAAGGCAGTTTTTAGACCAGAATTGTATGTCGATGGTTTGGTGAACTGGGGTTTCCAATAGGACGGTGCCACATGTCATACTGCTAGAGAAACCGTGGAGTTGTTACGAGAAATGATTCCACATCCATTAGGCTGCTCCCGACTTTTTATGGGATTATTTTGAAAATAATGTTTATACAAACAAACCAGATAATATTAAACAGCTTAAAAGGAACATTTGAGAAGAAATTAACATGATTCCGTGTGAAATATGTGAAAAAGTGATGGTAAAAATGTAACCAATAGAGCCCGTTTGTGTAAGGCCAATAGAGGTGAACATTTGGCAGACATTGTTTTTCATTAATAATTCCAAACATTAAAAAGTAGTAAACCTTTCGGGTGGTAACCCTGTAGAAATTATTTGCTGTTAATGAAGAAAAGAGAATGCAATATTTGACATATGTACACTACGTGCCAAAGGGTTAATTTTAATATGCCATGCCAAAATAAAAGAAATTCCATAATTTTTTATAGACAACATCCCAAGCATAAATTCCAAAACTAGTCGTCCTCTGATCGTATAATTTAAAAAGACACGAGCTCATCATCATCATAAATACATTTGAGCTCTTCATAAAAAAAATATCAATTCCCTTAGAAAGTAAGCAAAGGCAAGGCTGTATAAATTCGTCGAAAGCAAACCAGAAGCAAATAAAAACTTTATTAAATCGTAATTCTTCGAAAAAATTTTCCTTTGGGTGGTTAATTTACAGTTAAAATGTATAAACTTACGGTAAACATAAAGATCGCACATCCACAATATAAAAGCAAATTTAATGAGATAAATCTTCATATTTTTATTGAAAAAACGACGAAAAATATAATAAAGAAAATGTATATTTTCCTCATGTTCAAGTTGCTGAGTTTTCATTTTAATAAACTTTAAAATGAAAATTTTCGTTTTCGTGATTTTTTTTTGTTGGAAAACTCAGTTTCCTTTTTCTCTGATAATATCAATCTTAATTTAATTTCGTTCGTTCGTCTTGTCTGTTGTGTTGTGCCATTTAAAATCCGTTTCTACCCATCATACAAAAAGTTAGGTGTACACAACGACAAAGCTTAATTTAGAAGGAGGAGTAGCATCTATAGCAGTATTTACTTGTTTGATTAAAAAAAAATATTTTGTATATTTACAAAATACAATTTCGGTTTCTTGGAAAAGTTAAAGTTTTTCTTCTCCGAATTTTCATGTTCATGTTAATCTCAAAAATAAGATAAACATAAGGATTTAATTCGTCAAGTAAGTAACCCTTGAAATTTCGTTAAGGCCCAATTTACATGCGGACGAATTAATAAATATCTAAGCATGATAATGTCTACATTTTGGGAAAGGTAATGTGTCGTAGTGACGCCAGTGCCTTCGTATTTAACATTAAACGATAATGAATCTTTATACTCACTAGATTTTGTTCAGCTTTAAATATGTAAATAATACTTAAAAAAAAAATCGTTTGAAACATATTTTGTGTACTACACCCCTACCCATACGAGACATCAATCATTAAAATGGAAATAAATTTTCAGCGGAAATCATCTAGCATAACAAACTCATGTTGACATTTTAATTCTAAATAAAAATATTATTTGAACAGCAGTGGGTGAATTTATCAAATTGCACGACTTATAAGTTAAGATTAACATAACAGCTGTTAACATTAAAAAATATGTCCTTTGTGCTTTAGTGAAACACTCGTATATCGGTCTAAGATGTTTACACAAAATATGTCTATATAAACATCAACAATAATTTATCTAGAAAAACTGTTCAAGGATGAATTTTCATCTTTCTCTTGGCTGTATTTCTTAGGAATTGTTTATTTATTTAAAAGCTTAGCTCAAACATATTGTATAGAGTATATCCGATTAGATCAAATAAATCTATAAATCAACAATAAATTTTCTATTGAATTTAAAATTATAAGCTATGTATGCTACAAATGGAGACAGCGAAAGTTTCTGCTAATGGAGTATTGACTTTGAATTCTTCCTTTTTAGTTTCTTTTAAAATTCTCTACTGCGGGTGTGCCAGAAATAGACGATCAAATGAAGCAAGGTGATGTGGGAGCTCTTTTCCAACAAAAACAGACAAGTAAAGTTTCTTCGAATTGTTGAGTGAAAAGTTTAAAAATTATTCAACTTTTAGTGTTTTTAGAGAATCGCATGCGCCCCCACCAAAAAATTTATTCACAAAAAAAACAAGAATTCTTTTGTTTAACTTTCTTTTTTAATACAATCTAGAAGAGTGTGCTATTCCAATAAAATAATTTGTCTATGCTTCTGAAGTCTTTTTGTTTCCCAACATTTTTTGTTGATGTTTAATTGACGCCAGCAGGAAAACAATGTACTACAGAAAGTTGACCCACTATCGACAGTGGCATCATACACGAGGCGAGATTCACCACAGAATGTATTTTTTTTAAATTTCGAAAATACATGCCTTGTCAGAAATAAAACAAAATGAATAAAACAATTTTTTTTTAAATAATTGTAAATATTTATAATATGTAGTGTTCAAAGTGTCCACTATCAGCCAAAATACACAATTGGCATCGCTGTATAAAATATTTGCTTAACCGTCGAAAAGCATGTTCGTTATTTTTAATAATATTTGATGCTTCGATTATACGTTGTCTCATCCACACCATTCATCCAACCAGATTCTAATTTTGCAAAGGGTTCCATCATTTCAAATCTTACAAAAAATTTTAACACAATGTTTGAGGCATCGTTTTACATTATCTATGAATGCAACAAATGGGAGATGTCAAGAGGACTACCTCATGCGACTATAGATACAAATAATTTAAGATATCTTTGCTCCGTCCACTCTTGAAAATTGGCTTAATTAAACTGATCTTCCAAATCGAAAGAAATACTCCACTCGTCAATCTCAAATTGAAGAGATTCGTCAGCTGTTGAATTAAAACACAAGCTCACTCTTTTAACACAATAGGAGGAATTTTGTCCGGGCCACCACTCATTATAACATTAACATTCAACGGTGCATACAGAACGTCATTTTACTAAAATCAAGATTGTCTTCCTCTCTCGAAAAACGATCATACACATTTTCAAAACATGCTGCAAACATTCAGAAAATTTGACTGTTCGAAAATTTCTAAATCGCTGCACGAACTCACGAACTAGAACTTTTTCAGCCAGATTGTTGGATCTGGTATATTGATTCCAAATCCAATAAAAGTTACTCGTTCGAAGCGGTGGTTTCTCTAATTGGCAGAAGGTATAATTGCTACGATAATTAACTCTGAAAAATAATACAAGATACATTATGCAATTCTATTTAAGAGCAGCATCAACGTGGCTCAATCAGACGGGGAAGCGTCAAGATAAACGCGAGCTTAGATAGAGCTAGAACCAGATCAGCGTGAACCTACTACCTATAGAAAAAATCAGTATTCCGTTAGGATGAAACTAACCCAATTATCGAACATCCGAGAAATTAACGGACGGTAGGGATGTGAAACAAAAATTACATCAAACAGCAAAATAGAATATCGATTGAACAAAATTCATCAATGAAGCACGGGGCGATCAAACTGTTAAAATTTACCGAAAGTCTTCAGTCGAAAAAAAGTCGATAATGCCGCTGTGGTTGAAACTCAACACGATCAATTTTCCAATAGAAAAATGTCAATAACAGACATATGTAGTTACAATAGCTATGCAACAGTCACGTTTATCTGATGAAAGATTTGTATATCAAAATTTTGACAGATGAACCAATTTGATGAACCATGACCCTAAGGAAACTTTTATTATATATTTGGAGTGGGTTTGATAGAGTTATATATATGGGTGGGTGAAATGTACCTTTTTCCGTGGTTTCGACGATACAATTGTTCACCATTCGAGCTTTTGCCAAATAACCGGTGTCTACTATGAAAACTTTATAAGATATGTTTCTTGGTAGATTTAAATTTTAAGTTTGGGCTGGGAGGTTATGGGTCAAATTATAATTTTAATTAGCCCATGGGCATTGATAGATTTCAATTTTATGTTTGAGGTGATTCTGATGAGGTTTGAGTGTTAAAAATGATTTCCCCCATGGACAGTTTTATCTGCAGCAGAAGGGGGGAAATACAAATGTAACCCCTATAACCTGGACAGACTTACTCTAAACTGATAATCAAATTTTACCTATGGTCGTGGGCCAAGTAATTGACATAGCCAGATGGTGTCTATCTGGCAAAATCTCGAATGATGGACGATTTTATCGACAAAATGTTAGAAAATAAAAATTTCACCTTATAACCTCATCAGACCCACTTCAAATATATAAGATTATCATTATAATGATATGGTGTCCCTCTAGCAAAATCTTGATCACCCTAAACCTTTAATCAAAATTAACCTATGATTATGGGTCGACGCTATAACAATTTGGAGTCATATTGGTATCTGTGCCCAAATTTCGAATTATAAACGATTTTGTCGACAGGAGAAGGGAAAAATTAAGCTTCCAGAGCCCTCATCAAAGTCACTCAAACCTATGATCAAAATATACCTATTGTAATGGGGTACCGAATTGATATAGTCCGATTTTTTTCTATCTGGCATAATCTCGAATGATGGACGATTTTATCAAAATTTTACTCCTATAACCTCATAAGCTTCATCTAAACCCTTTGTTTAAAATCTACTTATGATCACAGGCCATCGAATTGACATAGTCTGATTGGTGTCCACCTGTCAAAATTTCGAATGATGAACTATTTTATCGACAAAACATTGAAAAAATAAAATTTGTACCCTTAGTATACCTCATCAGACCGACCCCTAACCTATAATCAAAATCTACCTATGGCCAACGAATTACCGTAGTCAGATCGGTGTCTGTCTGGTATAATCACGAATTGCAAACGATTTGAACGACAATTATTGAATACTTGATAATTATTAAACTTCTTTATCGACAATTTTCGGCATTTCACCCATATAACTTCATTCGACCGACCCCAAACTTATAATCAAAATTTACCTATGGTCATGGACTGTCGAATTGAAATAGTCAGATTCGTGTTTAACTGACAAATCTCTAATGACGAACGATTTCAGACACACCTCATTAGACGCACTCCTAACCTACAATCAAAATCTACAAACGGTTATGAATTATGGAATCAATATAGCCAGATTGGTGTCTGTCTGACAAAATCACGAATGAAACCGATTTTAATGACAGACGAAGGGGAAAATAAAAGTTTCAACATATGTACATTATGTTTTCGGCTGATTTTGTAGCTAAATTACTTTCGGCTAAAATATTTCAATTTAATATATATTTTTTTTTAATTTTCGGTTGAATCTGCATTATCGTTTTTTTTTTTTTTCACTTTCGTCTAACTTTAACAAGGTAAAATATAATAGTACGCGAATCGTTTCAATTTAAAAATCTCTTATCA
Source organism: Nephrotoma appendiculata (assembly GCA_947310385.1). NCBI lineage: Eukaryota > Metazoa > Arthropoda > Insecta > Diptera > Tipulidae > Nephrotoma > Nephrotoma appendiculata. The sequence continues at coordinate 297,717,053 of OX371225.1, forward strand.
TGATTCCTTTCTGCTACTATCTAGATTCTAGATAATTGTACCATAGATATTTCTATTGATAGTATAAAACAAAAATAGATTATTTAACTATTAACGGGATGCGCATCAGCATCCCGAAGAAAAGGGAAAAACGAATTCACATATTTCTAATTAAGAATAACATTCCTGTTTTCAATGCAACATTCAAAAACCTCTCATGTAAACATTATTAACAAAACAGAGAAAATTCTATGTTTTGTCTAGAAACAGAGCTTTGAAATGAGCTTTCATATATAAATAGATACATGTTTTATACTGCTAAACAGTAATTATTCAAAAGCATACAATGCCAATCATGTAGAATAAAAATAATAAAAACTAAGCTTTTTTTGTGTAATGGTGCCATTGTTCTGTGTACTGCGGGATGTGCTTGCGTTATATACAAATATTCGCTTTTTATGTACGTAACGAAAGGATTGGATTGTTTTTGTTTCGTGTTCTTCTTATATTATGCCTCTGGGAGTACGTGTCGATTTTATATTTAGAAACAATTTCTAAACTACGTAATATTATTATTATTGTGTATCTCATATATGAATAATAATTACTATATGGCATGTAGAAGAACCGCAATATGTTACTTAAGGGAAATTGAGTTACTTTTTGCGGATCATAATTAAATCTTAATCAAGGTAATATATATATATCTCCTTTGCTGTGAGACCTATTTGGGAATCTTTCATGTAAATATCAAAAGTAGTGTGTGTGGAATTAATTGAATTGAAAGGTTTTGGATTATTGTTTCAAAAATCAAGGCTATGTAGCGAGAAATTTAATTAACAGAAAATTCCGTTCGTAATTTCATTCTTAAAATTAGATTAATATTCAAATATAAAGGGTTAAACTATATATCCCCCTCAGATTAAATATATATTCCGTACAATTAAAAGCAACGCGCAAATTAGGTCAATAAAATTCTAAATCATACAATTATCATAAAACATTCAGTTTTAATGCTTCAATCTGCAAAAATTGCTGTTTATATTAAAAAAAATTATATTACGACGATGTTTATATTTATTCTAAGCGTTAACATCATCAGCATCGTCATCATCATCATCGTCACCGGAAAAACATAATTTTCGTTATAAAAATAAATCGCGAATAAACAAAATTACATTCATCACCCTTTCTCCCCCAATTATACATTTGTCAAAACATCGTATAATTTTTCCTACGGCGTAAAACACAATAAGTTATAAAAAAAAAACAAAAAACCATTATTTTCCAGTCCATTTCCATCATAATAACCTTATTGGATTATTAACAACAACAACACCATAATGTACTCGAAATACTTTTAATTACCTCAATTAACATTTTTATTGTTATTCGAGTACCGACCTACATATAGATGAAATTGTGATATAAAAGGACAAAGTTTGCATATATGTAGGTTACTGTACCATTTAACCAAAAGCGATAACCAAAGCTTTATTTATGTAGTGTTTTAAAACTGCATCAACCACATAAGCCCGCCTCAATGAAACCTGTACTATAATTTGTTACACATTTAATACAACAAACCTGCAATCGGGATATATTTTATTACACGAGATGACCACCAGATTTTGGGCCAAATGTTACTATAAAAGTTTTATAGAGGGTAGGTCAACATTATCCAGGTGTGTAATACATTATTTTTATATAATATTAGGCGGAATAGACATCACAAAATATAAGCCTCAAATTTCGAAATATAAAAGGTTGGTTTTGCCACATTTAATAAAAAAATATGAGAATGTTTGGTGGAATAAAATAATAATGTCATTTAGGCAAAATTTTTAAATATTTGAATCGTTGAACTAATTTGGGAACAGTTCATTAGTGCCACATACACATTTTTAATAAAAAAAAATATATTTTTAGATTTTATAAGATTATCCCTAGGTGTTTGTGATTTTCTGAGAGGTTTTGGTAATGCCTCTATACTTCTCAAACTATTTGAAAAGCTAATGGGATTCACGTGTCCAAATAAGTATTTTACCAACCATTCCTATCCTATAAGAAATTAGAATTTTCGTAAAAAATTTAATATCTTGAGATTTAATAGTTTAGATTAGGACTGTTAACCTAACAAACAATTTGAAAAGCTAACAGGACTCTCGTGATCAAATAAATACTTTGCTATTCTACGAATTGAGGATTTTCCTCCTTCAGTTTTCTAAAAAAATCATAAATTGGTACTTTCGAAAAGCCCGAAAGAAATGGCAGACTACGCGTGCGCCGCAAGATAAAACCACCTTAAACAATTGGAAAATACCTTTGTTCCCTAGCTCCACCTAAAGATGCCGACTATTCACTCTGGAAAGCAACAAAAGGGTTAAAACAACCAAAAACGTGTAACATTTTGCATAACCCAAAACTTTAATTTTTGGGTTATACTCCACATTATCAAAATTGACCCACACAGGGACTCTGGAGCGGTCGTTGCCGGCTAAGCATCAGGGAAAGTCGTGGGGTTTCCCAGAGTATATGTGGATCAGTTGTAACCGCGAAAAGATTAGTTCTGATTACCTATCTATCTGGATGGAATACCTACCGTTTCCCTAATTCATCGTCAAATACTTAGATTTATTTCATCTTAGTTTCCATAATATTAATGTTAAAAAAAATTTATTAAAATGAAAAATGTATAAATCATTTATTAGGAATTCATAAAAAGCATATGTAATTGTAAATATTAACGAAAAAAATCATTATGAATTAAAAAAATTTAACTAAGATTTGCATAATAAAGAACAAACGGATTAAATTAAAATTAACGATAACTAAATGAACAGCTGTTCCTAAACCTACTACTACACTTAAATATTACCCGACACCAACATTTGATTATAAAGAAAATTGAAATTAATAATTTTACCAAATAGAATATAAAAAAAATAAGAAAAAAAAATTTAATAATATAAAATTTACTTGTTTAGTATTTGTGTTGTATGATGGTTGATGATATGTGTTGATGAAGAATGTTGATTGTAGTGTAGTCCAAATTGGTTTAACGTTATATCCGATTTATTCATATTTTACGATTATTTTAGTTTTTTTTTTTTAAATTATTTGTGTTGTAAAATACTGTTATAATGTTTTCCGTGCTTTGGTTTTCACTTTATTAACGTATTTATTAAAATTTTGTTGTTTTATTGTTTTACTATTATTGCACTTTACGTATTTTTTTACATTTTTATTTTTTTTGCTTTTTTATGAATGGTCGTTCCAATTTAGTAACTGGAAAATACAACAACCAAACATTTGATTTTTATTGTTATAAATTGTTATATTCTTATAAACAAGTAAATTAGCCACCATATTTAAGCACTAGAAAAGTCTATTAATGTTTTATGATCCACAACAACAAAATCACACTTTAAATTGCGAAAGACTATTTAAATTTCGAATTTAATTCGCTAATTATAATATAATATTTTGTTTTTTTCTTTTTACATCAATAAATATGTTCATAATGTTTTTTTTTGTCAAATTCGTTTTTTTTATTAGCTTAAAACAAGTGCTTTTTAAACAATCTATTATTCATTAAATTTTTCAATTAATAAATTACATACACCTTATATTTTAAATAATCTCGCTTATATATATTTTTTTTTTTTTTTTTTGCGAATTCTATCCCGACTGACTCCCAAAAGTAACCCTCCAAAAAAATAACATTTCCTTCTCCATCATGACCAACAAAATCTATTTCATATCGACAATCGATAATAAACTTGTTTTATAGCAACAGATCGATCGATAAGGATTACAGTACGTCGCAAAAATATTGCATCATTGTGATAGGGCAAAGCGTGCGCTGTCACAAACGCAGAGCCCCCAATCAAAACAAACGATGGGAAATGGGCTAGAAGTGCGAAAGATAAAGCTGACTCGTTTGCAGAACCTCTTGAAGAAACATTTCAACCTCTAGGTTAACAGACCAATGACGAAAACACTGCTGATACGCCCAGAATATTTGATTTCGAAGAGATCAGGCCTGTAACATTAAAAGAACTAAAAGCTGAAATTAAGAACATAAAAGTAAAGAGAGATCCTGGTTATGATATGATAACAGGGCAAATAATGAAGGAGCTGTCTGAAAAAGGTACCCGTAAATTACTGAACATAATCAATGCGATTCTCAGGAAAAAGCATGTGCCAATGATAGAAAATTTTACCGGCCAATTTCACTTCTACCAATACTAGCGAACTTATTTGAGAGATTGTTGCTCAAAAGATTGAAAAGAACCATAGAACAAAGAAACCTCATCCCAGAATATCAGTTTGGTTTCAGAGAGAAACACTCAACTATTGAGCAGGTTCATAGGCTTACAGATGTCATTGAGAATACATTAGAAAGGAAAAAGGTTTGTTCTAGTATCTTCTTAGATGTGGCGCAGGCCTTCGATAAGGTTGTTACAGGCTGGCTACTGCCAACCTGCAGATTTCACTAAGCGCATGCAGAGGCCTCCACGGTGATTTTTTGCCGGCTACGTTCTCAGGGAGAAGTGCTAAGGTCGTGGGGTTTGAGGCTTGCATGTGCTTCTAGCTTACACCGTGATAACAGAAAGTTATGGGGAACGCAAATAATAATAAAACCGAGTTCCGCCGAAATTCGTGGGCCGGAACCTGAGGAACGAACACAACAAAATTATAAACCGAGAACGGTGCCTTGGTGCGCGCATCCATCCGAATTCAAACGGGGTCGAGCCCTGGTTACGGAATTGGATGCGGGCACCAAGGGACCGCAAACACTAAACCGACACAGAGGGAGTCTCCGCTCCCATCATACCGACCGAAAAAAAATTTAATATTTCATTTTATTATTTTTTTTCTTTTTAAAAAGGAAAACACAAGAAAACCACTTCCCAAAAAAAAAAAAAGGAGGGAACGAGAGAGAGAGAGAGCGAGAGAGAGAACAGCAATGCGCATCGAGCGTGCACCCGCTGTGCGGCGCTCGATTACAAAATTTAAATTTTAATATAATGTAAATATATATAAAAAAAATGGTACCTTAATTAATTATAAAAACCGTTGCGGCCTTGGTGCCGTTCCGTTGCGGCAGACCACCGATAAAAAAGCAATATACAAAAATTAATGTCGCGGCCTTGGTACCGTTCCGTTGCGGCAGACCACCGATAAAAATACAATAGCCGGTTGGCCACCGTTCCGTTGCGGCAGACCACCGAAAAATAAAACACAATAGCCGGTTGGCCACCGTTCCGTTGCGGCAGACCACCGATAAATAAAACCAATAGCCGGTTGGCTACCCTGTTGCGGCAGACCACCGATAAATAAACCAATAGCTGGTTGGCTACCCCGTTGCAAACTACTACGGCTGGCCTCAACTGGCCGCCGAATCCGCACCCCGCCGTGTGACCTCAACTGGTCACACAAAAGGTGTGGGCGTTGGCTCGCCGAAAACAGTAAACTATAAAAAGTAAAGTAGTGGTTTTTCGTCGAAACCGTAGACAATTTGTTAGACTTTGGCTCGCCAAAAATCGTAAAATTTAACGTTGAGCGTCTTTGGCCAAAACCGTAGAAAAATATGAAGTGGCCTCAACAGCGCAAACAAACTTGTGATACCCGTTCAATTGCGGCGTCGGGAGATAGTCGCGGCAACTGTAGCTATGACCCTTAATAACACTGAACTGTTGTTTTATTTTTATTTTTATTGTATCACCGAAATCAGCATAAATATTTTTATTCGTAATTAGACCATCCAATAAACTTTCATTTGTCATGTCACACCCGACTATTTTAATTTTTATGGATCGCACTGACCACCAAAGTAAACAAAAGTTATTGAACAGAAAAATAAAAGTATGTAACAGGAAAAATTTCAAGATTCAAATGATGGCGGTCTTACGGAATATTATCGAAAATAATACCCAAAACACTTAAAGTTTCAAAAAAAAAGAATTTTAACCTTTCACCAACAAAAATAGTTTATTTATTTTTCCTCTTTTGTCACCAATTAATTACAGATTTTTTACTTAAAAAAAAAAAACTTTTAATTTCTTTTAAGAAAAAGAAAATTTCTTTTTCTTCTCTTTACTTTTTAACAAACTTATTCAAAATTTCTAACTCGACTTTCTACCACTAAAATCACAACCTCAATGTCATCATAAAAAAAATTCGAGCCCCGCACAACTCGTAAAACGTTTTAGAAGAAATTAATCTCTCTTCTCTGTCTCTCCTTTGTATCAAATTTTCGTTGGTACAAAAGAAAGACATATAATAAAAAACATTTTTTCCAAAACGTTTTACTTTGCACACACTCGATGCGCATTGTTCTCTCTTTCTCGTCTTCTCTTCACCTCCGCGCCACCACACGATGGGGAACAAAACAAAACGTCGCGGGTGCGTTCAAAGACAAACACAGAGGTGAATAAAAACATAAGAGAAGATGGGCGAAACGAAGACAACAACCGGGGTGAATAAAATAACACAAAAATCGTCGTTGCGACCATACAGTCGTAACAAGGTGTGGCACAGAGGTTTACTCTTTAAACTACATAGAGATTTACCAAAACAATATTATATGATTTTAAAATCATACATAGAGAATCGCCAATTTAGGGTGAAATATGACGATGAATATTCCGAGCTAAAAAAAATTTCGGCAGGAGTCAGTGTTTTGGGACCTATTCTAAATAACCTATAAATGGAGCTGGCCAATGGGCCTCTTTTCATTCACAAGTGACTAAATTAAGAAAGAAAAATTACTAGATGAATTGTATTCAGTTGTAATAATTTAAATAAAAAATTTAAAAAAAAAAAAAAAGAAATTGGTAGTATAGCACAAATTATTAAAAAAATATTTCACCGCGTGGGTCCCACCCCCCATTCCTACCAAAAAACTTTTATTTATAAAGAACAATTTGAATTGGGAAATTATTCATATATTTTATTATTTCGCCTAAATGTCACGTTTATTTAATTTTTACCAATACACACATTTTTCCCGTTTTTTGTTGGTTTAGGACTAGTTTAGGTCTACTTTCATAAGCGTCATTGATTATTGGTAATTTCATTTTTAAACAAATACCTTCGGCTCTTACTTTATTTTAAAAATTCATTTGATTTGAATGAGGTGTAGGCCACAAACTACGACATGATTCAATGATACGGGCACCTTTGAGTTGTTTTGTAAATTGTTGTTAAATTTACTAAATAAACAAGGTGTTGCATTGATATCTACCTGACCCGTGAGATACCAATACATTTAACTAAATTATAATCTCATTTTGGAACTCAACCAGGCGTATCTAGATGACAGCATATACCAGAGGCGAACGATTGTGTAAATCCCATGGCTTCCAAAATACTTCCGGGGCACAAAAAGTTTTCAGCTTTTATCGAATAGTTATTGGTCTTTAATTGGCAGTGCGAACATTAATCCATATAAGAGAAAGATATTTTGTATATATAAACAACTCGCCACTAGAATCATAGCTTATGTAACTTACGAAAAAGCCCTGCGTACTCCTTTGAATTGACAATGTCATTGTTGTAGTTTCGTCACAGACACATTTCTCCAGATGATCCTGATCGTGGCAATTACGCTAGTCGGTAATGCATGAACAGCAATATGAGAATTTTGTTTTCTTAAGACTCGTTTACAAACGGCCGACGCCTTCTCTTTAATTTTAGAGTCACAGTATCTCATGATCATCTTGATAACATTTAATTACGCATTTCTCAAATGTGTCTAAATTTGGTGCCTCTCAACTATCAGTGAACGCATTCTTAAAATTTAACATATTACCCGTCTTTGAAGTTAAGTAATTTTTTATCTCGTGTGGTGTGAGTGGTATAAACAATTTAATGGAGTCATCCGCATGTTTTCAAAAGCGTATTAAAGTTGCTGTACGAAATCAACTAAACTATGAGGATAAGGTTATTTCGAGGCGGAAGAACATGCATGCAGCCTTATGCTAAAACTTCCATTGACCCTGTTGACACCTTTTTATGGATTGGTAGTTGCGCCCTCTACTGATCAAAACATCTGGCTACATTGATTTCACTAAAACTCTGAAAATCACGGTACCTACTCTCTTAATAATTTTTATGAAATAATTTAACTCTATCTATGGTCTTTCTAAAGTGATATCCTTTTAACGATACCTTCTGTAGAACTAAAAATATAATAGTTTAATGTAACCTCAAATTTTTTTAATAAAAATTGGAAAATCTGGCCAATTTCGTAATAGTATAACGGGACAATTGAAGGACACAAAACTTAACAAAAAAATAAGTGTCTGTTTTTTTCTCTGAAATTGGTGCAATGAAATCGTAACCGATACTGAAATATAATGCAATGACCCACTTATATTTTAATTTTTTGGCAAAATTATTTCTTTTTTAAAAACATATACAGGCAACACTCCAAGAACACGATTAATTCGTTCCGTGTTCTTTAAAGCAATATTGCTCGAAAATATAAAAAATAAAATGAAACAGAATAACGAAAATCGTGTTGTTTGAAACCGCGTACTTTAGGAAATGGGTATCTGTGTTTTTCGAGGCCGTGTTCTTCGAGTACCGTGTTCTTGGAGGATTACCTGTATTTAAAAAAAAATAAAGAATAGAAAGTTTCAAAATTCAGACTGGTTCTTTTCTTGTTCTCAAACGAATCTAGTTTATGAAACTGTATTTATTTATTATTATTTATTTTTGTATGGTATTTTACTTCTTCTACGTCCCTTAAGCTAGCAGAACCCATACAGCAGGACTTTACAAGATTGTATGGATAATTATAGACTAAATAAATGCCGCATTAAACAATTTTTGGCTCCACCCCTTCCAACTAAAACGCGGGTTCTGCTAGCTTTAGAAAAAAATTATTTAAAAACAATTGGAAAATTAAAGGATAATTTTAGGCTAATTAAATGCCATATTTAAAGTTTTTATTCTACTCGATCTAGAAAATGCAAAAGGCTTTATCATTTCAAAGCTAGCAGAACCCAAATCGAAAATCGGACCAAAAACGAGATTATAACTCGAAACAAGATCAATTGACAAACAAATAATTTTATGCTCACCAAACAAAATTTTTTAATCGATCATTTGATTAGGCCATAGTAAGCCTAAAATTATTTGATTGATCTTGTTTTGCGTTCTAATTTCGGGTTTGGTCCGATTTTCGATTTGGGTTCTGCTAGCTTTGAAATGATAAAGCCTTTTGCATTTTCTAGATCGAGTAGAATAAAAACTTTAAATATGGCATTTAATTAGCCTAAAATTATCCTTCAATTTTCCAATTGTTTTTAAATCATTTTTTTCTAAAGCTAGCAGAACCTTATTCGTCAAGTCTTCGTCGATATATTAATCAACGAAACTATTATTATTATCATTGACTTCACCCGTTCCACATTGATTTCTGTCGTGATGTATTGTATAAAATGTGATGCATGATTATGGCAAGGCGAACTAATCGCATCTAAGTTATTTCATTACTTTCTACTAAAAGTTGGATTTTCTCAGCATTTATTTTTCCTATACGATTTCCGATAAACTATATACATTATATCCAAAAGTTTTTGAATCTATACCCCTAAAACATGGGCCATGACGTTTAAATATCGCTTTAAACCGCAATCTGTCCACTGATCAACTATGATTGCAAATTTTAGATTTACTTGTTTCAAATTAGTGAACACAGCGAAGTTCGCAATGCTTGGCTTCGAAGAAGCTGTTGATAAGTTTTAACAGCTAACTTCATTAATTGACCTGTTTTGAAAATATTTTCAAACCTCTGAGTTTTTGACATGACTGATTTCGAATAAATTAGTTACAATCGGTATAATGCACAAATTCTTACGTTCAAATAGTATCGAATGTATGTTTTTAATCCACGAATGCGTTTATTCTTGAATACCTGATTACAAAATATTCAAATATCGAATAGTGCAAAACAAGCCGAATATATACGAATATCGAATATCCTAATATTCCTTTGGAATGTCCAATTACATGTAATTAACAAATATGGACAGCCTTATGCACGAACATAACTCATTTGATCTCGAAATAATTATGTACATGTGTGTCTTGAATTCCCTGTAAATGTAGCCGGAAGTATATGATCATTTTTCCCATCATTCCAATCCGTCATATAACGGATGAGGGATGAGTTTCTGGGTCTCGCGGAACATTACCATTTCTGCAATGAAGGGTTATGTCACTCGCGTTAATTTCTTAACCAACTCGGTCACCACTTCATCAATTGTTAGTGTATTGTACTTTTGTGTTAGCCGACAAGTATTTTATTAACTACAACTTTGTAGTCATCATCTGACACTTGTTTAAACGGAGTTCCGTACAATCGAATTAATTCGTTGTTTTGATCGAATAGAGTTTGTGTGCTGCAGCGACATTTTCCCATAGTGCCCGTATTAAACCGACAACGTCGACAAAGACTGTAACCACAATGCGATACACGAAGATTTAAAGCAGCCTGCAGTTTTCATCTGGATCAACGAATGAGCGCGCGGGTTGAGTAGTGCGTATACTCGAACGATTTCCAGAGATGCCTTTTTCTTTGTGTGCGTGAGGTGTAAATATCCATTTAAAATGTCGGCCAGAAAATATTGTAATTTAACAATCGACACTGCTCGTTATGTCACTCACGAATTGTAATGTCGCTGTTTGTATTTAATTCAATTGAATCCTGTTAAGCATGCGACTCATACACCGAAAACACAATAACTGACGACTATATGAAGTGCAGTCATTTTTTGAAACGACTCGCGCTCTGCCTATTGTCAAAAGCTCACCAAAACAACTCACCAAAATTTTATTGCAATCAGATAAATGGCATAGGAACCCAAACAAAGACTTTTGTGTTGGATTCAGGTTTAGTCCTTAACATATTAAGTAACTGCTTTTGACAGATTAACGCAATAAAAACAAAAAACACAACGAGCCACCTTCCAAAAATCTAAAAGAAAATATTCGAAAATTTAAACCAAATCAATCTATGTTTTCCATCTTCTGCCGACTTTCGTTTGCAAAAATATTGGAACGAGTAATGGAAACCAAAAATAATTCTTCCTTTGAATGAATCGAAAATTGGAAATTAACAAATTGCACGTCTCTTTCAATCTTCTTAAATCAATCTGTGCTTCTGTCGAATTCAGTTCGCACAGATTTCCATTTAATTTATTTTACATCAGCATTATTTTGTTGTAAAATCTTACCAACAACAGTAAAATGTTATATCAATTGAATTAAATGTGAGTTTTATGTAAATTCGATTTTCCCATTTTCTTGTAGGGTCGACCTAGACTTTGATTCGTGTTGTTGCTCTTCAGAAAATTATTTAATTATTTTTTTGCTTACACACCAACTAGTTCTCCTTAATTTGGATAAAAGGTATTTGGGATGAAGAAAACATGTGTTTATGTTTTTTGTGTGTTTGTGATTTTTTTTAATTGAAATTTGATGTCAGATTTTTTATTGTTTTTGGTGTTCCTTAATTTATGTGTTTTGAGGGATTAGGTCCATCAATCTTTACTCATATATTGACGATGAAGGGACACAGAAGATTTGTTACCGTTTTGGGCATATTTATTTTAGAAACTCGTCAGACGAGTTTTTGTCGTTCTAAAAACACAAAAAATAAGAACCGAAAAAGATTTATTTTGGGATATTTTTCGTTTAGTTGATTTAGGGGTGAATTTTTGTAAGATTAATGAATCAGTCAATGGAAACGGATTAAATTGTCGTTTAAAAGAGATCTGGATTTGGGCTTCATAATTAATGTACATTTTGCGTGCAGATAATTGATTTATAAATATTATTTACTTAGGTCAGTTTTTTTTATAATTGATGAAAATTAGGGTACTTCCCAAATATAATTTTTCAAGTATTTCCCAAATATAAACATCAATTTGGTATTTTTCATATTTGTATTAGGTGTGCAAGTAAAAGCTCTGCTTTTTTGGTTAAGTTCAACTTTATTGAAAATAAAATTGTTGCAAATATAAAAATACTCACCATTACATTCTATGGTCTTTTGCCATTTATCAGGTAAAACTTGGTGGTTTCGATGCAAAATAGTCATTGACCCATTTATGCACATCTTCAACTTTCGTGAACCGCTGGTCTTTCAAAGATGATGCGACATGGATCTGACTAAGTTGTAATCAGAGGGAGCCAAGTCTGGAGTATACGTCGCATGCTTAAAAATATCCTAGCGTAAGGAGAACATGAGTTCCTGGACGAGCGTTGTCGTGCAGCAATATCACCTTACGCCTTCATTGGCCCGTAAATGGTCACCAGTCACACGCACCAACACTTTCTTGACATGAATATTCATTGTTGCATCTAATGTTGATGGGTGGCCTGGATCAACCAATGGTTTCCTGCGTTTATAGTATTATCGTAAAAAATCATTTTTCATTACCCGTAATGATTTTGTGTAAAAAATTATTTCTTTTGTATATGGAGAAAGCAAATTCATGCAGATCTCAACTGTTCAGTTTTTCTTTTATTCGGTCAGTTTTTGAGGAACCTATAAATAGTTTAACTATTATTTACTTAATTATTATTAACATAAACTATTATTTTATATATTTTATTATTATTTATTAAATTATTATTTACTATTATTTACTCTTTCACATTATAATTCCAACTGACTCCAAAATTTTACTTCTAAAACTATAAACTTAAATTATGTTATTCGTGAACGCACAAATATGTGAGTTCAACGAATTGCTATGTCGAAAACTGTTAAAAAATAAAAAATGTTAGAATAAGCATATATCGTAACTGCAGAAATTAGTTAAGACGACATTGACCGTAAATGTAAACGATTGCATTTTACATTATGGCAATGTCGTAAGCATGAAAAACAGAATATCTGAAACGCACGCTTAACCTACTTTATCATTTTATATTTACACATAATGGTGGCGAATTTTTGAGGTATTCACCCCTTATGCATTTACTTGTCGCGTGTGTGTTAATTCTAGTATTGGGAAATGTTGGATTGCCAAAACATGGTTTTGACATCCACAAACCCATTTTCCTTCTTTCTACATTTTTCACATTGTATACAATCGAACTGTTATTGCTTGGTGAGTAACTCGTAACTGTTCAGAATTGTCGTTGCTTATTGACATCCATGAAACTAATGTCACCAAAACAGCAATGATTAAGCTTCATATATCCAACCAACTTCAGAGCCGAGTTTCTATTTACACACCTAATAATATGTTTTTTTGTAAAATGTACCTAAAATTGGTTTGGCTGTTAAAAGTAATTTGTAATATAACGTATATTTTGATAAAAAATGATATTCGGTCAAAAACTCGGTTTGGGAAAATATGTTCTGAAATTTAACGAATAAATTATTCCAGGAAAAAGAAGGTTACACTAGCAGAAGTGCTAGAAGAGCTTGAAAAATCGGATATATTAAGTTTCACCAAATAATGATTATGAGCAAACGGGCGGTGCTATACTAGCGGTGAAAAAGTTATAAATACTGAGTGCACAGTACAATGCTAAGAATAGAACTAGAGATTGAAAAACGAGGATGGTGATATAGTCGAGACAATTATAGATTTTGAAGATGAGAATGAAATCATACCTCCACAAATAATTCTGCCTCCAGAGAACCGAACGCACGTTGAATCGAAAAGCAAATTATAGCGTCAATGGACGAATATGGATGATATCGATGAATGTATTACGAGGGCTGCGTTTTATATTTCGGGATTAGAGAACAAAAACAAATATTAATCATCGAAAATCACTTTATTGTTTTTCAAAATATTCCCCATGAAGATCTATACACTTTTGCATGCGTTTAAACCAATTATCGAAGCACTTTTTCCACTCTGATGGAGGTATCTTCAAAACATGCAATCTGAACGCAGCAACCGCTTCTTCAGGTGTCGAAAAACGTTGACCTCTCAGTTTGTTTTTTACGTACGGGAATAAAAAGAAGTCATTTGGTGACAAGTCAGGACTATACGGCGGATGACTCATCAAATCAATGTTTTGAGTGCTCAAAATGCAGTTGTTTGAGCCGATGTGTGAGAGCTCGCATTGTCGTGGTGAAGAGTGATCCGTTTTCGGCAGTTCGTTTTCCTGATTTCTTGGAAGACAACTGGCAAACAAACTGTTGTATACCACTCTGAATTGACTGTTCTGCGTTGTTCTAGTGGTACGGTTGCGACATGTCCATTTTTTTCCGAAAAATAGGTGATCATTTGCTTGCAAGTGCTTCGTGCACGAACAACTTTTGTTGGATTCGGCTCATCTTGAAACACCCATACAGTCGACTGCTGTTTACTTTCGGGCACATACGCGTAAATCCACAATTCATCACCTGTCACTATGTCAAAGACGTGTTTTGAAGCACCGCGATCGTATTTTTTGAGCTTTTCGTTCGACCAATCGACACAAGCCTTTTTTTGAGCGATTGACAAATTGTGTGGAATCTAACGCGAACATTTTTTTTTGACGTTCAATTTTAATATTGAATGTATGCTGGTCCCACTAATGCCTAAGGTTGTCTCAATATCACAATAGGTAAAATGACGATCTTGCAATATCAGTTCGCGCACAGCATCAATGGTTTCCGGAACAACAACTGATTCTGGACGACCTTCACGAAATTTGTCTTGGAGTGAACTACGACCTCGATTGAATTCACCATACCATCGATAAACACTGGTCCTTGATGGAGCTTCATCGCCAAAAATGGAATTAAGTTCATCCATGCACTCTTGCTGTCTTAATCCACGTCGAAAGTTGTAAAAAATAATCGCACGAAAATGTTCACGATTTAATTCCATTTTTTCGCCGAGATGTTGAGTTAATGAGTACTGTAAACAACACAAATAGCGCTCGAATGTCAAAACGTTCTGAGTACGTATAATCTAAAAATGTCAAACTTTACGATAGAGCTGTCTGTTGCCAGACTGCAACACTAGGGTTGTCCAATCCCGAAATATAAAAGGCAACCCTCGTAAAGCAAAGCTAAGCATCAGCTATCAATATCTGAAGAATCGCATTTTGTAGAATTTTAGGAGCCTTGAATAAGATTTTCTTCACAAACCTCTATTCAATTCAAAATAGAAATTCAAACCTATTTCAGGATACAACAAAATACCTAGGCGAATAATTTGTTGATCTCAAAATGATGATTGCCAACAACCAGCTGTTTTTAATACAATGCAAAGGAATCGGTTCAATGCAATATTTAGTTCACTCCATTTCGCTAATAATGCGTCAATGATCAAGGTAAGCTCGGAAACATGCGTTCGCTTATCGACGAAATGAATTAATTAATAATTTTAAATTTTTCAAACGTGCTATTGACAAATTCCAAAAATTTGGAACTTTCATTATTTTTTGATAGTGTTTTCCCCTAATCGGTCGATTATAAATAAACTTTCTGATTTAAACTATTAAGCGACTAGCCACAGTTATAGAGAACGTCATTTGCGGAGAAGCACCATTAGCTGCTGTACCAAAAAAGTCGCACAACGCGACATCCACACCGGCGTTTAAACTGTTCGACGGATGGATGATAATGTGGTGACGTTGTTACCACATACATATAGTTACAACCAGTTATGGGGCTGTAGATCTATTTGAGAACCATGTGGCAAACTATAGAATAGGACTGCAAGGAGAGAAGTGATTTGCTAGGTAGTGCGTGATCCACACATGGGAAGAGCGGGTTGAGTATAGGAGGACAACAACCTACAGTTAGGTTGTGAGCCCCTAGTCAGGAGGGTCGGATTGCCATATAGGATGTTTTAGGGGCTACACCGTGTTGGGCCTCTTGAGACCTGGAGATCTCCGGAACCTTTCGAACCAACCAAGGAGTTGCATGTTAGGACATGCCTGCACTACAGGGGCTTGGATGGTTCATTAATGACATGCACTGACTAAAGATGGATCAGATGACGTCAAGAATCTGTTCTTTGTCGAACTGGGGGACGTCACCAATAGCATGCTGCTGGTGGTCGACTTTAATACAGAGGTTATCAGCGAGTTCGGATGGTGTGTGGCCGAATTAGGTTTGAGCTTGAATACGTGCCTAAACATCGCATTGTGTCAACACGGGTGAGGTCAGTTCCAGCCGGAATGGAATCTCGTGTAAATGTGGTACATTTAACCGGATTTCGCTCTAAGCTAGTGTAGTCAGCTTAGAGCCAAGTCCGGTTAAATGAAATGATGGTTCGGTTAATGGAATGATTAATACTTCAAGAATGAGTTGAGTTGTGATGGTGTCCCGGGTAATGGGGATAATACCATCGGCGTAGGTAAAAGTGAGTGGTGATGGTTGTAATTCGTCTTGTTGTTCGAATTTTGGTTCAGGGTCAGGGTGTGAGTCTGATGGGGTGTAAACCTTGATAATTATATATGTATTTCCGGTTAATGGTTGGTAATTTGGGGTTTGTTTGTAGGAGGTTACCAGGACGTTGGAAATTTGGTTTGTCTGATGAATCGACGGAATTTTCTAATTTAAAGAATTCAATGTTTCATTACAGTTAATGAAACCTCGACTCCGTGTCTAGTTCATGATTCTTCTTTGTACAGTCATTAGAAAGCAATGTGCCAAGCAAAAGCTGATTTGTTTCTTGCAAAATCATGTGTGGAAACATTCGTATGTTATGATGGTACCTATAGAAAGTACAGTGAGTCACATAATTGATCACGATTTTAAAACATGGTAATATTTTATTATACCAAAATAAAACTAAAAGTATTTTTCAAGTTTCCTTTTCTAATTAAACTGTTTATTTAATAATTTATTTAAAAAATAAAAAAACAGTTCATTTTGACATCATCATATGTAAATAAATTAATTAAAAATATATTTCATGGAAGTGATCAATTTTGTGACCAGCCGATAATCTTAATTTAATATGTGGTATAGCCTCCTTTTGTTTTCAAAACTGCAGTAATTCTATTGGGCATGCTTTCTACCAGCTTTCTGATTGTTTCGGCTGAAATGCCTCGCCATTTTAACTGAACTCTATCTCAAAGATCGTCTACAGTAGGTGGTGTGTCTGAAAAATCTGAAAGAGATCTCTTAAGCTCGCCCCAGCCATGCTTTACAGGATTTAGGTTGGGGGATTGAGGTGGCCACTCCAACATTACTAACCCTTTATCCTCCAGCCATTTTTTCTTAATTTTGGAGCTTTGCTTGGGATCGTTATGTTTATAAAAAACAACGCTCCCTATGTTATACTGAAATTTTTTACACGCTCTCAAGAAGAATTTCTTCGAAAATTTGTATTTAGGAGGCGGACGTTATTCTACCCTCGCCCTTTTTTATCTGGCCAATACCACGAGCCATCATGCACCCCCATACAATTATGGAACCACCTCCAAATTTCATTGTCTCATTTACATTATATGTGGTAATAAACTAGCTGCAGGTTTCCACCCAAGGCCACTTTCGACCGTCGGAGCCAAATCAGTTAATTTTGGACTCATCTAACCATATTAGTTTAGCCCATTGAGAAACCGTCCAGTTTTTTAGTTTTTTGCTAAATTGAGCCGAAGTTGGCGGTGCCGTTTTGTAAGTAGTGGTTTTTTCGTTTTTACGTAGCTCTTCATTCCAACTTCCTTCAATGTTCGTCGAATAGTTTCTGCTGAAATATTGGTTAAATTATTGGATATCAAAATTGTCCTCATTTTTACTGCATTTTCTACTGTTTCATTACGAATATTTTTGATAATGAACTGTTTCGCGCGCGCGTTGCTCATTTTTGCTTAGCCCCCGCCCAGTTTTTGGGGACATTTAAGTTCAGTTTCTTTCGCAGTTCCGATATTACTCCTAATGAGACGTTTAATATTTGGAAGATATTTCTATGTGCTTTACCTACTCACAAAAATTGTTCTATTTTTCGGACCTTATTTGTAGGAAGTCGGTTTTTGACTTGAGTAAGCGTCTATTAAAGAAAAGGCATTTTCTGATTTTAATAAAATCAGCAAAGTTCATGAGCCTTTTAAAATTCACCCAGAAACACATACCACATAAATAAGTGCTTTAAACCTGCATCAACGAAATAAGCCCGCCTAAATGAAACCTGTACTATAATTTGTTACACATTTCTGCACCACCAAAATTGTAACTTTTGATGTAGCAAAGAAATCGGCATATATTTTATTACACGAGACGACCACCAGATTTTGGGCCAAATATTATTCCAAAAGTCTTATCGAGAGTATGTCAACCTTATCCAGGTGTGTAATACATTATTTTTATATAATACTAGACGGAATAGACATCACAAAATGTAGGCTTCAAATTGCGATATATAAAAGGTTGGTTTTGCCACATTTAAGAATTTATTACACCAAACCGCCATCAGATATTGGATCAAGTGCTACTCCTTGGACATTGTGGTGGCAAGTCAACCATATCCGGTTGTGTAGTAAACAATGTCCAAGGAGTATAATATTTAACTCAATATCTGGTGGCGGTCTGGTGTTTAAAATAAATAAATAAATTATAAAATATGGTTAAATCGAACTTTAAATTACACCTTTGAAGCCTTTACAGTTTGGATCCAATTCTGCTTATTCTGTCACAAAAATAATTTATTACCCACCTGAATAAGGTTGATTTCCCTTCAATAGGATCATGAAGTAACACTTGACCCAATATCTGGTGGCAGTCTGGTCATTTTAGTTCTAACTTCAAAGGCGCGTGAATTTTGTGCTAAACATTTCCTA
The DNA here is from genome assembly GCA_947310385.1 of Nephrotoma appendiculata. Taxonomy (NCBI): domain Eukaryota; kingdom Metazoa; phylum Arthropoda; class Insecta; order Diptera; family Tipulidae; genus Nephrotoma; species Nephrotoma appendiculata. The sequence continues at coordinate 297,735,797 of OX371225.1, forward strand.
ATATTAGTTCTACTCTGGTTGGTCTAACTGCACTTGCATGCTGCGTGTATCTGCTTGTATGTTGTTGTCAGTCATTAATTATCATTAGTTGCAATTACTTGTTTATCCGGCCAAGCTTACGATGCAGCCGAACATGTGACAGTCTATACCAGGAAGCGCCTTGTAAAAGAACATGTGTTAAAGGTTTCCATTGCCATCTGGACAAGTATTGGACGATAATAACGAGTGTAATCCGATTGCGGTATGCTCCTGCACTTACCAAAGATTAGTATTAAGTCCTTTGCGAAGCAGCCATGAATGATGACGCCCAGAAACATTTACTTGCGATAGATATAATAAATGTAGCGCGACAGAAAACAAGGAATTTGCAAATTCGAGTGTCGACTAAGATATGTTTGCAGAAAAGGATTTATATTCGATGTGTAAAATAGAAATGTGTACTGCCTCAAGAGTGCTCATGTCACACAATGGCAGCAATTAGAATGGAGAAGACCAAATGTTTGAGGAAACCAACACATGCAAATGTAAGTGTGGTTCATGTACCTGTACTAACATTCAGTGTACATGTTAGTAGTGATAGAGATCATTACTTCCATGGTGCACGCGAAGACGTATGCAAAGGCGTTCTCTATAAGGTGGAGAAGTATTTTCAGGACATTACAAAATTTATTTTGCGGTTTGCTACGGTTTACCAGCTCGAAATAAGTGTAACAATGTGCCCGGTGATGGTGCGAGTATTGTGTTTTATTCTGATTCACTAAATTCAGGAATTAAAAGGCATAATGAACGAACAAAACCAATTTTTTCTTTGGCCTGTAGATAACTAAAATAGTTAAAAATAGTTATGACTTCAAATTTTTTGAAATTTTACTATTTAGTTATTTTATGTAATTTACGTTATTTACAAAAAATATAAAAAATGATTTTTATATTGTAACTGCCCACAAGTGCTTAAAACCGAATTTGTTGTAAAATTAATTTGAGGAATAATTGAAATTCATTCAATTCATAGCCTAGTTCTAAAATTTCATCGAAAATTTATGTTAGAATACTAAATCCACCATAAAAACTGAATTTGACAATAATCGGTCCGACAATAATTCGGATGGTCAAGTATCAATCAGCAATCCGTCCCCACTTAGACAATTTGGTTCAAATTCATATATAAATCCCGATCACATCCTACAATGCCCATTTGACGAAAGTCGACTTTGAAATTGCCAGATCTAGTCAGCATGGCTAAATCCCAGAACTCCATTTTAAATAAATCCTGGTCATATTCCAGATTAATTTGTGAACTTGCGCGTTATCTCAGTATAGACAAATTTTAGAATTTTGTTTAAGACAGGTGATGGGTTATTTCCGAACTTCACCACCAATTCACATTATAATCCCAAGCCGGCACTGTATACACTGAATTTAACCATGACAGTCTCTAAGAAATAGTCGAGTTCCACTCACCAAGGCTCAATTTCAAAACTTCATTTTAAAAATTTTACCAAAATCGGTTGAGAAATTGCCAAGTTATATCGGCCCGGTTATCGGCCTTCCATCCTTGAATTTCGAGAATATAATTTTCCAGATTTTTATGGTAACCGGCTATGTTTAAAATTCAATAAATTTAAAAAATAAAAAGTTTATGTTACTAAAATCTTTGGTATTAATTTCTAGTATCAATATACGGGAAGCACATTGAACTTATTTTGATCTGAAAATTTGGGTAAACTATTTCTTGCAAAATATTTGATAGTTGGTGGCTTTGGATTCAACTTCAGCCAATTGAACTGATTTCAAAAATTCATTTGTCGTGTTTTAAAAATCTTTAAATTACCATTTTAATACACCTTCTGTGTTAGGTGCTAAATAAAATATTCTTATCTTTAACCAACCATCTGACCTAAAAATATTTTTCATAAAGAAGAAAAAATTCGCTGTCGATATAAAGAAGTTCTGTCGTGTGTAGTAAAACCACAATATACTTTTCTCATTTCTAAAACGGTAACATAACACTACGTACCCAAGCGGTAATCAGATATATAATCTTAAAACTACTCTTCTTACCTTGCAAGAATATTAAAAATCGTACTGTCGTCAGTAAACCAGATGATGACGATGATAAAACTAAATTTCCATTCGTTTCCATATTCCCACAGTTTGGCAAATTTATTACAATATTTTTTAAACTTTTCCACCACATTTTCTTAATTAGGTTTTATAAAACTAAAATAACTTTTTATTTTTTATTATTATAATTTCCACACGCACAGCAACACAAACAAATTTTCTTCCAAAAATTATAATGACAATGAATATTATAACAAAAAAAAAACACTTTTCACATTAAACTAATTTTCTCACTCATTTTCCTCATAGCGTAATTATAAAACGATTTTCAGACTACAAATAAATTCACTCATCATTTTCATAATTTAATGTAATTTTCACGAACACAATTTTTTCCCCGAATCTGTACCAACAATTTTACTGTACACAAAGCGCGAGATAAAATTAGAATTACACAAACAACAATCAGATTGTCGTCCTTGTATAAACCGACGAGAATACAAAGTAAAACTGTTCGTTCTAAAATTGAGTTCCGTTAGCATGCAAAACCTATAGAAGACTGATAAGAAACCGTAAAACTAAAAATCGTGTTGAAATTTCAAAACAAAACGAAAAAATATTTTTTGTTCGACTTCCAGTCTCGTGGAATTGTAGAAACGGGGGAAATTTAAAAAACAGCTGGTAGATCGTTCTACGAATGGGGAAAAAAGATGAAAATTGTTTTTTTTAACATCATGCGTATATTTTGCTAAAGCAGAGGAGATTCTACGCATATAAAGAATATCCCGTTTCAAAAATTGAGTGAGATGGGTTTGAGTCCTTACATTTTCTTCTGTTTTGTGGGAAATTTTTACAAATACTTCTTCTTTACTTTTTTGTTTTGCAAACTTTAAATTTCATTTGCAACATTTGGCAACAATTTTGCTTTCATGATAAACCAAGAAATTATATTTTTTGTGTTTTGTTTTGATAAGGGGGGGAATCCGGAATTTTTCCCAGATTTTCCGCGGATTACATTTTTGAAATATTATGTTATTGTGTATTATGTGTAGTTGAGTTGACATTGTGTATTCGTATTGTTAAGCTTGCTGATTTTTTATTGTTTTGTTTACAAATTTGGGATTGGTTGAGCTAAAGCTCCGTGGATTTTTGTCGCTGTCTTAACACGAATGAAATATGACCGGCAAATTATGTTAATTTCAGTAAAAGATCAATGTCAAGTTTCTGATTGTCAAACTATAGATTCAAAAAATAATTATTTCACTTTACACAATTCCTAAAAACACATACGAGTACGAACTCGAGTTGGTCACATTTTAGCGTCATTAATTTTGTCTTGTGACTCTTTCCAAATATGACTAAGACAACAACGATGGTTAATGTAAGAGAGGAAATAACACTTTATATTGTTATTGTTGTGAAAATTCCAGCAATATATAAAGTAATGGTAATAAAATTTTGTTCATCGTGTTTGTTTTACAATTTTTATTCCATTCTAGAAATTTGTTTGACTGAAATGAAATACGACATAAATAAACGGATTGTGCTTGGAACGTGATTTGCTGGAATGAGAAAAACCAAAACGAAAATTATTGTAGATTTGCTTTTATTGTTATTATTTTTGTTGATTTAATAGCATTTGTGTCTTTTATAGTGTAGGGTGTAGACTTTTCATACATTCAATTTTTGGAAAGTCATACACGTAATTTCATTGCTACAATAATTATACAAAAAACGTGATATGGAAAAGTCTGTTGGCTACATCACATCACGTTGAGCATGTCTAGGTTTGCTGAGTAAATTAAACCATATTTGTTTTATAAAATGTTGTGTAAATTATTTGAGTAACTTAATTTAAAACAACACCTAACAAAATATTAAAGAGCACTGAAAAAGCTTTCCTAACAATTCCATAATAGGATAAACCAAGCCTCTCTGTCACGAATGCATTTCGGAAATGGTACGCGAATTTCGTAGTGAATTGTTTATTCGATGATAAGCATCTTAATCCTTAATCAATGCAGTGAATTCCCTCCCAACGAATTATACATTACATCACTGTGGATCATTTTCGGTACAATAAACAATAGGAAAACTTCGGATCGAAAAAATTCAACGATTTTCATTGATCTAGCTTTTGTCAGAGGCTCGAGATTTCCGAATTTTGCCTGGTTGTCCAATTCAATCAATATTGTAGTTTTCCCAGTTGAATATTTTCCGCCAAAGCCTCTCCTTGCTCCATGCACACCATTTGGTAGGTCATGCTCGCTCGGTTATTCGGTTCTCGAAATTTGGTTGGCACCCACAATTTCCAAATTGTTCTCTTAAAAGATGTAGATTCGGATAAGTATCGGAGTCTCGTTGTAATCAGGCTAAAGGTCAGGCCTCGTATACAGTTTCACCATGAAGTTTCAGTTATTGATGGATCTGCCCAACTGAATCATAATATATTCTGGGCGATGCGTCTGGAACAATGTTTTCCCCGTCCTTTCTGATCGATTATTTGGAAGTCGTTATGTCGTAAATCTGCAGCCTTCTCTATAGGGTCGAAATTTTTTCACGCTTACTATGGCTGCCAGGCATTCTCGCTAGGTTAAAGTCCAACTGCACTCATCAGCATTTAGTTTTTGCGATATAAAGACAATCGGCTTTACATTATCGTCGCTGTTTAAATAGAATGCTTCGGGTACCTTATGTGATGCCTTCGTCGCAAATATAGAACGTTTCTGAGAAATCTGAATACCGGTGAGTTGGATAATAACCACTAATTTTCACTATCAGCCCGACATTTAAAAAAGACTCCGAGTTTGTTTGACTCGCCAATCAGGAATCCCGCAGATACCTCGACTCCTTCATCAAGAAATGACGTTTATCAAGCAATGGTTTTTAGAATTTCCAGGTGACCGCCGATACTGGCTGAGATGATGAATAGGCTGTCTAAGGAAATGGACACTTTATATCGAGCACGTTCAGGGTGCATAATAAACCCAAACGGTATGAGGCAGAATAGAGAGGACGGCCTGTAACCGTAAAAGCCCTATTATCTCTTTCGCGTTCTTGAAAGGGTATCTGCTAAAATGCATTCTTTGTCGATGCAGCTGATATGTTTTAATTCCTGGGGCCTTCCAAGTAAACCATAAATAATTGGAAACAATTTAATCACACCAGTGGCGGTGTTCATCTGTAATGCCACTTTATTGATGATGTGTATTACTATACATTAAAAGTTTCCCAGTAATCTACTTCTAGATATACCTCTGATTGAAGCGTTGGCAACACACAAAATTTAAGAAATTTTCGTTTCCGTCGTCCCACATTCAGAACATACGTGTAAGGTTTTTAACACGGTTTGCTAAAGTTTTAGAAAATCTTCCCTGCATTTGCCTAAAATTCTAACACTCACGCCTCTATCTAACAATGCAGATTTAACGTGACCGAGGATCACAATTTTTGCATAAGGATTTATCCAAATCTTGATCTTTATTGCCAAATCTTGATTTGGCGTAGAAAACTCGTTGTCCGGCAGCGATTCGGGCTTTTATTTCTGCCTGCATATCATTCGACGATGTTATAACTGACCCGAGGTATTTAAAGTTTTTGACGCTATCAAAATTGTGGTCGCCAATTCCGAGATTTGCCGTAGAGATGTTCGAGCGGTATGAAACTGTCTTTGATATCGCTTGGTGTTCGGCCAAGAAGCACGATATTATCTGCATATCGAAGAATTTGGCCTGACTTATTAAATATACAGGGCGAAGTTTCGATATTGCTTTTCCTCACTACGTACTCAAGCGCCAGATTGAACACCAAAGGCGCGAGTGTATCACCTTGTCGAACACCAGATGTTATTTCAAAAGGGTCTGACACAGATTCTTCAATTACAATTCTACATACAGACCCGGACGTTGTTAATTTACGCAGAGAAACGAGTTTCTCTGGAATACCTAGGCATATGAGCGCGGCCCATAGGTTGTCGCGGTTTATACTGTCATACGCCTGTCTGAAGTCTATATATAGCTGATGTATGGTTATGTTGTACTCCCAACATTTTTCCAAGATCATCTTCATGGTGAAACACTGGTCAGTGGTCGATCGGTTGAGACCACACTGATAGTCGCCAATGATGTTTTCGGCGAAAGGGATGAGTCTGGCAAGTGTTTTCACAAGTTTTCACATTTAAGACGGTCGCCTTTTTTATGCAACGGACCTATGAGTGCGGTCTTCCAATTCTCCGGCAACTCTTCTTGGTCCCAAATACAAATGACGAGATCGTATAAACTTGTTGCAAGAGTAGCGCCTCCGAGTTTAATTAATTCTGCGGGGATTCCATCGAGACCGGGTGCCTTGCCGTTCTTCAATCGACATATAGCTGCATCTACTTCCTCTACTGTGCACGGTTAAAAATGAAAGAATAAAAATTAGTTTTAGCCCAGGTATGAAATTATTTTGAATAAATTTTATTCAATTTGAAAGAAGAAATGCATTCTTTTCGTAAAGCTAAACATTATTCTCGCTTATTAAATGGTTTTTATTCTTATTTTGTTTATTCTTTATCCTTTTATTTAAAACAAATTTTACTCTTTTGTGTTATTCTTTGCAAAAATAAAAATTTGTCCTATTAATGATAATGTTTATCTATTTAAACCTAAAATATTTTAAATATTAGAAAAATTAATGGATTTTAGCTAAATGTTTCATTTTATTCCAAATTGAATAAAACTCGACAAAATAATTTAACCTTAAAAGTATAAATAATGAATTTTTCTTCCATTTTTAGTAATGCATCATGTGCAAATTTTGATCCAAAATTTATGTATTAAGGGCATCCCAACTAATTTGCATGTATAAAAGTTTATCAATTTATCAGAACTTCACTGTTGTTGCCAAACTAATTCGCAACTGCAGGTGATTGAAGCCAATTCTTTGTTGTTGGAATAATGATTCCTTAATTGAAATGTTGTGTCTAAGGACATCTGATTTTTAGAAACTTAGAATTCATATGGCAGTCTCTGTCTACCAACAAAAATATTTTTTATTAATTTTTTCATCCCTAAACTTTCCAGAGACTATTACGTTAATCTCAAAAAAATTAACACATGATTTTCGAAATTAGATGCCTTGAGTAGAACAAATGGATATGTATAGTAAATACAGATAAAAATGGTTGATACTGTATAATACGTATACTGTAATTCTTGACTTCCTGTAGTTTTAAACTATCCCATTTCAAGCTCAACGTATGGAAGTAAACAATTTTCGAGAAAATCGAGGGAATAAAACGGCTAGGAAAATAAAATATTGAGGTGAGAACATAATTTCGTACACTACAACACACAACAGGTTCTCAAATTAATATCATTGTGATATGATTTTGCAGATAGAGCCATTTTGACGATATACAATTTTTATCCACTTATAAAACATTAAGAAATTTAAACTTCTCAACCCAACTCAAAATTAAAAACGTACTACGAGTGTTACTGAACAATAGGCAATTTAATAACGTTTCGTGCTTATTATTACATAATCATTGTTACGATGGCGTTACAGTATCTTTAAAATAAAATACAAATTTCACTCTACGCAACAAAAATTGTCGGAGGTTTTAAATCTGGCGAAGGCTTTCAATATTATTTTAGTCATATCGCAAATGAAGGATAATGACATGGACAAGGTATAATAATGGAATAAGCTTCAATATTTTGATAAAACGCCTGATGATAACTGATATTCATACTTATTTAAATAAAAATTGAAGAAAAAAATCATATTTTGTCCTTTTTAGTATACAAATATTTTTGTCATTTTTATTAAATTTTGCATAAAAATTTGACAAATTATTTAGCTTTAAAAATATAAATTTGAATGTTTTCAGTACAGGAATCATTCAAAATTTAAAATTTAAAATTGTTATATTACTTTTGTGGGGAAGTAAGGGATAGCACTCTTTTTGGAAAAATTATTTTGATTTAGTTTTAGTTATTTTGACTTAAAAATTCAGTTACTAGTTGCCGATCATTTGAAATGGTTCTGCTGTGTATTAAGCGAGGTAAGTTTTTGTTTCAACACAATTTATGTGGTTTCATAATTATAATAATGATTATAACAAGCAACAATTAATTTTAAAAATTTATTATGTCTCAACAGAAACACATACAGATAAATCTATAACGAGCCGCACTCAGTTACGCTACTGCGGAACACGGATGGAAATTGTCTGAATTGTTATGTAAATGTAAGGGTAAATAAATAATACAAATATGTAGTTGATATTTTTTTCTTATAAACTTTTAAATTATTTAGGCCAGAAACTAGTTATAGATAGAACTAAACCACGGATTAGTAACATGGAGTATGTTATTTCACCCAACATTTTGGAAAATGCTAGGAAATTCATGGATCGAAGTTTATTACATGCCGATAGGATATAATCATCGTAATTTTCAGAAACTATTGCACTGAGAAAAAAAAACCATTAAAAATAAAAAAATATACATATAAAATCAAAAAAATATACATATATTTTTTAGGCGAAAAGTCTCGTTTTTAAAATCAAAAGGATAATCTTTTTATTTTTAAAATATATTTTTTCACCAAATTTGTTTATAAAAATAAAAAAATGGTTTTTATTTCCAAAAATACTTTCCTTACTTTTGTCAAATAATTTTCTTAAATTTTAAGCGATTGTTTTTTAAGAATAAAATACTATTGGTTAATTTTAAAAGATTTATTTTAATTTTTAATTATTTTTTAACAATTATGTCACACAATTTTATTACTTCAAATTCAAAGTAATCCGTAGTAATACATTTTACTATTACAATGACATTCACAATATTTGCGACTGTTCAAGTCAGCAAAAACTAAGAGGTAATCACTAACATGTAACTCCCCCTCCCCAATTTTTAACCCCCAGGGCCATTGTGTAAAAATACATAAGACCCTTAAAAAAATATAATGAGTATCTCTCAAGTTGCTTTGGTAGTTTGGATTCGTACTTATAAAAAGTTGCTCTACTTATCAGGTTGCAATGACCAAACTGCGGAAAATACCTTTAGTATAACACAAGAACATATCGATTTGGCGAATTATATAAATAGCCGAAAACACTTTAAAATAAGAAATAAAATATGGACGAATTGAAAAATAAAACAACGGGATTTCTGGCAAAACAATAAATATAAACATTTTCATAAGTTGTCATTATTATCAAAAAAATTGTTTTTAAATGCTAAAACACTTCTTTTGAAATAAATTATTAAGTTTAAATAAATAAACTTTTTAAATTTAAAAAGTATTTTATAAATCATTTTACAAAATATGTTATTAAAATAAAAAAGCTTTTTATTAGTTTGCAAAAATTTCATTTAATTTCAAAAAAATACTTTTGAAATTCAAAAATATTATAACTTTTTAATATTATAACTTTGAGAAATTAAAAACTTCGTTTTTTAATTTTACAAACCAAAATTTTTCTCAGTGTGTATATATTATAAATTACCAATATATTTAATAAAAAACAATGTTTTATTATCATAATTTCTACACTTTTTTAACTGAAATTTCATTTAGAAAATCATTGAATTTGATTTGTAAAAAGAATAAAATTCTTCCCTGAATTGTATAAAATATGGTAATGGTTAGTATTTATTTCAATCTTTTAATTAGAAAATATTATTCTTTATGACACATTTTTTATACGCCAAAAAGAGTAAATTTAGTCATTTTCAAAGAGCAAACTCTATTTTATATTTGAGTGATTTTGACACTCAGCCAAAGAATAAAAATTATCATTGTCCGATAGATGAATTTTAATCTTTTGGACAAAAATAAAATTTGTTAAAATTAGGACAAAATTATTTTAATTTTGAAAGTATAAATTTTATTTATTTGGGAAGTATAATTTTATTCCTTAGAAAAGGATGGACGTATAGTTATTCCGCAGAAGGATAGGAAATAGATGGGTTTCATCCTTTTATTTTTAACCGTGTGGGATATTCGACAAAGACCTCTTCACCTGGAGGAGCTATTGCTCTAATGGGGGTCACTTCGTCATTCCGATTTAGCAGATTTTGAAAGTAGGATGACTGTACTTCTTGGGTGGAAATCTTTAGTGAGATTCCTAGCGTTAGCAAAACAGTCCCTTGAGTTTCCTAGTTCCGCTTGGAGGCTGATGTTTTCGATGCATAATCTCATATGTTCGCGCTTATTTTGTCGAAGGAATTTAGTCGTGGCTTTCCTAGCACGGAGATATTCTGCTAGAGTGCTTCTGGTGTTGCGATCCAACCTCGAAGGTCTTCTTCAGATGGTATTCACTCCAAAAATAAAATTCTCAAAAACAAAAAAAAATGGAGAGGTGAATATTTTTTGGCCAACATCCGATTTTCATTTACCATGTGTAACGGAATTTCATCTAATTCCATGATCAACCTATCCCAATAATACTAATTTCCCAATAACATGACCTCGAAGATAATATCTTCAACTATCTCTAAAATAATGTGACCGCCATGTTTCGCTTTTTACATTTTCTTCGGGTTCATTTAATTAAAGGAAGAACAATTCATTCTCATTAGAATATTTTATGTACCTCGGTTAAATGAACTCAAATATGTTCGTCGTTTATGCACATATTGAAATGTAAGTCTTTTCGGATATACTTGTGCATAGGTAAATAATGACAATAGCCGAAGCAATATTTGAAAATGCAAATTTTTTTTTACACGCGCGGTAATTTGATTTTATGAATTGGTTGAGACTTTCAATTTAATTACAAAATATATGTTTCCCCCTCTCAACCAACTTTAAATATGGAATTAAAAAAAAAAATATCCGCGTGTAGAGTTTTTTGGAAAGGTCGGGACAGTCAGTTTTTGGTTAGACCAACATGTGGTCACATAATTTTAACGTAGTGAAGTTTTAGATTGAATAGAAATTTTTTGGTTGTGTTTATAGATTTAATGAAAGTAGTGAATTCAGTTTTGATTGTGTTGTGATAACTTTTCTTTTTCATTGAGGATTTTGATTTTACTGGTGTTCAGGATGATAATAAACCTGGAATTAAAATTTAAGTGTTATGAAAAACGAAAATTTGAATTGCAAATGAATTAATTCACTTATTTTGTTATATGTATTTGTAGTAGAATTGAATTGTTTCATACAGTTGCTGTTATTTAGCTAAAATTAATTTAATATTATTATTATAGTTTTAATTGAATTGGACGCAGCAGTGGTGAACGCTTCACAAGCTAAGTGTTTTTTATGTTTCATATTTTTTATTTATACTTTGTTTAATTTATATTTTGTTTAATTTTTACTTTTTTATAAAAAATTTATATATATTTTAATTTTATTAATATAAATATTTTTTAATATGCGCATTTTAATATGTGTCGTATGGTTTATGATTGTGTGTGTGTGTGTATGGATATATGTACGTACATTCACGCAGTTTAGTTTAAAGTCAAATAAGACAAAAAGGATGAAAATAAAAATACTCTTCAGTTGCTTATCATTCATTTTCCGTTCATTTTTAAATGAATTTTTTATGCTAATTTCTCTTCGCTCTTGAATAGTAAAATGAATTTTCAGAAATATTATGCAGTAAAAAACGAAAAGTGTCTAGTGAGCGAATAATGAGAAACTAAAAAGGTTGATCTTATTTTTTGTGTTAGTGAACGGGATCTATTGCTATTTTGGTTTTACTTTTCTATTCTAATAAGAAAGCGAAAATTCATTGTAGTACTGATTGGATAAAATGTATTGTTGCCTGTATTGAACAATCGAATAGATGATACATATCATTTCTTTTTACTTTATTCTTGATAAGTGAATGGTAATGCTTGGTTCACGTGTGCGATCGGGGAATGATTCGCGAATCAAGCCAATCTTTGAGCGTAATTATTTCGCATTATTACTCATAATTTGTTTTTTTTATTATGTTGGATGCTTCCGATCAAAATTTTCCCAAAGTTAAAATAATTTCATCTCAGGCGGGGAAATTTGTATATGTTTTCAATGATTTAATTTTCCTTTGATTCGCGAATCGTTTTTTGATCGCATGCGTGAACCATTAAACAGAATATTCTTTGTTCCTTTACATTATTCTTGTTGATCAGTTTTACAAATAATGCATTAATTCTGTGGAAGGATTTGCTGACAGTAATTTTTTTTTACTGATAATACGCAAAAAAAAAAACTTTAAATTTCATAAGAGTGACAAAGAACAGAAATATTTTTTATTTCATTTTATAGTAAAATTTTATGGTTTTACATTTTCGCATAACCTACAAATTTCTTAAAATTTTTAATTTGTACATACATTATTTTCGTACAATTCGATTTTTTTTTTTTTTATATATTTTAATTTTAATATCCTATACCACAAAAAACCTCTAACGTTAACAAATTTCAACACAAAAAAAAAAACAAATCGACATCTGAGTATAAAAATGGCGGGCGACTTATTTGTATGAGCGTGAGAAAAATTTCTTATCTTTACATACATTTTTTGTACATATGTGAAAAATATTGCCATAAAAAATACTTCAATTTACATTTTTTATGGTAGTATTATGGCAGTAAACTACCAACATCATAACTATTCTCTCAATAAAATTTTACGGACAACATGTTTTGTTTCGTACACAACCAGTAAAATCTATATTTTTTTCTCGCTTTTATTTTTGGTGACAGCAGATTTTTTCCATGGAATAGGGACATGACACTGTTCGATTGGTGTAGAGTGAACAATACATTTTGACGAGCGACTTTTTTAAACCCTGATATATGCGTATGTGTGGATTTGTGTGCATATGCATGTGTGTATGTTTATGCGTGTGTGTGTAGGTTCATATGTATTTATACTTATGTATATGCTTAGTTTGTATATTTATATAATATGATTGATTGTTTTTACCTTTTTATAATCATTTTAATATTTTAAAATTAATTTGATATATTATCATATTAATATACTTTAATGTATAAATGTTTATGATTAATTCTTTTAATTTGTAATATATATATATATATATATATATATATATATATATATATATATATATATAGATGTGTGTATTTAATATGTATGTATGTATATATGTATGGGTATGTGTATGAGTATGTGTATGTATGTATGTGTGTGTATGTGTATGTATGAATGTGTGTGTGTATGTGTATCTATGTGTATGTGTATGCATGGGAGAGGAGTGAGCAGGACTTATATTTAGGTGGATTCTGGTATAATATATAAATATTCATGACTTTTTTGTAGATTGATTTAAAGGGATGAGAAATCATATGTGTTCCGGCATGGCAAAGGGAAAATGATTTTAATCTTTTATTTCCATTTGTAATGACAATTAAATCTTTGATGTGATATCCTTCGGCCTTTTAATATTGACTTTTTTTTAGATTGCTTACTGCTTGCACTATTTTATCTAAAAGAAGTTTTGGGTCAATAATATTTCTCGAAACAGGTTCGTCTTTGCATGGGAATGATATATACGAATATCGATTGATTTGAGTTCTAAATCCTAATCAACGACCTGCTCATGCACCAATTGTGTAAAAAGCCTTCCGCGTGGTTCTATCCTCCGTTCGTGTCATCACCTCACATAAATCATGGTCGTTTTTGTTTGATTGAGACGGTATACTGCGGAAAATGCATAAAATCATTTTTGGGCATAATTCTAGAAAATCGCAATTCTAGCAATTAGCATTAATTTGGAAGAGGCTTAGTTCGGCTGGGTCATCTGTCAACGGGTTGTCTTGACGGGTAAATGGAGGAATAGGAAAATTCTTTGGCCGATTATTTTCGGATTTATTTTGTTGAAAAATCCAGTAATTCACCCGGGATTTATTTTGAAATCCCGATTCAGCTCAACATATCAGATTCGCACATGATTAGTTAAGACATTGCTTAGCACGGCTGAACTCCAGAACTTCTCTAAAACCCATTTTTAAATTCACATTTAATTCTGCTTACCTGATTTGACAATAATTGGTCGGGATATGGCCAAGTTCCATTCAGAATGATCGAATTTTGGAACTTTATCAAAAAGAAACATTAAAATCCCAATACAAGTTGATCCTAGTTTATTAGAATCCTAGCCCAGCTCTGCAAGCTGAACTGGAAAATTTCAATTGGAAACGGCCTGTTTCTTTCATTATAGCTGAATCCGAAAATTTCGTCAAATTCGGCTTTGCACCCCGAATTTGATCATCATTTGTTTTGAGTTGGCTTAGTTCCATTGAACATGCTAGAGTGCCAATCCAATTCTGCGTACCATATTTAACAGTTATTGGTTGAGGAATAGTTAAGTTCCATTTAGCATGATATAAATATACTGTGCACTATAATTATACTGGTAATTAATCGAATATTTTCTTCTTTGGTGAACAAATTAATAAAATATTTGAAATTTTTGCGAATTAAATTAAATTTGTTTGAAATATCCTATCCGGTAGTTAATCTGGCATTGAATAACATTGATATTTTTCCGGGAACCATTGCCTTTGGGATGCCTTACATATGAAATTTTTTGTTTTTTGTTTTTTTTTTTTTTTTTTTTCGATTTAAGGGTTAAATACTAATGAATTTTAGACTAAGTTTGATATAATTTAAATAATTATGGTTTCAGGAAATCCTATTGTAAGTCGTGGAATTGCAGGAGGATTAAATTAATAAATGTTTATATTATTTAGGAAGCCGGAAAATATTAATTTAGAATTAAATTTCAGGAAATTAACAGACGTGAAATAATATTTCTTTGAAATATTAATTGTTAATTGTGTAGATTAGAATGGTGTTGTCATTGCATTAATAACTATCGACTTTATTTAGGGGTCTGCAACTGGGCCGATTTAATCAATTAAATTTTGCATTAATTTACAATTACATTTTAAGAAATTTCCAGATGCACGTGAAATAATAACATTTTTTCCTAGGTTGCTGATTTAAAGAAGCAATTATTGATGACCAATACCATCAATATCCATTTAACCTATTAAACCTTTATCCTTCCCCAAGTAGATTAGTTTTGTGCTGTCTTTGTGTTACTAACTATCGGCTATACCTAGGTGTCTGTAACCGGGCCGATTCTGTCCCACTTAACTAACCTATCCAATCCTTCGGTTTTGTTATATGTAAAAAAGAGTGTACGGTGGGCCCGGCGTCACCCGGGAGCTCCTGTGTAAGAACTTGGTCGTGCATTCAGAATCAATCAATCAATCAATCAATTATTATAGTTTTAATTGAATTATTTTGAATTCAACTTTAAAAATGTATTTACTATATTGTTAGCTTGCTATATTGTTATCACTCCATTGGCAGTCAGTATGTTGTATAATATTATCGCTATTGGTTTTTCTTTACCACTCTTCCATCTTCTGTGTTATCGATCGAGTGATAAACAAATACAATGCCATCTCGGTTTTAATAGTTTAATATGAATTTCAAGCAGTCTAATATGGAGAGATTTCGCTGCGTTATTTTTTGCTAGTAAAACTTGTATAATAAAATTATAAAATTTGTCTCGGTCACTTTGATGGAATATTTCGAGCTGAGCACATTAATTAAAATTAAATAAACATTTTGTATTGAAAAATTCATTTAATAATTTTATTACCAAAAATAAAACGTTAAATAAGATGTTGTAAGGAAACAATATTTTTGATTGGAACCGGAATTTTGGAACAGTATCCCAACAACTAGTTAGTAAGCAGTGTGGAAGGCGTTACTAACAAATTGTCTGGGAAAAAGATATTTTTGATGCTACGCGGCTCTTTTCTTTTCACAGTCCTAGGTAGCATACTAGTATCAAACTTTCTCTACGAACACACATTTCCCCAATTAGGACCTATGGCCCAGATTGTTTTAATTAGTTTGGGGTAAAATGTTTACTTAAACATTTTACCAAATACAACCACGGTCGGGGCTCCCCACGTGATGGACTGACTCCAATACTTCGGGATCCGATACCCCCGAACAGGGCAATTTCTTCCTCCTCCAGCATATCTTTTTTATATTAGTGATGTAATCTAGGCCACAGTCTGAGGTACCCCTAAAGCCACATCCATTCCCTCTACCCGACTGAGCTGCGGGAATCAATGCCGCGTGAGGTACCGAACAGATAGTGGTAAATCTGTGCAACTGGGTTGGCTTTAGCGGTAGCTTGATGCTAACTCGTTTCACATGAATGCATACTTAGATTTCGAATACGCCGCACCTATTTCGAAAGCAAAAATTAAACCTATAGGACTTTTGATGTGTATTAGCAGAGCCTCCTTAATATAAGAGCCGTAACATTCCGCCATTTTTTCCATGAGCTTTCCATAGAGGGGAAGCTTTTTGTTCTTTTTCATACCAATCAGTGTATTTTAATATTTTTTTAGAAGCTTTTTTGTATATAAAAACATTAATGCTTCGTTTCAATTTTTAATTTGAATGGTTAGTTCAATATTCAGGAAAAGCATATTTTAAAATTGAGTCATATTATGTCGAATTAACGCAAAAATATTTATATTAGTCTACCACAATTTTTTTTTATTGTAGAAATAAGAATTTGTTTATATGTATGTGTATGTAAGAAATTAATATAGTTCCATCAAAAATTTCAACATTTCTTTCCCAAAACAAACGTTCGTTAAAAAATGCTTTTTGAGTAGCTATGTAATATGGGGTTTATTGTGTTCTGGATTCTATTACAACATTGTTGATGAACAAACTTCAAACACTTTTTTTTTCGTTATTTGTTAAAAATTTGATTTTTCATTGCAACAAATTCGCGGCCTACATTGTTTCATCCTGTAGTATAAACAAACCGGAGCTTCATAAAATAAAAACATTATATTATAGAGCTTTTTGCAATAAAAAACCATTCAAAAGATGTCGCTAAGTATAAATTAAAGCTAAATATTAAAACCTAAACGTTTGTTAACTAAAATTTATGTATACTGCGTGGTTCAATAGATTATTGAAATATCCTGGAACTGAAAATAACCGAAAACGAGCGAATTGAAATAAGAAAAGAAAAAATTTGGAAAAAATGTGACATTTTTCTATTATTGTTTTTCAGCGCGCAGCAACTACGATGATAAATATTTTGCGATGAAAAGCTTTATTTATGCCAACCGTTTTATAAATAAAAATTATAATTGTTTTGAGTTTTATTAATTATGTTAAATTATTATATTAAAGATTTCGCGCTTAACTTACAATAATAATGGTTTATTTTCGTAAATAGTTGTTTAATTATTTTACGCTTTTCTGTAATTTCAAGTAAATTTATTACAGAGACATCTGTAAACAGATTTTCAAATTACAGAAAGCTCGGTTTTGCAATCGGATAAAATTGAAGTTTTTTGCGTTTTGTACTGTTTTGTAATAATATTTAATTAAGAAAACCATGACAACGTTGATTTTTTGTATACAAGAATAATTTTCGTAAATAGATTTTGATGTAAAAATTTTATTATATGAATAATATTATTGTTTCTACATGGTGATTCATAAAATTTCGTTTCAGCTCACGTTTTCTCTTTAATTTTGTTATTAATGGAGAATGTTTAGTTTGCTATTAAGTGCATCGTTCATCTCAAAAATTCTGAGGTGCATGTGACCAGAACTTACCAAATAAGTTACATTTTATAAAACTAAATTTTAAATTGGATGTAAGAGGAATCCGCGGCACCACCCTTTATTATCTTACTTTATAAACCTACACAACTAAACGGAAAGCTCATTTTTATAGAAAATTAATAAATTTATGCTCCGCTTTAGTTTAAATTTACCAAATAAATACTACATTTTGATGGCTGATTTTCAAATATGTGTTCTTTGAATAGTTTATTAAAAATATAAAATTAAAATTTAGATGATTTGTGTAATTTTTTATTCATAAATTCATGTTCAAAAAATTTCCAATTACCACGGTTTCTTATAGCAATTCAATAAAAGCTTCCCCTCTTCTGAAAGCTCTCTTTTTAATATTACGGCTCTTCAAAATCATAGATGGCTCTGGTATTAGTTGCTACTGTAGAAGCCGCCACTTCCGGTATACAGTTTTCGTTAAAACATCACTACAATCTTTCAATTTATGAAGAAAGTATGAACTTTCATCCCGATAATTAAATTCGTTTGGGCTGTACCACCGAATTTTTGTTTTACAAAAAACGTCATTTCTGTTTAAATTGATATGGACCAATATTATGGCAAATTGTATTTACAATGCTTAAGTGAATAATAGTTTTTCTCGTAGACGACATACATTGAGAAATATTTGCAAAAATGCGAAAAAGCTCCTATGGAATCCAGTGGACTAATTTCCGCTAAACATCACTGAGACCTTCAAATTTTTTAAAAAGGCTATACTGGTGTGCTATTGAAATATGAGGTAGCCATAGAAACCTTAACTGGTTAATCAAAAATCTTATGCAAGCTAAATATGCCTTAGATGCGGGAAATGAATGAAGACTGGCAAAAGAAATAGAGATCGGGAATACGAAAAACTTCAGATGATCCCAAAACCAAAGAAGAATATAAGAGGCAAATACTTCAATAAATTGACTCAAAGATCCTTATTGGTCAAGAGGCCAATGGTAAAATGTATTCTCAAAATTATCACTATTGCCGCAAAGGTGGATTTTGTCAAGATAAATTGATGAGACTATTGCCGTGTTTTTTTTATTAGCGCCCGATAGATTGTATCCGGAGCACCCAATTTTCTAAAAGTGAAAATAATTTCTTTCACAATGAAAATGGTCCACCTAAAAAAATTTCTCAGAACACGGTAGGTTTTAAAAATTTTGGTTTGGTTTTTCTATTTCGTTTTTTCCATTTGAGTTTATTAGTCGCTAATAAACGTTTGTTTAATTTAGTTCTTCGAAATGGTGCGTCATAATTCAATCGAAATGGGTTAACTAATTATTGATCATTAAGTACAACAATTAAAAAAATCATTAAAAAATACAATAACGACAAAAGAATTATTAATAAAGTAAAAATTTGTCCAAAAACTGTTTACTAGACGTGATGAACGTTGGATTGTCAACAAATCCAAAAATAATCCACAACTGAGCGCGCCGAAAATTCGGGATATTGTGTGAACAACATCTGAAAATGAACTGTGATGCTGAGACTGTTCGAAGGGTTCTACGCAGAGCAGATTTACATGGTAGAATTGCACGAAAGAAAACATTCTTTAGTTAAAAAATAAAAAGATGAGACAACTACGTAATTGTCGGAAAATTTTCATACTGGAAAATGTTTTATTTATGGATAAAAGCAAATATAACCTATTTCGGTCTGATAGAAGAGTGAACGTTTGGAGAAAACTCAATGAAAATATGAATCCACATGTGGTGTTATGGGCTACTTGTTCAGCAACTGGCGTTGGTGAACTGCACATTATTGATGAAAATATGGATAAACAGCAATACTTAAATATTTTAAATATAGCGCTGGAAAATTAGGCATTATAAATACTCGTTTCACTTCAATCAAGACAACGATCCGAAACGAACGGCTAGAATTGTAAAAGAAGGGATGCTTTACAATTGTCCAAAAGCGATCAAGACACCACCGCACGATCGCCGGATTTGAATATTATTGGAAATGTATGGCAAAAACTTGAGTTTGAAATCCGAAAACTGAACATTTCAAATAAAAATGAGCTGAAATCGGTAATATTGGAGGAATGGAATAAGATTAGCCCTGAGTATACCAAGAAGCTTGTCGAATCAACTCCTAATCGCTTAAAATTTGTTATTAAACAAAAAGGATTTCCAACAAAATACTAGGTATAAAAATAAAATATTAAGAAACTTACCTTCGATGAGCCATTTTCATTGTAAGCTGCAATTTTTTCTCCTTTTATTTATTTGTTATTTGTTGTGATAATTGTTACTGAATTAATATAATTTTTTTATTGTTGAAACAAGAATACAATAAACTTTTAAAAATATCTTTGGTTTAAATGTTAATTGATTTCTTAAACTTTTTTTACCAATAACAGAATAAATTTCAATGGTGGGCCATTTTCACTGTGAGTCACTCCACATACCATAATTAAGTTATTTAACTCCAAACTAATAATTTTCGTCCAACTTTTTAGTTAAAAATCGACATAAAAATATTTTGCTCCAACTGTTTATCGGCGGGCACCGCTAACAGGAGCCGCTATCCATTTCATTGAGAAATTTTAAAAGGCTTTGTTTTGTACAACCCTTAAACCATAACAAACTTAATCTTACAATAAAAATTGAAAAAATGGTAATATTTGTTTAAAAAGCCATGTCAAAATAAATGTCAATTTGTATGTTTCAGGTTTTTAGAAGTTTGTTTTATGGATGAATTTATTTTTAATTTGAATGGTACAGTGACAATGCGGGTAGTAGCGGAATTTTGGATAGATAATTTCCATTTCAGAGCTCAATAGCCAGACCCAGACAGCGAATAAAAAACACACCATACAGTACTCTCCGAAATGGAAAAAAGGATTTAAAAGAGTACAAAAAAATGAAAACGTACATTATTAAATGCGGGTTACAGAATATGAATATGGAAATCTAACAAACCTCTGTTCTTGGAAAGCCGTTGCCAGTGAAAGATCGGTTGGTAAAGTAACAAATAACACATACAACTACACAATAATGTTATAATAGATAGTCGTGTACTAAAAGTGTTTGCCACAAGTTGATATCTGATAAGTGGGCGAGTACCATAGAAGCAAACTGTTTAAACCACTTCCTCAGTACGTCAAGGAACCATTGCGAAAAAAGTATGGGGAAGAAGATGCAATGGTTAATAAAAATTTATACGACAGCATGTCAACACAAATACGAATGAAAAAATCTCATAGACTGACCTGGGTGGAAAATTTTTATAAACTTTAGTTATGATACAAAACCGAACTGAATTTAGCAATGGATATGGTGATGTTGAGCTTTTGGAAAATGTTTAGAGTGATGCATTTGGCTATATTGTTTATAACGAACGACAAAAACCGTACTACAATTCTGATTTAAACACTTTGTTAAATATGTAAAAAATGTGTCAGCCTGTGATATAAAACAGGTTGTTAAATCCTTTCAAATCTATCCTTAAATCTAATATTATGTAACGACATTTCGATAAAAATAGCAACAACAAAATATTTCTAAAATGTATTATTTAGTAGGAATATTGATAACTAATTTAGTATGCAATTTTGATATGATAGTGATGTCATTATTCTAAATGTTCTTAAATAATTTAATTAAAATTGAGTAGATTTTAATTTTACGATTTCAATATTTACAAAAGAACCATACTGCTTGAACCTGGTGCTTCTAGCAAGATTATGGTTTTCTTAATTAAAACATAAAAACTTTATCTTGGTAAACAAATTTTCTTTTGTATTTAATCTAAAAATCATTTTGTGTTATCAAAATTATTAAAATGATTTATGATGATTATAATTTAGGATATGTTTTGTACAATAAATGGTTGTATAATATTTATTTGGCATTGGGTGATGCAGATTTTTCTCATTTTTTAATGAATTTGTATTTATTATCTTCAACCCACCTACACACACGTGAATTGCATAATACACATTCCAAAATCTATTCTACTCATGTCGTTATCTAGAAATTTTCTAACAATGATCTTTTATAACAGGAATCTGTAATCCTTTATTTGCGATACGTAAACATATAATACCGTGCGTAATCTATAGCTGAGATTTTGATCTAGATTAAACTGATTTTTCTTAGTCGTTTATCGAGATTAGTAAATTAATCGTACAGAGTAGATTTATTATGAAAAATTGATCCTAATCATTATGTTCTTCAGTAATATTATTTAGCAAAAAATATTTTTCAGAATCACCTAAAAGCTCACTACAAGTATAAATACATTTTTAGATAATACCACGTTTTGAGATAATCTTGTATAAATTCAAGGGTTTTCTTTGAATCTGAACAAAATTAGCTCAAAATGTGAGATTAGCTCAAGCTAATGTATATTACTTGTAGTAAACTTTTAAGTGATTAGAAGCAACGAAAACAATCTGAGCATAAAACTACCGTTATTGTATGTGCTGTTAGCATGAAAAGCTAAAATATTTTTGTTTGAAAACAGTCACGACGTATTGACTCAGAACATCATTAAAGAATTATCAGCCCAATCAACCAAAACAAATTTAAAAAGTTTAAGAAAAAATATGTTTCTAAGAATGTCTTTTACAAACTCAACGGATTTAAAAGGTAACATAAAATCTAATCCCGATTGAAGTATAAAATTTTCATAACCATTCATTCGATTATAAATGGACATAATGAGATTACAGTCAATGGAAAATGGTATATACAAAGTAACTCGATTTCCTTCGAATAAAAACTTTATAAATTGTAATGCGTTAAAAATAAATTTTAATCTGTGTATGGATAAATATGTTATTTTCAAAAGAATTGGGATATAATCGATTAACAATAGCAAAATATAAAATCCCATGTATTCTAAACCCTCAAGCGATATATATGTATATCTGTTGTAGACGAGACAATACAATATAAAAAATTTATTTAATTTCATAGAAAATTGGAAAAATCACAATAAAATAAAATTAAAATAGTAAAAAGCTTCTTTCCCAGTCTCATAGTGGTATGTTAGTGCCACACTTTATCGTGCTGGAAAAGATTGTAAAAATAAAATGTAACACACGGAGGAAACAACAAATAAATTTTCATTATACAGCTTTTTTGTATACGTGATTTAATTCTGAACGGATTAAAACTTGGAAGAACTCCTCCTTGTGTTGCGTTGTTCGAGTTGTTAATATTCTATGTAAGCCAATAAGAAAATAGAAAATCGAATTGATAATATTTTAGGGGAGAAAAATATTTTTCTAAACTTAGGCCGGATTCATACTTCTTCTTTCATTCGGTCAAACAATTTTTTCGACCAATCATATTGCTCCAAAATGACGATCTGCATTTTTTCACAAGAGATGGTTGGTCGAAAAATTTGTTTGATTGAATGAACGAAGAAGTATGAATCCGGCCATAAACTAACCTTGAACTTAACCAAATTTCATAGACTTAATAGAATTCGTGTGGCTGTGGAATTGAAAATAAATATATGTGCGATTAAGAATATTTTGTAAATACGAATTCACTTAAAGACTTAGCAAATAAAATATTTTAATTAATTTTCATTTCTAATTAAAAAACTACAATAATAATTACATACTAGCAGCTGCAGATTATGTTGAAATTTTACATGGCTTTACACGTTTTGAATTAATTAAAGTGGCGCGTGGTATCTTTTGCAAGTGATTTACAGACACCTTTTTCGCATTTTATTTCTAGCTATTTGAATTCTACATTTTTAGACGACATTAAGTAAATTTATTTGAATTAATTAATTTATTACACTTTACTATGCTTTGTTAAATAACGAGTTTTTATTTTAGAAGTCTAATGTACGAGTGATCCAATTCTTCCTGTATGAAAGGCACTTTACGCTCTGTCTTGAACATTGCCTTTTTGTTCTCTAGAGCTATGGTGAAAAAAACCAATGTCATCTTCCGGTTAGTCGACATCTACCAAAATAACTGTGCCGCGTGTTACGTCTTTATGAATATGTTTCACACCTCATTGCTATTTTTAATCATCAGTTAAACTAGTTAAACTTTTTTAAATATTCTCAAAAATCAGAAAGCTTATATGGAAAAAGTTATTCCGGTGATTATTCACTCAAAAGAACTTTGAATTTAGGCACAGAAACTGCCTAGCCTCAAACATACAAACACTGAAATACCACAGAAATATCCGAACAAAAACGCTTCAATAATCACACTTTTAAAATCTCAGGAACTCACTCAAAGACATAATCACATACAATCAAACCTTCAAACACATAAAGTGTCAAAGTATAATGTTCTCACACTGTAAAATCGTTTACTTAAACACTTAACATACATACCAAACTCTCATCACCATACTAAAACACTAAAAAAATACTCAAATTTCAAACATTTTAAGTTTCAAGGAACAAATTCTTGAACTCTCACTTCAAAAATCCCAAAAATTCATATTCTAAAATTCACAAACACACAAACTTCCAACCACTCAGGCTCTGAGTAGTAGCCTAACACGCAATCACAACCATTAAAAATTTTAAACTATTTTTTAAACTTTCCCGCTCTTGCACTTTCAATACATTTTATAACACTATCAATATACTATTACCGCACTTTATAAATATTTTACTACACAATACTTTACTACACTGCAATACTACTACACTTTAATGCGCTTTAACTACACCTTTACTATAATTTTACTACACCTTTATTAATATGCCCTTTAATATGTCTTTAATATTATGCTTTTACTATACATTTCCCATACTTTTACAATATTTTCACGATACTTTTACTACACTTTTATTGCACTTTTTATTTATCCTTTCATTATTTTACTTCTTCTAGTCTTTCAAAGACTAACACATTTAAACACTAAACATACACAAACCCTCATTAACAAAATGCTCAAAATCTAAAACACTCAGATTCGGAGACACTTAGACATTTAAATTTTAAAACTATCAAACTCAAAATCTCCCACTCAATCAGGCTCTGTGTTTCTAAAATAAGCAGATCACTAACAATTTACGCAACGACCCAAATACATAATGCATAATCACACAAAGCCTGAAGCTATTTGTCTGAAACACTTTTACCTAACTTTTTTAGACTTTTATTATAATTTTACTATATATTTTTACTTTTACTTATTATTTTACTTTTTCCATTATTTCAATTACATCTAAAAAGCACAACTAATCACTGAACCTGCCCAAACCCTCATAAACCAAAATACCCAATTTCTAAAACACCCGGATTCTAAGCCCATCGCACTGCATCCTGAGTATCCAAGTATAGTCCCACTAAAACCTTAACTTGTTATCTTGAGGGGAAATACCCATGACAAATTCTGAAGCGTCTGTTCTCCATGTTAGAGGCGGCTTTGGTCAGCGTCTGTTCTCTTTGTTACGGGCGGCTGTAAAAAAAACGAAACATCTGGCAGTTGGTTTAAAATGCTAAGAGAAGGAACCCGGAATTTAAATACTCAATAAAGTTAACCATGACAAATTTTATTGTGATGCAGGGAATCGGATGCCCAGTATCCTCGACTCACATGAGTAAGCAAGCGGGCTCCAAGTCGTCGAGATCCAGTGACCACAGTGATGCAGTTATTCAACGACGCTTGGCGCTATACCATATATAGCTACCAGCAATACCTCTGAAGATGTGAGTCTGGTGGTTGATTCGTCCAGTACGGCTAGCGGAAGTACAAATCACTTAAATGCTCAAAATTCCAAACACTTAAAGTTCAAACTCTCTTTCAAATTTGCAAACTTTCATATTCTAAAACTCTCAAAGACAAAAACTTTCAACCACTTAGGCTCTGAATTATTAAAATACTCAACAATTTACATAACACCAAAAATACGTAACCACAATCACTCAAAAACTGAAACTATTTTTTTTATACTTTCACGCTCATACACATTTACGATTTTTAACTTTTACTTCATTTTACAATACTTTCATTTTAATTTTACCGCGCTTTTATTACATTTTGCAAAGCTTAAACTACACTTTTACTCACTTTTACTAAACTTTAACTACACCTTTATTATGCCGCTATAATTGTACTACATTACTACACTTTTACTTTACTTTTTCCATGCTCCAAAGTAGACCCCACTTTGCTCATTTACTGACCATAAATAACATAATTTTGAAATTGTTTGCCTCGTAAGCTCCACGAGAATATATAATCCCAATAAATGCAGGTATTTGCGGTAGTGATATTATCCTATCATTTTTCACATTTCGGCGTCCTTCTTCTGTGCACATTCTTATATATTTCATAATTTGTTCTTCTACTATCAACGAAAATGAACTGGTAATTATTTCTGCAATAATATTCCTTTTTGCGTAGCTTGTTGGCCCTTCCACATCCTTGAAAATACAAGGAGATGATAAACTGCTAGAAAACCACCTTTGCCAAATTTTGACCACACAGTACCATCAGCAGCTGTTTCGATCCCTTGAGAGGTGTTTTCTGTTTTTTAAAACTTTTAAAATTTTAAAATTTTTAACTTTTAAACTTTTAAACTTTTAAACTTTTAAACTTTTAAACTTTTAAACTTTTAAACTTTTAAACTTTTAAACTTTTAAACTTTTAAACTTTTAAACTTTTAAACTTTTAAACTTTTAAACTTTTAAACTTTTAAACTTTTAAACTTTTAAACTTTTAAACTTTTAAACTTTTAAACTTTTAAACTTTTAAACTTTTAAACTTTTAAACTTTTAAACTTTTAAACTTTTAAACTTTTAAACTTTTAAACTTTTAAACTTTTAAACTTTTAAACTTTTAAACTTTTAAACTTTTAAACTTTTAAACTTTTAAACTTTTAAACTTTTAAACTTTTAAACTTTTAAACTTTTAAACTTTTAAACTTTTAAACTTTTAAACTTTTAAACTTTTAAACTTTTAAACTTTTAAACTTTTAAACTTTTAAACTTTTAAACTTTTAAACTTTTAAACTTTTAAACTTTTAAACTTTTAAACTTTTAAACTTTTAAACTTTTAAACTTTTAAACTTTTAAACTTTTAAACTTTTAAACTTTTAAACTTTTAAACTTTTAAACTTTTAAACTTTTAAACTTTTAAACTTTTAAACTTTTAAACTTTTAAACTTTTAAACTTTTAAACTTTTAAACTTTTAAACTTTTAAACTTTTAAACTTTTAAACTTTTAAACTTTTAAACTTTTAAACTTTTAAACTTTTAAACTTTTAAACTTTTAAACTTTTAAACTTTTAAACTTTTAAACTTTTAAACTTTTAAACTTTTAAACTTTTAAACTTTTAAACTTTTAAACTTTTAAACTTTTAAACTTTTAAACTTTTAAACTTTTAAACTTTTAAACTTTTAAACTTTTAAACTTTTAAACTTTTAAACTTTTAAACTTTTAAACTTTTAAACTTTTAAACTTTTAAACTTTTAAACTTTTAAACTTTTAAACTTTTAAACTTTTAAACTTTTAAACTTTTAAACTTTTAAACTTTTAAACTTTTAAACTTTTAAACTTTTAAACTTTTAAACTTTTAAACTTTTAAACTTTTGAACTTTTACTATATAAATTAAGAACATTGTTTAACACGTTCACGACCGAGCAGCTACTCTAGCCTGGAGTGGCCACAAATCAAATGATATAATAAAAACGTATGTGTTTTAATAACTGGTATAATAAAAACGTATGTGTTTTCTGAGGTTTGTGACGTTATTAATAGTATGGCGCATAAACGCGTCGTGTAGTCATTAAAGCAACGATTTTCCTTTATCAATAATGTTTTTCTATTTACAATTGGTAATTTTTCAAATGCTAATGCCAGAAACTTATAAACATAAAAAAGGAGGAGGATAGCAGGTAGGCACTTATTCATCGGCTGAGTAACAAAATTCAAGGTACATATATGTACTTCAATTACCTTGAATTTTGTTACTCAGGCGATGACTAATCGCCTACCTGTTATCCTCATTCATGTTTTGTTTTTTTTAATTTTTCAGTATGACTGGTTGAGACGATCAATAGATTAATTTTTATTGCCTATTTTTTGTGCATCCTTCTTTTATTTATTTTTTGCTTTTTTCTACCATATATAACAAAATTTTTACTTTTACAAATCAGTAGATACTCTGATGATGACCTAACAAATCGTAATCGATCGAGTGATTTTTTAAACTTTTTGAACCAATTTTTAATTAAAAAATTCAAAAATCTAAATTTTGCGAAATAAAAAAACAAGTGTGTAATAAAATGTGCTAATTATGCGTATTATTTGGCGTTACGAATTCCAACTAAATAACTTGTATATAATAATAATTCCGTCCTGGTTCAAACCGGAGACCTTCTTCATATAAAGCAAACGTATTAAGCACTACACTATGAAAACTATTGTGTAACTTTATCTATAAAATTTGATTTAATAAGGACGATTTGAAGTCGAAGAACTTTATTTGTGTATGTAAATGTTGAAACGGAATTTTTATATAAGATTATTTTCGGCTCGCACAAAAGACTGTAATATAATAAAAATGGCGCGATATAAAAAAGCGTTTCAAACCTTGAAGCTAAATTATACTAAATTTTAATATAATAAAGGCAAATCAAAATCCAAAAAACGGGAAACTCATTTACCATTTTCATAACTTACCTTATGATATGCGATAGAGAATTGTGGAAATGCAAAATGTACACACACAGGTATGGATAGATGAGATTCAGAATAAACAGTACGCTTCAATTTTTATAGCGAAATAATTTTTATCCTAACGCACACAAAGAACACTCTGAAAAACCAACGAAATGTTTGTATGGCACCCAGTAATACTCAAAACATTTAATTGATTTGCAATAGAACTGAAAATGTTGGCTTGTATTCAAATCGAATTTTATCAATGTTCCAAAATATGTTTACAAAAAAATTTTTTTGATACGTTGTTATACACTTTTTATTCAGTAAAATCCTTGTTTATTGAATTTCTGATTTAAAAAGAAATAAACCACTAGACTACTCGTATATATATATTCAAAAGCCAAAAAAAGGAAAATTTATCACATAAAATCACAACGGGCGTTTGTTCAAAGAGTTTGGATGATTAATTGAGGCGATTAAATGTTCTATTATGTGTGATTGAATAGTTGAAATTCATCCGCTCACAAAATGTATAAACACTCTATTTGATTGGAGTGGTATTTTACCTGGCATTCGCAGAATTGGTAAATAATATTGATTCTCGCAATTTTTTTTTTCACAATCTTATAGCTTTTATTGTTTCCATGTACTCCTCAAAACCACTTGCCACCTGTATTGCAAACCTTCCCATCAATCACTTTGCCTATCAATATTAATTATTACTTTTAATTGATACTTAATGAAAATCTATCGATTTCCTATTTTCTACAAATTAAATCGAACGCCGAAGAACGGGTTTCCGTGCCATGAATTTTAATGTGTGGTAAAAAATAAAAATTTATTTTGGTACAAAAAAAAATCGTTGCTTGTATTTAGTTACTCGCTATAAGAGGTTTTGTGAATACTCAGCAGGTGAAAAAGAATGTTTTAATTGTTTTCATCCTAATTTAAGGTTGAATAAATAGAGTGGGAATCTGTAAATGGAGCTGGGTGTCATGATAAGTTAATTATTTTTAAGTGAAAAATATTTCCTTTAACGGTACTTATGAGGGTGAACAGCTTTCACAGTATCGTTACTAAAAAGGGAGTAACATAATTCTGATATATAAAAAGTTAAGGGAGAAATCTGTCGAGGTGATTTTATGGTAGGAAGATTCCGGAATACAGCTTTATACTTTTAGCGCATCTGATTTAAACACAAGAAAAGTTGCTGCACCTTCGAATGATCAACGGTAAATTTGCTCCCTACAATCGAACACATCGAAATTTTCCCCGTACTCAGTTACGTCATAGTTTATTTTAAATCGATTATTTAGATAAAAAGTTTTGTAAAAATAACTTGACCTATTTGAATCATAATTTGAATACAACTATGTTTGGGCAGTATTCTTATGGGCGTTTAGTATGGGCGGCATATGTATTTTGTTGATAAAACATGTCGAAAAATGTCAAGTTGTTGATGCACAGTTGACAGGCTTTAGATAGATAGACTGCAAGGATATAGGAAAAGGTATTGTGGTTAACAAAATTTGGTTTATTGATTTTGAATTGAACATTGAGTTAAAAGAGGAACACACTATTACACCAGGACATTCACATGTTGACTTCGTCAGCAGAGTAAGTTTCAAGACTGCTAGTATCGCTAGTAAAAAGATAGATCCAAAATTCCGATGATGACCCTCAAAATCCAAAAAAAATATCAGATTGATCTCCAAACAATTTCAGTTTTAATATTCGATCTATCATGTACAACGGTAATGACCATGTAATACATGGCATATGTATATAATGGCCATACAAACGATTATGGCCAATTTATAGGTGGGGTGGTACTCTCAGTCTTAACGTCGACTGAGCGAAGTAAAACATCAGCTTCAGGGATTACAGGAACAATTTTCTCCATTTGCCACTTCATTTCTGCAATTCTTGAAGATAATCTTTAGACCACCTGGTTCCAAATTGCTGCATTAGTTGTTGAATTAACCTCAGGTAGGGTCCAGGCATAGCAATGATTGGCCGTCCAATCAAATAATGGCCAGATCTGGAGGCGATGTTAGTGGTGTTATGGGTTTGGAATTTCAAACTGCGTCGACTTGCTTTCACACCGTATTTAGTTCGTGGCAGGTAAAGATTTGGTTGCTCATGACACGTTGCAGATGGTATTTTTCGGATTTTACTATCATTTCGTAGAGTCTACCAAATCGAGGCGAGCGTACTGGAACAAACGCTTAAATTCACCAAGAAATGCACCTGATGAAAGTTCGTGACAAGTTTCAAATGAAATGCATTTGTTCCAAAACAGACCAAGATGCACTGATAGGTTTCGATTGGTGCTCTACCTCAAACTCGCTGAGTGTTATGGAACGGTCTGCAAAAATCAAATACATTCTCAAAACCGTGAGCTGCAATTTTCGCCAACTTATTGACCAAAATCGCTCACAGTAGACAATGTTGCCCGGACCGATAGGAAGATGCTCTCTGTGAATAAAGGCAACCAACTTTTTTGTAAATGGATAGGAAGGAAGTTGTAGGAGATGATATTTTGAGAAGTGAGGAGAATTGAAGCCTGCCACCAATTCGAGGAATGGCCAAATTTGCAACTGGTTAAAGTGAATGACGAAGTTCTTTCGTTGTAGTTCTAGTTGTAGATGAGTGATCATGGTTAATCCTTCTTGAAAATCAGTACACGTTAGAGGAAATTGACAATTTTTTTCTTTCAAACATTTTGCACGAATCTGGCAGTATATGTCATAACTCTGATCAGCTGATGATAGTAACTAATATATTTCATTTTCGTTAAATAATTGCTTTCTCATGGAGTAGTTCAGTTTAAGGTTTCATAGTTGCAACCTTTTTGTATTTGATGTATTCTAAGATTAGTGGTGAAGGAAACCATAGTTTGATATAAATTAAGTAAGTAACGGGTGATTTTTTAAGAGCTTGAGAACTTTTTTTTAAAAAAAAACGCATAAAATTTGCAAAATCTCATCGGTTCTTTATTTGAAACGTTAGATTGGTCCATGACATTTACTTTTTGAAGATAATTTCATTTAAATGTTGACCGCGGCTGCGTCTTAGGTGGTCCATTCGGAAAGTCCAATTTTGGGCAACTTTTTCGAGCATTTCGGCCGGAATAGCCCGGATTTCTTCGGAAATGTTGTCTTCCAAAACTGGAATAGTTGCTGGCTTATTTCTGTAGACTTTAGACTTGACGTAGCCCCACAAAAAATAGTCTAAAAGCGTCAAATCGCATGATCTTGGTGGACAACTTACCGGGCCATTTCTTGAGATGAATTGTTCTCCGAAGTTTTCCCTCAAAATGGCCATAGAATCGCGAGCTGTGTGGCATGTAGCGCCATCTTGTTGAAACCACACGTCAACTAAGTTCAGTTCTTCCATTTTTGGCAACAAAAAGTTTGTTAGCATCGAACGATAGCGATCGCCATTCACCGTAACGTTGCGTCCAACAGCATCTTTGAAAAAATACGGTCCAATGATTCCACCAGCGTACAAACCACACCAAACAGTGCATTTTTCGGGATGCATGGGCAGTTCTTGAACGGCTTCTGGTTGCTTTTCACTCCAAATGCGGCAATTTTGCTTATTTACGTAGCCATTCAACCAGAAATGAGCCTCATCGCTGAACAAAATTTGTCGATAAAAAAGCGGATTTTCTGCCAACTTTTCTAGGGCCCATTCACTGAAAATTCGACGTTGTGGCAGATCGTTCGTCTATTCATTATGAAATGTCAAAGCATACTGAGCATCTTTCTCTTTGACACCTTGTCTGAAATCCCGCGTGATCTGTCAAATACTAATGCATAAAAATCCTAACCACAAAAAAATCACCCTTTAATTCAAGGCCAAGATTGCGGATGCGACAATTTTTGTATGTGTGACACTCTGTTGACTACAAAGGTTTTCTAGATTAATAGTGACGAATTTAAACAATGCACAACGACGACTTGTACTTGTGGTACCAATGGAGCTAACAATAGAGCCGCGCAGGGAATGTAAATTTTTGTAGTGGTGCTACTCTGGACGTGGAACACAAAAGTGGCACAAGAAACGTTACGTTTGTTTGTGCGAACCAGTTAGACCAATCGGGACAATATCTAAAATAAATGCCGTGTGTTGAAGAATTGATTCAGGTCCTTTAAATTTGTTCTGAACTGAACGTTTCTCAGTAAGTATTGTAATACTTACATGGGAGGGCTCCATCCCAATCAAATTTTATCTGTAATAACTTATGCATGAAAATTTTACCTAACAGCGATCAAAGTGATTAACAAGTCGTACGATTTATGAAACGACAATGGGTTTTGTCAATTTGGTTTCGTTTTAGACACGGTGATATACATCAACATTTTGATGTAATTATCGCCACTGAAATGCATCAAGTTCATGCCACACGTTGACAGCACGTTGATTATCGCTTGCTTCAGTTGGTTTGCTTCTGTAATTCATATCATGCCGAATTGCATCGCTGTACTCAGCAGGATTATT
This sequence comes from Nephrotoma appendiculata, assembly GCA_947310385.1. Taxonomy (NCBI): domain Eukaryota; kingdom Metazoa; phylum Arthropoda; class Insecta; order Diptera; family Tipulidae; genus Nephrotoma; species Nephrotoma appendiculata. The sequence continues at coordinate 297,768,627 of OX371225.1, forward strand.
CTCTAGGTTATTCATAGCACATTATACTGGACAGCCAAGTACTGGGCAGTAATTGTATCAAGAAAGAGAGGTATCCCGTCACTAGGGTTCTTTTACTAGTATACCAGTTGGTCATTGGAGTCTTCAGTGTGTAAATATATCTGGTGTTACATTTTGGAATTTGAAGCTGGAATCCCATCACTTGATATCAGCATCATATGCCCCAGTATTATATACTCTTCTATGAACGCCTTGTAGGTAACCTGAAGTAGTTGATTTCTACACAGTCCTCTCTGCAAATTGTAGAAACATCTTAATGTCCCACCCACAAATGGACGGTGCAGAAATAAATAGAAATCTAACAGAAACACTGCCATTATTATTTCTTGTAAATCCTTTTACTACATGTTTTTCACATGAGTGTTCGTAAAGTGGAAAATAATAGTAGGAATTCCTTGGAACATTCCGTATTTGCTTCGAGTTTCCAAAACATTTAGTTTCATCATCGATGGTGGATGTAGAGGGACATAAAAGAGACACTTGCCGTTGGGATGATGATGATCCAACCAAAACAGTTGAACATGAAAGCGAAACCCTTTACCAGCCCAATATATGTCTCCAGAATCTAAGCACCACAAGAGGGTGCCTACAATAGTAGGGTAACTAAAAAATTTTAAATTTCGGATAGCATTAAGATTTTTTGGAAAATGGGTAAAGATTCAGAAACAGATATTTCTCACTGAGGAACCACTGGAAAATAAGTTAATCAAACCGACTCATAATTCCGAACAGCCGCACATCAAGAAATAGCACGAACAATTGAGTAGATATATGCATGATACGTTTGTAAATATACAAAACCCATAAAATACACTACAAAACCAGAGATGGGAAAAACGTTCGAGGTATTTAGGCCATGTCAACGGTTCTATATGGATTTTTTGGGTTCATATACATGAACGAGAACTGGATTTATGCACATATACATCCTGTTAGACCAGTATAGTAGATTCCTTTTATTATTGCCAGTTAGGACAGCTTCGGCAGGGTAAGATTTCGAGTGCTTACGGAAAACGGAGCCCAATTCGATTCACACGTTTTTAAAAGTTTGATGAAAAAGAACTGTAAAAAACACGATTTCACTGCCAAACATTACCACAAGCCAACGCATCAGACTGAGGAAACTGCGTATGTTAAACGACAACCAGTTATACATCGAAGAAACCTGTGATCGATTATTTGCCGTTCAGAAAATAGTGTTACTTCATTTGCGTGCTAGGCCAAAATCCTTTATGTCCGGACAGGAAGTGTTTTTGTGAAATTTTGTGCGGAAAGCTACGAAATACTTTTCTGCAAAATTAGCAAATAAATTCGTATTACCTGGTACAAATTCTAAGAAGAATCAGAAATGTATCTAACAATTTCTAGTATCATTATGACAACGCGAACGTGAAAAGGATAATTTTGAAAATTATTCTGAACATGATTTAGAATTAGGCCCTCTCCTGATCTAAATAAGATAATATTTACTCCGAACTTTAAAAGTTAAGCCTATACCAAACCAGACTCCACTTAGGTTCCTTCTGTTTATGGATTCCGTAAATGGCCCAAAAATCAACCGGCAATCGGCGGGTGCAAGAGTCCTTATTGGTTTTCCAAACTAATCCAGTTTATCTGAGAAGGCGCTACTGGCTCCGCTATGAGCATTTTGCACTATAAGTATTGCTAAATCAACGCTACAGAAAATTCAATTAATTTGTTACGTCTAAAAGGTAATTCGGAAAACATTAAGTTTGTTGCAAAGCAATGTTAAGAAACCGAAAACATGTATTTTCACCCACAACGTCCCAAATAGCTGGTTTATGCATTCACATCACGAACGTACAAATCTTTTCCGCCAACCACATGAATACATAATACTCGTACTCGTATAGAGCCGACAACAAAAGTATTTTGCAATAACTAACCAAAATAAATTTTTACGAAAAACTTTTCGTGATTGGAAATTTCGAATTTCTATCGCAAACTCATGTGAAAATTTAAATTATAGAAAATGTATTTATTTTACAAAAGTGATATGGGAAGGAACTCAACTAGCTCATATAATACAATAAAACTGTTCGGTTCCATTTTTCATTCTGTAAACCCGATTCTTGTGTGCTTAATCAATAACACTTAGTATCAATATTTGCTTCAAAATCTTAGCCATGGCAACACAAACATACACCAAGCTCTAATATTGCAATATGATCTAATGAAAATTGAAAATGTACAAAATATTCATATCACATTTCAAAATAAAAAATTATATTTTGTGTACATATCGTGTATATATCGACGTATTCGAACGAAGATTGCTCATTCCCATTTACCGAATTCGATAATGTTGAACTCGTATGTACGTACAATTCTCCTTGATAGAAAACGTTACGATAACAATAAGCATAAAAAGTACAGCATATTGTATCTCGCATTAGACGACAAGACAAGATAGAAAAATTATTTTACAACTATTGAATAGACAGATGATTTTCATGTTACGATGGGTATTGAATATTAAAAAATATGTTAATGGTTCATTGGTTCATATGTAGATATGCAGATCAAAAGAAAATGGAAAAGCTTTTTATTTTTTTGAATTCTAATCAAACGCCCGAACAAATTTTTAAGTATGCATATTTGTAACATACTTTTGAGTATTAACATATTTGAGCATCTTTTTAAATAGCCAGTTTAGTTATGAATGATTTGCTATATGCCCTATATTTTCGTGCTTCAATGTTTAAGCATTACATGAAAGAAAAATTATTAAGTCAAAGGAAAAAATATTTTTTTTGTAAAATATTAAAAGATAAGTCTTCGGCGAAATATAATTATAATAATAATCAGTGCTCCGTTCGAGATGCGGTCCCCACAGTATGTGATTTTTATACTAGAGACAATTACGAGTCAACTATTCCACGTTTGATGGTCAAATTCATGTCAAATTCAATAGATAATCACACCAACACCTGTAGGTCACTGAAACGCAACGTCTGCTGAAAATATCTCTGTTGTGCGTCAGAGTGTACGAGAAATTTCGAGGCACTCAATTTTTTATCGTTCACAAGATTTTGACCGGAGTAAATTATTTAACGTTAATAAAAAGTGTAGCTACTCATTTTAACGAAAAGTATAGACAGAAAAAGTGTAAACACACAAATTTAATAAAACAGAAACAAAAGTTTGAAATTCGAAACACGTGGTTTAATTAAACTTATTAAAATTAATTAACAAAAATTGAGAATCACATTACTACAAAAATAAGTTTATACACCTCTTTATAAAAAAAAAATTAGTTCAGAAAATCTTTGAAACCATAAGTGCCGAGTATGGAATTTAATATTCTCGACTAGTGATGGTGTCTGAAATTTGTAAAAAAAAAAAAAAAAAATCAAGACAATTTGCAAGTTGTGATTTGCGATATGGCTCTACACGTGGCTCTACAAAAAATCATCTTAAAACTGAGTGATGAGTGAGGAATTTAGTGTTCTTATTTTGGGATGGTGTCTGAAATATTTAGGGGCCAAATTCATTTACTTTTTTATTTTATTAATTCAAAAAATCTTTGGAGTCATGAGCGATGAGTCTGGAATTTAGTGTTCTCTACTTGGGATCATGTCTAGAATAAGTATAAAAAAAAATTTAAGATATGACCCAAATGGCGAAATTGGCCAAAGACGCTTCCATCGTGTATAGTTTACAAACTTCAGGCACTATCATAAGTCGAGAACATTAAATTCCACACTCGGTACTCGGACAACTTCTTAATTAAAGCGACTATAATTTTTTCGAAGATGTTTTTGGGGTCGCATTGTATAGAAAAATGCAACAAAATTTTGTCCCAAGAATATGCAACGATATATAAAAAAAAAAAAAATACGAAAGAACCAAAACACGCTGGTGCGCCGAAAATCAAATTTTAGGCTCAAACTTTTTTATTTTTTATTGTTAGGTCTATATAAATACAAGTACTCTAGCCCAAAACAAATCAGTAGGCTTAAGCTTTTTTATTTAGGCATTAAGAAAAACTTCAAGCCCCATTTTCGATATTTAAATTTTTATTCTTATGCTATGTGCCTCAGGTAAACTTTTGTGACTAAATATTGCACTAAATTTTTTTTGAAGGAACCTAACGCTATTCACCGCCAGGTTACAAACAAAAAGTCTCCTCGCAAGGTAACTTTTCAATTTAGTTTTCAAATGTCAAAGGTTAAGATATTTATTTATATTTACCCGGCAACAATTTATTTATGTTTACAAAAACATTTACAAATAATGCAACTTTCATATCATCTTCCATTATTTAAACTTAATTTAATATTTCGTTTATACACGAAAAGTCGACAATTTAGTATTTCGAATAGTCAGGCACAGCTTGTTTTATTGCCACAAATTGTTATTGTGAATTCCTGAGCAATTTAGTTTATATATCATGATTTAGTTGAAAAAATCGATCTGAGGCACACAGCATTAGGCTCAAACTTGAGATGTTTTGAATTCAAAAACTTTTGTTTTTTGTGCAACTACAATTTTGATAATTTGTATATCTACACTTTTTGAGACTACACTTTTCGTTAAAATGTACTACAAATGTAGCTACACTTTTACTAACTTTAAAAACTTCACCCCGCTAGAACTTAGCCTTTCCGCTACTTCAACTTGGGGAATATGGCGTCAAGACTTGAGTCCCGTATAAAATCCAACTAACCCAGAAACTGAATTTAGATGATTACAGACAACGCTGTGTATTCACTCATGGAGCTCTGGAGCAGTTTGAAGTTGAACCAGCAAAAGATGTACGAGCGATTTAATGACACAGTTTTCACGCGCGGTGGCGTCGTTAACTGGCCACCAAGATCGCGCAATTTTCCACTTTTAGACTTCTTCTTTAATCGCAGGTCTATAGGAATAAACTGCAAACAATTGATGTCAACATAAGGAACGCTATTGAATAAATTCAGCCAGATTTATGAGACAAAGTCAGTGAAACTTGGACCTCCCGAATACGTGGCTATCTCACACAATTTGTTTTACTTACATTTAAAAACCGAGCATCCTTAAAAAAAGGCTCTTTATTAGAAAATTTATTATTGGAACAGATTCAAATATTGTTTGGGACCATGCCATAACTTAAACACCTTGAACCTATATACTGCAGGTACAAAAAATATTGAAAAATTCAGATTACAGCGAATTACTTGAATATGATTACGAAAATGTTAACAAGTTATTCCTTTTAACAAGACCCATGGATTAAACTCGACTTATTTAGAGGATATTTGATACTAGATCACATGAATTATACGTTAACATATGAACCGACTCATACCTAAACTGTAGACTGACCTAATCTTAAACGTTTCATAGTGAAATAGTGAAACGACGGATACACTTAAAATTCCACCACCAATTAAGACATCAGAGCGCGTATTCTTAAAATCGGTGGAAATTTCCGCATGCGGAATATAATTTGCTTTAAATTCTTTATATTATTTTTCGCCGGCTTCGTTAATCGTTTTTCCCAATTTCTTTGCAAGTTTTCTATTATTAATTTTGCTACTAACGGAATAAAACCGCATCGATTTACCCAGTTGGAATTATTCCCTTTGGCTGTGTCCCAAACACCGACTTGTTTGTGGACACCGACTTATTCAAATAAGTCACCTCGCGAGCAGATTTATTTGAATAAGTATGTCTACACAGAAATGTCTCCAAAAATATGCCTTGACTAAATGTAATCATGCAATTTTATTTTTTTCAAATCTAGTGGCAAGGACCAACATGTCAAGGAAATTTTTTCTTCCATATTACAGAAATTGCATTTTGTTTTTTTTTGATATTACGTCACAAATACGTCGGTATAATGAATTGGAACGACTTGATCGACTTATTCAACATGGCTTCAAATAAGCAAATAAGTCTGTAATAAGTCGGTGTTTGGGACACAGCCTTAGCAGGGAAATAAATAATAGAAAACTTGCAAACAAATTTGAAAAAATGTTGAAAGTAGCCGGTGAAAAATTCGAATAATATAATGAATTTTAAAGCAAATTATATTCCGCATGCAGAAATTTCCACATTTTTCAAGAATACGCGCCCAGAGCCTTGAACGTCGATGAAAATGAAGTCATATATTATCCAGCTGGCTTTTTGCCCGATATAATCGAGCATCTATTTTCATCATTTAATTCGGTCTCAACCCTAATGCACATGCAGGTTGATTCTGGCTTTCCTATAGCATAAAGGAATTAGGAAAAAAAATTAAATGGCGTTTTTGTCAAAAAAAAATATAATTTTCTGGCCTACTGAGAAATCATGTTTGATCTAAATTTTTTTAATATAGGAAATTTTTTTTCCATATAGAAATTGTATAGGAAAAATATCCCCAATTTAATTTTGTTTTTAAAAAAATTTACACCAACTGTTTTCCTAATTTCTTTTTCTGATAGGAAAGCCAGAATCGACCTGCTAGTTCACATTTAATTAGCTCTCTATATAAGCAAGAAATACATCAGGTGCCATAGAATCAATTTGACTTTTTTTCTATAGTGCTTTGACATATAAGAAATGTATTTGTCAGTTCAGTAACAAAACATTTACAGTTCAATTCAAATCCAGCTATTTTAGTTTAGGCAAATGTTAGTAGATGTCAGCAAATTGTTTTTTTCTATTTTTATAGAGATGGCCAACGAAATTGGATTTTCCGGCCAACGAAAATGATGGTTGGTTCATACCTGCCGTTTATAGAAAACACAAAAAATAGTTTAAACATATGTAATTGGAGATTGATAAATCTGAAATGGTTTTGCAATTTAGAACATAATAATAAACATATTGTTACGATTTTGCCTTGTCACTCAAGGTTCGAATCACTGGATTGTGAATAAATACAACTGCTTCAAATTTGAACTCACACAATTTATTTACACAACACAATTTATTATACAACACAAAATTAACAATTAATTATTACAATTATAACACACTTTTTAATTGTCACTTTAATAATCGCTTTAATAATCACTTTAATAATCTTTCTATTTAACCTTCAGTGTATCACGTTTAAAATAAAACTCAGCATTCCACGTTAATGTACGCCTTTATATACCAAAATATTTGTTTCTAGAATAATCCTAAATGCGCATCGAGCAAATATGTTAGTAAAGAAATGACGCCTAAATGTTGAACCAAATCATAGCAATTGTACTTTTAATGAAATTAACTTATTCTATTCTAATCTAGGTGTCACCGTAACAATATTTTGAGTTATGAAAAGTAGAGACTTCTTCAAATGACTAGTATGAACTATGAATTCACCAATTTAGCTAATCGGAAATTAAAGCAAAAAAAAGCTACACCACAGCACTCTAATACTTAATGCCTGATACCAATTCTTTCGACTAAATTACTGAATAAACTAATTCTATGCTAGTTCGCACCATTAGTCAATAGATGGCATAATACATAATGTACTAAATTTTTATTATAATTGCTTAATTTTACAGACGACCGTAACTTTAGACAGTTTATAAGTTTAAAAACAGTGTGAAGCACACATTAAAAGATTAAAATTCAATACGTACTTCCGTTGCCTAATAACTGAACAATTCAAATTCGATATGAACTTTCCACATCAAAAATATCAAATAAAATATACAAATATTTTTTACAGATATAAGATTGAGAATTAAAACTAAAAGATTGCAACAAATATTTTTATTGAAGACACCATTCATAAAACCTTAAACTAAAACTATCTACCCTTCAAAGACCCCAAAAATATCCATACTCAACAAACCGGACTTTTACACCAATTACCAATAATACTGACACAGATATGCATTTACAATAAAATTTGCTTATTACATCAATCGCAGTTATGTATGCCAACCATCACAACTCAACAATATTGGTTTAGTTCCGTTCAACTTCCACAGACCCCAGACTATACTATATAACATAAAACATTAATACTTACATTACAAACGAAGAAAAAATTTAACAATTTATAAAAAGAGAATGAAAAACTCAAAAGGTCAGTTCAAACGAAACCAGTAGCAAGAACGCAAGAACCTGCAATCGATGATGACATTAATCCATTCATAACTATGAAGAAGAATTGGCAAGAAAAATAAGTTTTTCTTTGAATGTTTGGCATCAAACAGAAAATAATTTATCAGTAATAAAGAAAATATCATTTTTGACCATAATGTGTCTTAAGATAAAAAAATGTTATTAAAAATAGGAAATGCCGCACGATTGAGTAAAATAACAAAACTATAAGTGGAACCACGAAAAATATGAGTGAAATTCAAAATTTATAATTTCTATTTTCACAGATCTCGCATATTCCGAAGCAAATGCACTAACATATCTGAATAGCAGATATTAGTGCAAGTCCAGATTATAGCATGATCGGAATACAACGAGAAATGTGGATAAACTCTGTAATTTATTACTTCGATTTACTGAAATTTCAGAGTTTCTGTCACACAGACACCAGTATATCTAGATAGTGGATACCAGGACGAGCTTAACGAGTAAGTTCCACTGTTTAGATGTATTAGTTCCTCTAAGTGTTAAAAACTCTGATTTCAATAAATCGATGTAATAAATTAAGGATTTTACTCATTTTTCTCATTAAGTTTTTAGTATTACAGGCAGGGGTGGGTGCCCGGTTAATTTTACATAGATGCAACGTACTAATTTGGATCGGGCCAAATATCCACAATTCTGAAATATTTGAAATTTCACTCATATTTTTTGGTATTTCACTCAACGCGTCGGTATTTGATATTTTTAATAACCATTTTGAATGTTTAGTGACGCACTGTATATTTTAATGTTTTCAGTAACTTCACACCAATTTTTGACCAAGGAGTTTGATAATTGAGTGAAATCCTTAATTTATCATAACGATTTACTGAAATGTCAGAGTAATCGACACAAAGACACTAGTATATCTGAACTTGGCACATGCTTCTAGAATATTCAACCCTTTACGAGGAAAAGTAGTGAAATCCTTAATTTAGTACATCGAAGATTTTCACTCCTTTTTTTCGTTCTTTATACGGATGTGACATACAAATTTGGTTACGTCCTCAGATCCACTAGCTAGATGAAATAGCTTCTAAGGCTGCGGACCAAAAGTCGGGTAAATTGTTTACTATGATAAAAATCGGATTTGGAACAGATTTTTCGATCAGTTTGCCATAGAGTTTTTGAAAAATAAATGAATTTACCGAAAAATTTACTTAAAATTGACTTTTACCCAACTATTGGCCTGCAGCCTAAGTATTAAATATTCTGAGATTTCACTAAGTTGATATAATAATTTAATAATTTCACTAATTTTTCTAGTTAAGTTTCAAATATTCTAGGAGTACATGCCCATTTCTTTTATAAGGACGTGGTGACATACTAATTTGGATTATCCTTAAGATCCACTGTTCAGATATACTGGTTGCTATCTATCGAAAACTATGCGATTTCAGTAAATTGATTAAATAAATCAAGGATTTCACTCATTTCTCTCATTAAGTTTTAACTATTCTAGGGGAGGTGTCGGTGCTAACATTTTTTTTGGTATATCACTAAACGCGGTGGTATTGGAAATTTTTTACAACAATTTTATATGTTAAGTGACGTAGTGTATATTTTGTCGTTTTGGTTCACAAAATTTTGGTAATAACGTTCAACTCGGAAAACAGTAAATTTTTCCGACTCCACGAACTAAAATTTTACACTACGTTGTTATTTTTGTTTTTCTAAACAAATTCCAATAGGAAGCTGAGAAATAAAATAAAATAACACTAATTTTATTCCTTGACAAAATCGGCCCACCGGAAGTGGTGCTGCCATAAAACCTATTTCTATTTATATCTATAATTTTTAATAAAACTGTTTCTGATTGAGAAACAGTTTTATCAAAAATTATAGATAATTCACCTAATTAGTTTTACACGGTCTTTTTTACGCAGTTTTGAAATAATACGATTTTGAAAAACAAAAAAAAAATTTAACGTTTTTTTCATTATTTAACACGGTTAAAAAAGTTAAAACTCTCCTACTAAACATAATCTATAATTAGGGAAATCTCCTTTGCTGTGTAGTAAAAGTAAATTTACTTGAAACACAAATTAAATTGTTTAGTCTTTAGTTTAGTTTCATTGGGATTGGACGTGTGTGTGTTCTGATAAAGCAGAAGTTTTAGTTAATTGGGAGTTTATGTTTTTAATGTTTAAGATGTTTTAGGAAAATAATTAAATAGCTTTCAAATAGATAAGAAATTAAGGTAAGTAGATTTTCTATCCTATGAATTCATAATGTTTTTATTTTATTTAATTTAAATTATTTTAAGCTTAAGAAAAATATCGAATAATATAACTGAAAACCTCAAATGAAGAAGGATTTCTTTGGAAAGTTACAAAGAAATTTTAGATCGCCTTAAAAATGGAGATGATACCTTTGGTCTAAACGAAGCTACAGTAAGAACTAATAAGAGAAAAAGGCTTTTTTTAGACAATCTGTCGTTTGTGGAAGGAAACTAAGTCATCATCATACAATAGAGACTTCTTAAAAGAAAAAATTAAGGCAGCAAAGGATCGGGTCACATTATTTTTTTGTGGTAATGCTTCAGAAGACCACACATTGAAGCCCTTGTTTGTTCGCGCACCCAAACCTCGATAAATGAGAGATGGCGAACAAAAGCGCTTGGGTGAAAACTTCAATTTTCACTGAATGGTTTAAATGTTTCGTTCAAATGTACAAGTTTTATTTCTGCCACCGGATACGACATGTCTTATTCAACCATTGACCAGAGAATTATATAGTGACGTTTAAAATATACGAACATTCCAACATATTTTGGACAATACGGATAATGATAAAACATTTACTGACTTTTACTTACTTCAACTCTCTTATTTAGAGAGTCTTGATTTTACAGAAAGCAGTGATAGTGATGAACCAGCTCAATTCACTGCAAGCTTAATTCAAGAAGAAGTTCAACTTGACAGTAATTTCGATCAAATTGTCACGAAAGAGCTGCACAATTCCAACGTGATCTAAAATTTTATATAACTCGCTACAAAGAGTTATACAAAGAGCTATCCAACAAAAGATCACAATAGCTAATAATTGAATTTGCTTTGAAGTGCAGTGATATCCAATCAGGAAGATAATATTATAATCTTGTGACATAAGACCCCACTATTGGAAGATGATAATGTACAGAATATTTCGAGTGATGATAGCGATTTTGAACTAGTGGTTCAAAACAGAATTGAGTCTACATAAGATTTTTCCATAAATTGAAAGATCCTAGTGAAATGTGGATGGAATCTGCGTTCCGGGAAGTGGCCGTTCTATACAAAGTTTCTAGTTTTTTATAGTTTTCTTATTGTACTTTTATTGACGTTTAAGCGGCAATGAAGGTTAAATCAAGGGTCGCGTGTATTTCAACTTTTTTAAATTCATGATACATAAAGAATTGGAACAATTGGAACATAGAATTGGAACAAAATTGTTTTCCATATGCTATCGCACTTTCGCTAAGAAAGACTTTTTAAAATAAGAAATGATATCTCAAATTCTTGAAGATCTTTAAACGATACATACAAGAAAGAAAATCAATTTTATAACTTGAGTCAACATTGTATGCGTGCTATTCTTAAATTAAATACCCCTCTTATATTAAATTCAATAACATTTGAATGGCGTGCCGCGAGGCTGAATAATATTTTTGTTAAGAAAATGTTGCTACAACTTTTATTTTTAAATTGCTTGCCATTATGCAAATTACAACCAAACGTATGTAAGTCATCACAAACAGACATACAACAGTATTGAGAATAAAAATTGGAAAATCCTTTAAAATTTTTTCATGCTGATTTTATGTAGATACTGGGAAATTTTAATATCACTTTCATTTTTATTATTAGTCAAATAAAAAAATCTCGAAAAATATTTTCCATTTTCCAATTTTGTTCTCCGTTTCCAGGGATTCACTAGCTAAGAGACGCTGATGACAAAATAACCAAATTTTCATACCATTCACAAAAAATTCTTCAAAAACCTTTTACATCCCGCTTATGTATCAACTTCTAGGTGAATTTCTCAATAACACTAAGCTAAGCACAACAACGAGCACACCTACGCGGTAAGGAGGACGAGAAAATTTCGTTTTTCATTATAAAGAAAACAAAATACGTGGATATGTTTTGAATGGATAGATTGTTGAATGAATGGTATGTATTCCAAAGGGGTGTTGAATTCTGAAGAGCGAATCTCCTTATTCATTTCGAAACATAAAATATGAGTACATACAACAAGTTTGAAGAAATGTGTAATCCTTTTTGTTGTTGTTTCCGTATATTTGTTTTGTCTTGTTTGTTTATTTAAAGAGTTTTGGTTTGTGTCAGGGTGAGTACAAATGGCAGAAAAATTTTAGAATTTCACCTAGACAAATTTACATTGACAGTTTTTTCTATGTGATAATGGAAATTGTATCACTTTAAGTAATTTACTTATGTAAATCTGACTATTTATGTCTGAGTACATAAAAAATTGAGAGAAAAGAGAATTTATTTTGTTATATTTTATTCATTTTGAATCCTTTTTCATACTAAATAAAACATCCCAACTACTTGGACCGGGAGTACCTGGGTTCAAATCTCACCAGAGGCTGTGGATACAAAGCAAATTTTTGCCATCGATTACGATCAGTGATGTTAATAAACACAATTTAGACCCTCTGTTAGAGTGCAGAATTAAGCGCCGACCCACCTTTCATGTCAGTGTGTATACAAGCTGAGCTGGAGCTTGTAACGAACGACTCCGTTTCGAAATCGTGCGTTAGCAGATGCCCAGGAATCACCACCAGCAGCATTTGTCCGGCTATCGCGCAGTCTGGCGTGGGGTTGTGATGGTGTCCTTCCTGGGTTTTTTTTTTACTGCTGTTGAAAGAAAATTTACTCACCTCATTGCAAACGAAGCTACACACACATACGACTCGTCCTCATCTCCAGAATTGCTTAAAATTAAAACATACTCTTAACTGTACTCATTTTTAACAAAATTATAAATATATTTACATTAATTATTTGGAAGGTAAAGTTATTACATTATGTTGAGAATTAAAGCGTATTTTAACATTAAGAAAAGAAAGTATACCGAACCAACAAAATTTTTCCTCCAATCGCGAATACACCCAAAGCTACCGTACACATCGATGCACAACTTCAAGTTTCCGTTGGTGGATCCCTCCGAGCTCGTTGGTAGACACCGACCTGAAAATAGAAATGAAACAAAACAAAATCCTGCGACCGCAGGCGATTATATTGGGAAAAACTAGGTTAGCTAAGATTACTTATTTTATCTACAGCAAAAAAAACCGAATCAATGTAATGACCTTGACCATAACATAGAACAAAACAACAAAGAAAAAAAAATGAGTACCGATCACCCACGACCCACGTCAAACCCGCTGCTTGATCTGCCGTTCTTCCGTCCGCAAATAGCCACCCCACCGTAAAGCCGGAACGCTCGTACGCCGCCTCTATCCGCGGTTTCGCTGATTATTGAGTATCCAAACTGAGTATTATCCAGGTTCCTACGCTCAAGTTGTGTATATATAGCGGTTTCACTTATCAGTTTGTATATACCGGTTCCGCCTATTAGTGTGACTATACCGGTTTCGCCTATTATTGTGTACCAGCGGTATTCCGATCGTGTGGTGTGTATAGCGCTTATCGAGTATAATCCGTTATTCAGCACAATATTTATTAATATGCTTGGGATCGCGATAGCACCAATCCGATGAGATCCGCTTCTCCACTACACTGCGTACAACAACACCACGCACTTAATATTTCACTGTAATAATCACCACTCTATTATTTGGTTACCCAGTTGGGTGTAGCTTCACAATTTTTCACTTCACTTTTTATTTATACGTTTTTTCTCATCCGATCTTGTCGGTTGTAGGTGGTCTCATCCCTTTTTCAATTCTTTATGTTTTCCTCGTCACCTCGGTAGCTGTCAAAAAAAAAATGATAAATAAATCTTAATTATTCGTAAGTAACCAATAGATTTTTTTTGTTTTGGTTTCAGTGGTTAATACTTAGGCCATTTTTTGGCCTATTGTGATACCACGCATTCACGCCACATCATTAACCCATTCAAATACTCACACAACTACAGTAATACCAATTGCACATTGCAAGCTCCATGTACATTGACTGTACATTGACATGGACGGTGGGTCGGCGCTGATTTCTGCACTCCATCAGAGGGTCTTGTGAGTTGTGTTTATTAACATTACCGATAAATTGGATTTGCATCTATCCTCTGATGGAATTCGAGCCCAGTACCTCCCACTCCAAGTGCCGAAGCTTTAACCTCTACACCACTTGTCCGGTAGTAACCAATATTTTCGGTTATTTTTCTAATAGCTTAGATCATATTGAGACAACATGAAAATTTTGAGGAAAATTTATTTATTAGAATTTTCACTATAATTTTTTGATTTACTACGACCTTGTATCATAAGTTCTTTTTCGAATTAATACGAGGGCTGCCTTTAATATTTCGAGATTAGAGAACAAAAACAAATATTAATCATCGAAAATCGCTATATTGTTTATCAAAATATTCCCCATTAAGATCTATACACTTTTACATGCGTTTGAAGCAATTGTCGAAGCACTTTTTCCACTCTGATTGAGGTATCTCCAAAACATGCATTCTGAACGCAGCAACCGCTTCTTCAGGTGTCGAAAAACGTTGACCTCTCAGTTTGTTTTTTACGTACGGGAATAAAAAGAAGTCATTTGGTGACAAGTCAGAACTATACGGCGGATGACTCATCAAATCGATGTTTTGAGTGCTCAAAAATGCAGTTGTTTGAGCCGATGTGTGAGACCTCGCATTGTCGTGGTGAAGAGTGATCCGTCTTCGGCAGTTGGTTTTCCTGATCTCTTGGAAAACAACTGGCAAAGAAATGGTTGTGTACCACTCAGAATTGACTGTTCTGCGTTGTTCTAGTGGTACGGTTGCCACATGTCCATTTTTTCCGAAAAAACAGGCGATCATTTGCTTGTAAGTGCTTCGTACGCGAACAACTTTTGTTGGATTCGGCTCATCTTGAAACACCCATACAGGCGACTGCTGTTTACTTTCGGGCTCATACGCGTAAGTTCACGATTCATCACCTGTCACTATGTCATAGACGTGTTTTGAAGCACCGCGATCGAATTTTTTGAGCTTTTCTGTTGACCAATCGACACGAGCCTTTTTTTGAGCGATTGACAAATTGTGTGGGATCCAACGCGAACAATTTTTTTTGACATTCAAATGTTTATGCAATATTGAATGTATGTTGGTCCCGCTAATGCTTAAGATGGTCTCAATCTCACGATAGGTCACATGACGATCTTGCAATATCAGTTCGGTCCTTGATGGAGCTTCTTCGCCAAAAATTGAATTAAGTTCATCCATGCACTCTTGCTGTCTTAATCCACGTCGAAAGTTGTAAAAAATAATCGCACGAAAATGTTCACGATTTAATTCCATTTTTTCGCCGAGATGTTGAGTTAATGAGTACTGTAAACAACACAAATAGCGCTCGAATGTCAAAACGTTCTGAGTACGTATAATCTCAAATATGTCAAACTTTACGATAGAGCTCTCAGTTGCCAGATTGCAACACTAGGAATGTCCAATCCTGAAATTAAAAAAGGCAACCCTCATATGACCGCCGTAAATTAAAAAATTAAAGTGAAAATTCTAATATATAAATTTTCCCCAAGTATTCCATGTAGTCTCAGTACGATCTAAGCTATTAGAAAAATAACCGAAAATATTGGTTACTAGTAGAAGTTTTTGAGATATTGGTCAGAAACTGAAAAGAACTTATATGGCCGCAGAAAATCAAAAAAAAATACATTTGAAATTCTAATCAATAAATTTTGTTCGAATTATCCCTGTATGCTATGCAAATATTACAATTATTATTAATTAAGAGTTCTCTCTAGATCAAAATCCATTTTAATAGTGTAGAATGTACAGATACCATATTGTCATCTAAAATTTATATTTCAATCAAAAATCAATCTAGAAATCAAATTTCATAAGGATTGGTTATGCAATTGACAAGTTTAGTCCAGCGTGAAAAGAATTTGGTCCAAAACTCACTTTAAAATCGCTAACCAATACTATTGTACTTTCCAAAATTAAATGAAATTCGTTAAGAAATGGCGGAAAAATGGAATATTGTAATACTGTTGTTGTTGTAATTTCAGGATTTCATATACCGAGTTCCTTTACTTCGGAGTTCAATCAATGCGTCATTTTAAGGACCAGTTTTAATATTTTATTCCGCATGATAGTGAAGTTTGTGCTAAAAAAATATCAAAAAATTACACACTGCTAAATTTATTATTTTTCCTATTGTAATTTATTTTCAAAAGAAAATTATAAAATTGGATTAATTCCTAAGATTTAAGTCAAGTATATTTTGAAGATTCGTTCTATTAAAATTTTTATTTAAAAATTGAGGTATTTTGACGGTTATCAAGCAATATTCCAGCCAATTCTGGAAGATGCCTAAAGGGTTTCACTACCATTTTGTCAAAAAGAATAAAACATTTTTTTTCTATTTTGATAACAAAATATTTTTTTTGTGATAGTACTGCCACTTGTAGTGAGTAGCGTAATCCTTTGTTTTGCGCTGGTAAATGTCCGTTATCTTATTATAGCATGACAATACGACCACATTATCGCATAGGGAACAGCATCCGGACATTGATATCTCATCCAACAGTCAGTGTGACCCTTCCAGCAGCCCTGGCTTCTGAAAGGTCACACTGCTGCTGGATGAGGAAAGGGACGGACTAAGAATGAATTAACTTATCAATTCATCTGAAAAATAACCTAAAAATGAGGCGGCCAAATCCCTAAATGGGATGTAATAAATAACTTAAAATAATTACTAACAAGCACAATCCTAAATTTCAATTTTATAATTGAATCCAAAATTATTCTCCTTTCTCATTGCCACTCAATTACGTATATAATATTTGGGTGTACACCACACCAGAATTTTGATTAACCAGAAACCAAATAATTAACATTAATTAGAGGTTTCGTATTTTGTTGTTTACCTCCGCCAATTTTTTTATCAAAAAATTGTATCTCTCATGTTTTGGTTTTTCAATTACGCCAGAAACATGCCAACAGTGAGTAATAAAAAAAAATTATAACAATATTTTCATGTAATTACATCTTTATCACCTACGAGTATCTGCTCAACTTTACAATGCAAAAATCCTGTTTGGCCAAAAATGTAAATGAAAAATATTCGTTTGTAAATGTTCTGTTGAATATTCTGTTGCTGTGGGTAATACGATGCTTTCTGATACTTTTGGTTTGAGCCCCGAGAAGAAGATGAACATGGAAATTAAAATAAAAATTCATTTTCGAATTAAATTATTTTCATGAAAAATAAATTACAAAAATAGCAACAGCAAAATGTTATTGTAGATTATTTGTTTTGAGTAGATATACTAGTACGAGTATATTTTTAGTCTGTGCGGTGGGGGGCGGGCGAAGTGAAAATGGGTAGAAATACCAAATACATTTTTCGACTCTACAAAACATTAAATTTTGAATTTTTTTATTTTTTTTTTTTTGAAAAATAAATTCAAACACTGGAAAGATGATCCGATTTTCATGATTTATTTAAAAAAATAACATTTTTCATCCGAGCTTTTATTTTATTTTATGGTAAATCGTTATATTCTTCCAAACGGAATTTTATGAATATTATTTTTGTGAGAGTTTACAATTGCAAATGAAATTTTAATTGTAATTAAATTTCAATTTTGAAATATGCATATGAGGCTTTAGTTTAAATAATATTTTTGAAAAATTGTTTAAGAGATTATTTCCAATTCCATTTGATATTTGAGAATTTTAAAAACAATTGGTATATGTGCTAGCCTGTAGAATTGATTTATGCATTCAAACAATTAGGAACTTTATGGATATTGGTTAGCCAAACATCATTTTTAGCACATGTAGATATGTAAGTAGGATTCTTTTCGAAAGGAAGATTTTCAAAAGTTGTGCTATATTTTTTACTTTAGGGTGAATTGACGATTTCACGAAATAATCAGTTCGGAAAATTGGGCCTCGGGTAAATTTTTTTTTATCACATTTGTACAGACAACTTAATATCAACAAACCAGTTAATGAAATTCACTCAACCCTAAAGTAGTTGAACAACTGACCAAATTAGATAAGTCGTGAACGCGACCTCTGACATCCGATATTTACAGCTTTATTTTGTCATGCATTACATTAATTTCAAATAGGATTTAATTTTTTTTTTTGTTTTGAGATGGAGGTTGATACAACCTTTACCGAAATTTTTCCCAATTTTGCACATCCCAATCTTAATTGTTTGTTACTAATTGCATCACACACGTTTTAAAGGTTCGAAAATAGTATTTAAAATAGACAACACAATTGATAATTCAGTAAGAATTCAAAATAAAAAAAAAACAACTTTATTACTCAAAATCCAAATTAGAACTAATTTAACGTAAAATAAAATCAATTTTTTTGTATGAAAATTAAAATTATTACCGACCAAACGGCAAAGTGGTCAAAATTTGGCGTTTGAATCGAGAGGTACTGGGTTCGCGTCACAATAGAGGTCTAGGATGCAAAAGGAAATTTTCGTCATCAGATTATGATCTGTGATGAATTGAACACAACTAGGATCTCCTATTGGAGTGCACACCGCATGGGCCCATCCAGCTATGCAATGAGCAGAAAATATATAAAAAATTCTTATTCTATGGAATTCGTATTATGTTACACTTAAGAACAATACATTTGTATTGAATCAAGAAAGTTGGTATTCACGTATCTCGCTAGGTACGTTGTGCTGCCGCAATATTACTGATGATGTTAACCGCTCGCTTCTTAAAACTGAAAAAACTAACTAAAATTTAACTGGATGGGTGTTGGAAAGTCCTCTTGGGCAGTTGGTTTTGCATAAAACAGAGAAAGCTATGCGTGAGTCTCGTCCTGTGTATCAAAAAAGTAAATACCAAGCCACAAATAATGACTAAGATGTCTCTCACGCAACCGCTTCCTTGTGTTCGATCAACTCAATGTTGAAGCACTTTTCTGTGATGTTCGTGCGTAATACGAAGGGTAAAATTTGACATGTCTTCACTTCTTTACTTAAGAAATTGGAATTGGAATACAATTTGGAGCGTCTCGTTAGCATATTGCACCAAAAAACTTCCTTTCAAGTGTTCCTGTTCAACTTAAGTCAGAAATAGTCGTCTCGCTCAATGTGTGGTATTTTTGAACAATTCCAAATATCTCATCTTGGTTGAGAAGAAGTACATTGAATTTAATGTGTATGCACTTGTTGTGACTGGAGGTTGATCGTATAATGATGTGATTATAATGTTGTCTGCTAATTTTCGTCATTGAAAGATCGTTGGCTTGCGGCAGGGTTTCAATGTCCGTGACGGAACGAATAATTTCACCTTTATTCAAGAAATTAGTGTTGACGATGTTTCCTTTGGCTAATTGTGACATTTCCTTTGTCGATACGATGATATTTCCTTTGTCTTTTGGAAAGTGCAGTGAGTCGATAAACTTATTGAATTTTTTTCCGATTCATCGTGGAAGTGGTCAATAATTTTGTTGCATTCCGTAGGTAAAAAATTAATCCTGTGATCCTGCTATCCATTTAGAGGCATTACCGATACAATGTATCGGTCTTTGTTTGCATGAGTGACGTTTCAGTTCGACCATCAGCTGCGTTATGACTTTCGCTTGATGGATCAATTGCAGTTGAAGGGTGTTGCTTTGGTGAAAGTTTGTGATCGAAATCGTTGGGAAGGTGTAGTCCGTTACGATAAGATACGAAAAGCTTCTCTCATTATCCGTCCTCATTATCCAAATTTCCGCAACGAAAATAGTAGTGTCTAAAATTTGCTTTCCGTTCTCCATGTGGTTTCTGTCTGCCCGCTTGTTTTCTTCCATTTTGATGCAGAATTTATTTTGTCCATTGTAAATATCTTCAATAAATCAAAAATTCTTCTTAAAAATTTAATGCAGAAGCTGAATTTTCACCGCTGGAATTTTGATTCCCTTGATGATGGTTGGATGCAATTGCTTAAATGTCCTGACATTTTTGAGATGTCAGTTAGTTCCTGATGACATTGACGGGTGCATCACAGAACCGGATTAATGGGAGAATTCTCTTCCGCACTGTGAATAGTGCCACTAGAACTATTCAACGTTTTCGCTTCGAGTTCCAATCTTAACGAACTTCAACTACTTTATTGGTATAGCAAGGTTTGCAAAAAAGCTTGTAGTTATATTCCTTCAATAGAGCCTTCCACTGGAGATGTTGGTAATTGGCCGGCCTTTCCCGATATCTCCTTGAGGTAATACAGAACCAATGGCGGTCGCGGGAACATCAGTTGATATACCAGAAAATATTTGTATAAAATTTGTGTTGTGACAATCAATGCCTACGTTGCAGATAGGAGCTCTTTGATATTGTGAAACGATTCTAACTCTTTCTGGTTCAGGTCAATCTTCACTTGGATTGCAATGCATTAATTTGTTTATTTTTTACTCTGGTTAAGTTGGTTAACAATTTAGTTATGAGTGCAAAGTTTCGGATATTTTGCTTATAATACGATGTGAGCTTCTGAAAGATTTCAGGTTCTTCAAATTCTTAGGTTATTTGTTGATGTTTTGAATAGTCAATACCTTTCCTTTGTTGATGCCCTTGTTTGTTATGAGATAACCCAGAAATTCCATTGCTTGACCTTCTGAAGTTTCAAAAATACTTTTTTGACCTTGGTTAGATGTTTTCGTCAATAAAATGCTTCAAAACATTAACTATGATACGTTGAAAGATTGCCGGTTGGTTTTCAAATCCCAACGGGAGCCTTAGAAATACATATTTTCTATCCATGGTCGAAATTGAGGTCTTTGGAATATCATCCTCTTTCATTTTAATCTTGTGGAATAATAAAGTCAGACCAATGGCGGTAAAATATATTCAACGTCTTGAAATCTACTACTCTTCGATATTTCTTCGATTGCGAGGCATGAGAATTATAGGGGCTTTTGGACAATCGTATAATTACATCCGCGAAGAGTTGAGCGCTTTATTAACGGGTCACAAGTAGTTAGTTATTAACGGGTTCAAAGAGTATTGCGAATTTCGAGATGGCTCTGTGCAATATGTTTTTAGTGTTAGGTGAAAGATGATCATGGTGTGATGATCTTGTGTTTTCATCAATGAGTGCCTTGAGTTCCCTCAATCCAATTTCAATCCTGGCAGAATGAAAAAATCAGTGGTATTACCGATGCCTATGCTTTTGAAGAATGATTCATTAATTTTGTGTCTGATTTTGATGTCACCTCCTGCTGATTTCTAATGGCTAACTCAGATTGTATACAGTTTTTAAAAAGCTCTTCTTAAAATTTACCCCCGCGGTATGTTCTATATCCTGCTAATCATTGGATATCTCGTTTTGGGTGTTATCGTAGGCCAATAATAGTTATAATAGGTTATAATAGTTCTCCTTCGGTTGCAATTATAAGTGGAAGGAGTGGGTGTTAGAACTGATGGATCCATAGATTCATCACTATCAAGGAAAATTTGTGATTTATGTTGGCATAGAATTCATTCAACATTATGTGTTTTGCGATAGTGTACTCAGTTGGTGCTCCAATGTGCGAGATCTCTTTTAATGAAAGGCATTTTTTGAATTGGGATATTTGTTTATTTCGCAGGACGTCGGAATCATGCAGTAAATTTTCAACGTGGAGCATCAATGAGAGGTATTGGGAAGGAGTTTTATAAAATATCTGTAGTTCCCTTACGAAATCAGACAAGCGACTTATTTCCTTCAATTCCTCTTCATTTTTCGAAAAGATTAGCATTGTTGGGGTTGCCTTGGAAATCACACGATAATTTAAAAAAAAATCTTAAGTATCAGAAAATGGAGGTTCTGAACTGCATGACGAAGTAATTGAAAATTTTTGAATTTTTAGTTTTGACGAAACAATTTTAGTTTTATTGAGCGGGATGAAAATTTATATAAAAATCAATGAAATTGCTCCCATGCCACGGAACGAATTATTTCTTATATGACTTAAAATTTTCAATAACTTTATAAAATTTGAGATGTATAGTTTTTTGATATTTTGATACTAAATGAAAAACAAAACGAATTTAATAACTGATGACGCTAACTGCAGCCACACGCCTAAAAACTCAGATTGGGGACAAACGAACAAAGCGAACTCGTTAATTTCGAAATGCCACCACCGGACAATTTATTAATCAACAGAACATACAAATTTCTCTAAATGTAATACAAATTGACTACCCCTGTGTGTATACCTTCTACTCCCTTACTGTGCAAATTGATCCTATTAATATATTAAAAAGCATTCAAACAAAATAGAAAGAAGAACGATAGAAAAAAACATAATTTTTCGATTTACACTAATCGATTTTCGATTTCTATCTAATCGCAATAATAAAGTAATTCAAAAGACGTGCTGAATGAGAACGCGTGTAAGAAGAATGAGGACGACGGAACAACCAACTGTATTATGTATATAGGATGGCAAAATGTAAACCAAATCACGAAAGAAAACATTCTTTCAACATTTTTCATCTCGTATATCGTTCTCCTTAAAAAAAAAGTCAAATCGATGGTGCCTTATCTCATCTATTTTGAAAATAAAAAATGTTTTTGGTTGATTGTTATGCTTTCGGTATGTATGAGCTTTGCTGCTATAGAATTACACTAACAGATACACAAACCATCTATTTGAATCAATTTGGACACATTTAAATTCGATTTTTTTATGCTTAGAAGAAGATTTTTGTTCTGAGCGTACTACCGTTGTGTACAACAACCAACATAACCTTGTGCAGAGCATGACTCGAATATCTAGGGTATGGCGAGGGTGCGATAAGTTATGGAAATTAGATGGTGGATAAAAAAAATAACAATGATTTGTTGTAATTCTAGAATATATGCCAGGCATTTTGTACATTGTTTGTTGTTCGTAAATTATTGTGCCGGCGGGCGATGTTATGAAACGAGATATATCTCTGTTTGTTTGCGCCGAAAGATTTTATTATATTCATTGTTTACTTCATTCAGGATTTATGTATATGGAACAACCATTTTTGACTATGCCATGTCTAGGACAAATCAATAAAATTTACTGTTTAAACAGTGAAACAAATTTTGTTGGGTATGTATTGGCCCAAACTCAACTACATAGGTAAATTGCAAATAGGCAAGTTGCGATTAAAATTCTTTTACCTTAAAAAATACCAAATTTCGTATCTTATCTCACAACAGACAGATTTTTAAAAGCATTGTATCCCACCGGAAAAGATTCCTAATCTAGTTAACATGAGACCTGCAGTATCCTGTCTTTCCCATACGTGGCCCATTTCCTTGGCACTAGCCTGTCCAACTCGTTTCCCATTAATTTTTATTTATTTAACCGTAATGGTTTAAAAATACGACGTCCTCACTCCAACAAAAATTAATACGCGATGTCGAGCAGAGAAAGACATAGCAATTATACAAGCTGGAAATAGATGATAACAGCGGAAAAGGCTTCAACTTCAACTAGCAAATAACTCTCAATCCTATGATATAAAAGAAAATGCTGGAAAAACCACATAAAAAATCGGGAGTCGAAAGCGTATTAAAAAATGTTGAAAAAGCGGGTTAGAAGCTTCCTGAATTTGGAATTTATTTCAAATCTAAATACAGGTCATATCTCGATCAAATTTTCTTTTACATTAAAGTAAATCCAAAACAATTGTGGAAATACTTTAGGAATAAACGCGAAATTGAAGAATACCCAGCTAATATGACTTACAACAATACCAGTAATATATCCTCTTCTATTTCTTTAAAATGGAAAATTTCTTAAGTTACACCTATTTATAAACACTTGTTTTTTATTTAGCAAAAATTAAATTTTTGAATATTTTAATTAAACAATTTGTATAAAAAGTTTAAAAAATCACTCGATCGATTTCGACATTTTAGGTTATCATCAGGAGTATCTACTACTGATTTGTAAAAATAAAAATTTAGTTACTATACTATACTAAATTTAAAAGGCAAAAAAAAATAAAAGGAGAACCGAAAAATAGGAAATTAAATTAATCTATTGATCGTCCCAACTATCTGTTGTTTATACGGATTTTTTTTTTTAATAAATAAGGCGGGGAATTTTTTTTTTTAATAAATAAGCAGGCAACGAGTACCAGCTTAATACCAAAATTCAAGGTATATTGAAATACTGAAGTAATTTAATTACCCGACGTAGTAGTAATATTTTACGAGCGTGAGAATAAAACAGAGCTGCATCTATAATTGGTGAAAAACGGATTTCTCTATATTCGTTAAGGATATTTTGGTTAAGGAATATGGATTTACGAATTTCGTAAGATTCTAAGGTATCTAAACGTCTGCTTTTGGGTTGTATAACAATTGCACGTCAAATGTCAATAAACCAGCATATGGTTTATCCCTGATCGATTCACATAGATAATCTGGACATGAATTCTGTTCGTTTTTTACAATTCAACTTGAATTTTACCGGAACGTAATAGTAGTGGTGATGTGTTCGTGTTAGTACATGTTTTTGTTTTAGTTTGTTTTTGACATTTCAAACCAAATTTGTCATTTTATTTAGAGCGCGTCTTTTATACTGTGTACTTTCCCAGTATGCAATTATTCCACTGTGTGGAAAAAACTGCTCAAATGTCGTACAAAATTCCATACTACAAAATATCAAAGACACAAAAATATCGATTTTGGAGAAAAATAATTGTTTTTCTCTTTCTATTTCGCGGTAATATTATTTTCGTTTTATAAGTTTCGATTGTATCTTTTATTTTCAGTTTCTTCTGACAAATCGACGTGCACGGTTGCACTACATAATTAGTTTTTTTACTTTAAAGTGTTGTGTTTCATTATAATGTTAAATATATAATAATAATTATTAACTTATTTAGTGATCGCGATGTGCAAATTTGGACTAAAAAGGTAATAGAGATCTGTCTCACAATGGCGTCGTCGCGAAATACATTTACGTAGTAAATTTTCAATGATTTTTTTTTTCAAGATCTCAATATTCTGGCGGATGCAATACAACGTGGCGCATGCAATACAACGTGGCGGATGCAATACAAAACTCAATTTATGAAATTTAAATATGTAAATAAATTTTATATGTTTTTTGTACACAAATAAAAAATAATGTGGATAAAAAATTAATATTTATTTTATTATAAATGGAAAATTTTGTTTTATTTCAAATAAGAATTATTATTTTTTCCAATTGGAAAATATATACAAACACGTGCTTTTTGTTTCTGTGGTTTTTTTCTCTTTTTAGTTGGGATTCACACCGACACCGGAATTTTTGTGACCCTTTTCTCTGGCGGGGAGTACGAATTTCCGCGTGATAGACATGGTTCTTTCCATAGAAGCAGTGTGGTTTTAGAACGCGAATGTAAATGAAATTCCGTCGTCATTGCATATTGGGTTGTGTTTTGTTAATAAATTGTGTTTATAAAATTTCAAAACTACAGTGATTTGTGTTTATAATTCTGTGACTGTTAAATTTCAAATCTCTAGTGATTTCTTGTAGTGTTAATTTTTATAGTACACATTAAAATTATAATAATGAACAATATAGTTCCTCTTTTGTATTACGACAGAAAAGTAAAAACTGCTCGCTATAATGAGTATCAACGAGATACTATGAATCCTTTCGATATTTCGGATCGATGGTAGGATATATTTTTGATTAATAAGAACCATAAATTGATTGAGATATAGAAGGAAATTTTAATACAAAGTTTTATGTGATTTTTACAGTTTCATGGATAATTATCGGATGCCAAAACATTTAGTTCTGGAGCTAATCGAAGAAATTAAACAGCACATTGAACAACCAATAGAAAATGTTTCTGCGGTCCCACTGCATTTGGAGGTGTTGGCTTCGTTAAATTTTTTTCCCAGTGGAAGCCATCAGCGTCGTGTGGGGTTGGATGCTTTCGCTGTAATGAGCCAAAGCAAAGTTTCAAAAACCATTGCAAAAATAAGTGAGGTGATTGGCTCTAAATTAATAAGAAACAGTATAAAATTCCCTTATACATTGGCAGAAGCCAATCAAAAAAAGGAGGAATTTTTTATAAAATACAGAGTTCCGGGAATTGTGGGTCTAATAGATTGCACGCATATGAGTTTGTTAAAAATATCCCATCTGAAAAATTCATGCATGCCGAACCACAGATTTCAACCTGGCTAAATGGCAAACACTTAATAAAATCATCTATTTTTATTTGTGTTGCTTTTGAAGAAAAATTGGATAATTGCAATCTTAAAAAATATCTATCCCGAAATGGACTTATACTACATAACTTCTACATTAAATCAGTTAATGAAGTTACAAAAGTTTATAAAATCGGAGGTAACTACGTTATTGTAGTTACTCATCAATCTAAAACTGATTGCAGTGATCTAATCTACGCTTTAGAAACTTTAACATCCTACTTGCAGCATCGAAAAAATGAGCCTTTCATAATTACCTTGGATGTTAGCCATCATGTCTACAAGGTTTTGCCAGTGTTGGATTATGTTACAAACTCTCCATTTAACAACATCAAATGGGTTTTAAATATTCCTTTCAATATGTCACTGCAGTATGAGAGAATGTTATCTTCCCGTTGGATTACAGGTGATCCCTCGAAGTTCTCATATGGAAACTGTACGGATTTTCCATCCACATCTCCGACTTTTCACAAGGTGTTGTCTGCAGAGTCCAGCTATAAGAGTTCGATCATAGAAATAATGTTTTACATGAAACACTCAAACAGCCTAATAAAAAGCCACTTAAAGGATCATCACATTAAGAACATAAATCTATTACCTTTCTCCGCTGCTTCCTTACGACAATTAAACATATTTATATTTGACAACGCTACCAAACAATATCTCGAAGAACCGAACACAAAACATCAGTTTGGCTTCGATGGGAATAATCTGGTGCAACTGTGTGAAGACACAAACACATTTATTACCCCAAACAGATACATTTTTTGTTCATCGGGTACGGTAATTATGTTAGATCATCAGACTTACAACTCGTTAAACAATATCTATCTTAAAACAAACATAAAGATGCCGGATATTACAAATATTCAAGGTGTACCTGGGTGTGGTAAATCAACATGGATTATAAACAACCATAATCTGGACACTGATCTTGTTCTATGTGCTACAAAAGAAGGACTTGCAGATATAAAATTAAAGGTAACATCACGTTGCGAGCACAAAAACACTAACTTTAATAACATCAAATTAAACTACAAAACGATTGCCTCATACCTAATAAATGGTAACACCGGACCTACGATACAGTTTTTGTTGATGAGTACATGATGGTGCATGCTGGATATATAGGACTTGTGGTTATCAAAAGTAAATGTTCTAAAATATATCTTCTAGGTGACAAAAATCAAATACCATATATTGACAGATTACATCATGTCAATATGAAATTTTCCGATGCAAGTGCTTTTGTAACAAAGACTGAATACTTGAATGTAACGTATCGATGCCCAGCTGATGTTACTTTTGCTCTCAAAGAATACTACCCTAACATCACTAGTATGAACACAGTGGAATCTTCCGCCGAATTTATAAACCTGCCACCAAATCTATCATCATTACCTGTGTTAGAGAACGCTTTCTATCTAACTTTTACCAGAGCTGATAAACAATTAATCTCTCAGCTTAAGATACCAGAAACCAGTAAAGTCTTGACGATCCATGAAGCACAAGGTTTAACCTCACCAAATGTAATATGTATAAGAACCAATTCTCAACCTCTTGGGCTGTTCGATAGTGTACCGCATGCCATAGTTGCAATCTCTAGACACACAAAAGCATTTAAATATTTTTCTCCGGTGGCCAATGATAGACTACACTCACTTTTAATGAAAGCTCGAACTTATACTATTACTCAAAAGGTAAATCAGCCCATAAAGTCCAAAAAAAGATCGGTATATGAGAAATGTGCAATTTACTATCAAAACGTAAACAAAATGGCATCAAAAGCATCTAAATTCTACAAATTCGTTTTAAAATCAAACTATCTTATTTATGTAATTTGTGAAACTTCATTAAAACCAGACATACGGAGCAGCGAATTTTTTGGCCATGACTACGTTGTTTATAGATGCGATCGGTCTCCTGAAACTAGTTCAAAGAAATCGGGTGGTGGCGTACTGATAGCAGTACATTCTAAACTCTGGAATGCTCCAGTAACTTTAGCCCCATCGAGAGTCGAACAGATCGGTGTAAAAATCAAAATCAACCAAACCAATCTAATCATCTACGCAGCATATATACCACCTCAATCAAATAGTGATCATTATGCAACTTGCATCGATGCGATTGATGAAGTTACTAATACAACAAACTCGTCAGATTTAGTTCTTGTGCTTGGTGATTTTAATCTTCCAAATATAACTTGGAACTTGGACCCAGAACTAAACTGTATTTTACCTTGCAATATAACAACAGATGCGGAATCTTTATTTGTGGACGCCATGCTTGGTTATAATTTGAACCAAATAAACACAATTGCTAATAATCGTGATAGATTATTGGATCTTGTCTTCAGCAACGACATTGACACCTTTAAAATTTCTGAATCCCTATTACCTTTTGTCATAAATGATGTTAATCACAAATCTTTGGATATTGTATTTGACTTAACTAAAATGGCGAGATCAGAACACCTACAACCAATGAAATACAACTTTAAAAAAACTAACCGTGTGGGGCTACAAAGTTACCTGGAATCCATCAACTGGCAAATAACTCTCAATTCCAATGATATAAACGAAAATGTGGACAAATTTAATGACATCATGCTTCAAGGCTTCGAAATGTATGTACCTATGTGCTGTAAACCACAAAATGCTCACCCTCATTGGTTTGATGATAGACTAGTTAACTTAAAAAATCGAAAGTCGAAAGCGTATGCCAAAATATTGAAAAGCGGGTTAGAAGCGGACAAAACTACGTTTCTACAACATAGTAATGAATTTGAAATTTATTTCAAATCTAAATACAGGTCGTATCTTAATCAAATTCAAGACAAAATCAAAGTAAATCCAAAACAATTTTGGAAATACTTTAGGAATAAACGCGAAATTGAAGGATACCCTGCTAATATGACGTACAACAATACCTGCTCTTCAAACGCCAAAGATATAGCTAATATGTTCGCGTCGTTTTTTCAATCAGTCTATAGACCAAGCGTTACTAGTGGATTGTACGAACAACCCAGCAACAACAACACATCAATAACTCCTCCTATTATTTTTGAGGATAACATTTTATCGGCTTTAAGGGGGTTTGGAGATGGTTGCGGTCTTGACGATATTCCCTCCTCTATTCTGAAGGAGTACGCTGAAATTTTAACAATTCCATTATGTTATCTATTCAATCATTCCTTAAACACCGGCGTGTTTCCTGAAAAATGGAAAATTTCAAAAATTACTCCAATTTTTAAATCGGGTAAACGTGAGGATATCTCATGCTACAGAGGAATATCAACTACATCATCAATTCCAAAATTATTTGAGTTAGTATTATGCAACAGTTTTAAATCCACAATTGCACGTCATATATCAATAAACCAGCATGGGTTTATGCCTGGCCGATCCACATCGACTAATCTGGTTGAATTCACCAGTAAACTAATTAACGAGATAGAAAAACACCGTCAAGTTGATGTAGCGTACACTGATTTTAGTAAAGCATTTGATTCTATCTGTCATCATAAAGCACTCCAGAGTTTATTCAATTTTGGGTTTTCTATCGATTACATAAATTGGTTTAAATCATATCTATCAAACCGGTGCCAATTTGTGATAATGGGAAATGAAAAATCAAACGTTATTAAAGTTACATCTGGTGTTCCCCAAGGATCACACCTCGGGCCTTGGATTTTTATTGTTTTCATAGACCGAATAACCGAGATAATCAAAAACTCAGACGTGCTCATATTTGCAGATGATGTGAAAATTTTTCGTACTATTAATGGATTGTTAGATACTGAGAAACTTCAAGAAGACTTAGATAGATTAAGTGAGTGGTGTGATCGGAACTCACTATACTTAAATATTAAGAAATGCAAAATCATGTCTTTCCATCGTAAACGAAATCCAATAATTACTTCATACAAAGTCAACAACGAAGTACTGCAAAGGGTCAATGAGGTTATAGACTTAGGTGTTACATTTGTCGAAAACGCCAGTTTCAATAGGCATATTGAAAATTGTATTGCGAAAGCGAATGCCATGTTCGGATTTGTTAAAAGATGGACAGGTGAATTTAAGGATATCCAAACCTTATGTTCACTCTATTTCGCTTATGTTCGATCTCAACTGGAATACGCTGTAACGGTCTGGAATCCATACTATGCTGTACACATAAAAAGAATTGAAAGCATTCAAAAGAAGTTCCTGATTTTTTTGTTAAAGAAAAG
Organism: Nephrotoma appendiculata; assembly: GCA_947310385.1. Lineage (NCBI taxonomy): Eukaryota > Metazoa > Arthropoda > Insecta > Diptera > Tipulidae > Nephrotoma > Nephrotoma appendiculata. Next base: position 297,799,317 of record OX371225.1, read on the forward strand.
TGACTGGGATTACGACCACAACTTACCATTCCATGAAAATGTGGCTCGCTTACCTCCATACACAACAAGATGCACAGATTACAAAATATGCACGCTTGAAAATAGACGACTTCCCTTGGGAGCAGCTTTTATTGGTAACGTTTTGCTTGGTCACGTAGATTCAGCTTACATCTTGGAAAACATATCAATTCACGTGCCATGCAGAACATTTAGAAACCATAAATTTTTAGCACTTGAACACCATTCCACCAACTATGGAGAAAACAACCCAATTAATAGGATGTCTAAATCTTTCAACTTAATTGACGATGTATTTGACTTCAACTTATCAAAGGACAACTTTAAAAATATCCTTAAAGACTTTTTTCTAAATTTTTAATTGTTTAAACCAAAATTTGGTTTATATTTTTTATTTTTTTTTTTTATTCTGTTTTAAAGTTTTTTGTTGTTTTAATATAATTTTAACTAAAGGGTGATTTTTTTGTGGTTAGGATTTTCATGCATTAGTATTTGACAGATCACGCGGGATTTCAGACAAGGTGTCAAAGAGAAAGATGCTCAGTATGCTTTGACATTTCATAATGAATAGACTTACTAACGAGCAACGCTTGCAAATAATTGAATTATATTACAAAAATCAGTGTTCGGTTCGAAAAGTGTTTCGCGATTTACGTCCGATTTATGGTCTACATAATCGACCAAGTGAGCAAACAATTAATGCGATTGTGACCAAGTTTCGCACTCAGTTTACTTTATTGGACATTAAACCAACCACACGAATGCGTACAGTGCGTACAGAAGAGAATATTGCGTTTGTTTCTGAGAGTGTTGCTGAAGACCGTGAAATGTCGATTCGTCGCCGTTCGCAGCAATTGGGTTTGTGTTATTCGACGACATGGAAGATTTTACGCAAAGATCTTGGTGTAAAACCGTATAAAATACAGCTCCTGCAAGAACTGAAGCCGAACGATCTGCCACAACGTCGAATTTTCAGTGAATGGGCCCTAGAAAAGTTGGCAGAAAATCCGCTTTTTTATCGACAAATTTTGTTCAGCGATGAGGCTCATTTCTGGTTGAATGGCTACGTAAATAAGCAAAATTGCCGCATTTGGAGTGAAGAGCAACCAGAAGCCGTTCAAGAACTGCCCATGCATCCCGAAAAATGCACTGTTTGGTGTGGTTTGTACGCTGGTGGAATCATTGGACCGTATTTTTTCAAAGATGCTGTTGGACGCAACGTTACGGTGAATGGCGATCGCTATCGTTCGATGCTAACAAACTTTTTGTTGCCAAAAATGGAAGAACTGAACTTAGTTGACATGTGGTTTCAACAAGATGGCGCTACATGCCACACAGCTCGCGATTCTATGGCCATTTTGAGGGAAAACTTCGGAGAACAATTCATCTCAAGAAATGGCCCGGTAAGTTGGCCACCAAGATCATGCGATTTGACGCCTTTAGACTATTTTTTGTGGGGCTACGTCAAGTCTAAAGTCTACAGAAATAAGCCAGCAACTATTCCAGTTTTGGAAGACAACATTTCCGAAGAAATTCGGGCTATTCCGGCCGAAATGCTCGAAAAAGTTGCCCAAAATTGGACTTTCCGAATGGACCACCTAAGACGCAGCCGCGGTCAACATTTAAATGAAATTATCTTCAAAAAGTAAATGTCATGGACCAATCTAACGTTTCAAATAAAGAACCGATGAGATTTTGCAAATTTTATGCGTTTTTTTTTAAAAAAAAGTTCTCAAGCTCTTAAAAAATCACCCACTATAACTGTAATTAATCTGAAATCATACATGTATATTACAAAATAGATTTCTTTAAATAAATAAATAAATAAAAATAAATAAATATCGCAGTGGCTAATTTAGATCAAAAATACGAATATGCGTACGTTAATCGTAAAAATTGCCATTCGATTAATGTCCAAATGGTAATGTTTGTTTAACTTCAGTGTTAATGAAGGTAACTTTTCAGTATTAACGTAAATTTTTATTGTTTTATAGATATGTGATTACAACATGAAGATAATGAACGTAAATGCCAGATCCCGGATCGACCCCATCGTCCCTATAATAAAGGATCTCAACTCCCAGGATAGTAAGACCTGGCTTTTCGGTAATTTAACCTTTTACTATATTTCAAAATTATTCAATTAGATAAATTATTCTTATTTTCACACAGCTGACAGTGGTTATTGTTGAAAACCATATATGATGGTACCATACAAGCAAGCAACAACAGATGCCAAAATAAATTATAATATCGTACACGCGAAGATCAGAAGTGGCATAGAACGTTGCTTTGGATTGCTAAAATCCCGTTTTTGGTGCCTCAAAAGAACATCCGGCCACTTACACTACGATCATGTCAAAGCTGTCCAAATAATTCACTCCTGTATCACCCTACACAACTACCTTATAGACCACAACTATCCAATAGACGATTTGGAGATTATCGAGGACGATGATAATGTTCCAATTTCCACAACAGCAGAAAACTCAACGTCTGGTGAGCGCAATAGAGAATTTTTGACTAATTTGATAGAGCAAGAACAGATCATTGTATGATTATACATGAATGAAATTAAAAATCAAAATATATCACTTTTTAATATAAGTTTATTGAATATAATAATAATAATAAGTTTATTGCATAAAACATTTAATTGCATTTAATTAAAACAATTAAACATTTATTTATATTTAATAATAATATTAAGTTTAATCGCATTTAATTTAAAAAATGAAACATTTATTTACATTTAATCAAAACCCTATGACTGTTTTCTTAATATTATATGTACTTATAATACTTAATAATAGATACTTAATACTATAATAAAATGTACATCGCATTATAAAAATTGATTCGTGGCCAGAGACTTATGTTGATTGAAGGGACGCAGCATGAATCTAAAATAAAGAGAAAAAAAATGAATATGAAAAATAATCCTATTTTGTAAGTGAGTTGAAAATGTCCTGTAGAAGGCGGTTGGTCACTTCGCCTTGAGTTCTTAATCCCTCTCCTTGTGCTCTTAGTTCCTCTAGCAGCGTATTTGTCCGTTGTCCTTCAGCTCTTATTTCCTCCAGCATCGTATTTGTCCGTTCCTCTTGTGCCCTCATACTTTCCATAATTTCAATTGCCCGCTCTTGCAGCTGCATAGAGTGAACCACGGATGTTGCTGCAAAACTTCCCTATTTAAACAATAATATTGCTTTAAAATTCGAATAAATTATTGATTTTATCTAACTGATCACGTTGACGTCTTGCTCTTACACTGGAAGGCGTCGGTCGCTGAACCGCGGATTCTGTTACAATCGACAGCAATTCTGGACATGGTGGTGCTGCTTCTATTGTTGATGGGAGCCTCGATTCTGAAATCTGAAAATAAAAATTAATAATACACCGAACTAAACATTTACACAATTTATGTATACTTACTTCTATACGATCAGTACTCAATGCGGGATCGATAGCGCCGATTGTGTCAATGAAACAGATGCTGTGGACCCCGATTGCTCCTGTGGCTGTAGTACTTCTAATTGTGTGTGAGTATTCTAATTGAAAAAATTATCATAATTAAATGTCAAATATTTATATACTTTATTACAAAACTTGCTTACCTCTACACGATGAAGCCCTAATTGTCTAGATGTAGATTGTACCGCCAACGACTGGGATTGTTGAAAATTCTAAGATGAAATACATAAATTTAAAATAAAAATTAAATATGTCAATATGTATAAAAATTACTTGTAAATGATGCAATTGTGGCAGAGATTGTGTCGGTGGTGGGGAAACTGCCGTAGAGTGCAACTGTTGGTGTGTGGGTTGTGAATTCTAAAATAAATAAAAATTAAAAGTTAAATATGTTTATAATCTCATTATAAAATTTATATATATACTTACTTCATCAAGTCTTCCTCCAAATTCAATGCACACTGGTACACCATCAAAAGTGAGTAGACCACCCAGTGCGACGATTCTCTCCTCGAGCTCAGATAACTCAAGATCATCTGGAACAACACCCCCCAGTAGCAGTCTGAGCAATTCTCAAACGTTGATATTTTCTTTTAACGGCTCTTTTTAAATCTTGCCAAGTCTAGATGAAAAAAAAATGTTTATGTTTAATAAAAATTATATTAATGAAAGTATATTAATAAAAAATTTACCCGCTTCCACTGGTCTTCTGTCCGGGTCACTCCAGTGTTATTTAACGTGACTGTAATTGGCTGCCAAAGAGCCTTTCAAGTCCTATTGCCCTCGAAGGTATAGATACACCAAACAGTACTCTGGCATGCTCCTCGACGAAATCTACCAAAATTCTTCGATGCTCCGGTGACATTCGAGCTTATAATAAAATAAAATATAAAAGAATTAAAATACTTGTAAAATCACATGTTTAATACACAAGTAGCACAATACACAAGTGGCATGATTAAAAATAGAGTACATGAGTCCTCATATACAAGCGAAATTGATAAAATTTAAACGGATTTCAATTTAACTCGATGCATCACACAAAACTATTAGGAAATTGGCAAATCAGACAAATTAAATTTGATTTTTGGAAGATTTTTATTGATAACAATTGATAAATTTTCCAGGGCTTGCTTGTACATGATTAATAACATGCGAAATTGGTTTGAAAAATTTCCACTAAAATATACAGTGTAAATATGTATGTACTTACCATTGTTGAAGAGAATATATTATAAATGTTTATATGTACTTTTCATATAAATGAAACTTTAAATTAATTTTTTAAATATTCGTCTTGTCGCAATGAGTAACAAATATAAAATGTTTAATATCTTCTAGCTGTCATTTTTCCGTCTGCTCGCGAACAGACGAAATGTATTTATACTCAACCGATAGTGCATCTTTAATAAAAAGGGGTAAAATCGGTGCTACATTTAGGCGAAAGTTCATGTGGAATTGACACACACACAATGATAGAAAATGACAGCACACAGTATTAAAAGTACACTGTATACGTATACAAATTCAACTTGAATTGTAAAAAAACGAACAGAATTCATGACCCGTGCCCTAATTCTCTAAAAACCAAGATAAATTGTAAAATGTAAAAGTGATAACTTTTACACGCGAAAAAAATTATCGTAGAAGTCTAGATTTATATTGGATATCGTGATGTTTTAATAATTTCGCATTCACTAAATTTTTTTCAAGATAAAATGTAAAGTGGCAAGATAAGTTTATGTCAAAAAGTAACACAAGTAATTTATCGCGGAATAACTTTGCTTGATTGTGTAAAACGCTTTCGTTTGGATATTATTAATAATTAATTGCAATTTTTGATATTTTAGTTTATAGTTTTATTTTAGAATTAAATAAGATTAAGTTCTAACATTTTAATTAACTTAATTAATTAATTTACTATTATTTACTATTAATTTACTATTATTAATTAAATTTGTGTACTTATAAAAATGGACTATTATCGTTGGAATTAAAATATTCTTTCAGTAAAGTTAAACATTCGAATATGTTCATCGACCGTCTTCACTATTACCTATACTTTTGCTTAGGTTTATATCCAGTCGTTCCACAAATACAACAAAACAAATAAATTTATTATTAATAATTTTATGTTTAAAGTAGGGAATAAATAATGTACCTATTTATATAAGAAGAAGAAGACTTAAGGGGTAGAATATCCTAGAACAAGATGGTCTGTGGATTACAGCAAAAGCAACTTTAGTTGCTCAATTTTCAAATATAAATGTCAAGTGTTTCAAGTGTTTGATTTGACAACATCTAAAATGGACCCGCCCTCCACATAGCAAGCAAAGTTTTCAAGTTTGTGTACACTTGGAATATTTTAGTTGATCATTATACTTGCACAATTAAAAAACTGACGAGCACAATAAATATGACGGCCTATAGAAAATCAAAATTAGTTAACAAATTTCAGTTTCTTGTTGTTTAATATTTCATTTAGAGGCACTAAGAGCTCCAAACAGTCTATGAGATCTTACAATGCTTTAATTCTAAACTTTTTATTAACTATGTTTGAGGAAAATAATAACTATAGGACAAATTTCGAACAATAATAAACAAGTACAAAATTTAATTATATTATGCATTACAACTAGCTTTTAACTAGCACTAAGGTCAAACAAGATGTATATTGCATAAAATCGATTTCTAAAGTGCAGGTAATTGATCAAAGTCTCACCTCCTACTCGTTACCGATCCTTAAGATTAAGCCAAACATTTTATAAAGATTAAAAATTAACTCATGGTAAAAAAACAAATCGTAACACTAAAACGTCCCTGCATAACTAGACCTACATCAAATACTAGAAATGGGTCCAATTAACAAATTTTCGGTGTTATTGGGGAGGCACATAAAAAAATTTTGCGTGAGGAACTCGTGGAGTTCGGAAAACTCGCAGTGACTAACCAAATTTGATGGTTAAATGAGTTTCGTTGCTTAAAACGCATAGCTTTTTGTAGTTTACTCGAAATTCTAAAATTCTAATAAGACAATCTCCAGGCTTTCCGAGATCCGACTATTATACTTAGGTATTGTCAACTCGCATATGCGGAAAGAACTAAATATGGCATCGGAAAGAGCTAAACATGTCTTCAACAACGAAATACACTGAAATTACGATCTACTTAAGACAGATTTGATTGAATTTCAAAAACATATCGCAAATAATAATTATGTACATAATAATGCGATTTTGTATGTAGTATAAAGAATAACCTTTAAACAAATTAGAATACACAACATTAATCAAAATTAACGGATAGATCAATTGTAAATAAGACTTATATTATACACGCCTATACCATACGAAGTAAAGAAATTTTTGGCTGTTGTAATGTTCTTTTCAAACATTTGGTTTGTTTTATAAGTCTATCTAACCGTATCTTGATTTGAATTTCAAATAACTCCCGACTCCGATCATTTTTCAATATGATTTTGGGGGCTATGTGTGATTCTAGATGGCTTTGATGTGTAAGCAACAATTTACGTTTCTAGAGATTATATTTTTTGAGTTATTAAGGATATAAAATAATAAAAATTTCGTTTTGACGTTTAATGTTATCTTGCTCGCTTGCTGTCAATAGGTTTATCTTGGGTAAAAAACTGTTTAGAGAATGCGATTTAAAAATGCCAAGATAATATATTGTATAAAATGTTCACCTGTAAAATTACCCTTACCATAACCCATAACAACTTGAACTATAGTTTGTGAACAGATGCTATTTAGAATAACTTATATTTATAAGATTAATGTTGAAATTTAAATCAGAACAGTAGTTATGGGCCTTCAAAGTCTAAATATGAACCTACATACATCGTAAGAGTATGTTAAGTTTTGACATTTATTTATCGTCACCGTTTTAAATTTTATCTTGGAGTGCAATTACGGAATGCGAATATTGTAAAAAGGCAAGATAAATTATCGTTTACACGTTTACAAATTATCTTACTTCTTAAAGAATTAGAGCACTGGTTGAGTTCACCAATAGCATACACGAATTTCAACAAAGCAATTGATTCTACCTGTCATCATAAAACACTCCAGAGTTTATTCGCTTCTGGGCGTTCACTCGATTACGTAAATTGGCTTTAGTCATATCAATCAAACCGACAACCCGGTGTTTCACAAGGATCACACATCGGGCAATTTTAATTGATTTCATTAAAAAATAACCGAGGTGAAATTTTTTCGAGAACTTTTTCGAAAAAAAAATACAACTGAAGACATTTTGATTTCTTGATAGGTCCAGTGGATCTATTCTAAAGAATTCTCCATTAAAAATTATATTGGCTCAAAATCAGGACATTATCAAGCTTTTCATGATTATATGCCTGAATATTTTGCAAAACGTGGTTTGATTCAAATGTCGCCTAATACAGTTATGTTTTCAAAAGGTCTGATGATTTTGAAAACTCTGGCTATGGAGCTTTTCCATTGCTGAAATCAACATTGAATTATAGTTAAGACCACTTGAATTTAATTTATTCCCAAATTTGGATATTACCTTTCTAAAAGCATTAAATACAGTGTACCAAATTTGTTATTTTTAAATTTAAAAGAACGAGGTTGCGAAACTTTTTCTTTTATAATAAATATAGGTGAGTACGCTTTGTGACTGATCTGAACCAGAAGGAAAAATTAATTTGTTTCATTTTCATACTAAGATAAAATCAGCGATATTTCATTCAAGCTCCCCATTCATGTTTTATACGGCTTTGGATCTTGAACGGAAGTCTTTATTAAGATATTTGACAAAATAATTTCTCAAGTTTCCGTTTTTCGCTTGGAAGCTGATGTTTTTGGTGCAGCGTGCAGGTCCTCATATGCTCGCGCTTCTTTTCTCAACTTTTGCACGAGTAATAATTGACTCGCTCGCAAACAATTTAAACCAAGTACTAAATTATAAATATTCAGTATAGTTTTCGCAACAGTTTGCTTTCCTTTCTGAATCTTTCTGTAGTAAAACTGCCAGCTCGCCATTTTTGTGATGTCTTACAAAAAAGTTTTCTATTAACAACAAACAGAATTAGGTCATTTTTTGTAGTAAACCCAAAACAAATCCGTCAAAATGTTTATCAACAACTTAATTCCAAAAATGAAAGAACAACCCAGTAACGTTTGACCTTCCTCACGCCATTTAACAAAATATTACTTCAAGAATGTAAAATTCGACAAAAATCACGTAAAACTCCCCCTTATCAAAATAAAATATAAAATGTTACATTTTCTTGCTTAACTTGGTAAAGCAACATTTCGTTCAAATTCCATTAAAACGAAATTAAAAGTTTTCCGAACAAATATTTAAATTATAAAGAAGCATACATTTTCTAGAAAATATGATTCGACTGTTAACTGTTAAACTGAATCCCCGGTATATAGAACAAGCATATGTACCTCATATTCCTACTTCTAAATTTTGAACCTTCAACCATTTTCAACACAAGCAAACTGATCCATTTCTACCGATTTATCAGCTGCGTATACCTTTCTCGTATATTTCACCAAAAATTTAAGTTTAGTTTTGGAGTTTTTCATTCTGTGATATTTTATGGATAGAAACTGATTGACGGCACGCACAGAAACCCTACATTATTTGAAGATATATTTTTAGCTATTGGTTTCATTTTCGTGTCATAAAATATTTGTGTAACCTTTGTTTTATGGGCCTTAAACTATTCGTATTCTAGCTGTTGCTGTGTATATGCGGCAAAGAGTTAAATCGAGTACAAAAATTGTAAATTGTTTAACTAAATTTTGTATTAAAGCAAACTTCAGTATTTGCAGTTCATTTCGCACAAAAAAATTCTAAAAATTACGTTTTAATGAGATGATTTCCGTACATCATTTTTTCCACCTACACACAAACTTCCATTTTTTGTTTTCTTTTACATTTTTACTCAATCATTATAATACGCGCAGGCAATCGCTCGCTCTTCTGTGCCCTTGATTTCCTCGTATACAATAATTGAACCAATTATGTTTCCAGGAAAAACGCTAACGAGAACAGTACACACGGAGCACAAAAAAGGCTGCTGAAATGAACAAAACTTTATAAAGCTTAATGGATGTTTTCGTAATCATCGAGATGATTAGAAATATGAACAATTTCATATTTTCCGGATCTAATCTCACAAATGTTAGTATACAAACAAATAGAAATTTTAGTTCACATAAGAATGAATTTCCATCGATCGATTATTACGAGTATTAGAAATTCGTATTAAATATTTGCATTAAATCCAGCCATATATAAACAGAAAGAAATACATTATGTATGTAGCTATAACAATTTTATGTTTATAGAGCTTTCAAATAAGCTTATCATAAATGGAACTATCATGGAGCAAACTAACTACCATTGATAGATATATACAATGCCAACAAGCACAATAAAACCTGTTCACGTGCTTTTAATCATTTTTATGTTATTTTACCATTGTTCCGTACACCGTGCGAGATGTGAATACAAAATATAAGCTTTTATCTACAAACTGTAATTGAATATGTTTTTCTTATATTAAGCCTACGGGCGTACGTGTCAATTTTATATTTACAAACAATTTTATAAAGTATAAAATGATGTTATATTTGTGGATACGGCGCCACCGTATATTTTATTACCATAATTAAAAGTATGATTCATACCGCAATGAGCTTTAATCAAAGCTTTTTATATTTTTATAAAAAAAAGTTGAGAAACATATTGTGGGTACCTCGGGAGTTGAAAGTTTGTATCTATATGTTGCAGTATATCGTATAAAATTAAAATTGACCTTGTCTAGACAGTTTAAATCAACATTTTAAACTAATTTGCTGACAATTTTCTAGGTATATAAATACAACTTCAAGGATATACCTTACAACGGACATAAAAAAAGGTTAACCTTTAGACCATATGTAGTCAATCCATTACGAAAATCTTGACTTCAATTCAGAAGACGTTTCACGCTTGATATTCGTCGATGAACAAAAAATATTTTTCATTAGAATTCAGATGCTGACTTGATTTTTCTCACGTTATGTTTGTTGATTTCCGATGAAAATTCATTTATATTAAATTGATGTTTCATTAGGGTGTAACACAATTTTCCGAGAAAACTTTGAAGTATACGGATTGATTAATGCTAATCAAATATCAAATACAATTATAGATTTGGTATTCTTTTGCAAGTAAATCTAGAACGTTCCTTTCATTCTGCATAAAATCTTTTGCTTGGTGTAGAGTACAAAACCTGTGTTACAGTGATTACTCAAAAGTGAATTTATTTTATTTAGTAACCCCTTCATTATCTCACTATCTTATACTTTCGTAACTAACTTGAATCGCGCCTACCAAAACCAGTTTGATGCAATATGTAACATTTCGGATCGACTATGGTTCGTGGTTCGAACATGATCTTAAAAATCCTCCACATGGGTCGATATTCATTCTCTCAGCTGAATTTCCAGAACTCAACTGTTCCAAAGTTCTGATTTGTAATAACTTTTACGCATCGCTGAAAAAAAAATAAGAATTCCATTATTTTCAGAATTTAATGGCTACCCGAGCTCGACTTAGTGGCGAATTGGTTAATCTCGCCACGACTTCCATTCATGACAATAAGGAGACATCAAAATAGTAATGGACAGTACGGGATTCTTGGCCAAGTTGTTAATGTACCGGTATGTGTCAATACGATGGTACATCGATTGCCATGTGACCTTGTAGACGATTATTGCATAAATGTGTATATGTTACGGTTAAAGTGTATAATTGGTTATTATATATAATTACCGGTGATTATTATAATAATAATAATAATGGCGTAATTTTACTTTATACGTATACATCGACAAAATCAGGTAAATAGTAAAAATTTAGAAACCTTTAAATGTAGGATTGTTTATCAATAGTTTTAAGGAGGAGGAAGCTAAATTTTTCCTTAAAATTATTTGTTGTTTGATTTCCTAGGCAATTACTCACTTTTTTATTTCAAAATAAGGTAAGATTTTAATTTTTTGATAATTTTTGACATTAGAATTGTGTATCTTTAATTTTTAGAAAGTATGTACAAGCTAAATTTTCTGAGAAAATGTATCTCAATTTTTTCGATAATTTTACTTTTTCCAAAACTTTTTTCTACAAAAATCATGTTTACTCAATTTTCCTGAAACATGAAATAAGCGGGAATTCTATGCCCAGGCAACCTTCATGATACTCCTGACGAGCCTCATAACCTTAATACAAGTGAAAATGAAGATGAAAAACAAATTGACGATAAATTCGAATTTGAAGTTAAAATTGAAAATTTTGAATTACCAAACTATTTTATTTCATTTATTTTTATTAATAATAATTGCTTCGTCAACCTTGCAGACACAGACCAAAGAGTTTTTATGGCTCTTATCGCTGCTTCTGATAGTGCCACAAACGATAAAAAATCAACTTTTTTAAATATAAAATATGTTTTAAGGTAATTTTAGTTCGTTGTATACTTTAGAGGATAGGGGCTGCCGCCTAAACCTCAGCTTTTCCAGAATTTATACAACTCTACAAGTGTCAAATTTTATTTATAATTTTAAACTAAGTAAAAAAAAAACTCTCATATGTATCACTTTAACCAAAGGGGTTTGGTAATTATATATAATAACCGGTTAAAATGATAAATTAAAGAAAATCACCGGTATTTCACCGGCATTTTCGAATCTTTTGTAGAAAATGTCTGGATAACTCAGAAGTTCCGGAGACGTAAGCTGGAAGAGGTTCAGGTGGATCATCCAGAGGAGGCAAATTCACTTTTCCATTTGAACAACACATTCCAGGCGGTTCATTGTGAAACTTTAAAGCATGACAATACAAACGAATGTTTTCCATTTGCCCAATTGAAACATTGTAATCATAGTCTTTCTCGTAATTGAATGCTGCTAACTTTAAATCACCTCTAAAAGTTTCTATTAATCGTTCATATCGTAACCGATCCACTCCCAGCCGGGCCTCACGATGTTCAATGATTTCAATAGCTCTAGAAGAAGACATCCTGCTTCGGACATTTTCAAGGCGTGTTTCACGCTGTTCAATGGTTTCAATAGCTCTAGAAGAAGACATCCTGCTTCGAACATTTTCAAGACGTGTTTCGCGCTGTTTAGTTGTTTCATTAGCTCTAGAAGAAGATGCACTGCTTCGAACGTTTGCAAGTCGTGTTTCATACTGTTCGCTTGATTCAGCCACCCTTGCGGCTCTAATCTTCTTCCACTTTGCAGTTACCTGCCAATTGATCTTTTTTCGGTGGCATTTTTAAGCAAAAATGAAACGTGTAGCTAATTAATCAGGAATGACGGGCATTCAAACCAGAAATTAGTATTAATTTATCAAAACGATTTTAATGTTCCCTTCGATACGTTTCACCGCGAACAGTGTTTGAAAATGTCTTTACGGATTTTTTTTAAGCAAAATCAAATGTTATCTACAATCAAAAAGTAATCATAGATTAACACGTTTATAAACTGAAAACTCAAATCTAATAAGAATGTATATTCACTTGAAATAATATTTAATACCTGGAAAATAATCACCAACAATTATTTTATTGCAATATAGCTAACTAATCGAGAACAACGGCATCCGAAACACAAATTAATATTAATTTATTCAAAACGATTAAAACTACGTCCACTTCGATACGTTTTACCGCGAATTGTGGTTGAAAATGACATTTCGAAAAACAAAAGAAGTTTTTTCAAACTAAGGCAATTTTACACGCACAATAATTTGAATCCAAGGATGTTTCTTGTAGAAGATGCTATTTCCAAATATAAAACTCTAGTACTTTTCAAAAAAATTCAGTTTATACGTACAATATTTTTTAGTACCTTTCCTAGAATTGATTTTAAACTAAATAAAGTAAAACTATTGGCGTTTAGTATGAAACTACTATTTTCATTAAAAGCTGCCGGTTGCAATAGTGGATTAAAAGAGAATGTTAATTATTTCTGAAGTTATGTGGACATTAGAACTCGCTGACTATGGTACATTTCAAAACAGGATATGATAAATAGGATATCACTAAACAGTACATGTCAAACCAGTAAAAATGGATTATTAGTATGGATAATATAAATGTTCAGAGATTTGTCTTCAGTTAAAGTGATGAAAGATTGTCTTAAATTTAAATTAATAAAATTAATTTGAATAATTAAATCAATTATATTAGAGGTATGATTTATGTATAACAATCGCACGCTAGATATCCTTTTTGGTGTCTAAATTTCCGGCTAAGGCGCTATTTCGGAACAGTTAAATAATTGTATCTATACATGTAAAAATGGATTCTTGATCCAGGGCAAACTTACGGATTGGAGCATGTCACTAATTTCATATAACCCCTTTCCTTAGTCATTCCCGTCAAAAAATCTTAAAAAAATTGAAATTTGTGAAAAAATTTGTACCACAGCTCCTAGATCCCGGGGTCCAGCCCCTTCAAAAGTATCGTTGGCTTGGTCCTAAACATGCAACATGTACATGGTAAAAATTTCATGGCGATCGGTAAAGCGGATAAGGTGTTATTTCAGAACAATCAATTAATTGTATCTTTACATGTAAAAATGAATTTTTGATCCAGGGGCGGACCCCCCGAATTCGAACATGTCTCTTATTTCATATAACCCCTTTCCAAAACTCATTCTCGTAAAAAAAAAAATTTTTGAAAAAATTTGTACCATGGCCCCTAGACCCCGGGGTTCAGCCCCTTTCACAATATCGTAAGATTGGTCCTGAACATGCAACATTTGCATGGCAAAAATTTGAGAATTCATTTTGGAATAATCATGTATATATACATGTAAAAATTAATGTTTGATCCAGGGCTGAGCCCCTCGGATTCGAACGTGTCTGTAATTTTATATAACCAGCCCCATAAACTCATTTTCGTGGAAAAATTTAAAGAAAATTAAAATTTTCGAAAAAATTTGTACCGCAGCCCCTAGACCCGTTAGTCCAGCCCCTTTCAAAGTATCGTAAGGTTAGTTCTGGATATGCAACTTGTACATGGTAAAAATTTCATGGCGATCGGTAATGCGGCTAAGGCGTTATTTCAGAACAATCAAATAATTGTATCTTTACTTGTAAAAATGAATTTTTGATCCAGGGGCGGACCCCCCGAATTCGAACATGTCTCTTATTTCATATAACCCCTTTCCAAAACTCATTCTTGTAAAAAAAATTAAATTTTTGAAAAAATTTGTACCATGGCCCCTAGACCCCGGGGTCCAACCCCTTTCACAATATCGTAAGATTGGTCCTGAACATACAACATTTGCATGGTAAAAATTTTATGGCGATCGGTTGAGCGGCTGAGAAGTAATTTTAGAATAATCAAATATTTGTATATATACATGTAAAAATTAATTGTTGATCCAGGGCTGAGCCCCTCGGATTCGAACATGTCAGTAATTTCATATAACCAGCCCCATAAACTCATTTTCGTAGAAAAATTTTAAGAAAATTAAAATTTTCGAAAAAATTTGTACCGCAGCCCCTAGACCCGGGGGCCAGCCCCTTCCAAAATATCATAAAGTTGGTTCTGGATATGCAACTTGTACATGGTAAAAATTTCATGGCGATCGGTTGAGCGGCTGAGACACCCATTCGGAACAAACAAACAGGACTTCATTTTTATACATACTTATATAGATGATGACCGGTATCACCGGATTATACACTTTGACCGTAACATATAAAACGTAAAAAGATTCACAGATTAAGTTATTTGGTGGGGCTTGTGAATAAACGTACTGTCAAAACTTGGTTACCGTTTTGGTTCAAACTCCGCTATATAACATCCAATTGAATGAATCGTCCCGGAGGTACCAGCTGTTTCGATCTCCCAAGAGGATTTGCGTACGCAGGATGCATTTACGGTATCTTTCAAATTTATCAGCAATGACACTAAGATAACTCGAACACAAATCGAGTCTGTAGACTTCATTAACGGATGCATCGAAAATAATTGGGCATGGACTATCAATTCCCAATTCGACGTACTACTGGACACAAAGAAAGCGGGACGTATTTGGCCTTGGTTTGGCAACTTGGTAAGCCAACCTTTTTCCTAAAATTTTAAAATATTGGAATAGTTATTGATGATAATGCTTTCCGTGATCTCCATTACAATACTAAAGCGTCGCTTATAATAAAGATTCGGTAAGATGTGCCCTGTATTTTCATAAGCTTGTGGGCGTGATCATTAAAAACTTGCAGATAAAACCCGATAATCCATTCGGTAACAATTACGTGTGCCACTACTTCAAACGAATTGAGTTCAAGCACCGTGGCAGTCTGAGAACGTTTTCGGTACAGATCTGGCTGTAGCTATGTGGCTCAAATTAATATCCTAGTGCCTATGTCTGAAAACGAATTTTACCTGGACGTTCTGTGGGCTGATATTTTATTTATTTATTTATCAATTCAATTTATTTTAGCTCAAATACAGATATGCGATTTATCATTGAAGAATATCCGAATTCGATATCGTTGAGGTCACTTGAAAACTAAATATCGAATAGGCAGAACACAGTCAGGAGGCGGCGTTGTATCTACCAATGTCTATGTGCTCTTCAGTCGTACTCTATATTCCAATCCAACTTATTCGCAAGTAGAACGTCATCTCGTGAGTAAAACAAGAATACAAATGGAAACCAAAGATATAGACAAGGAATCAACCGAGGTGTGCCAAGATAATTCATTTGATAAACATTAAAAGAGAACAGCCAATGTCGAAAATCTGAGCAAAGGCTGCTTCATATTACACAGCCGTAAAAAATTAAAAATGAAATAAACGTGGCAGTCCTGGAATTATTCGGCATCGGAACTACGATAATGGTACAGATATTCTCGCTGAGCTGTGGTTCATAAAACTGTATGACCACTGTGCTAGTTGAAAAATGCAACAAGCTGGGCACCCGGGGGGTAAACCTAATTCGACTATGCTGAATTCATTGGTGCTAGTCCCATTTCAAAGTTAGTCCCAATTTTTGAGATATCGCTTTCGACATATTTTGCCTCTGAGACAAATATTTGTCAAAATACACACTCATATTCACGTTGATAGCTTCTGAACCATTAAGATTTTCGTTATGCTTTCTTCAGCATAGTTGTTGCGCAAGCCAAGACCAACAACTTTGCTGAACATATTAAGGCCGAAAAACGACATCTACAATCACATTTTTGTGTTATTTTATTTTTTGAAACGCAAAAAAATAAAATAACACAAAAATGTAATTGTAGATGTCGTTTTTCGGTCTTGATTTGTTCAGCAAAGTTGTTGGTCTTGGCTTACGCAACAACTTTGCTGAAGAAAGCATAACGAAAATCTTAATGGTTCAGGAGCTATCAACGTGAATATGAGTGTATATTTTGACAAATATTTGTCTCGACGAAAAACATGTTTTTTATCCCTTTTTGTCCATTTATTGAATTTAAATTGATCGAATAAACACCTCATCGACAAATATAGATACAATAGAAACTATTTAACAGAAAATTAGATTGATTCAGTTGATTTTATTGTGATTTTCCTCAATTTTTTCCTAAATAATTTACATTTTTCTTAACTTTTAATTTTAATTTTCTGATTTGTTCGTGTCGTCTTCGGGTTCTCCTCCCTCTTGCAAATTCCAACAAATGTCACCCAAAAGTGCATCTAGCTTTTTGCCGCTGTACCAATGTTCGAGCCTTGCCGTCACTTGGTGAAAACGCTCGCCGTGCTCATCGGATTCGGCTGGTGATTGTTCGGCGAACTTTTCCACATGACAATGCAAAAAATGTATTTTCAGTGACATTCTAACGTTTATATTATGAAAAACTGTCAGCATATTTTCAATATATCTGCGCCAATCATCGGCTCGGTTAATTCCGAGAACATTCTTAATAACTTCTTTTACACATTTCCATGCCACATCCTCTCGTTCACTAAGAGCATTTTCAAATGCATCATCTTTCATCAGACGACGAATATCTGGTCCATTAAGTATTCCTGTAATAAAAAACAAGATGTGAGATGAAATTTCATTTGATCAAAACTTAGATTCGTGTAGATTTAAACACCAACCTTCTTTTATTTTCATTCCGCTTAACCGTGGAAAAATGCGACGCAATTCGACGAACGCATTTCCATCTGGATTCAGCGCTTTTATAAAAATTTTAACTACTCCAAGCTTGATATGAAGTGGTGGTAGCAATATTTTTTTAATTAGCACAATGGAGCCTCAACGATGCTGTCGTATCGCAATCTAATGTTCTCACGTAAAGCCCAGTTCGGTTCGTTGTATTGGTCGCCTTTAAAACGAGTATCCCATAAGCACATAAAACACATGTTTTTAGTGTAACCCAATTGCATGCCACTTAAAAGAGCTATCACTTTTAAATCTGCACAAACTTTCCATTGATGGTCATTGTATTTAATCAAATCGATGATTTTTTCATTGATGCATAGGTTTCCTTTGTGTTTGTGCTGAGTGCAATTGGAATGGAATTCTTTGAGTTGGTAACGTGAAGGAGAACTGCCTTCAAGCTGCTTTTAGAGGAATCGATGAACAATCGCCAATCTTCAGGATTATATGCATTGTGCATTGTGGATACCAAACCTCGGATATCAGTGCAAAAAGCGAGTGAATTATTCTCAATTGATTTGAAAAAATTCGTAAAATGACGATGACGATTTATTGCTCCATATATCCGAACATTTGGAGCCAAAATGTTCACTTGTTTTAAATCCTTTGACAAAAGAATGGCTTGCCGCTGAGATAGTTTCAGGCGTCGTACCATAATATCCAAACGACTTTGCGAGATTTCAATGTGATTGCATGGCGCAGTGACATTTGATGGTTGATATATTGATGCAGATGTTTCTCCGGTTTCACCTGATTCAAATGTTGTTGGTAAATAATCCTCGGTTGGGTTTGATCTTTCCGGAACAGGCATTTCATCTGAATGCTGCAGCGGTAGATGTGTATTTCTCGTTGCAGTGTATGTCAAAGAACCACTTTTGTTTCTGTTTGTACCGAAAATATAATTCATGCACCCATAACATTGAACTGCATCATGTCCTTGTGGATCGACCCATATCATCGGGACACCAAATGGCATTGCGGCTCCAGTGTTTTGCCATCTATGCAGATGGAAAATGCATGTTGTACAAACAAAAGGCGGCATCCAATTTACACCACTAATAACAGTTTGTGAAAAGTATAGTCGATATAAATCAGCGGTTTCATCACTTATTTTGCGGCGATTGCTCATAATTGTAAATTTTCCACACACATAACAAAAGCACTTGAGTTTATAACACCTATCCATATTATTTATTTCACCAGATTCACAAGACGATTTTCACTTTATTTTTTGTATTCTTTTGTCACTTTATATATTTAGATGAATAACTTTTTATTTTTAATTTTATATTACAGTTTTTAGTTCTTACTTCTTGTGCCAATTTTTTAACTTTTTTAGAAATATCAATTTCGAGAATAATCTCTTCTTCGGTTTATTTTCTGCTACTGTTACATAATCTATTTTGAAGCTCTTTATATACTGTAGCTAGGCGCTGCTGTTTGGTACCTGCTTTGTTTTTAAGTTATGGAGGTCGTAAATTTTATTGGTGTTTTGTGTTGATTTTGTCGCGAAGTAAATTGTGGGTGTTTTTGTTTTTGTACATTTTCAGGGTGTGAATTTTGGCCGTAATTCGTATACGTGCAGAATACAAATGTCTCATGACTCATGAGTCAAATTGGGACACCTGTCTAATTTCAGTCCTTTTTTGATTCTGTGCAAAATGGTTACATTTTTATTGAATTTAGTGTATGGTTTTCAGTTTTTATGTGTTGTACGAAACTTGATTTTATGTACTTGTGATGTGTTCTTTGTATCTTATCTGAGATGAGTGTCTTGTTTGGCCTAAGTATGCCGAATTCCAGTTGTATTTAGCCTTACCTGTGCACTTATGTTTCTCGAAACGGCAAGGTGGAGCCGGAGTCTTCTGTGAGAAGCTTTTGCCAAAACTGACAAGACCCTGCCTTTTTGGGGAACATGCGAGAAGGCTGGGTTTACAGACGAATGATTTTGTAGAAGTTGCATGGACGAAAAGGAAGAAGAGATTTTAGATAACTTCCTATGCTCGTGTCCAGCACTATCATACAGAAGGCATAAGTATTTGGGCGTGTCCAGTGTGACCAGCCTTTCTGATCTCGCTGAATGTGGAGTGCGAGATATTTTGCGGTACGTACGTAGCTCCGAATGGTTTTGAACAGGGGTAATGGGGAAATAGGTTCCTGTGGTATCACAACGGGGCACTCCTGGTCTAATTGTGCGGAAGAGCCACTCCAAGCTCACCTTGGCCTAAGTAAAACACACATATATGGAAAAATAACACAAAAATGTGAATGTAGATGTCGTTTTTCGGTCTTGATATGTTCAGCAAAATTGTTGGTCTTGGCTTGCGCAACAACTTTGCTGAAGAAAGCATAACGAAAATCTTAATGGTTCAGGAGCTATCAACGTGAATATGAGTGTATATTTTGACAAATATTTGTCTCAGAGGCAAAATATGTCGAAAGCGATATTTCAAAAATGGGGACTAACTTTGAAATGGGACTAGCACCAATGAATTCAGCATAGTCGAATTAGGTTTACCCCCCGGGTGCCCAGCTTGTCACGCAAAAAAAGTTTGAAATTCAAGCACAGTGTAATTGGATGTCTGATCGACAGATGTGCATTGGCGATATATTCACGGCTGAACTTCAGTTTCCCAATGGGGAATAACATGCTTTCGGCAGTTGTATATACATCTCGCCGAATAAAGCTGAAAGAATTTCATAAATTCTCGAAGGAGACTATATGCTTGTCCGATGAGTATAAGCGGGGATTTCAATATTATGTTTCCTGCTCCTCAAGTTGATCCACTTATTAAGTTCCTGCGAGATGACACATCTCCTTGAGAGTATTAATGGAGTCACTCGTTTTCGTTTTTAACATAATGAATGAATCGCATTGTAGATGAACTACAAATTATGTTCACCAAATTTTTTAAGCCATACCTTCCGTGTGGGTTAAATCCCCCCATTAAATTCGTGTCCTATTTAAAGTTTTATTGGATAATGGATTCGTGGTTTTCATTCAATACCTATTAATGATATCAATCAAAGTTTGACTCAGATTCGTTATGTTACAGCCTTAATCGCGAAGTTTCGAATTTCCAAGAGATTTAGATATTCTTATTTTGCGGCGAATGCCATTTACCTCTGCATACAGTGAAGTGCAGTTCATTTAGCCGACCCATTGTTTTTGAGTCTGACAAAATCCATATGTTTATCGGAGTAGAAGTTTTCACCAACAAATACGACCGATAACGATATTTCCTCTTCCTTATCTTCCTATCTGAGACATCTTTGGAAGTTAGAACAATTAAATGCCAATCACTCATTTTCACTGGAAGAAAAAGCAAGTTGTTATGTCTTTAAAACCTTTGATTAATAACCTTAAACTCTAAAATAACATCAATTTCGATATTTTTTGATTTTAATGATAATTTCGGAAAAATTATCCTTATGGCTTTTAAAAATACCTACCATTACCCTAGGGAGGCTAATGAAATGCTGACATATACAGCACCCCAAAAAAGAGGACTTAATATAGAAATATATTTAGTTCCGGGATAACATTATCACGAGCCTCAATCAAATATACGGAAGCAGTGGCAAGTTATCCAGTGAGCCATGGGAAGGAGACCATCAAGAATGCGTAATGATTGTTTCTGCGATCTATGCCGCCAGTAAAGGAAAACTGCTTCAAAACTTTAAAACTTCCTCTATCAGCGCGGGCACAAGCCAGCCATAAAGTATAGACCATAAAGATTCTGAGAAATTCGGGAATGGACAAATTAGTAATTGTCTGTCTTGATAATATACAAGTATCATCAAAATACCATATTTGTACTGCCAGACCCAACGGACAAGTATTCATGTGTGCAATGTTCGGATGAACGGATATAATTAAAAGAAGATGTTGTTTATATAATGTTTCGGGAAATCTTTAATTCCATCATCGAATGCGTCTAAAGCGCATAATTAAACTAATCAAAAACATTATTCATGCTTCAATTTCAGGAAACTAACAAAATCAACGCTTGTTGAAAGTTTAATGTAATCATTCCAAAAATTGAAATAGCTCCCATAAAAGCTGCAGCTTCCGGTAACCTCCAATGAAGGTTGCAACTTCCGGTAGGCCAATTTTGGCCAAAAATTACTACGATCTTCCAATTTATGGAAAAAGTTTATGTATGCAACAAGATTTTTGTCACAAAATATGGTTTCGTATATGTTTCAAAATATTCAATCGCTCCGGATAGTGAATTCTCAGAAGAGTTTTCGAGATTATTTACCCTTCGAGCGAAGGCCATCATACGTCTTTCCTTTACGTGGCGTGGATGTGAAGACTAGAAATCAATTAACTGTCTCCTGCTTATAGGTTTTCTATACCACTTGCTGATAATTTTATTATTAGTCCAGGTACGGAATACTATCATTCTCTTTGAACTCGATGGTACTTTCTAATTCAGTAATGGCACTATAGAAATATCGGAAAATGGGTTCAACGTCATGTCTTCGAGTGGTAGTCCATGTTATTGATTAGTAACCGTTATGTTCCCCTTGTCTGCGTGAGTGAAAATTAGGTGATCGTATTTGAGGAAACGCGCCGTGTGTTCTATGCATGGCTGGATGTAATTGTGCACCTCCATATCCTGATCGTGTAATTCCTACTAAAACGGACAAGAGGCACATAACGATCCTAATCACTAAAACGGACTTCCACTCGATCTACTTAGTACTTCGGATTTCGCTCTGACAATGTCGATCCATTTCCATGACTCACTGAATTCGCTTGTAGGTGAACTAATAAGGAAGAATGCTTTCACTGGGAGCAAAAAAACACTCTCTGGCAGCATCCTAATAATTTTGTCTAGGATATATGAACCATACCAATTTACTTCCACAAGCCGAAGATCCTCTTAACACCGGCCGTATCAGCGATTTATCATATTGTCATCATATTGCCATCTACAACATTAAGAATACATTGCGCTCCTTCAAAGGGTAACACCAATTAAAATGTCTCCTGACTGTTGCATGTTCCCACTGGATGTGAAGTCGCTATATTCGTCAGTATCAAACAACACGTCCACGAGCTTCTTGCGAGCCAAATGAGAAAAGATTATACCACACGCGACTCTAATCTTAACACTATTCTTCAAAATGGTTCGACTCCGTGGTGGTCGTTTAGCACGCTCTCAGCTGTCAACCCAGGCATAGTTCTAGTCTATATAATTTCTTTAGTATAGTGAACCAATATGGTTCCGATATACAGTCATTTCCAAATATGTTGATGACATTTTCATTTCAGACAAAGATGACGTAGAATCGATAGAAGTGGTATAGACAATTTACGAGAAAGGGTCGGTTAATCAATTTCTGATCCCAACATCTACACCAGGTAAAGGACAGCTGTATGCAGGCCTGTGCTCGTAAAGTACTCGAAAACAGCAAATACGACCACTCAGAAATATAAGGAAATCATCTCGAATGTCCATCGGAGAAATTATTTACCGAGCAATTGATCGCAAAGTAATTAAGCTCTTACCAACTATAGAAGCAGTAACAAAACACTGTCGACACGGAGATTTCACGCACCACCCATTGCAGTATCACTTATTGTTCTAAACTCTCCACCCATGTTAAGAAACTAATCGGAATGAGAATTCCTGACATAAAGGTTTTCTGACAACGCGTGAAACACTTGGTCATATCATGTACTCCAACAAAAAATCCATATATACATACAATAGTTTATCTGGGATGTAATCGTTGCTATATTAGATACATGGGTAGACGTCTGGAATGACAAACAGGATCATAAGAATGATTGCCGTCTAAGACGGAACTATGGAACGAGCACGACCTTGTAAACGAACCTTATCGCTGAAGTAAAAAAAAAGGTATACAAAAAAACATATGTATGCGTGCAGAAAAAATGTTTGAAGCTTTTCTACTGCTCAGATGGATTAACTGTTTGAGGTGAAATTTCATACTTAACTTGTTCTCATAACTTGGGAGATCTCGATGATTTTGACATAAAATCGTTACAACGAAAGTGGCACCCTCTATATAGAAGCTGTTTAATTTTTTGCAAATATTTTGTAAAGTGTGTTATATTTTTTCTTTATGAGAAAAACGGTTAAGAAGTAAAAAATCCTAAAATGATTTTGCAATAATATCGGAACATATAACTTTTCCAAAATTTAAGCGGAAATGACGATCTTTGATAAAAAAGCTTATTTCATCAAAATACGGTTTCTCTATAGTCATATTCTGATCGGAATAAAACTTCATACTTAATTTTTTTTTTTCATTAATTGGGAGATCCTTGCGAAATTTGGTAAAAATCTGTGTCGGACAACTTTAGCATTTCCAAAAACAAAAAAGAATTCTAAGATTTAAATAATTTAAGAATAAATTTTCAGCCAACAAGGGTTGAATTTCCGCTTAAATTTTGAAAAACTAATCTGGGGCGATATTGTTGCAAAATTAAATTAGAATCTTTTAGTTCATATTCGTTTTTTTTTTCAAAATATTTGCAAAACTCGAAAATACCCCTGTCTCTATCAGTGGAAGCTTGCACTTTGTTGTAAAAGCTTAAGTATGAAGTTTCATCCCGATCCATCAATCCTCGATGGATCCACCGATCCATCAATCATTTTTCCGGTCGGATTTCATGATTTCACCTCTGAACTGATACTACTGCAAAATTAATTTTGAATCTTTTAATTTGTAATCCTTTTGCTCATAAATGACATACTTTTCAAAGTAATTGCAAAAACGAGAAAGCTTCTATGGAAACTGCCACTTCCGGTTTATTATGTGTACTGCGATTTTGATCACAATATTTGATTGTTTAATTCGTATCAGCATGTTAATGATATGTAATATTAAAATATAATATTGCTTTTTACAATTAGTAATAATTACCTTATGTCCCTATTTAGATTTTCTTGCTGCTCAGCATAAAGAGTCATTCAAAATAATATAACAACTTTTAATCCACCTGCTGCGAAAACACAAAACCATTATATGAAGTACATAACATGTACGTACGTGTACGTAGCATGTATGTACATTATACCAGAAAATTTATACCAAAATGTGTAGTTCTCGGTTACCCACAAAATGAAAATCGATAGAATTTAATTAGAAATTATTTCATTAACATAATTAAAATTAACACATAAAGTGATTCATTTAAATGTGCTGCGTGGTCATGACCATTTTATGGTCTCAGGCAGTCGTCAGATATTTCGTAAGCGAAACGAAATATAGAATCCTGACCTGATAGGACCTAAAATATTTTTTTTTAATTAGGTGCAAAGTGACGGAACAACATTCTAATATGTACATTACGTATATCCCGATTCATATAAATTTTACGTAAATTTTTAATTAACCCAGAGCACTAATTAACCTGAAATTATTTTCAAAAATATAGCAGAACAAAAAGTTTATTAAAATTTACGAAGTGTAAAAATTGGTTGGTTGATTTTTATATGTGGAAAGTGGAGCTGTGAGATCGATAACGGTATCAAACGATAAAAATTCACCATCCCGCAACCAAATATGAATGTTAAGCAATTTTTTGAATCCCCTAATAATTGTTTCAAATTCAACCATATTTATCTCAATGAGTGTAGGAATTATAAATTTTAATTTCCATTATTTTGTTCCTATATAAAAGGAAAATGGAAAATTATTTTCATACTCGTGCTACGTAAATAATGTATTTGCTTAATTAAATTAAAATTTACTTTGCAATTCACCTTGAACATCTTTTAGTAGCGATATTTCTTCATAGCGAATTTTTAAAATTTTATTGAGTCTTGTTCGAGTATCGCTTGTATAGGTAGGAAAAGGAAAATTGATTGTAATTTTAATGGATATTTAAATCGAATTTTGTTATGAATTTCTGTTAGGAAAGTACATCCCGCAGATTTGAACCAAAATTATTTATGGTGATGCCATACTTGACTTTTAACAATCCATTGTTTTACCACATCTGGCTAAAAATATTTTTTTTTAGTTTTATTTTCTAAAAGCGTGTTTATCAATTAGCCGCCCCGTAGGCAAAGTGGTCAGCATGCTTGCTCCAGTGACCGGAGGTCCCGGGTTCGATTCCCGGTGGTGACAAGGAAAAAAATTTCATGGCTGGTTTAGGATCAATGAATTAATCACTCATTATCCGAAATGAAAATATGATTATGAAACCTCATTTGAGGCGGCCAAATCCCTTGATGGGATATAGTGCCAGAGAGAGAGAGAGGGTTTATCAATTGTTCACTTAAGAATTAAAATCGGTATATTTCCTTAAATCTAAAGTCTTTAGCTCAAAACCTAAAACTACCAACTCATAAATTGTTGCCTCAACTTGATGAATAAAATGGTTCTTGAAGGACAAAATTTAGAATTTATGAAACGAATGATTGTTAAATCAAAAGAAAATAATGTAAACCTTTCTTTATTTTCCATTCCAACGTACCACGGTTCAAAAATAGATGTATTGAAGAGAAATAAAAGATACATCTAACTAAAGATATTTTAGGGTTTAAATCTTACGATGATTTCACCAATAATCCAAAGTGCGAGCTGTCGATATCAGAATTATCTTCAGACGATGAAAGCAATCATGCAAACGCCAATATTGACAAAACAGCAATGGTAATCAAAAATGTTTTAAGCGCCACATTTCCTCTTTTGATGTTAAATCAAAACAGAAACGGAAAAGGCTAAATCGAGACCATGAAAAGTCTTATGAAACGAAGACGAAAAAATTGGTACAGTGAAGAACATGTTTACTGCTCGAAAACTGTCAGAAGAAATGCCAAAGCAAAATTTCATTTGTACAACAGAAGCAGTTATTTAATTAGTTTTGACCTCTTGATTCTTACGAACAGAGAATCTTGTAGATGGCGTCATGCATCAATATTCAAGATAAAATGACTCAACAATTTCAAAATTCTTTTTGAATACAATGTAATATTCGGTAAGCATTAATGATCTTAAAACCATCGTGTATCGTGTACATCATGTACACTCCACAACAAATTTCCAAATTAGACCGTTGAGAAAAAAAAGCATATAATCAGTAGCTTATGGGCGCCAAAATTCGCACAAGGATTCTGATATGAAATACTTACTCATTACTCACCCCGGTCATTCCCCCGATTATTATAATCAGCGTAAATTCCAAGTAATTTACTTACACATGTTATTTAACATAGTCATGCCGTGGTTTTTCCTCTAGCTAGAACAGAAAACCGTTTCATGATATTTTAACAAAGAGCTCCAAATTCGAAAAGTACTTTTAAACAATATACTTTCTCCTACAAATTACCATTTTCTCAAAATACTCCAATCTTCATGGAAATTCACAAGAGTGCATGCAATTACGAAGAACATTATTTTTGCCTAAAGTTACCTACATAAAATTATCCAAATATGGGCCATCATGGGGAAATATATTGTTCTCTCTATATATCCCTTTTGTTGCCCGCGGTAACACAATTGTGCGGGTAGGGCAAAAGAACCATGTCAAAAATTTATTTTTGTATGTTTTTTGAACCAACTTACACATTTGTGCATTCCTTTCAAACTTATTTTCGTCCGAAAAAAAAACACTATAACTATACACAAAATTGTGTTGGTTGTACTTCAAATCAAGCGAAATTTTTTATCAAAAACGCCATTACATACTATGGTTCGTTACTAACACATTTGTGTGGTTTGGACTTAAATTAATCCAATTTTTTTGTTTTATTTTTTGACGACTGTATTCAATTGCGGTTATGTTTTGATTCCCTTCGACTGAGCCGAACGGTTAATAACTAGGTTTGCTAATAAAATTCTAGCATATAGTGGTTACTAGCCCATATTGACAATCTTTTTGTACTATACAAATCAGAGCAAGTCAAATTTTGTACCTATTGTCTGTATAAACATATTATAAGGTAGCCCAATGTCAAAGCAACGACAATAGAATGTAAACGACAATAAGGTTTCCCTCGCTGAAATTAGTAATGGTTTATCTATCCTTACGGAAGGGAATATTTGACTCCGGGGTCAACGCTATAAAATTGGCTACATAACACATCAAAGTGCATTAAATATAAAAAAAGAGTGAGTCCATTAGTACTCTCAAGGAGATGTGTAAAATGGCGTGTGTATAGTGCGTGTGTACAGTTTTTGAAGGAAGAAGGAATGCATTTTTACTAACCAGAGTTTTTCATTTGTTTATTATCGTTAAATTGGTCTACTACTTTTTCGATATAATCGACGCAATTGGATTGTGGGGAATAGGTACAAAGGGCCGAATGTCGAACGGCCGAAAGTCGAAGGGCCGAATGTGTCGAAGGGCCGAATGTGTCAAAGGGCCGAATGGGTCGAAGGGCCGAATTTTTTTTTGTTTTTAGAAATGTTATTTTTTAAATTTGTTGCTTTATGGAATATTTTGTAAATTTTTTTGTTAAAACTAAAATGAATTTCTTATGAATTTATGTGTTTTACTATTTTTCATCTTTGGATATTTATGAAATTTCGCGTATCCAGTCAGCGATACATTTTGGTTATCATGCGCCACCAGAGACATTCGGCCCTATGTGTCAGCTTTATGATAATAGGTATATGGTACAAAAAATAAAAAAAATATTTAAATAAAATAATTATATTAACCTTTGAGTCAACACGAGTATTGGACTACTTTTCATCAACGCGAACATACCTGGGTATGTATTTAATTTTATGATGTGATTTATATGAAAAGTTGTAAATAAGGATGTTAAATCGACGCAATTTTATGAAAAACAAGTAGGGATAGGGCCTTTATTTTTTATTTTAATAAAATATCAAATAGTTAGCGTTTAATTATTCTATATTATGCAAAAAAAAATTATTTAAATTCAGTAGAAATAATATCACGACGGGCATTTAAAAAACAAATAAAAATTATAACATTTCTGGTAACACTATAAAAATTATTGACAAGTCTGACAAATTGTAAGGTCCCGGCTATGTACCGCACACACTGGCCGAGAACAAACAACACACGATTTCCGAGAGGGTCGCCGCTATGATTTCTCATAGCAAATATGACAATTCCCTTTCTGTTTTAGGCGGCCCGTTTTGTCTCTTTCGTCCACATACTGCTCCTTCTTTGCGTTGCAGTATTGCTTCCAAGCCATTTCTGGTGTTAAAATTTCTATATACCGTTGGTGTTAATGCACGCTGTTCTATGGATGGTATAATAAGTAATTTGCCTAATTCTTGAAGATTTTTTCTTCTTTTGCAGGTGTTTTTGGATGACTCCGGATTATTGATGGTATATATAATATGAGTAGCCAATGCAGAGACATCCAAAATATTAAAAAAAAAAAGGCTAAGGGCCACCGTTTGGTTTGACGTATAGTGGGTGTTACTGTGGTTTTTATTGTTTAAATTAATTAATAACACTCACTATTTGTTTTGTCTATAATAACTATTTATTTATTATTTAATAAAATATATTATCACTATAATATTATTTATAACTAGTTGACAACGTTTAATGGTGGACGACTGTTCGCGGCACTTTCACTTTATATTTTTGTATGAGACTGTGTCTCTTAACTCTAAAACGCGACTCATCCTTTTTCGTTTCTTATTTCTATTTTGCTTCGTGTAATTATTTGAAATCTCGATATTAATTCTCGATATTAATCGATAATCGATTACTATCGAGGTTCGCGAATGTAGATGGCGAAATAGCTATATTCAGCAAAACGAGCAATGCCTCGTAATTAAGCGGCGCGGTGTATAAATAGTTTTGCTACGAGGAGTGCCACGAAGTGAAAAGGGTTTTAATGAATTTGAGCCGCTGCAGACGTTTAGTGGTATACTCGCCTAGCATTTTGTCCATGGTGTCAACTGCCCCTTTTGCAGAATTGTAGTAGTTGATGATATCCGGTTTATTTTTAGCACCACTAACAGCCTTATTCTTGTGGTGGGTTGATAATAATATCACAGCTTTTCTTTTTTTTGGAACATACGAGCATAACGTACAGCTGTCATAAAACCCAAATTCGGTAAAGTAAATTTAGTTCTTCCTCGATAAGGGAAAAGTTGTTCATCGACCGTGACCCCATCGTATGGTGTAAAATTTTTTCGCAAATTGGCATTTAGCATTTGCAGTAAATCCCTTATTTGGCGCAGCTTTATCATGTTTTATACGCTCTGCTCGTGTATTTTCATCGTCAAATCTGATAAATTGGGTGATACTCCAAAAACGTCGAATACCCATACTTGCTCGATACAATGGGTTCGAAAAGGTTTTCCACATATCAGTGGTGTGCTCATAATTCGACCTTGATACACCCGCAGTTAACAAAATGTATAGATAAGTGTCGAACTCTTGTGGAGTTACCGAATTCCATATTTTAAGCGTATCTCGGTGCTGATTGTTCCATTGCTGATATGCACGTTGTGCTTTACGATTTGTTTGTCTTACGATAATGTCGCACATTTCTGATGTAAAAATTAATTTAAATGTCTGCAGCAATGTGAGGTTCCTGGTGGACTTATGAGGGCCACCGCGCTGCTTCATTATATTGTGCGAAAGAACGCGACTGGTATTAGGTGGTTCTCTTTCCCATTTCGTCCCATCACCTGCAATAAACGGTTGATTTAGTGAAGCCAAATCAGTTGATAGGTTTTCATCAATATTTTCGCCTGTACATTCATCATCATCATCATCATCATCATCCTCTTCTAAATCATCATCCTCTTCTAAATCTGGTCCCGGTTGGGTTGCTTCTTGCTCTGCATCAGCAGCATCTTCGTCATTAGGAGCAAAATAGTTGTCTTCTGTATCAGAACCGGCACAATCGTGGTCAGATTCAATATCATCACATGGCGTCTCATCAATCAGTTGTCTAAGGTATTCCTCTCTTTCATCATGGGTCATATATCGGGTGTTAAAAACTTGATCGCTTCTATTTGCCATGTTTATTGCACAAATTTTAACCACTTCATGAATATAATACAAATCACATATAACTTGCCCCATATAATGTCCACAACTAACTGTTTTATTTTACAGAAAATGAATTAGTAAATTATTAAAAATCCCGTTATTTTCCTTTACCGACATACAGTACAACACAAGTAATTAAAACCTTATTATTATAAAGTGTAACGCTGGTAATACATATTATTTTAATATTTTATAACACTACACACCTGGGTGTGTTCGTGTTGCGTGTAGGATATCACAAGAAAAACTAAGCCTAAAAAGTACTAGGACCCCGCTTTTAATCTTGTTTTTTTTTGTAAATTGTTTATTTTCCTTATTTAGGCGACTATACTGAAAAACTCAATTTGACAGGAATTTTCCATTATGCTGATTTTTAGATTGAAAAACTCAAATACACACCCAGGTGTGTCATGTTGACACAAAGGTTAAATAAAAAATAAAACAATATATTTCTAAAAACAAAAAAAATTCGGCCCTTCGACCCATTCGGCCATTCGACACATTCGACCCTTCGACACATTCGGCCCTTCGACATTCGGCCCTTCGACATTCGGCCCTTCGACGCATTCGGCCCTTTGACACATTCGGCCCTTCGACATTCGGTCCTTCGACACATTCGGCCCTTTGAAATTCGGCTCTTTGACATTCGGCCCTTCGACATTCGGCCCTTTGATATCATACCGATTATGGGAGTTCAAATAAGATACTTATATACTGTCGACTCTAACTTTTCTAATTTTAATTGAAAAACTGCACAATGGTCGTCCCATATCTCGTAGTAGATATATTTCGATCCGAGTTTATGTGCAAATCGAATTCGTCTGTGGTTCAGCTAGAGAAACAGCAAAATTAGTATTGAAATCACCGCTCATAATCATCGGCAAAAGAAAATAGTCTCCTTGGAGAATATTTGAAATACTAATAGAATATGGAGCAAGGACGAAATGTATGAACTTCATTAAGTCTTCGACAGATTTATTCGGCGCGGTGAATACAACTACAGAAAGCATCTTATTTCCATTGATAAGCTGAAGTTCAGCCGTACATATATCATCAATAGGTTGTGCTGTTACGCTCATACCAGTTGTTTGTCCAACGATGATTTCCTTATTCGAGGCGACTGTCAAAGTTCTACTTGTATTTTTATATATTGCTACTCCGGCAGCCCACTGACCATCTCTCTTGAACTGAAAGCAGCATTTAAAATTAGTAATATTAAAATGCTCGTCCTCTGTGAGCATCCTCTCGTAACTGTATCAGTTAGGTCGAGGTGATATGACCTGAGACTCTTTTTGTATTATCTAGTACAAAATTCGCCATTACAACCTCAGCTATACTTAGCAGATTTGTAGTAAGGCGCGATAGCTCATTTTGAAGAAGACCCATTGAGGTCCCATTTTTGCATCCATGGTTCGTTACTCGTGATAAAGCGATATATACAAAAGTTTTTGAGTGAGTCTTTTATCGTAAGGTATATACTGACTATCTCGTTATAGGTACCACATTGTGATGCATGAATTGTGGTGGGACATGCAGGTATGACTGGAAAATGATTACGCTTAGCATCAATTGTCTGATTGTTGTTTCGATTGTCAGTTGAGATTTTTCTAGAAATGGGCACCAAACATCGGTCGATATTCGTTTTCTGCGCCCATCCAGCTTTAAGCCGCCTGACCTTCTTGCCAACTTGCAAATTTGTACCGAAATCCATCCAGAGTCCTTTAACATTTTTTTTACTGTTGACGTTTTCATTGTTCTCGTTGTCCCGGTCAGGATGGCTGCATTCGACATACCTCATACAGCTCATAGTTCCATTCGTCAGTCCATCTGTTACGTCAATATTTGTTTTGAGAAAGTAAGGCCGACCTATGACCATTGGAAATTCGTACGGCAAATTAATTGTGTCCTCTATTCTCATTTTACGGATCTTTTGACGGAATTGATACTCCAGCAACCCGCTGACCATCTCTCTTGAACTTAACGCAGCATTCAAACGTATAGAAATATTAACATGCTCGTCATTGCGCAGTCAGGTCTCAGAAAGCAAATGAATTGAGCATCCCTGCGTGTCTGTGATATGAAACTCTGGCAGTTCATTGTTAAAAACGAGACGTCTATATAACCCCATTTAATAGAAGACATGATCATTCGTTATGATCTCAGACTCGTTACTCGTGATAAAGCAACATACACAAGTTGTTGACTGTGTTTTTAATCGTAAGAGTATGTAATTTCGTGATCGTAATTCGTGTTACGTATCGTAATGTTTTTTGATTTTACTGATCAATGGAAATGTCGATGGTTTCTATTTCATTTCTTAAATTTTTTGTTTTCCCTACTATTATACATATACATACAAGCATGCCATGTATAGTATAAAATTTTTTTTATTGAGTTTGTTGCTTTTTTCAATCGAAGTAGGTACGTCATTTCCATTCGTTTCATTTACAAGTTTACTCCAATACAAAAATTTTGGGTAGGCGCGAGTAAAAATGTTTACACATCAAAAGTAAGTTAGCTGGCAGCTTAAGGGTTTCCACACCAAAAGTTTAATACTCAAAATGCGGTTAAGGATATTTTATATGTCACACTATGTAAAAATCCCTTTAAAAATAATATTCCGAATAATAAGTGGTATGGGTGTTTTCTCAAACGACATACACACCTAATGGTCCTACAGCAATTACCGATGTCACAGTTCTAAAGGAGCAGAAACAAATATCTAGGGGTGGTTCATACAAATACAAAATTCGTGGAAGAAACGAACGTTTTACGAAATGTTGTAAAGTTGTTGTTCCTAAAGGTAAAATTAATTTAATTTAAAGCAAGTAATTTTGAATTTATTATTAAATATTTTTAAATTAGGCTCCAACAATGTCTGTGAAACCGACGGAGGACGTCTTAAGAAAACTTAGTAAAGTTTCATAGTAATAGTAAAGTTTCATCAAATTAGTAATATTTTCCAGCCGACTGCAACAATACAAAACATCGAGCTCCCCGTGATGTATGTGAAGTTATCCCAGTACATCGTCCCAGTAAAATTAAAAACAAATCATCGGGCAATAATCAAATGTCAAAGACATTACAAAAAATATTCTAGTCCGAAAATTTTCAAAAATTTGATAAAATCACAACAAAATTATATTTTAAGATTATTTCAAAAAGAGAAATTCATTTCCTACTTTATATATAAAAATTTAGTGAAAATTGAGAGAGAGAGAGAGAAGGAGAAAGATTTCCTATGAGACTAAGGTTTTCGAGTAGTTCTTTTCCAGTGCAAAGTTTTTGGACGATGTAAATGGTACCTCGTGGCGAGAATGGCCTATATATAGCCACTTTGAAGACACACTGTAAATCTCAATGGAAATTCAGATTTTAGCTATTGGTCATCGGTCTTATAATGGTTTTCGAGTAGTTCTGTTGTTAATTTTTGACAGCGCAAGGTTGTTACATGATGCAACTAGTTTACCACTCCGGTAGCTCAGGGATCAGGGTGTCGAGTTGTTTTGCATTTAACAATAAAATTTAGAAAATTTTGATCCTGTGAAACTAACACAATAACTCAGCAACAACCACACAAATGATTTTAAAGATTTATTTGAACATGTATATCAGACAACAAAAAAAAAACTTATATATTAATTATATGCATACGTAAATCCAAATAAAACAAAAATATACACTATATATTATATTTTAATACAGAAAAAAAAATTGTCTTACAAATTCCCTTTTTAAATTTAAATAAATATTATTAAAATTAAGTATAATTAAACAAAAAAATTATTTTTAAGACAAAAAAAAAAATTGACAATAAAAAAAATATTACTTGTAATTATTGTACGGTCCTCCTCCTGTTCAGCCAAAACCGTAACATCAGGTGCACGCAAATCAAAATTTAGCTGGTACACGATTCGTTTACCAACCATATACTGCCACATAAAACCACTCTACGTTGAAAAATAGTTTTTTTTTGTACATCCCTACTCTTGCTCAGCAAAACATCATTGTAGTTAAATATAACCACACTGCCACCAAAATTAAATGATTGAACACGCAATTTTCGCAAATTGTTTTTTTTTTTTAATAATTTTATATTTATGCAATTATTTTTTATAAATTAAATATGTTTTTTTTTAATATATACAATCTTTACATATTTATATTTTAAACATTTTTATTTCAGCAATCAGAAATGTAAAAAAAAATCACAATTTATTTTTTTTTTTTTTATAAATATTTATATAAATGTATATTATGTATTGTTCTTTTATATGCTCCTTTATAAGATATATGCATATATGTACGTATATATACGTATAACTGATAAAAAAATTCACGATATTTATAATATAACACTATTCAGTCACTTATAGTTATTTTTATTATTATTTCTATAATTGTTTGGAAATCCAAAACAATACTGGCACATTTATCACAATTATTCAACAAAAAAAATTATTTTCTTTAAAACACTATTCTTCAGAATAGGTATCGTTCGTTTCATTTTAATTTTCAAACTCCCATTTTTTTCCGACAAACAAATTTTTAGAATTTCGCAGGCTAAGAGATTCCAAAAATATTAAACCGAAAATTTTGTTAACTACGTTTTGTTAAAAGAAAACTAAAGTAGAATTTTGCACAGTATTAGTTTTAGACTCCAAACAAACACCAAAATTTGGAACAATATTCATATTGTAATAAGGTTTTAGGACGATGCAATTGGTAGCTCATGGCGAGAATGGCCCATATATAGCCACTTTTAGAACACACAGTAAATCTTAATGGATGTTGAGATTTTGGATATTGTTAACTTTATACATCGTTCTAAAACTTTGCATTCGCAAAGGTTAAGACCAGAACTACTCGAAAACCATTAACCATTCCATTAAGATGGGCTTATTAGTTTGGGCTTACTTCAAAAATCCATAACGAAAAATATTTTTGTATTTTGGCCTGACATTATTAAAATATCGTGACTTACGATTTTTTTTTGGGCTGACAGTTCATACGTGACAGGAGTTATGGTTTTCGTGTTGCCGCTGCGTTTTTTTGGGTTGTCATTTGGCCCAACTTCACATACATAAATCTGTGTCTCACTTGTCTGGTTTAATTGAGCCGACTCCAATTTGTTTCTGCCTGGTTTGGCTTGATTCCTGCTGAAAAGTTATATATTGTACAAAAATGCGCAATGGTGCAACTGAGTTTCAATTGAAGTTCGTTTCCAGCTTAATATGTGTAATGTGGTTATTACGACGTCCCGCTAACAGTCGTTTTTTCTGCTAGTATTCCAGTGATTTAGCAGGATTTGTAATGGCTTCGGAAAAAATTCTATCTGTTCCATTTATTGTGGTATAAATATCTTAATATTGCATAATGATGAACAATTTATTGTAATACTGTTTTGCTAGTTTTTTTAGTTGCAGCTATTCCGATTCCGACTGGTAAATAAAACGGTGAAAACAAAATTGAGAACGGCTTTTGATCATTGGCACTACTTAAAAATGGGTTAACAATAAGTTCTCCTCAATAAATGTTTCTAAGTTATGTACAATTGTTGCGTACATCTAAATTCCAGTGTACCGCAATCAAACATATAAATGTCTAAAATATTAACTCTACCCAATCAACCTGCAAAAAATTATAAAAATATTTGGTGACCTGGGTTACATGTGATACTTTACGTAAAATTTTTTGAAACATAAGACTGTCGAGATAGATATAAACCTCAACTGCCTTCGCGAACATCAACTTTTAAACAACTAAAAAATAAAAATTAAAGTAAATTGTTAAAAAGTAATTGGATTTTACTTTTTCCACTCAAAAGTTTTTAAAAAATATAAAAAAGTTTATATTTCCTTGGAAAAACGATGGATAACCTTAAATGCTATATAGTAAGTAGAGTTACACAGATTTATTTTTCTCCATTTTCACCCCATCTAATTCAACTTGAAATTTATTTCGCAAAAATACAATTTTTCTTTTTACGATTTTTAAACCAGATGTTACTTATATCCATCGCAGATTTTTTGGTTCAGTTTAAAGAAAAATTCATTTTCATTTTTGATTTAATTTTCATCCACTTTTGAAGAAAAGTTTTGTTTAAACGGAAAATTTGGTTTTATGAAAAACTTTTGAAAATGCTTATGTAGCAGGAAATAATTTGTTTGCGGTGGTGGCTTTTGGGTTTAATTAGTCGAAATAATTATATAAATGATAATTTATATTTGTGTGCTGTTTGCGTATGAATTGGTCCCCAAATCATTGAAGGTTTCTACTGCACTTCGCCATTCACACGATGAAGTGATCGTTATTCTCGACTTAAAGAGACCAGCTTCGCATAAAACTTCACAATTTTCGAATGGTTTGGGGAAAGCCAACGTGTCACCAAATAGAAATTCTCTCTTCGCTGGCTTGATGGTAATTACTCGAGCGCGACCACCATTTAAACACCATAAACTAGCCTTCTTTATCACAACGAGTTGTCTATCTTGCCATTTCGCGAGCTTCTAGATTATACGTTATTTTCACTTAACTGGAAGTCGCTAGTACTCGTACATGCTAAAAGCTAGCAATTTTGCAGAAGTTTTAGGCAGTGAGGTCTATATCATCGCAATTTATGGATTAAGAGTTTGGAAGACAAAATTATTTTAGATGCAGTGCTCGCTGGGTTGTCCACCGATGGAATATGGTTGAAACAATCTCGTCTAGTATCTCTTCCAATATCTGGAACGAATTAAGAATCCATCCAGGCAAATGTTTTATCGAAGATAATGCCGATTGATTCCTTCACTAATGTCATAAATTATAGAGAAGCTGGTTCAAATCCCTATGTGCTTTCGTCACTGTTAATTCGGAAGCTTCACAAAATACTTGAAATATTTAAATATAAAATACCGTGTGTATGATTTTATTTGTTTGTTTATTTGTGCTCATCGTTGGATATAAACAATATTAGTTGATGTACTTACGGTGATGGAAGTAGAACACGCGCTCCATCACACATGTAAGACACAACAAGTGGTAACCTTCCGACGTTTCCAAAATAACAAAAATTGTAATTTTGGGTAGTGTTAAGATAACGCAGAAGTGAAAAAAAAACTACGAAAA
Organism: Nephrotoma appendiculata; assembly: GCA_947310385.1. Lineage (NCBI taxonomy): Eukaryota > Metazoa > Arthropoda > Insecta > Diptera > Tipulidae > Nephrotoma > Nephrotoma appendiculata. Next base: position 297,837,093 of record OX371225.1, read on the forward strand.
AAGCACATTTTAAATTGATGCAACGTCATTCAAGATTCGATAACAGTTTTTAGCCACACCTAAAGAAAACTAGTTACGACTTTGTTACTGTAAAGTATCGCAGCAATCATTTTGCGTATACCAATACAATTGCAAACAAATGTATACATTTGTAATTATAATTTTATAAGGCTATACCAATTACGCCCAACAAAGCCGATCGCGGCCTACGGTGGAACCATAAAATGGTACATCATATTGCCAAGCTGATAGAATTGTGATGAGAGTTGTTCCAATGGAATCCTTAAACTTCAGATCGAGTATTACTACAACGAAGGGATATTTACAGTTTAAAAAAAAACCGAACAACTAATTTTGGACCAACATCACCAGATCACATGTGTTTTCAACTCGACCACGTTGCAGTACAAATTTATCGGTAACCTCGTCCGATGAACACCGTTAGTTAAGTACAACAAAAATCACAATTTAATAAAAAAAAAAAAATTAAAATTAAACAAATCAGTTAAAAGATTTTTTCCTTAAGTCATTCAAATTAAAATATTTGGTCGGCGATTGAACGTCGTAGAGGAAAGACGTGTTTTTTGTCTCTCCTCTAAATAATTAAAAATAAATAAATAGTTTAAATGTGTTTTAATTAACTAATTAATTAAATAATATATATCTAAGTATTCATAGACATAAATAATATATTGTGTGATTTAAAGAAGTTTGAAGCCGTAATAAGATACATATTGAATAGTTATATTATATTAATTTGTGTGTGATGCGCTTGCAATGGCGTAGAATATGTATATTACAATTTCGTTTATATGTATTTTGATACCGTTGTTGAATGCATCATACGCATTGTATGTATGTAATTTTTCAATATGTATAGGACTTTTATGATTCCAGAGGAGGAATAAGATAAGTGTTTTCTCATATTTTCCATTGTTTTAACACGCTTTAATACATATTAATTATTAACATATATTTTTCCAAATAAATTTTAAGTATATAATAAAATGATTACTGTACTCTATAACTCATAAAGGTGTAGAGTACTAGTATTCTCATGGTGGTAGTATTGTTTGAGTATTGTTTGTGCCAGAAAGTGTTTTTCAATTCTGTTATTTTGTTTTGTTACACTCGATAACAATTTTTGTTGTTCTTTTTGCGACGATTGTTTTTCGTTGGTACTTTTGAATTCTAACTTTTGTTTTTTATATTTATTTACTCGTACGACGTACATTATATTTTGTATGGAAATTAGTATTGGAGGTGTATAGCGGGATATAATATACATTTCAATACCACCGAAAATGTGGTTTTGCAATGTATGTATATACAAAGCTTGTTATATGCTTTCCCTGTGCTTTATATGGATGTGTATGTATTGATTACGAACGATAAATATACAAGATCAGAGGACTTTTGTTTTCATTTTGTTTTATTTATGTCATTACATAATTATTATATTTTTTCTTTTTGTGCTTGGTAGTGTAAATGTTTTTCTATATGAAAAAAAAACGATTCAATCATTGATTTTTTTGCTTTTTCATTTCATTTTGTGTGATCAATTTACACAGGGCGGTGGATGTATATTGCGATAAATTTTCTTTTATATTGATGTTAACGGGCGATCGCTGAGTTTCCATCTATTGGGATTGGGAAATAACTTTATGGGTTGCAGTGTGTTGGTTTTTTTATTCTAGAGAAGCGGGTAGCGAGCACTCCTGGATCTACATTACATACTTTTCTTGGTACATTTTACTAAGATTATTTATGAAAATGATTCTTTCCACATTTTGATTTCAGAAATTAACTAATTTTACTAATTCCTACCTCCAATTATTCGTTTGAGTATTAAATTGTTATATTTATTATGTTTTATATGATGAGCAATTTAGAGTTATCAAGGTTTATCAGGGGCTGCATGAATTAAAGGGGTCTGAATTGAAGGGTTTTTTTCTGAATTAAAACAAGTGTTTTTGATTCGCTTTGGGGAGAAATTAAAATCGGAGTTGAAGAAGAAATGAAAGAGTTCGATAAGGTGAATTTGGGCGGGGCATTTCTTGATTCATTTTTAAAATGAATTAATATAACTGTTTATAGAATGAAATAATATAAGCCTTTTTTATTTATATTTATATTTTATAACTAATCAATGTAAATCCATGCAACTATTATTTTCATTAATGAAAACATTTTGGAATTTAAATTTAAATTTTAAATAGAATGTGCCTTTTTTAATTCATTTTGAAGGTGAGTTAGGGTACGTGTTTTAAAAATGAAATAGTATAAGCCTTTGTTAATTCATTTCTGAGTTTTCTCCTTTTTCTAAATCGCTTTTTTAATTCATAATTTTAAGTTAAAAATATGAATTAAAATAAGTCGCTGGTGTTCATACAAAAATCAACTTTTTTGCTTCATTTTTGGAGAACTTTCTTGATTCGGACTTTTTTAGTTCGGTACCCCTTTATCAGGTGTTTATTATTAATACTATATTATTCATTGCAGTTCCTGATTAAGCTAATTTATTTAGTTCTAATGAATATTTTTGATTACAGAAGAATTTTGAAGCCGTAATGACTACATTTTTATTATTTGCAGCTTTATTATTTTGTAAGCGTCGAGGAATAAATACTCCTTATAGATTCCAGATTTATTATTTTTGAAACCAGATGTCTTTGTTTCATTTTTATTTTTATTAATAAACATATTGGTTTGTTAGGAATTGTAGGGTTATCCGTTGAAGAGGGGATTCATCCGTTTGATACTACAAAATTTGGATTTGATTTATTTTATTTTATTTGTTTTACGACAATCGAGCTATAATTAATTTAGTTATAATAATCATTACATTGCATTACATTTATTCTATTCAAGAATAATTTAGGTGTATCGTACAAAATAATGATTCCCTAACGCGTAATAATGATATTTTATTTCAGGAAACTTACTCGTACCATTAAGATGCCAACATTATTGATTATCAATTTTTTTTAAATGCTATAGTAAAGGTGTGTGGAAGGCCTGGCGTCGCGTTGTTGTGGGTTGATGTGGGGAAGTGGTATTAAATAAAATTTCATCACTCATAGTAATGAAATTTTGTTTCAGGACATTTACTAATTGACCAATTACTTTTTAGGATGTTGCTTGCTGATTGTTTGTATCCCGAAGAACAAAAATAATTGTGCCGTCTTGTGCTTGACTAACTATTGACTACTTAGGTGTCTGTAACCGGGTCAAGTCTATCATACCTAACAACCTTTCCTATCCCTCCATCTTGTTGTATGTAGGAGGGGTGTACGGTTGCCCCGGCGTGTCCGGGATCCTTGCTTGGTCTTGGCCGTACATTCTAATCAATATAATTTAACTCATAATAATGACATTTTATTTCAGGAAATTTACTGCAACTTAATTAATTATAAATTTTAATTATAATAATCAATTTTTTTTAGGATGCTGATTGCTGAATATATCCAAAATAATCAAAAATAATTGTGTTGTCTCGTGCTAACCGTCTTATATTACATTTCAACTAACAATTTACTAACTATTGACTACTTAGGTGTCTGAAACCGGGTCAATTTCCATAATAATTAACTAACCTTTCCTATCCTTCCATCTTGTTATATGTAAAAGAGTGTGCGGATGGGCCCAGCGTCAACCGGGAATCTTACTTAGGTTTGGTCGCACATTCCAATCAATCAATCAATCAAAAAAGTCATTCAAATTAAAATATTTGTTTATACATTACACTATTATAGTGGATAATGCATGCAATTTATTAGATTTATAGTAATTTTTTTGGGAATATTATTTATTTTAACTTATTCTATATACGTATGTGAAATTTTATTTTATCCGTTATATGAATATTACTTCGTTACTCGATTTTCAGAATATTTATTTACCAATTTATTTATTATATCTATTTATTTATTCTTACAATGTCACCATAATTTACTTAAGTTTATAGATCGTTTTACGATACATAATTATAAAAAAATTTCAAACAATTATCGTGTAATACGAAATTTACCAAAACTGCATATTATAAACCAAATTTACATATTATAAAACGATGAGTTCTCCAAATAAAAATGATAATCATTCAGAAGACGATGATAACTCCCAAATTGACTCTGTTAATTCTTTCCGATTGAAATTACCTTCTTATTGGCCTCGAAATCCTAACGTATGGTTTGCTCAAGTTGAATCGCAATTTGAAACCTATTCTGTAAAATCCGATGCAATAAAATATAACCACGTAGTCTCAGCAATACCCGAGGATATTTGCGAAACTATTCCGAAATTTCTCACAAATCCACCAGAAAAAGGAAAATATGATAAATTGAAGTCGGAATTGACAAAACGACATGCACAATCGGAACAAACCCGCCTTAAAAAATTGTTGGCCGGGCACGATTTTAGTGATCGAAAGCCAAGCGAGGTATATTGATCAATGATCAACCTAGGGGGTTCATCTATTGATAAAAACATTATTGGCATTCTTTGGTTTCACAAGTTACCCGAACCAGTTTATGTCGCCATTCAAGCCATTGGTGAAAAACCAATCGATGATCTTTTACCCATAGCAGATAGAATTTATGAAGCTACAACATCATCTCGCGTATCAAGTGTAAATCAACCATCAACCAGTCGTGCAGAACAGCAATTTCAACAAGCACAACAAAATGGATCTTGAACGAGTTTGGAAGAAAGAATGGCACGTATTGAAAGCATGATGTCTAACTTAGCCCGAGGACGAAGTTTTTCAAAATCAAGATTCAGAAATAAATCGAATTCATCTTCGCGAAAATATCGAAGCTCAAGTAGACGACGGTCATTGATGATAAAGGGAATTCCTATTATCACCATAAGTTTGGAAAGGAAGCGAGGAAATGTTACCTTCCTTGTGTTAAACACCGTAGGAATACCACTTCTTCCACTTTGAATGATTCGCATACAAAAAACTAAATTATCCGATCGAAAATGCAGCGAACGATCGACAATTTTTAAACCGCCGCCTTTTTATTAGAGATAATACAATTAAACTTACATTTCTAGTAGATACTGGAGCGGACGTTTCAGTTTTACCATTTCGGAATGTAAAGGGAAGTTCATCTCGTCCTGATCCTGAACTGGTGTTGACAGTTGCTAATGGTTCAACAATCCAAACAATGTTAATATAGGCATCAAGCGAGATTTTCCACACGTTTTCATTATAGCATTCGTTGATGCACCGTGTTTTCGAAAATAGACCTAGTAAGAGTGTATCATCTAATCCCTGTTGCTCCCGAAGACATACCAAAAACGGCTATTACTACTCCTTTTGGGTTATTCGAGTTTACTCGGATGCCTTTCGGTGTTCGGAATGCGGCACAGACCTTCCAACGATTTATAAATGAAGTGGTCACATGATTCGATTTTGTATTTACGTACATTGATGATATACTTGTCGCCAGTAAGAGCGAGGAAGAGCATAAAATTCATCTCAGGAAAGTATTCGAAAGACTAGTTGAGTTCAGTATAAACATTCAATCTTCTAAATGCAAATTAGGTGTTCAAACTTTAGAGTTCCTCAGTCATCAAATAAATTCACAAGGCATACAACCATCGCAACAGCGAGTAGATGCTATCAAACAATTACCATCCCCAACATCCATTAAAAAATTTCAACAATTTGTAGGAATGGTCAATTATTACCACCGGTTTGTACCAAAATTAGCAGAATTGTTGTCTAAAAATTAGTGGCAAAATTAAACAAAATGCCAAAATTACAAAAGAATTTCTCATGGACAGAAGAGTGTGAAATAGCTTTTGGGAAAATAAAACGTGCGCTTGCTGACGCAACAATGTTAGCACATCCCATTAGCAACACAAGCTACAGTATAGCATCTAACGCATCAAACGAAGCTAACGGAGCTGTACTACAACAATGGTATGAGGGATGTTGGCAACCTTTGGGGTTCTTTTCTCGCAAGCTTACTGACAGAGAAAAGAAATATTCCACCTTTGATAGGGAACTTTTGGGAATTTATCTCGTCGTTAAGCATTTCAGATATTTTGTAGAAGGACGGCAATTTACTGTTTTTACAGATCACAAAGTCCTTACAAAAGCTATAGTCTCGCCAAGTGATAAAAATCCACGGCAATTAAGGCAACTTGACTATATTTCCCAGTTTACGACTGATATTAGACACATTTCTGGTAAAGACAATGTAGTTGCAGACAATTTGTCGCAATCATGTAACTATATTGAAAATGTGCAAACTGTTACACTAAATCTAAAGGATAAAGATCAAGCTCAAAAATTCGATGAAGAACTTCAAAAGTTGTTAAGTTCATCACGCCATCCAAATTCAAAATATAAATTGGAACTCATAATCCTTCCAGATATAGAAATTTATTGTGAAACATCGACCGGCAAGAACCGGCCATTTGTTTCTGCCACCCAAAGATGTAAAATGTTTGATATATTACACGGTATTTCACACCCGAGTACAAGAGCCACCAGGAAGTTAATCGCTGCAAGATATTTTTGGCCGAACATGAATTCAGACATCACGGATTGGACAAAACGATGTATAGGATGTCAAAAAAATAAGATTCAGCGACACACAAAATCAGAACCTGGTAGATTTGAAATACCAAGGAGTATATTCGAACATACACATATGGACATTGTAGGACCTCTACCACCATCCGAAAATTTCAGGTATATACTTACTATTGTAGATAGATTTACCAGATGGCCGGAAGCATATCCTCTTTATGAAAGTTCTACTATTACTATCGCTAAAACGTTTGTAGAACAATATATTTCCAGATTCGGGATACCTCTTGAAATCACGACGGACCAAGGTAGTCCCTTTGAAAGTAAACTTTTTTCCGAATTAACACGAATTTTAGGCGCACATAGAATTCGTACCACGGCTTATCACCCTCAGGCAAATGGAATGGTAGAAAGATTCCGCAGACAGCTAAAATCTTCACTCAGTGTTTACACCACTGAATACTCACCTGTATCCTGATGTTTCTCATCCTATATCATTTCGTAAAACACCTAAAAAGGAGAAAGCATCCTAAAAGGGGAGAAGCATCCGATGGAGCATAAATTTGGCATCATCAACATCATCGTCAACGTCAACACCTACAAAAATAATTGCATTATATAAAATTAGCATTAATACTTACCTATGTTGCGTAGGTATCCAAATACGTTCCACACCAAATTATCTAAAATACGTAGAGTAATAATCAGTTGATAATATTAATTAAAATACTTTGATTAACTAACTTACCGTAAACTATTTAAATTTTATATAATTTGGTAATATTTTGACACTTGCAAACGTCAAAATAACTTGTTGCACTGTAAAACCAGCTCAACATCAACTCATGATCGATATCGCAGATATCTACCATATCAACTTGCGGCTAATTCAACTGCATCGAACATCAGTTTGTGTTGAGGAGCATTAAACAATCAATATTTATAGCTTTACTCCACTTATCATTGTAAACTCCACATAAATTCATCCAATGGAAATAGAAATTAATGTAAATTGGATAAATTTGTGAACATCAATGTTGTCACTATTAATCGGTAGATAACACTATTAATCGGTAAATTTTAGTTATTTTCATTATTATTCGATAGATGGCATACTAACGTTATCGGTACATTTATTTTTATTGTTGGCAACATTGAGTATTTTAGTTTTTAATGACACGACGATTTTTTTCTACACATTACTTCTTACAACCACAGTGTCAACAAGTGAAGTAGAACAAAAAATTTGTACAAATTAAATTAAAAATAAATTATTAAAATTAAAAATCAACACTCGGCATCCGTGTGTTTCCACTCAGAGCCCGCGGTAAAACTGCACATTGGAGCATCGAGTTACCTCTCGTCATGCTGGGAATACGAGCATCTGTTAAAGAGGACTTACAGTGTTCTCCGGTAGAATTAGTATATGGACAAACTTTACGACTTTACGACTACCAGGAGAATTTTTTGCACCAAGTACAAATATGGAACTCAACCCATCAAATTTCGCAGAGGCTTTGTGAGAATATGCTCAAATTAATACCTGTTGATACTCGAAAGCCGATTAAACCATCTATATTTATACCAAAAGATCTGGATAATTGTGAGCACGTTTTCATCCGTGTCGATAGAGTACGAACGGGCCTAACACCTCCGTACGAAGGACCCTATAAAGAAGTTCGTCGTTTCCGAAAGCATTTTATACTAGATATGAAAGGAAAGAATAACAATGTTTCCATAGACAGATTAAAACCAGCTTACGGTATCCTTGCTACGACGAACGTAAATCGGAAATATATGTACAAGTCAATCTGTTAAATTCCAATAACAAAATGTTTACTCCTAACAATACCCCATCAACTAATTCCCATTTTGAATTACAAAGTTTTTTTGGGAGGTTCTTATTTGAAGGTGAGTGATGTAGTGACTCGTTACGCATTACACCGAAATATAATGACTTCCAGTACTGTAATTTTCAGTTGCAATCGGTTAAGCTGGAATAGATCATAACAACAACAATCAAATAATAACAACAACAAAAATTGTTAATTGGTATTTTTGGATTATTTCGATTTTGCTAAAATCAGAAGTTGAAGAATTTCGTAGTAATCGGTCGCACGGTGATAAATCGAGTGTATATTTATAAATAGAGATAAAATAAAATTAATTATTAATATAATAGTTTATGAATATATAATACATTAAGAACAATTAAGTAATAATATAAACGTTTAAAACAAAATAAAACATAATATATTTAAATATAAAATACCGTGTGTATGATTTTATTTGTTTGTTTATTTGTGCTCATCGTTGGATATAAACAATATTAGTTGATGTACTTACGGTGATGGAAGTAGAACACGCGCTCCATCACACATGTAAGACACAACAAAGACCAGTTAATCCGAAATAGAAAATTATTACTACCAAACAACCCATAGTTAGTCCAATTGAAGGAAGATAAACTCTTGAAACTCTTGTATAAAGCTCACTGCTAAACTATAAATAAAAAATTGAAATCATAAATTCCGATCAATGATAATAAAATTATATCAAGTTTTAATTGGGTTGTTTAAACAGACAAAAGAACAAAACTCGAAAGAACAGGAATCAGGAAAATATATTAATCTTGAGCTATTATTTGTCATAGAAATGAAAACTATTGTGTAACAGGCACGTATTTAAACTTTTCTTCACTTACTGATTACTTAGTTTCCATACATACGCTCACCCTGTTTTGTAGGGCTGTACTATAAAAATAAGAATTATGAACATCATCATCAAAGATTCAATACTATAACGAGTAAAATCTAATAACCTAAAGATTTTACCTGTCAGCTACTGCTGATTAGTTCAATTTAGATTATAAGATGAGCATGATGGGCGATAAAATAAAATTATTTTCAAATACATATATTGATTAAAATATAATATTCTGTAGTAGCAAAGAATAGAACAACAAATACATTACATCTGTCATATTATCCAAATTTTACGAGGAAGACTTTTCGGCGACATCATTTCATAGTCAAACACACAAAGATTGTTATACAAACAAAACAATCAGCTCAAAATATAACAACAAGACAAAATCATGCTTGACAGACAAAAAATTTTCCCGTATCATTCAAATGCTTTGCCTAACTTTCTTGTTGTCTTATAAGTCCATCCATACCATATTTACAAACAGAAGCACGTAACGTAGAAATTGTTAAACGTTTTTTTTTATGAACCCTATATTGTCTTATCGCACAAGCATTGTAACAATAAACGAAACATAAAAGAGGAAAATTAATTTCATTCCCCTCCTTGCTCAGGCTCACCCATTCCGCATCATTTGTCATAAAAAAATAATGTCGACAACGAAAAATTGAAATAAAAGAATTTTCACATGAAAAACTTTTTCATATTTTCTTGATATAAAATAGGTATGGAGTATAATTTTCTAGTTCTTTTTTTGAATCTGAAGGGATTCAATTTGGTTTCCAATTATTTTAATGTTTTGTTCAGTGTATTCTGATTTATGTACTTTGAATTGATGTCGATAAATTATTGATGATTAAAGGAGTGACTGGAATTACAAAAAAAAATATATGAGTTCTTCATGAAACCTAATATCAATTTGACAACCACTTACAACACGAAAATACTTATATTCCACGCAATCATGAAATATCTACTCATCAATCAAAAGGTTTCAGCTATTATGTATTTTCAAAATTATTTATTAACTCATAACTTTCCATTTGCTCCAGGTACTCAATTTCGGTAATCGTTTCTTAATAGGTTAAATCAGAAACAATATATTAAATCAAAAGGTTGTTGAGAGTGCTATAGTCACGGCATTATTTTTGGAAAAATGAACAACTTGTTTGATTCCTTAAATAGCAGATGGCGATTTTCTGCAAATAACGTAAATCCTGGTTTAAGTTTGGACCCAGATAATATTCCGTACAAGATTTTAAAAGACGCTTCAGAATTTCTTAAAAATGTTTAAGTTCAAACCACAAATAGTTTTTTTTTTTTTGTATCGACTTTAAACAATTTTGGGTGTAACAATGACTAAAGAACTACGTAGACCGGAGTGAAGGTATCATTTATTTTGACGTCAAAATTACAAACAGATGCTGTACAGAAAATTTATTTTCGCAAGTAAGATCAAGAAGAGGAGATAATTTCAATCCATCAGTGTATGAGTTGAATTTTTTTATAGCAAAAGTCATGTCAAATCAAATGATTTTTCATATTTCGAATGTGAATTACGATTCAGACAACTGCTCATTCATCTTTCAGGGGGACATGGTTAAAACGATCAATAATACCAGCAGTGCTCGAGTCAATCTTTGGAAATGATAATCAACGTTTAGAAAAACCAACTAATATCAAGGAAGATTTTCAGACTCAGGCCTAAAAGAAATTGCGTTTGTTAACAGCTTTATCAATGAACACCAACAAATTAATTTACCAGCTTACGATATTTTCTTGAGTAAGTATGTCATTTTCAATTAAAAATCAACTTGCGAATCATGTAAAGAGATAATAACAAACCGTAATAACAGTCTATGCCTACCATCAGAATATTTAAGTCAAGCATATTAATCAAGCATTAATCCATGTTGAAAGATTTGATTTGGCACTTTGTTTCGAAATTGCATAAAAATAAAATTTTACAACTAATTTATGAATAAGTATGTTATTGGGGGGAGCTGGAGAGCTGCAAAAACGAACGAGCTTTTATAGGAGACAGCTACCTGACAATTTTTCCCACATTTAAGTTTTTAAATTTCTATTTTCAAATTTACATACGGTCTTCGAATTTATCTCCATAGATATAGTGCAAATGCTCACCATGTCTAATCGATATCAAATGGGATCGTTTACGATACTTTATAGGTTCTGATGAATCATTCATTTAAATTAATTATTCCTACACAAGCTGAATGGCTTATACACATATGAGTAAATTGCATCAATCTCAACATACAGTTGGTCTTAGAATTGTTTTCATAGATAGTGGACATCATGTTCTAATGAAATCAGGAGAGATCGGTGACGACATTTTATGTTTCCAGAGATCATAAATTTAAATACGAATTTAATTCATACAGATTCGTTCATTTACAAATATTGGCCTATAGCACTAATTCTAGGATACGGTTGGCTTTGGGTTTTTTTATGGGTAAAGTAAACATGATTTTTCATCTATACCAAATGATACTATTCACAACACTTAAGGTTCAATAGAACCATTTATTTAAATCTAAACTGAACAGTTTAAATGAAATGGTCATCCTAGGATCCCAGGATTTGGATGGACTATTAAATTATTTTTTGGTATTGGACATCATGTCGTGTAAAAATCAGATAAGATCAGTTGATTCATGTAGGTGTCTAATAATATAAGCTTTCTTACCAGAAGTTAATAAAATTACACCAAACTTTGTTTAACAACGGCATATTTGCGGTACAAACCGACGCGATTAATAAAAATATTCATGTCATCGTAACGCAATCAGCCAACTTTCCACAACATGATGAAACATAACGGCAGACACAATTAATGCTAAATGCACCATAGTGGGACATCACACGAAATTTCTAAACAAGATCCAACTTGTTGAGTGAGATTTTGGGTAATTTAAAAAAAAAATTACAAATATCATATATCAGTTAGCGGACCAGACAATCGAACAAAAAAAATTGTCGGCCCACGCGTCACATATCCTGCATATGTTGTTACCAATAGTTGCAGCTAATGCCAATTTTAGTTTTTGAGCTTTTAGAAAAAAATTATTGTTTAAGATCTCTTACTTTTCTTCTACACGCCTAAAGGTTGATAATGCAATACTTCAACCATAGAAAAATAAGTTTATCATAGATTTCTCATTTGTATAAAACGAGAGATAAAAATGAAATTCCAATGTCATGATTGTTTTGTGATTTTACATTATGCGCAATGTAAAGTCACAAATCAATCAAGACATTGGAATTTAATTAGTTTTATACAAATGAGAAATCTATGTTAAACTTATTTTCTATGATTCAACCATAGAGTAAAGAGTTTTATAAAGAGTACCGAAACAAAAGAAAAAATTTGATCATTCATAGGTTATGCAATTCCAATTGGTTATACACTAACACCAGTTCATTTATTTAATATTGGTTATTTACGGACTTACACATCTTTGCGATTATTTTTTATGTTTCTCTGTTCTCTCTCATTTTTTATATAGTATTCGGCTTCATTGCACAAACTCGTTGTACACGAGTTATATGTATTTTGCGTAGTTTTCTTTTTTAGTTTTCGATTCATTTATTTTTCGTATTGTATAAACAGCTGTGAACAAAACAAAAATTTCAAGTTGTTATACCATTATGAATACACGCATATTATATAGGTACATATTTTTGTTCTCAAGATATAAATTGGTTAGCTCGATTATTATATGTACGTATGTAACTAATGCCCGGTTTACATGAGAAAATTGTTTTCTTCTGCAAATTTTTGCAGGTAAATAAGAAAGAATCCGCTATATAAAAATAATCAATGTGCCAGAAAGAATCAAACAAATATAGTAATGGCGTAATTTTTTTTATATGATCATTATTAATTTACTTTCAATGAATTCAAACGCGAAATTTACATTTTTATCTATGGCGTCTGTTTTTATTATGAATCCTCAACATTTATAAATGCGAAATAATTTTTTTTCTTGTTGATTTGAAAAATGTTGCCATAAAAATACTCGGATCGAATATATTTTATGGCAACATTTTCATTTTTATGGTCATTTTTGCTCAAAAATTCTTCTGCATAATTTTGTTGGGATATATTGCTTTTATTGTCTCTCATGTGCAAAAAGTCTATGTTATATTTTATTCATTTTGCAGAAGAAAAATGTTGGTCTTATGTAAACCGGGCATAAATAGATTTCATGTAGTTTAAGAAATATTGAATGATTCTCGGTTACAAACAGAGATGGAAACCAAAGTTTTTTTTTCAGTTGGTTCGGTTTTGGTTTAATAACAAATTTTTATAATGGGTTTTGGTTTGGTTTCAGTTTCTTGATATTTCAAAACTTGGTTTTGGTTTATAAACTGTATAATTTTTTGGTTTTGGTTTTGGTTTGGGTTTGGTTCTGGTTCAGATTAAGAATTTAAATTCACATTTTTTTTCTTAATTAATTCTCGATATTCAAATAAAAACAGTTTACTCCACTAATAAGTCGCGTTAAAGAGACCGTGATAGGCATACTTGTCTTATAACACGTAGGCAATGGATTCTAATTCTGTTCCGGCCATCGATAAACCTCAATCCTACAGACTCGGTATGTGTGAGCCGGTAAAGGAGTTTTTCAATCCTACAAACAATAACAACTCGGTAACGTTTTTCTTTTGTATAACATTTATTCATATTTAAATTTCAGTCTTTTTGGTAACAAATAATATAATAAAAAATACGCTATTCAATAGCTCAAAAAAAAATAACATAATAAAATTTAAAATAATTCATTTATAAATATATAATATAAAATTAAATTTAGCGTCTTGTATTGTTTAATTTAAATTAATTAGAAGAATATCTTCAAGAATACTATCTTCAATGTTTGCACGTTTATCAGAGAGCACAAATTTTAAAGTAGAAAAGGTTCTTTCAACTGAAACCTGCGTCGCTGGCACAGCAAAAACAATTTTCGCAAGCTCACCTAATTGTTTATCATGAAAATTTTTCCAAAATTCTATTATGCTGAAATTTGAAGAAAGATTAATGCGTTTAACATTTTCAAATAATTGAATTCTTAAAATCATATCATTTGTAAAATAATTAAGAGAGTTATTTAAATCATTCGGTAGATTAGTATTTCCACAGCCTGCATTTATTTGTTTCTGTTTTTCAATATTTTTTATTAATTCTTCCATTTCATTGTCGACTACAGAAACGCTAGACTTAGTATTTTCAGTTTCAGGGTTATTGTTTAAATGATTAATGTCAGTCTTACTGTTATTTTTACTTTCAAAATATTTAGTGTAATATGAATAAATTTTAATCACGTGTTCCCTTGCTTGCATTTTTTGAGTGTTTTTTAAAAGGATCTGATACCTTGGATCTAAATACATACAAGCTAGCATTGGCTGACTATCCATTATTTTCTTGCTTCGTTTGTCTAATGCAGTAATAAAATGTTTGGCAAAATTGTTATTAATTAGTTTTTGGAGTCTTAGATTACAAGTTGTCCAAGCACAATAAAAATCCCCTAATATTAATTGTTTATCTTGTAGAGCCATAAACGTTTCATTGACTGGCTGAAGTGTTGTCACAATTTCCATAAGATGATCCCAATGCTCAATACTTAAACGTAATTCTTTAAAATCATCCGAAAATTTATCGCAAAAAGTTCTTAACTCTAGCAGTCTTAAACACATTGTATAGGTAGAGTTCCACCTTGTTATACAATCTAAAACCGGTTTTCGGAAATTCTCAAACATTACTAAATTTAAAATTGTACTTGTATGAAGTTTTTTCACTACTTTCCGTGCTTTGCATATAGTTTCGCAAAATAAATTTGCTTTCATAATATCACCGATTGCTAATTGCAGAGTGTGTACTGCACACCGAAAAACTTGAAGACAGTTCAATAATGGACCATTACCAACACGCAGTGAGTTTTCCATATCGTTCAACAATTCGTCATCAATAATATATGCATTATCGTCAACTTCTTCTTCTTCTTCTTCTGCTATGTCGTCTTCTTCTGCATTTTCTTCTGTAATGGATACTGTTTCCGCCTCAGTACTTATGTTCTGTTTGTTTTGTTCTTCAATAAGCAGTGCAGCGGCCTTTACCATATTGGCTCCATTATCGATTGTAATGGTATAGACTTTGCTGATACTTAGATCATATATCGTTAAAATCTCCATTATAATTTGAACTAAGTTTTCTCCGGTGTGTCTCACTTTAACTTCCCTCATTGCTAGTGTTCTTATTTGAATTTTTTTATTTTCTATGTATTGCACGTTTATACCCAAAATGCATCTATCCAGAAAAGACGCACAATCAATTTTGACTGAAAACATTCTGTTTTTCAAAATTACTGTGGTTTCTTGTCTGATAGTTTTTGCTTTATCAACAATATTGTCACGTATATTATGTGTCTATTTATTGTTATTTTTTCATGTAATGCATTCAAAATGGGATCTAAAATTCTGCGAAAGCCACTGTCCTCCAGTGCAGCTAGCGGTCTACCATTTTTTATTACTATTTCGATACATGCTTCTTTCACTTCATTGGCAGTTATTTGAATATTAATATTTGGCCTGGTTGTGGTAAGAGAAACAAAGGAGTCCAATGTAGATCTGTTGCTTGTCAATTTATTTTCAATTGATTTATTCCTACGCTTCTAATCAATTATTTCGTAAGATTCTGCGTGCTTTCTTTTGAGGTACCGCATTGAATTTTCAGGGTGGTTATTTGTCATCACAGTACTGCATTCATTGCACTTACTGTTTCTGGTTATTGCGTCAAAATGGAACTTTTCGAAAACCGGATGTTTTTTTTTCTTTGTTGATAGACATTTTCTTTGAGGTTACGTACAGAAAAATTTTATTAAAGAAATAACGGGAAATTCAAATAATTACGTACCTATTTTTACATTGAATACATTATTCTTCCTTCTAGTGTGAGTTTTTGTCGAATTTAGTGAAATTCGAAAATAAAAATAATAATTTCACGCTTTATTCCGCTTAATAAACTAAAAAAACTAAAACTAAGATCTGTCAAAACAAAACGCCGAAATATTAATTTTAATACAAAAATGTAGTAGACGTGAAAAAAATAATGTAGTAGTTTCAAAAAGGAATGAGTAGATTTTTTCAATTTATGTAGGTAGGTAATAGAACAAATTTTTTACTATAAAACCGAACCGTGAACCACACAGAAAAACATTGGTTTATGGTTCGCTTCAACTATTATTTGAAAAACTGGTTTGGTTTTGGTTTGGTTCAATCAAATCATTTTGAAAATGGTTCAAATGAACCGGTTTCCGTCCCTGGTTACAAATAATTGGGAAACGATTATAAATTAGGAACAAATATAATTATAAATGTTCAATTGAACAAATAAATATAATTATAAATGATTAGATTTTTGGAATGTTAGGAGAATTTTTGGATTATGAAACGATTTTTATGGAACGATATTGCCACAATATGACAACAACTATGAATGTTTTAACAGATTTCTCATTTGTAAATAATTAGCTGCATATTTTTCAATTAAATTAATCAGATATTGGCATCCAAAATAATAAATTTTCAATTATTAATCAATTTAATAAAAGGACAATATTTTTTTTGTGTTGCCGTTTCTAGAAATGGTAAAATTGCAAAATTGTGATTTATCTGTTAAAATTACTAAATAAATATAATTGTATTATTTTTTCAATGTTGATTTGAGATGTTTTACATTGTATCTGATTAATTTAAGTGAAAAATCAGAAAAATCTCGATTTAACGGACTAATTGGGGAGTCCGATTAATTCAAATGTCCGTTAAATCCGAATGTTTTTAAATTTAATCGACTATAGATTTTGCACTTGTTCTGGAATATGGGCACCTAGGACAGAACTCGCTTATCTCTTAACCGAATAAGAAGGGATTTTGTTTGTTGGATGGAAATGAGATTCATAAACAGTTCTTGGAAGAAGCTCTGGAATACGGCCATTCGTGACGGAATTCGATCAACCGCTAACCGATTGTGATGGAATTTTGTATGTTGGATGGAAAGGATTCTTAAATGATTTTTGGAAGAAGTTCTGGAATTAGGCCATCTGGAACGGAACTCGATCAATTTTTATTCGATGATGACGGGATTAGGTATGTTGGATGGAAATGGGATTCTTAAATGATTTTTAGAAGAAGTTCTGGAATATGGTCATCTGGAGCACAACTCGTTCTGATTTTTTTTTTGATTTCGTTTTCTGATTTTTCACTTAAATTAATCAGATACAATGTAAAACATCTCAAATCAACATTGAAAAAATAATACAATTATATTTGTTTAGTAATTTTAACAGATAAATCACAATTTTGCAATTTTACCGTTTCTAGAAACGGCAACACAAAAAAAATATTGTCCTTCTATTAAATTGATTAATAATTGAAAATTTATTATTTTGGATGCCAATATGTGATTATGATAAAAATCGTTTCATAATCCAAAAATTCTCCTTACATTCCAAAAATCTAATCAAATTGAAGTTTTGTCGTTTAGAATAATCGTTACTTATTTTAATCTATGCTGATCGAACATTTATAATTATATTTGTTCCTAATTTATAATCGTTTCCCAATTATTTGTAACCGAGAATCATTCAATATTTCTTAAACTACATGAAATCTATTTAGTTACATACGTACATATAATAATCGAGCTAACCAATTTATATCTTGAGAACAAAAATATATATCTATATAATATGCGTGTATTCATAACGGGATAACAACTTGAAATTTTTGTTTTGTTCACAGCTGTTTCTACAATACGAAAAATAAATGAATCGAAAACCAAAAAAGAAAACTACGCAAAATACATATAAATAAAAAAACTCGTGTACAACGAGTTTGTGCAATGTAGCCGAATACTCTATAAAAAATGAGAGAGAACAGAGAAACATAAAAAATAATCGCAAAGATGTGTAAGTCCATAAATAACCAATATAAAATAAATAAACTGGTGTTAGTGTATAACCCATTTGAATTGCATAACCCATATACTTTTTGATGAAATTTTTTCTTTTGTTTCGGTATTCTTCATCTCCATATTCTTTGCTTCAACGTACAGTCGAATCAAATAGTTTGTCTGCGAAATATACAGAAGAAATATTGTTCTTAAGGTATACAAACGAATGTCGCCAACTGTACTAATATGTTGTTTGACAACTGTACAATACATTCTTATTTTAGATTACATAAAATTCAATAATTTTACAATATGAAAACATATAGCAAATTTTATTTATACCGCGAATTTATGTCAAGATTCAAGTGCCGCGAATTTATTACGTATTGATTTACAACGGCGAAGTATATACAGTTTGTAATTCATTTTTTAGTAAACTGTATGCTTTTGTACCAAAAAACTTAAACGCTTGTCTCTCTACTATCAGAACGTAAAGGAGACTCAAAACTTAAATTCGCGATTTCTCAACAATGCAAAGAATTTCTTCCATTTGATATTTTTGCACTCACTGAGACACTGATTTGAATAATGATTTCATCAGTAACGAGTTTTTCGTCTCGGATTTCAGCACAAATTTAAGCTGTAGAGGGGTTTTTATTGCAGTACACATCAATTTGGATAGTCAAACTTTTACCATTCCCAATTGTAGAACGATTTCCGAAAGTATTGACATTCAATGTAGCAATTCCTTCCAGAATCCAAATTCAAATTAAACTTGCTAATAAATGTAGCAACTCGTGTTGTATCCAGTGAATTCCAATAAAACTATTAGTCGTAACACACTGTATATCTTGGAAACTGATCCGTTCTATGCAAGAGTTTATTGCAAAGAGAACATTTTACATTTTTGGAATAACAATTTTTGACAAACTTAATTTATAAATATCTAAATTATAATTTATAAACAATTTGATGAAAAGTGCGCTAAGTTTAAATTAAATATAACAGAAATGTATACTAGTATGTATAATAATATGAGTATCAAACGCACTCTCTATACCGAACTCTAAATGGTATAATCTATTACATTTTTGCCTATAAATTAAGAGCTGTGTTTAATAATTCATAATTCATTTATATAATTGAACTATATTTCCAATTTTAGATTATACGCTGCTACTGCTGGAGTTCGGTGATCTGGATGCTGCATTTTAGTGATGATAATGTATATGTGTAGAATCTTTTAAAATGTTCCTTATTAGATAAGGGAATTCTTAATCTATTTGTGTTGCGAAGATTGTATGTTAAGCTACTCAAATAATTAACCATACGATTGCCGCTAATTATATAGAAAGCTTTTAACACTTTGAAAACATAAAGGTACCGAAGGGGCAAAATTTTTAATTTAACAAACAACGGAATTGATGGCGCAGTTTTTGGCAGGAAGTAATGATCCGCAATACTGCTTTCTAAAATATTGTGTCCTGATTTGCTTTGTACTGTAGCCGCAGAAAGATCTTTGAAAAGAGGAAATTCTTTATAATCAAGCGAAAAATTTGGTACGTTTAACCTTGGAACAAAACGGGCAAAATTATGAGGTTCGTTTAATTAGGTAATGGTTTATTTTAACGAACTAGTAAACTCCGAAGAGATTGGTGGCACAAATTCGTTCGACTCTCGTAATATTCGAGACATCAATTTCACTTTCTTCTTGTTGGGCTTGTATCACTATTCATTGTTTTAATTTATCTTTTATTTTCAATATTTCAAATATTCTAGTAACTCCAATCGAGTTTCAATTTTCACCGTTGAGGTTTTAACTTCACAAGCTGCCTAATTGCTAGTCCTCTTCTGCTAAAATAGAAACTGTTAAACTTGCTCTCAATCAATTATCCATGAATTTGCCATTAGTTCACTTAAATAATACTGAACACTACATCGTTGTACCTAATAATTATGGTTTAAACTTAATCTGATTATAATACTCGGTAATTTGTAATTTCTAATGCGCGTGTCGATTAACTCAGCCAATTATGACCTATTAATTCTTAACAATTATGTAAAACCAATTTTTCCGCTCAACTCTACTGATTAACACTTACCAATACTCGATGGTGTTTCTTATTACAGAACTTGTAGTTTTATGATTTGCTTGCAGCTTGATTTAACCGCCTGTGGCAAATTAATATTTGATAATATTCACACCACCGATTCACCTGATCGATGAGATTTAAAACCACTTAACTCGCCGACGAATAGATTCTCCTCTATGATTTAATCTTACGGTTGATAAGGACTATACACAAAGATTGCAGAATTTGTGGATAACCCTGATAGTCCATTGATTGCTACACTACTATACACTAGTTTACTTTGTAATACTGACTGGATGCGTGATGATTATTACTGCCCTGCCACGATACATGCACATTCTGGATATTTATACCGACTAATTGTAATTAATTGAACGGTGAGCAGCTAATGACCACGTTTTTCCACCAAAATGGCTGCCCTTAAGGTAACGTATAATAACGTATAACGTATAACGTTTCAATGCCAGTAATTACTTATAGATTTAGTTTTTCATCAGAACCGAAGCTCTGAATACCTCGTAGAGTTTCAATCCCTAGCAATTTCAAAATTAAATTTAAAATTTAGTTTGACTGAGAAATAGTTTAAAGCTCTTTCTAACAAATAAATATATATTGCGTTTGGACATAGTTATGATTTTATGCCAGCTTTTCACCCTTTTTTAGCACTAGATGAAAGCTATAATTTGATAAGATGTGAAAATTTGTCTACGGGAAAGCTTATACCATTATATTTAGAGCTTTATAAATGGTAAAGTCTCACTGTAGGTTGACTGTAAACGAGAATAATTTGAACCCATATATAGCCCTGTTGCTTAGTTTGCTCTTTTTATGTATTCATAAAACCTTTTGTTCAATGAGGTAAAAAATATTTTGATTTGTACTAAGGTTAAGTAAATTACACAATGAAATCTACCTTTTCGTTGTTAAATCAAATCCTCTACATGTGTATTTATTCATATCACATATCGTCGAAGCACGTACCAATCCTTCTAATATAATCAAATATAAACCTTAATTGTTAAAATTTAGAAAATATGTATAATATATAGGAGGAATATATGTTCAAACGGACACCGCAACGTTTTCTAGGTGAGGTCTAGCGTTGATTTACTGCTAAAATAAACGAACGAATGATTTTTATTTGCCCCATGTTCATATCAAAATATCGAAAATCTAATCAATTTTATATCCCGTGTGCACACAATCAATACAGTTTATAGCCGTGTATATCCCCTGCTCCTTTGATTATCAATTTTAATGATACTTAAAATTCATTTGGAATGGAAAATTTTTCAATTTATATTCAAGCCAACCCCAATTTGCTAATCGAAATTGGTTAGATTTGGTTCGTTTCATTTGTGTGTGTGTGTGTGTGTACGCTAGCATATGAAGTCTTTAATATTTTTATATATCTAAGATGAAGACGGGTGAACGACACGAAGACATGTTTTAATTAAATTTTTATAAAAACAAACATTACGAGTTGTTGGGCTCCAAACTATTTATAGCTCCAGCGCAGATATTTCATTTCACAATATAAAGCATTTGTTAGGAAATCATAAATATTCCTCAAGCAGTATTCTGTCGCCGCACAAAATTATTAAAATTAAATAAGTCGGATCAAACCCAATTCGAAAAGTTGACACCAGCTCAATCCATCATCCAATTTTTTTTTCGTAACACCATGAAAAAAAAATCTATTTCGTCTTTTCTTAGATAAATAAACTTGAAGGAAGATCTTCCGATGGCAACATTTTATTGACATTGATAGCAAAATATAGTGAAAATTGGAACAAAAGAAAATTTGCAAAGTGAATACAAATTCGAGATTGGATATATGTCTTGTCTCTTGTCTCTATAAATATACAGCTAAGCACAAAATATTGAATAGTTTGATGTATCGTTTAAATTTTGTAGGTGTCTAGGTTACTCTTGTTTAGTAGCACATGTGATGTCGTTTTCAAATTGTTGCACGATTTAATATAAAAATAAGAAGCGAAACAACGACGGTGTGCTTGAAAATTAGACCAATCATCGATCATCTATCATTGATTTTAGCTTGAGAGTTGGCAACTGACTAAGTCACCTTCTACTAAAAACTGGGTGTTTTGAATGAAATTTTAATGTAAAATTAAAATAAATTTATGAGCTTTCAATTCAAGAGAACCTCGATTTTTGAGCCCACACTTAAAACCATAAACAACTTCCAAATTAGTTTTCATCAGTCGCATATTGTGCGTAAAAACAACAAATTCTTTTAAAATTGTAAAAATTAAATATTTCAATGTTGGATATGGTTGCATATACACTACCGCTCAGAAGTGTTTAGGCACCCCTTCTTTCATGTATTACTGATACAGTATTACACATGTTTACGAAACAACATTTGAATAAAATGAAATACTTATCTGCAACGCAGTTTCATTATATAACCACCAATGATGAAGGGTTAATTTTAACACCCTCTACTTGTGTTTGGTCGGATTGTCGTGTAAACTGTTTATTTCGGTACAATTACAATAATAGTCTGTAGGAATTTCCAGAAAAATTTATCAGTCGGGTTTATTCTAGGTAATGATGTTTAAAGTGATTTTTTGGAAAGATTTCAGTGAATGGAGTCAAATACGATCAGTTGCAGTCTGATATTTACACTATTAACATCGTAAGCGAAATATCGAGTGACAACTATTTAAAATACCTCCAAGAAAAGAAGCAAGTACGGAAACACGTGCTTTTATAATAGCTTACCATACAGCTGGCATAAGTAATTGACAGATTGCCAAAAAAAGAATTAGACCACACTACGGTCGATTGTAATGTTAAAAATATCGAGAAAGTGTCAGTTTTTTTAATAAAAGACGTAGTGGAAGAGCAAGAGCGACAACATCTGTAGATGATCATAAAATATTGATTACTAGCAAGACGAATAGACACAAAACAGCCCAGGAAATAACCGTATAATTAAATGTTGGTCACTCAAAACTAGTTAGTGTTTCTACGGTTAATCGTCCTCTACTGGAATCCGGACTCCATGGCCGTGTTGCGTAAACCATTACTAGTAAACAAAATAAGCAAAAGCGACTTAAATGGGCCCGGAGAAGATCTTTTTGTGAACGTGCCAGTAAAGAGTGCATTGCCGCTACCCTAAAGCGTGGAGGTTTTTCAGTGATGATTTGGAACTATTTTGCTGATACTAGTGTAGGCGATGTTGTGAAAATTGACAGAATACTAAGAAAAGAAGGGTACCGACAAATTTTGGAGAACCACTCAACCTTCAGGAGTTCGACTTTTGAGTCAAAATTTTATCTTTCAACAAAATAATGATCCAAACCATTTATAGGATGAAGGTACAATTAAAATTATGGAATGGCCTCCCCAGAGCATTGACTTGAACATTATTGAGTTACTGTAGGAAGATTTGGACCGGGAAGTAAAGCAATCAGCTCTAACATTAGCTACTGTTATGTGGAACAAACTTCAATCAATTTGGAACTCAATAACGCCAGAAATTCTGGCAAAACTTATTGCGAGAATGCCTTGACTATGCGCTGCGATTGTTCAATCAAGGGGTGGTATCATATATGAAAGTAAAATTTAAATTGAGCATTTTAATTTTGACATTTATTTAGTATAATGCCATTAATATATGTGTGTATGTACCTAAAAAATAAATATTCTTATATTTTTACTGAGTTTTCATATGTTTTATGCTGTTCTTGATAGCGCCTAAACACTTTTGAGCGGTAGTGTAGCTCACGAAATAATTTATTAGCTCGAGAAATATGTGCAGTTCGAATTTTGAGGTAATACACTTTAGCACGAATACCACTCTAAATTTCTCAAGCACAGCCAACAAATTTTTTTAAAATTCAAAAAGTATATATTCGAATGTTCGATATAATAAACTGATTATTATGAGCTCACGAAATTCGAGCAGTTCGAATTTTGACCGGCTACCCCTTAGCACTAGTACTCCCTCCAATCCATCAAATACAAAATTAATGACAAATTCTTTTAAAATTCCAAAAATTAAATATTTTAATGTTGGATATGATAGACTGATTTATTAGCTCACCAAATACGTACCAAATACGTACCTTAGTTGAATTCAACGTTGAAATATTTAATTTTTGCAAATTCAAAAGAACTTGTCGTTTATACTTGATAAATTTCAGATGGATTCGTGCGAAGAGGTAGCCGCTCAAAAATCGAGCAGCACTTATTTCGTGAGCTAATAAATCGGTAATCATATCCAACATTGAAATATTAATTTTTTACAATTTTAAAATAATATGATGTAAACCAATTAAGTGATTGCTTATGGTTTTACGGTTGACCTCAAAAATCAAACTAATTTTACTTTAAAAATTTATTCAAAACACTCTGTTTTTAGTTGGGTGGGGAGCGGACATAGTCAACCTTACACTCAGAGAAAAACTTGGGTCAAAAGAAACAAAAATCTGAGCCTATTTTGCCAAAATCTTGGTGATTTTCGATCAACCAAATCTCTTAGTTAAAAAAACGAACAAGATCTTAGTTGAATAAAATTTTAATTTTAAATAACCAAATCGTGGTTATTTAATTTTTAACTTAGTTATTATAACCAAAAACATATGGTTGTTTTATTGGATAGAAGTGGAAAGAAATTGGTAACAAGGGCCAACTATATTTTGTTAAATCAACCAAGGGAAAAATTATTTTACCAATGACTTGTTAATTCTACTAAATTTTCTTAGTAAATGTAACCAAATTTGCGGTTAATGTTGAAAAAGTTTTAGGTTAAAACAAACAATTTTTTGTTAATATTGACCAAATTCTTTTTATAATACACAAAGTAGACTTAGTAAGTAAAACTTTATATTGGTAAATATAACTTAATGTTTTGTTAAAAATTAGCTTTTATATTGGTTAATATAGCTTAAAATTTTGTCAAAATTAACCAAATACCTGAGCGAAAATGGGTACATAATGGGTCATAAAACAGTTTATTTCAATCAAATTTATATTTTACAATTTTTTACATACATCATTATGTTTATTTCGAACTTTTATATTAAATATTTCATTTTTTTTATTAAATTATTAATTATTTAGGTCGTTTATAAGTGTCATAATTTTTGAAACATTACAATCTGAAGCATTGTTCATATTATAAAAATATATTTGTATGAACCGCCATGTGTTAATACATTGATCAGGATATTTTAAGTCAAATAAATTAAATATAAAAAAAACATATATTAACTGCTTCCAAAAAGCTTCCAAATTTGTACTTAATTGAATCAAAAATAACAAAAAATTCGGTATAATCACAGTGACTTTCAATCGCTGCGATTAACGGTTGCAATCTTTTTTTATTTTTCAAGCATATTTTATTAAGTTGATCTAACTTTTCTTGTAGTTGGAAAGTAGTTCAATTGGAATTGAGTGCCTTAATTATGAATGCCGATTGTGCATCAAGTTTCGTCCCTTTCTGGTTTTTTTGAACATTCGTTGGCAAAATTTGTGGTATCGTAAATAACAATTTCAAATTATATGCATCTTTGAAAAGAAATAAAAAAGAAAAGATGATAAGATATAAATATTTAATAAAAAATGTATGGTAGCTAGTAGTTACTAATTATATTATGTTAATTTAATTACCTATATTAATTTTGTCTCTATTAGATATTAGCTTATTGAGAATCGATTTTTCGGCTGAATCTTTGATGTAATGTTGGTATATATCTGGTATTTTTTTAGAGAACCTTTCCCAATTGCTATATATAGTATGCTTATTTTTTCAGCAGTGATAAAAATCTATGGTAATCTGAAAATACATATGTAGTTAAAATTTCAGAAACTTTACTGGTTTTTCAAATATAAAGTAAGTTGTCTTACTAATTCTGGAGCCTGTGCATGTTCATAAAGTGGCCAATTCTGTAACAAATTTTCCATAGTATAGTCCTCATTATCCATCATTTGTTTTACTCTATAATACGAAGTCTGTTTCCATTTTGTGACAACATCTTTCCATGGTGACCTTAAATGTTTCGGTTCAGCCATCAAAGCCTGCATAGTATTTGCATCCTGCTCAATATGGTTATCGGTAGCTAATATTAAATGTTAAAAAATTGTAAATAAACAAATTAATGTTGAACTACTAATAAATAAAGTAAAATTTAACTATTTCAAAATTAACATTTAATAAATATTTAAACTTATGTATTTGTATATGTATTTACAAATAATGGACGACTCGTTATATGTAGCGGACTTTTGGTTTTTCAAATTTTCGTTCAATTTCTGCACTTTGTTATTATTCAAAAAACGGGTCTGTCGCTTTCTTGTATTTAACATCTTGTCATACAACTTTCCCTGTGGTGTTTGAACTCCGCGATGAAGTAAATAAGTTCCCTATATTTAAGAAATCAAAGTTTAATAGATTATTATTTTAAATTAAGGCTAATAAATAAATTTTATCATTTGTTGTTCAGTTTTTCAATACAATTTTTGTTTAATTTGACGAAAACACATTAAAATAAAACTCTACCTTTTCGTACCGTGCAATTTTACTGTCTAATTGCAGAGATACAAAAATTAAAAAAATTAATTTTAAATTTAAACTTGTGTCCATTTCCTTTTTATAATTAAAACTCTTTTTATAGCTTGACTTAATAAATAGTAATATATCCACTTACGTATAATTCTGATGGAAATATAGCTAGAATTTGTTGGGTAATTTTTCTGCAGATTGCCACGCCCGGTGTTATATTTCTTTCCGTAACGTAGTAGTCGGCAATAAGTTGGCAAATGCGCGAACGGCTTTGATCATTTATTTTTCCCAAATTTTTATTTTCTTTAATTATGAATCGCCCGATTTCAGTCCTCATTAATATTGATTTTGCATTCTAGAAAATATTACTATTGTTACAAATTTAGTATCAATTATATTTAATGAAATTGCCATTATTTCAGTAGAACTGGAAGGCCCAGATTTATCAGCCAAATTTTCTAAATCATCTTCTGCTACTATTGGATTTTCTTCTTCGTATTCGTCATTTGAGAAGCTCTCTTTTTTAGGGCTGTTATTGTTTTGCCATTTTAATAAAAAATACTCGAAGGATGCTTGATCACCCACCTCGTTTTTTTCGAACATCATATTAATATGCCGCTGCGTTAAATGTGGCAAATTTTTGTAGAATACCCTTTTACCTTAAAAAGAATGAGATAAAATAAGATACATACTGCATAGAAACAATGTAACGATAACTATACTTACTAATACATTTGTAGTACAAATAAGTTAAGTCCCAAGAAGCTAACAGATCATATAGGTCTTTGTGTGTCATTTCGTTTGATGGTTCGATAAAATCTTCTAACGGTGTAATAAATTCGTAGACTTCACCTAAATCTGGGATTTCGGTTTGTGTTTCAGATGTATCCGCCGGAATAAATCTTAAGTCGTAATTATTATCATAATCTATGGCGTCTCTTATTAAAGATGATAAATCATTTTCTTTCGCCATTGTGATATTGTTTTTTTTTTATTTAAATATGATACAACGTTTAATTCTAATTGTACACAGCAATAATGGTTTGTATATTAATAATTTATAAAAATCAATGTACTATTTAAAAAATTCACAGATGCACTTTCGCATTAGTTTATAACTGGAATTAATATTTTTAAGAAATAGCTAATAATAGTAAAAATCTAAATATTTTATTAGAAGGTAGTATAAAATGGATTATAAAAAAGAAAGTTGTATAGCATACATACTCGAATGTATTTAGAAAAAAATTTTAAGTCTGATAACCTTTCCGTTTTGTATTTGATATTCGTCTAAAGGCGGACTATTAAAATAGGAAATTGGTAATACAATTTCTAATTCACCTTTAGATAAAATTTTGTATGCAACGAATTGTTTTAAATGCAATACAGAATACTTAAAACAAACTATATACGGTAGAGAATCATTATTATTCAAAAATATTGAGTTTATTTTATAAAGTTCTATGTGATTAGGAAGAGCTCTTAGTACATACATATTGGTTTTATAAAGGGTCCCTTTATAAATTATTTTACTGTAGAATTTCAGTTCGTTTACTTCGAAACCAAAATTATTAAGAATTTTGTCATCTATAGTAGAGGTTTGAATAATATCCAATCTATTTGCATTAGTTTCTGATTCAGTTTCCATTACTAAATCAAACGCAAATTTTAATTGAAATTTCAAACATAAGCTTAAAGTAATATTCACTCTACTATTCATATTTCTACAATATTTTTTTAATTCAAAATGTTTCACTTCAAAACGAAAGCTATTTATAAAACGTAATGGTCCAGAATATCGGATAATCCTAGGGTAATGTGTCAGGAAATGAAATTTTGGTTTCAATGTGTCCTTAAAAATTCGAACGTAAGCTAAATTATGGTTCTTAATTTTAATTTCTAGCTTATCAAGCAAATCATCATTAAATTTTGGTGACATCAATAAATCTATAAGTTCCAAAAAATCAGTAAAAAAATCCAAACCACATCTTTAGGGTCAACTAAGTGACCTATCAATAATGGCAAAAAGTGTACCAAATGCAACATTTCTCGGGCACCAACATTCAATTTTCTATTTTTTAAATGGTTCATTTTAATTTCCTTAGATATATTACCTATCTCGGTTTCACCATAACGAAATGTTTTTTTAAGTATATTCAAACCCTCTAGTGTAAAATATTTCGACTCAATACAGTGTAAAAGAATTTGTGATATATTGTAATGGCATATGCCCTCAAATAGGTCATGCATGATATCACATGCAAAGTTTTCTATGACATGAAAAGATGGAATCGTATTCCAAATAGGTTCTTCACATATTCCAGTTAAAGAAGCATCTCTAATGTTATCATCTATTTCGTAATTCTGGATTGTACGGATTTTATCCGCAATTTCTACTGCTAATTTGTAATTTTCACTTTTATCGGACTTACAAAAGCGGCAATAATACGTGGAAGAAAACCCTTTACAAAATCCTAGAGCACAGTTTAAACCTAAATTGTCTCCTAATATTAATCCTAAGATAAAATATATTCTGATTGGTCCATTTTTTGAGTCTATTAGTAAGCCCTCAGCTTCCAATTTATTAAGCTGTGCAGTTAACGTAAAAAGACATAAACCGTTGCCATATTCTTTTAAAAAGCGAGCTCTAATAAGTGCTGCTATTTGAATATCAATCAACTTTGAAGAACTACTACCTACAGTTGGAAATGAGTAATATATTCCGGTTATAGTATGTGTCCCTCCATGAGAACCTAATGGGTTATTGATCTCAAAGTTATCTATGAATAAAAAATATGGCACTAAGGTTCTGTTCGGATACATCTCGCATTTTCGTTTCCATAATCGCCCTTGAATAAAATGGGATATACATATATTCATTTTCGTTTTGCAGTGTATTTATTTTATTTAAGTGAGCCTCTAAATTTAACCCTTTCTCAAAAAATTTTTTAAATTGATAATCTAGTGGAAACATAATACCTTTTCGGTCTCTTTCATCAAATTTTGGAATTCCATTTTGATAAATTTCTACCATTTTTTTGTCTATGGAAAATTCGAACGCAGATGAATACAATTTGTTGTCGTACAGATATTTAATTTAGGTGTATTCCGTGTTTACATTTTCGAACAAATTAAAAGTATTTGCGTTATTAATATGCTCACAACAATTTTTCTGAAAACTACCAATTAAATTTTGAACACAACTCTGAATAAATACTACATCTTTTCGAGAAAAATTACATTTGCTGTGTAAGGTCAGCAGAAAATGAGCCGGTGCGGAAATATTACAGCTTAGGTTATCAGTTTTATCGAAAGAAGTAATGTCAAGTTCTGCTGAATTACTAATTAGATTTTGTTCTGAAGTAGAGGTTTCAATTGTTTCGAGTATGTCTGCTATAGCAATTGATTTATTATTATTTTCAGAAACATTATTTTCAGTGTTACTCGAAATAGGATTATGCCGTGTTAAATATCGTTTGAAACTATACAGATTAGAAAATATGTGTGAACATCGTTCTACAGTACAAAATAATTTGGTTCCACTAGTGCATCCGTGATATTTTTTTAAATGGTTATTTTTTTGTACACTATATCAATCATTTATTTTATTTTTTTATTCGAAAATATTGTAACTTTTAACAAGTCTTAGTTAATATGACAAAACTTATAGGTCAAAATAAGTAATAAGGATAAACCAAAATACTTTGCTAGTTATAACAATAATATTGTTCACCTAACCAAATCATTTTTGGTTAAATTAAACAAAACTGTGTACCAACATATGGTAACTCAAATTTCATCCATTTTTTGTAGTAACCAAGTATAAGAAAATACCAAGTTTTTAAATTAAACAAGAGATTTGGTTTACCTAGCTCAGGATTTTGTGTTAAAACAACCAAATTAATTTAACTAAGTATTTGGTAGTAATATTTTTTCTGAGTGTTGGCTCAACTTTCCTTCCCTGTTTAAATTCCTGCCAAACTAAATGAAATCAAACATTTTTCTGTAAAACTTTGAGACCTCATAAATTGCTCATATTTCAGCTCTGATTGACTATCTAAGTTAATAGGTAGGATGGCTTGCTCAACAGGATTAATTCACCATCGCTTCCATGTTACATTACTGAGAAAATGCGGTGACTCTGTTTGTAACCGGTTTCTGTCAGTATTGTTTACCGATTGTGAGGCTTTGCTCATTTCATTGAATAAAGGCTCGGGTTCGAATACTTTACCTTACCAGAAAATAGTAACAAAGTTATAGTTATGTGGTTGCCAACTCACTATTACTTGGATGGTAACGAAATTGCACTTAGAATATCGTATTCCGAAAGATATCTAAGTTTGCTCAATACGTATTATGAGTGCACCTGCACTTTATGATGAAATTTCTAGTTTGCAGCGTGGGGCGAGGGCCTCTTTGCGGCATTGCTTATGGAACCTTCTTGGATTAAACCAATTTTATTAAAAATGATCTGATTAAACAATGATGTATAGAAAATGTTAAAGTAAAAAGTTTTATTTTGTATTTATAAAGTCTCACTCATTGTAGTTGTTATAGTATCACTGCAACTATCTAATACCCTCATACAAAATTTTTGTATTTACCTGGCGTTCCTCGGGATTTTCATTTCTTGAATGTTTATTAAATTTTTATCATCGCACATCTATTCTACTTAGCTTACATAAAATATTCGTTAATAAACGAAGCGACTCATACGCCAACCCAAACTTAGTGGAGTTATAATAAAGTAAATTGCGCACTATTAAAATACATGAAAATAACATTAATAGTAAGCTACTCAAAACTAATTCCGATGTTGCAACAATTTAAAATATCTAATAAACTAGAGACATCTATATATATAAATTGGAATAGATATACTTTTAATAAATACAATTAAAAATAGTATTTGCTTTGCGCGACATCTATTATCAAAAGGATGTATTATCCAGATGGAAGAATTTTATCAACCATGACAGTGTACAATTTTGATATTTTTTTATTTACATACATACATCTGTGAACTGTCACTTACATATTCCATTAACATTGGTTACAAAATTTTGCCAATGAAAGTTTATATAGCGAGATAGAGAAATGAACCAACTGAAATTAAAATGATTATTTCAGATTACTGTTCGCTATATCGCCAAAGTCAATAAAATTAGTTTTTAAAAAATCTATGTGCGTGAGTGTGTCTGTATCTTCTCTCTGTATCCTCTCCTTCTAAAGTCTGTATGCTCTCTTCAGGTCAAACGATTTGTCCGATCAAAATGAAACTTCATACTTAAACTTTTTCACAAACCAAGAGATCCAAGAGAATCATAAGGAAAATCGGTATACTGGAGTGACTCCCTCCATAAAAGCGTTTTCGTTTTCTTGTAAATATTTTGAAAAGTAAAGCATTTACGAATAAAACGACTATGCAGTAGAACATTCTAGATAAAATTTGCCACAATCCAAAACATTTTTTTAAATTTATGCGAAAACGAGGATTTTTAACAAACTATTGTCAACAAAAATCGACCCTGTACAGCAAACATGGACTGATTGATCGAGATGCAACATTATACCTAGGCTTTTTACACAAATATTGAGATCCCGTGAATTTGGGCCAAGTGATAGCTTTCATAGAAGCTTTTTCGTTTTACACCGGAAGTGCAAGTTTCCTTAGTGCTTTTTCGTTTTTTTTGTAGAAATTTTGAAAAGATATAGCAGTTGGAAATCACTATTCTTCACAAACAACTGTTTTTCAATGAAAATTCAGCTTTGTGCAGCCCGAGCCGAAAGGAAACTTCATACTTTTTTAAAATTTGGAGATCCCTGTGATATTTGGTCATATAAGTGACACCACGAACTTTTTCGTTTTTGAAAATACCTTGAAAAATATATCAATTATGAGAAAATCGACTGTGAACTAAAAAGTTTAAAATTAAATTTAAGCTGACAGAACGATTTTTGACAAAAAACTGTTTCTACTTTCTTTTACGCAGTAAAATAAAGTATAGCGATCAGAAACTTTTAGACCTTGTAATTTTTGATAATTTAGCTTTCGCTATAAGACCAAAAAAAGGGGTTTCTAAAATAATCTCTTTGTCTATGTGTGCCTACGTGAATGTGTGTGTGCTGACTAGATGTATGTGTCCTCTCTACGTCAAGATGGTATACGACCAGGATAATACTTTGTTCTTAAGCTTTTATTATTAATTCGAGGATCTCAGTAATTTTTGGCCGGGATCGGTCCATTACAAGTAACAGCTTCCACGTTAGCATTTCGTTTTTTGTAAATATTTTGAAATGAATCCAAATTATGTGAAAATCTACTGTAGACTGAAAGATTTTAAATTAAATTTGCAACAATATCGTTTCAAAACAATTTTCCAAAATTCTAGCTGACAGGTCGACTTTTGGCAAAAGGCTGTTTTTATATAGTTTTGACTTTGAGTTTTTTTGGAAATGTTGTGGACCTCTGCGTACCACAAGTCGCAGCATCCGTAAGACTTTTTCAATTTTTTGAAATATAAACAGGAATAATGATTTAAGGAACCCAAAAGGTTAAACTTTTCTTCACTTTTTGATTACAGCTGATTTTGGCTGAAATAAGTTCGCCGAAAGTGGCAGCTTTCCTTGTAGTATTTTCGTTTTTTTTCATTAATTTTGAAGTGTTTATAACATTCAGGGGAAAAAGGTTAAAAACTTAAACTTCATACGTTAAACGAAACTTCATACGTTACCTTTTTCTATTAGTTGGAAACTCCTTGTGAAATTTCAGTACACAGATTACTCCCTTGTGACGGGAGCTTTTTCATGGGAGCTTTTCTATTTTTTGAAAAGGAGCTTTTTACGACAAACAATTAAAAGATTTAAATAAATTTAAATATTAAATTATCAACGAGGATTGGTTTTCTGAAATTAATGCAGGAAAATCGGTGTTTGATTATACAAGACAGGTTCACCAAAATTCCGGTAAGTTTAATTTTTTGAACATTCGTGCAGGTTAAAGAAAGTCAGGCGTTGGCCACAACATATTACTCCTACATTACTTTTTGTACAGTAATCATGAAAAATGTTGACCTCTCGCGAGTAAATGTCGTTGGCTCGCTACAGCTCAGATGGATTGATTGATCAGGGTGAAACTTCATACTTAAGCTTTTTCCATAAATTGGGAGAATGATTTTTGGCCAAAAACGGTCCAACCGAAGTAATAGTTAAGAAGGGATTTTTCGTAATACATATTTTGAAAAGTACGTATCATTTACGAAAAACGATTAAAATGAAAAAAATGTATACAGTAAGTCCTCGACTTACGCGAATTCGACTTACGTGAATTCGTACTTACGTGAATTAAAAAAAAAGGGATTTTGAGTTTTTTTGATGAAATGAGTATTTTTTTAAATTTTTTATTAAAAAATTTTTTAAAGCTGTGCTTGATTTCTAAGTTCTCTACTTTTGTTTGTGTACACACACTATTATTTTCATGCGATAGTGAGGGTGGCAGAAAGAGAGAATGGTTTAGATGGCTTCGACGCTCAACATCCTGATCCAGAACGATTCGCGACGTGTCAAAGAAGTGGATGATGCTTACAGTTCTTTAATAAGTAGGTTCTATGTACTTTAATGTATCCATGTACGCTGATTTTAAGGTTTGTTCGACTTACGCGATTTTTCAACTTACGCGAAAACCTACGGAACGAATTAATCACGTAAGTCGAGGACTTACTGTATTAAGTCCCAAACAAAATTTGTACAGATTATTATTTAAAATTTTACCACACAATGACGAGTTATGATAAAAAAAATATATTTCAATAAAACTTGGCATCTCTACATTCCAACGGATTGGCTAAAGCTTTTCCTGTAAATTTGGGAGAACCATGCGAAATTTGGTGGAGATCTGTATATCGGAAGTGGCAGCTTGCATAGGAGCTTTATCAATTTTTGCAATTAAGATTAAATTTTTAGCAATGCTTGTCCTTGTTGCTTTTTCGGAAATTTAAGAAAGAGTAATGCTTTATATAATACAAGACCGTTTTTATCAAAAATTCGGTCGGTACAATTATTCGATTTAGAAGATAGTCGAGTGTTGACCGCAACATATTCACCCATCCATTTTTCAATTTATTCTATGCCGGTTTTAGGTGGCCACCCAAATTCATATTATTCCAAGTAATGGTTACTTTCCGTTGACGATGAAAGCTTTATTTTATTATCTTTCTCTAAGCATTCGTCCGATCATTTAGCTGAATCTTTGGAATATATTACTCGATTTACAAAAACAGTTGTTCCGAATAAAGAAAATATTAGTCATAAAAATAAACTTGGTTTTACTTTTCGATTGTTATGAACCTAATGAGAGATGAACGAGATGCCCATTACAAGAAATTCCAAAGCAGCTTAAGCGCATAATTCAATTTATTTCATAAGATTGTAAATCATTTCATATAAAATAATGGTGCAACTTACGAATGCAGGACATAAATAAGGAAAGGTATATCCTTTGTCTTGATTTCATTGAAATTCAATTTGTAAAACATGATTCTAATACCAATAAAAATTAATATTCCCAGCACTCGTTTTATTAATTCGATATACATAAAATTAATGTCCTTATGATAATAAATCAATGCTAAAATCCCATAAAATCACAAAAGTCTTAAATTAAACTAATAAAATTTAATCCCTTAATTACTTGAAAAAATGTCCACCCTATATACTATTTAGGTCACTCATCCTCCCATCTTATGTTTTTTATGCTTTGAACCGATAATCAAAATGTTGTAAATAAATTAACAATTACTTCATATCGTTGTAAAAGCCAATAAAATTCTATCCCCTTTAGGAATTCACCCTTAAGCTATTTCCTGGTCTCAGAATATACCAAATATGTACGTGTGTAGTATTCGAAATGGAAGGAAGGCCCATAAAAACCAAAATACTCGCATATGCTAAAAATAATAAAAATTTTGTATGACCAACCCTAAATGGGAAATTATTGGAAAATTATTTTTCAATGCTGTTGGTCTTTGTGTTTTTCTTTTTTAATGTAAACACAACAAAAAATTTGGGTTATTTGGTTTTCGAGGGCGGTCGATTAAAATGTACTTGAGAATTGGCGTTGGGGAGGCAGAATTTTTCTTTTATCTTGACATTTTTTTTATATTTTTGTTTAAATAGGAAAGGACGAAAAGATATTGAATTTTTAGTGATTTCCTTATTTTTATGTTAATTTCCTTGCACGATTTTGAATTTTAGGACTAGTAGTGGGATTTCTGTTCTGGGACTGTTTAAAATGCCACGTGCTCATGGATACCAATATCAAAATATTATTTTAAAACCACTTAAGCAGTCATTCAAATTCAATCAGCATATACTCCCTTCAATAAATTGTTGTCACATAAAAACATGCAACTGACATTTTGTCAATAGGAAAAATATTTCGGCAATCATCAATTTCCGATTTGGGAAATATGTAAAAGGGGATATGGATCAAATATTTTCTACGCATAATACATAAAATGAAAATTACCTTACTTTGTTACATAAACCACAACCCGATATACACCCCTAATATTAGCCGAAAATTGAAAATAAACAGTTTATTTCATTATTCATTAATGCTATTCAGCCTAATAAATTTCATTCCATTTATTTTGACATTTTAATTTAATAATTTTTTTTTTCTGATTATAGGCGAAAATATAGTAAGATCAACTCGTCCTTAAATGCTCTGCAAGGTGGAATTTATTGTAAGGATAAAATGTCGTAAATAAAAAATTGCAACCC
This sequence comes from Nephrotoma appendiculata, assembly GCA_947310385.1. Taxonomy (NCBI): domain Eukaryota; kingdom Metazoa; phylum Arthropoda; class Insecta; order Diptera; family Tipulidae; genus Nephrotoma; species Nephrotoma appendiculata. Next base: position 297,873,731 of record OX371225.1, read on the forward strand.
AATACAAATATTTTGTGTATAGAGAGAGGAAAGACAAAAATACGAGCGTATTGACATATTTTTGCGAGGAAAATTTTTCCTATGGGTACTAAAATTGGTTCGAAAGAAATGGGGATGAGGGAGGGTGTTTAGAATTGAAATGAAGGCAATGATAAATTTTTCCCTGATATTATTAATAATATATTTTGTAGTAATAACGATAATAGTAAATGATTTATTGGAATTTTTTAATTGATTTTATTTTTTTACTATACAGAAAATGTTTATTTTTGTATTTCACCTACTCGGACTATACGAGAGAATTTTCTCCTTCTTTCTACACCTTAATTTATTAAGTTAATTGCTAAATGTATATGGAATGTGAATATATGCAAAAACGGCCATGCACCTAAGGAAGCGAAGGGTACCTATTTATTCTTATTAAGAACTTCATACATTTGTTAAAACCTTAAACATATTTTCATAGTAGTGACATCTATCACATGATATCACAATGGAAGATTGTATTATTATGGGATTGCCTTGTACACAATTTGAAGTGGCATTATTCAAGGATTATTATTTCAACCCAATTGCTTCTGTCATTTTCCAAAATCGGCAATCCAAAATCTTTCGGAGCTTAGTGATATTCGGAACAGTTGAAATGACCCTTATGTTCTCTCGGTCATTTATTTTTTGGCATTTACCAACTTTAATTGGTAAAGTGAGCATGGTGAGATCAACAACACAATCGTTAAGCCACCATGGATAGTACAAGGTATATCTGTAAAGGGAGGGAAATTACTGTTTATACCATATAGTTAGTTCCCACATCGAAGGTGTTGGATACGATATCATTGAGTGCAACATCTGGTTTGATTAAAAACAAAAAATAAAAATTATAGAGGTATATGTATGATGGGCAAACTCGAAGAACACAAAACAAGTGTACTGAATGCAAACAATTGACATGGGCAGGTGTATACGAAGTAGATGGATGTAATGTGTTTAACACTTCCAGGCTAGTCCAAGAGAAATGGAAGGTGTTTTTATTCGGTATTTAAGCAACTGGTGATCTGACATCGCAATAGTAAGATTTTAAGAACGGACTACCAACAACTGTCGTGATCCATGATGTAAGAGAGGCTGTCGAGATAGCGATTGATTACATATAGATCAGAAACAGATTTGCTTAGAAAAGGTGTTCTTTTTAGTTTACGGCGAATGCTAGAAGACTCTTTGAGGAATCACATCCTGCAGTACGACACCAAAATGGCAATGAACATAATATTGGTTGCAGTTGGAACAACGCAGAGACCGATCTAGTATCCTATTCCTGAAATACTTTTACAACAACTTCTGGTATTTTATATGCCAAGGCAAGCCGATCCGTATAGAATGACTGATACCATCGCGAGCCAATACATCGACTTAAACTTTCAGCGCTTACAGAAAGGCGATTTTTTTAAAAAGTGTTAATCGATTTTCAAAATTGGCTCAGTATTGTTTTTATAATGAATTTTGAATGAAGGCTCAACCAAAATTGATGAGTATAAAAAAATATTGGGGATATTTAAATTTAAATTACAACAAAAAAAATGTATTGATTAATACTTAGTATTGTCCCTCCCCCTTGCGTCTGATAAATACTTAGGGGATCACACCCCACTCCTCATCTAACGCAATCTTGAGGTCATCTTGAGGTCATAAACGATCATTTGGTTTTATGTCTGTACTTAGGAAAACTTTTTGTAAAATTGACAGTAAAAGTTACGATGGTGGAATTACCATAATTATTAAAAACAAGGCTAGACAATATACTCTTGTCTAATCACTTGTCGAATAAGCATGTTTAGATTGATAAATTAAGATAATATACGTTTTTTCAATTTCAAATAAACTTAGAGTTTCCCTCTTTTCTTTTTTTCAAGTTATACAACTTACACATTCACTCCGTCTTGTGGGTTTTTTTGACTACAAACGTATATTCTGGGTATGTGTGTGGGTACAAAAATCAAATAGGCCAGTCGCATAAAAACATAATTGAATTTTCGTTTCGATGAATACAAAGGAAAGGACGGTGGTACACCATTTATTTACCTACAGTCCTACACATAAACAACAGTAATAACATTTATCATTTTTACAGTGCCGAAGAAATATTTTATTATTACAGAGAAAACAATAGAACATCGAAATGAACACAACGAAATTAAAGGAAAATTTAACTAATTTTATATTTTTTCTATCATTTTTCATAACAACAGAAGGGGGCAGCAGAAAAGAAAAAATGTTATAACATTGAAAGAAAAAATATATGTACCGTGAAAATAATAAGACCATTTACTTTGTATTTTATGCTCTTTTGTTTTTATTCCTGTCACCTGATCGCATTCAAGATAGCGGAATGATTGAACAGAATCGGTGACTGGAATTTATCTAAATTCGGTTTTATATACATGTTCTCATTATTGTTGGGCGCTGTCGTTTCCAATTTCAATTTTAATATCGATCGATTATCTGATGGAGGAGGGAACTTTCAATTTGCTAGGGAAGCTTTAAATCAAACTTTTTTGTTATATCTATGTGAGCTAGCCGAATTGTTAGTACTAATTTTATTTAGCTTGGCAGAATTCTCATTTTATTCACATTATTAAATTTTTAATTAGTCATAACAATTTATTTTTTTGGATGTTTGTAACTAAAGCTTTTACGTGAACTCTCATAAAACTAAACACGTTGCACGGTATTGCTTTGCTGACTCACAAGTACGTTTGCTGTGTTTAGTCCTTTACCTCCGACCTAACCTTATCATTTTAAATAAAGTCCCTCTTAAGAAAGCTATTTACACGTATGGGACGTCACAAAAACATACATTCTTCAGAAGACAAAGTCATTGACATGGAACATGAACTTTATATTGTATCACCTTGTATAATCACAACAACCAATATGATTTGTTTAATCTCCGCCACTAGGAAAAGGCTCCTAAATAAAGTTGCAGAAAAAGATATTTTACCAACAATATTTATCGAATGATTTTAATATCAATCTTTTTTCTGATTTTACTAAAAATAAATTTGAATGCCTAACCGACCAAATGGCACTATGGGTAAAGCTTTGGCGTTTGAATCGGGAGGTGCAGGGTTCGAATCCCGATAGGAAATTTTCCTCTACAGCACTATAGGCTGGCATGGAGCTATGCAATGCACAGATGGTAACTTAAAATCGTACCTATAGCCGTAAGTCTTGGATTTAGCAGTAATTGAGTAAAGTAGGACGGAAAAATGAACCGCGAAAGAGTGCTTCGGCTCAAGAACAGATTTCAGAGTTTTAAAATCAAAATCTGAACATCAAATCATTTACTCTTAAATTTTGGAAAACTGACTTGGACCGCGGTATTGTTGCAAATTAGAATTAGAATCTGTTAGTTTATAACCGTTTTAGTCGTAAATGTATAGTTTGCCAAATACATGCAAAAAACGGTAAAGCTCCTATTGAAGTTGCCACTTTCGGTGGAAAAACGAAAAACTTCCTATTGAAGCTGTTCGGTGAACTGATTTCGTCCAAAATTCACTGGCATCTCATAGTTTGTGAATCTTTAGTATGAAGTCTCATCCCACCGACCAAATGGCACAGTGATTTAAGCTTTGGCGTTTGGATCGAGAGGTACCGGGTACGAATCCCGATAGGGATGTGAAATTTCATCAACAGATTATGATCTGTGTTGAAATGTTACACATGTATAGATTGGCGTGGAGCTTGCAATATGCGCAGATAGTCTTAAAACGGTCCTAAAGCCATACGTCCTCGAGTATGCTGAGTATGCGTAAAGTAATGCAGTAAAAAACATAATCACGAAAGAGCAGGATGAGCCTTGAACCCCAAAACAGATTGCATTGTAAATACAAAATAAAAGTCTCTTAAATTTAGGAAAACTATAAACTAGAACATTATTGTTGCAAAATTAATTAAGAAACTTTTAATTTATAATCATTTTCTTGTAAACAATTTTGAACTGCTTTTTGCAATTTTGCTGTTTTTGGTAATAATTTCTTTAAAAGCTTGAAAATTTAATTAATACGGTTATATAGGGTGGGCCATCTGTTAAACCTTTTTTATTTGACACGCAATTTATTTAATTGCCAAAAAAAACCAGTTAATATGTTGCGGTATGTTCCCCATTTACTATAATGACATTTTCCTGTTCGTTTTCAAAGAAGAACGGCCCAATTATGCCACCAGCTCAAAAACCACACCAAACAATGACTCTTTTCTCGTTTCACTGCTCCCCAAAATCGAAAATTTTGCTTATTGACGTACCTTTCAAGGTAAAAATGAGGTTCATTGCTAAAGATGATTTTTGATTAGAAACCTTCATTTCGTTCAAGCATCCAATTAATAAAACGGCGACGATTTAAATGATCTGGTGTCTTCAATTTTTGAGTTAGTTCAAGATCAGCATGCAAAATATGCTGTGGTGTGGTTTGTGAAATGTTTACTTCTTGTGAACGATAGATGATTGATGTGCTTGATTCATTATGAACACTTTTAGTAACAGCTAACAGCAGCACTGCATCAGGAGTACGAACTGGATGGACATGTTGATACGGTCTATATACGGCCTTCCACTGAACCAGTTTCTTTAAAACGATCAATAGTTTTACCAATTGCACGCTCAATTACGAAATATTGTTGTTTATGAACGATTATTTACATAATAAATTTGGACACTCAAAATGCATTGTTGTGTTGTTAGCGACTCCGTGAGATGATAAATGGCATATTGTTGACTCACATCATATGCGAAATAATTTTTTAGGACAGCTAACATTAAGTAATAAAATTCATCGATTGAAAAATGGACTAACAGAAAGGCCTGTTCTAAGGATGTCTCTTGTGCAAGTTTTAAATGTTTTCTGTTGAAGGTAGATGTGTCGATATCACTCTCTCTCTCTCTCTCTCTCTCTCTCTCTCTCTCTCTCTCTCTCTCTCTCTCTCTGGCACTATATCCCATCAAGGGATTTGGCCGCCTCATATGAGGTTTCATAATCATTTTTTCATTTCGGATAATGAGTGATTAATTCATTGATCCTAAACCAGCCGTGAAGAGTCGATATCACTAGTTAAAACAAATTTTTATAATTTATTTTTCGACCGTTTAATGTCAGAAACAGTTTGTTTTTTAATGCCAATTTGTTGATAATCACGTACTATTGACAAGCTCATTTCTAGCTTGACAAGCATATATATTTTCTACTTCACAGTCAAGTTCGCTCACATTCTTTTTTATCCATTTAAATTTTTAATTTTAGCCACACGACACTGAGCGATACGGTACTAATACGACAACTTGATCTGTTTAAGAGCCGAAGTCCGTTGAATTGGGTTCCGATAAATCGAGGTTTTACCATTGTAACGAACTGAGGTGGCATGAATGGGTCCGGAGATGAACTCTTTTCCAAGTTAAATGCCGTTCGCTACTGAAATAATTTGATCAGCTATATAAAGCTTCGTTGAACAACGAACTGTCATAGTGATCAGTCACAAAAAATATAATATTAAAAATAAAATATTAATTAGTTGAAATTAAATAATACTAAAATAGTAAATAATTATATATAAATTAAATTATTAAAAACTAAAATCTTTATTAAACCAATTCAACTTAAAGTGTGTCCAATCGTGTCGCATTATTATATTCGTGAATAAGTGTTATCACCTTACCACAATCTTACATAATCAAAATATATGTCTGCCAAATGCCTTAAGTGTAAAGAAAATATTTCTAAATCTCGTTCTCCTGGTATCAAGTGCGGCGGTCCATGTGGCAAATCATTTTATGTTAAATGTGCAAATATTTCTGTGGATTTGTCGGAAGGCATCAATGATCGGTCCGCAAATTGGCTTTGTAGACAGTGTCGGGATATATCTAGTCATTAATTACTTGAAACTGATGCTTCTGATTCGGAATATAAAGTAAGTCTAACCGATATCATGAAAGAATTGAAGAAAATGACTAAGAAACTGACTGCACTGGATGAGCTTCGATCCATCATTAACAATTTAAAATTGGAAAATAGTGCCTTGGTCAATCGAATTAGTAACCTAGAAGAACAAGTTGGCATATCAAACACTAAATTACACGCACAGGACGCTCAATTGGATAAACCAAACCGAATTCAATGTGCTGCCTGCATTACTATTGCTGGATTACGAACGAAGCACGACGACATTAAATCGGTCATTGTTAATACACTCTCTAAACTGGAGTTTCGAAGCGGATTTAATCGAAGCTATAGAGCAGGTAAACAGAAAAGGCACTGCGCATCAAATAAAAAGTCATTCTATTATGAGCGATTTTTATATTGTCAAACTAAAATCACTAAGCACTACGGATCTGGATGTCTTTCTACCGCAAAACCATCCTAAGCAGCGAATTTTCGTCATGCACAAACTAACGAAGTACCAAACGTATCTCTACTGTGAAGCTAAAAATACAAAGTTAAACTATAATTACAAATACCTATGGTGCAAATCTGGTCAAATATATTTACGTAAATCAGCTGAAAGTGATGTTCACCGTATTCATTCAATGAATGATATTTTTCTCATACGCAACAATGAGCATGCGATTGATGATCCACAAAGAGGTTAAGGAGCTGCCGATTCATCTAAATTTAAATATTATATCACACCATAGGATGTCATCCAACTTCACCACTAGCATAGTAACTATTAATTTATTATTGTCTTTTTTATTTAGTTTTATTTTTCTATCCATTAATATTAACACTTTTATTTCAATTTTTATTTACAAAAGTTTGTTTTCAAACATTTCCGACATTTCACTTTTAAATTACTTTTTTTTTTTATTCACCACACTTTTGTTTTTAACCACAAATGTTAAATTTCATTTTATTTTTCACAATTTATTACAATCAATTTTATTGCTTTTGTTCTTGTTATTTTGACAATGTTGTTTTTATGTTTGGTGACTGTTAAATTTTACTATACAAGATTTCATTTTCATTTTAATGGTAATCTTACATTTCATATACATTTTAATTGTAAAATTAATTTAAAATCCTACAAAAGTTATTTTATTCACCACAAGTTCTACAATATTAGTTTGAATCCGTACTATTTTATTGTATAACAATTTAATTTTGGCCATTTATTATTGTACTTACAGCCATTATTATTAGTACTATTATTATTATTATTTCATAAATATTTTATTATTGTCTTAATGATTGTATTTCTACTTCATAACTCAGTAATTTTAAGTCTTTTATTGTTAACACTTTTAGGACTTTTAGGCGCATTTAATATTCTATTAGTGTATTAAGGCTGTTCTCTTTGTATGTCACTTCTATTTATACATTTTGGAGTATCTTCATTACCGGTGTGTGATGTAATAGCTTTGTACTCGATATCATATCAACAGTTGAATATAATGTTAGCATTGCAAATTAATTGGTTATCAGATTTTCATTTTTATCAATTAACTGTCTTCATATAATATAAATGGTTATACGTTGTATGGTGCGTGCAATGATTCATATAGGGCTGGTGGTGTTGCTGTATTTTTTGATTCAAATTTAGATTGCTCAGTAAGTGCCTATAACTTACCATCAGCCGATGTCATAAAGGTTGAGTGGAAATTTTCTTCTGATTTATATGTTTTTTTATGCATTTATCGGCTGCAATCTAATGCTGTGAATGTTTTTGTTCGGGAAGTAGCCGCGATTTTGGGCAGTATTAGGTCAAAAAAACTGTTTGTTTTTGGAGACATTAACATTGATATTCTTGGATTTCCAAGCAGCAGCATTGTTTATATAAACCTATGTCTTGTTTTGGGCTTGAGTTATTGATTGGTACTCCCACGCGGGTTACTGCTTTTTCTTCAACGTGCATTGACCACTTTTTTGCTAGACTTAGGTCTAATGATCTTTCAGGTATAACAGCGTCGGCTGTGGACTTTTCTGACCACCACTTGATTGAGATATGGTTTAAGGCTTCCCAGGTACTGTTATTAGGCTCTAATTTGAACCAAAATTCCACGAGAAGAAGAAAGAAGGTCAATCTGTTGTTGTTACATGAAAGATTGGATCATATGGACTGGGGGTTCATTTTTAACATCGACAATCCATCGCTAGCTCTTGATGTATTTTTGGATAATGTTTTAACTATTTAGAATGCGCTATACATACTGCTCGTCTAAAGGTCCAAGCTAAATAAGCGTCCTGATAATGCAGTACTTCGTGAAAGCTATAACAGAATGTGCACCATAATTAACGTAGATATCAAAAAAGAAAAGGAAAGCTATTATTCTAAGCGTTTTTCAGCAAACCGTGGTGATACAAAAAAAACTGGATTTTAGTGAACGAGATTCTGACTCGTAAACCTAAAACGTCACTAGTCAAATCTATTTTAGCACAGAACGGAGAACTTCTTACGACTGATCTAGAAATTGCTAATGAATTTGATTGTTATTTTTCTAGTGTTGCCAAAGACTTAGGTGCTAAATTTGATTCTAGCAACACATCATCTAGTTTCAATTTGCCTTTTGATTTCGGTTCAAAAACGTTTTTTATGACCGCAGTATCTGGGGTCAGTAACATGGTTTTCGTCAAGGTATGAGTACCGAATCGGCCTTGTTGGAATTCCTAAATACAATCAATATTGGTTTAAATAAAGGTAATAGTTGCGGTGCTTTATTTATTGATACAGCAAAAGTCTTCGATACGGTTGATCACAAGCTTCTGCTCTCTATTATGTACGATATAGGGTTTAGGGGAGTGGCAAATAAGTGGTTAGCGTCGTATTTAGATGGCAAATCGGTGAGAGTTAAAATAAATGATAGGTTAAGCGATCCGAAATTTATAGACGTTGGTGTTCCCCAGGGTTCTGTATTAGGCCCTCTGCTGTTTCTCATTTATACTAACTCTGTGTTTAAATTGAATCTTCACGGTTATTTTACCGGTTTTGCTGATGACATAGCTCTGGCTTATTATGGGAATTCTCCCAGTAACGTTATTTCGATGATCAATTCTGATCCTAAAGTTTTACACTCATGGTTCAACAAGCATTGCCTGATTTTAAGCCGGAAAACTAAATTCATGTTGTTTAAGTTGTCTGGTAGCTTTAATATGTCTATTTTGCCGCGGGTGACTAATCACAGCAGGTATGATTGTGCGTCTAGTGGTTGCCACTCTGAGTGCTTTGATATCGAACAAGTTGACTCGTTTAAATATCTTTGTGTTCACTTGGACACTTGTCTTAATTGGAAAACACTTGTAAATTCAGTCAACCAGTATCTGTCATCAACTGCTAGAATTTTCTACCTTCTTCGTGACTATAGTCCTACTCCGGTTTTAAAGATAGCCTACCACGCACTAGCCTACCACTACCACGCCTACGGATTGTCGTGCTGGGGGTGGTTATTATGCTGCTACTCTGTATCCTTTATATGTTCAACAGAAAATGATTTTGAGAATATTTCTAAAGAAACCAAGAACTGAACCATCTTGGAATTTATTCCTTACAATGAATATCTTGCCGTTAAAACATTTGTATGTTTATAAGGTATTGAGAGTTTTTTTTAATCGAAGTGGTCAACATATAATGAGAAACGATTTTCGTTACAATTTTCGCGGTAACCATCTGTTTCTGTGTAATATCCCCAGATTTAACAACGACCACTTTCGCCGCTCTAGTCTTGTCGCTGCACCAACCTTCTTTAATGCGTTACCAATTTACATTAGGAAGGACATTCATTTGAAGTCCTTTTTACCTAAAGTTAAACACTGGCTAATTGAAACTGTAGATATCTTCTTTTTATTCAGGGTTATTACATAAAAATTGTTGATTTTAGTCATACATTATGAAGTTGAAATTTAAATATTATTGTTGTTTTTTATTAAATTTATTGTTATTAGTAGTGGTAATGGTAATGGTAGTAATAGTATTAATAGTACCGATATCTCGGTCATATTGTTGTAAGCTTTTATCTCCTTTTATCTTATTTTAATTATTTTATTTTGTAAATATTAGGATTGTGTCGAATTTAATATGTATACGCGAATTTGCTTCTACCGTTTTTGCGGCACAAAATTCGTTATTTTTTGTTTTTAAATTGAATAAATAAATGAATAAATAAATAAATAAATCATGTGGTATTTTACTCTGCCGGCTGAGGCTCTCGGCTTGGGTGGGCTTAATGAAGATTCATAGGTGCTAGCTTGACCACAAAAGATAATGGAAACTACTAGATTGGAATAGAGACAGGGCCTACATACCTTACTTACCTATACCTCATCCTTAACAATAATTACCTAAGTGTCTCATTCTGAAACTCAAAAATTAGCGAATGGGGGAAAAAAATATGCTACTCTACAACTGGCGAAACAATAAAGTAAAAGAAGCAAACATCAATTCAAAGTTTGTATTTAACCAATTATGAAAAATCCTAATCAACCAAAAAAACAAATATTTATTAAAATTTTACTTTCTTTACTTTACTTTCTACCGAATTTCTTAGCAGTATACAATTAGATTTAGTGATCGTAAGATAATTTTCTCGAACACATTTTCCGCTTTGAGTACAACGGGTTTTCACTATTTAACACAGTAGCGTAATCAGTCCCCTTGTGTTATGTCACCACAATATTAAAATTTGTAATTATTAGTTGTTTCAGTTATTTCTTAGGCGTAATTTTACTTTACGTATACATCAAGAAAATCAGGTAAGGAGTATAAATTTTTTAAATTTTTAAATGCACGATTGTTTATCAACAGTTTTTAGGGGGAAGGGGGGGGGAGCTAAATTTTTCCGGAAAATGTTTTGATTTAAAAAGATCAACTTGCGCAAATATAATTTTTTTTAATGTAATTTTAATTCGTTGTATATCTCAGAGGCTGGGGCCTCCAAACCCTCGCTTTTCCACAATTTATACAATTCTTCTCAGAGGCTGGGGCCTCCAAACCCTCGCTTTTCCACAATTTATACCATTCTTCAAGTTTTAAACTAAGTAAAAAAAAAAATTCTAAAAATTTCAAAATTTTCCTGGAAAAAAAATATTAAATAGTTCTGGGTGATTATCACTTTTATGTTATTTGGTAAAAAAACTTTATTTTAAATTGCAATTTCCGACATTTTACTCTATTGCAAATTCACACTCGACTAAATTAAAAGTATTCTAATTATTAGACTGCCCATCCCGAGCGTTTCAATTTGTTCATTTATATACCCTCAAACACAACGGATTATACCACTACAAAACAATTACTATCAAATTCAACGGTATAAACTAAGTAACGATCATCATTCCCCAACTTCTAAACACATCAATTTATAAATTGCACGAGCAGTACAAACATACGCAAATATAGAAATCAGGGGCATAAAACATTGTAACCTTGGAGAGAAGTAGCGCAGTGGCCGTTACACCGTATTTATAAAAAAGAAAATGCTCCTATGGAAAGTCCACGTCCGGTGAACAGAATTAGGCCAACAACTGCTAGGAACTCTGGATTAACAAAAAGCTTAAGAATGACAAGCAAACGTACCATATTATGGGCTGCAGAGAAGACACAGACATATAATATGCACGGAACCATGCTGTTACTCTTACTATTTAAAAGAAAAGAAAATGATTTTTTGTCGAAAATCGAAATTTCCGCTCAAATTTTTGAAAATTGAACTGAACCGATCTTTTCTCAAATATTTGCAAAAAACCGAAAAAGCTCTTACAAAAGCAGCCAGGTTCGGTGTATCGAATTCGATTACTGAGATGTGGAAATTAGTAGAACAAGTTTAAGTATGAAGTTTTATCCCGATCAATCTATCCGTCTGGGCTGTTCAGGGATGAATTTTGGCTGTGTGTAAAAAATCATCATTTTAGGCTAAATTATAGTCTTGGCCGATATTGTTGCAAATTTAAATTAGAATCTTTTACATTATAATCATTTTTCTGGTAAAGGCTATACTTGTTTAAATGTTGGCAAAATACGAGAAAGCTCCTATGTAAGGTGCTACTACTGGTGAACCGATTTCGGCCAAGAACCACTGGGATCTCCTAATTTATGGAAAAAACTTTTAAATGAAGTTTAACTTCGTTCAGACTAACCGTCTGGGATGTAAAATGGACACAGACATTTCATCTACACACACACGCAGGCAATCACAAAGATCTTGTAAAAATTATTTTTTTTATATGTAATATAGCCAGATCAATCTTTTCTGCTCACCCTTAAAAAAAAATCGGTCAGGTTAGCCAGCGTACCGAAATTAGGTCCAATTAATGAGCGCTTGAACGCCTCACGTTTGCCGTCTATAAAGGTGTGGCGCTTTAGCTACGACTCTCAAAATGGACTGTGAGCCAAGTAATAAAAGTGGTTTTAGCTAATTCGTCTGTAGCGTACGGCTCCGTTAGCCAGTTGGTCGAAAGCAAAAAGATCAGTATATCTAAGCTGCTATATGAACAAGCGAACCTTAAAGGGTAGTTTAAGGGACTGCTCGTTGTTCGAAGACTTATACAAAATTACAGTAGATTTTGTTCGATTATTGAGGCAATGCGCCTGTACGTGGTACCATAGTCAAAGATGTTAGTATCGCTACAGAAGGTGCCGCTTCGGCATCCCTTGTTGGCCTAACAACTCGACGCATTTTCGATCGTCTTTACTACGAATCCAAAACTTATGCAAGAACACGTATGTAAGAAGGTTACGTATGTAAAAACAAAAGCGCAAAGAAGGTAAACCTACCGTACAACTCTGCGAGTAAGAGCGTGTATTAATTTTCCAATATTTTTCACTTTTCATTACAAACCAAATTATGATCTTGTTGTACCAATATTTTGTAACATACTCTAATTTTAGAAAACTATTTTGGCTTTTGAATTTGGCCCCTCATAAACCACCAAAAGAGAATTCTACAAGTAAATTATATATTTCTATAATTGTAAATTAGCATAGGCATATTTTAATTTCAGGATTTTGCAAGTTTACTTGGCTATGTCTTTCTCGAACATTCAACAAATTTCGTATTTGGTACTTTCACACGATTTGAAACTATCTTTAATATGAGTAAAAATTATAATTTTCACTTTTCCACTAACTACACTTGAATACTCTCAAAATATCTTGCTTGATCAATAACAATTTGATTGTATTTGTACAATTTTATTGTTGTTACCAAACCGCTGATTTGAGCATCATAATTCTTGAATAATTGTACCACCAATTCGTAGAATCAAAAATTCCCCTTTATATAAATTCAAACAAAATAATAAATCACCCGAAATAATTTTCAAATAATTTTTTTTACCTATCAGTTTTCGTAAAAAGCAATTTCAAAATGCAATTTTCGTTTGAGTTAACCCACCTCATTCTAATATTGTTTAAAATCTAAGCAACTTGAATAATAGCAGCACTAAAGTCAACCCAGCGGAATCCAAACAATCCGCATGCGATATGTTTTGAGGATGTGGGCAGTAAGCAATAAAAAGCAATAATTCCTTCATCAAACATTCAATTAAGTTTTGCTTTTCATGTTGTTTTGGTTTTAATTTTCATTTTCCACATAAATTCCTGCTGCGAAAATTTGTTTTCCGGGTTCGATTAATTATCCAAATCAAAAACCAGTAAACCCAAAAACATATAGACAACTTACGATTTTACGATATCTCTATTGTTCCCAAAAATATAATTTACGGGTTTATGTTTTATTCCTGTACGGTTGAAATATTTTATTTAGATTTTCTGTTTATGATAAATGGTGCAACCTCAATGAAAGCCTAGAAATGTTCTTCCGTCGAAACCTTACTAGGAAAAATTATCAAATTACGTGTTATTCGAGATGTCCTATATAAATATATCTTTTAAGGGTACGAAATTAACACCCTTTTATTCACCATTAATTATCTGTGATACTTTTGAACCCCTGTAAATTCTGCGTGCTACATTACACCATTCAAATCTTATCGCACAAATTTATCTTTTTGTTTCAAATTTATTCGATCTAATTGTTTTTGGTTATTTACCACAGCAAAATAATTATGTTCGATTCCATTATTTATAATGTATATAATTTCCAGCACATGTGCGGGAATTGCGTAACATTATAATGATTAAGAATTCATCATGTTTCCCTTTTGAGCGATTTTGAACAAGAACCATAGAATAGAAAAAACATATTCAACGGGACGGAGATATCGTTGTTATCATATCAACATATTTACGAATTTATTTTTTATTTTGCTACATTTTTATCAGCATCCTTTGTTGATGTTGTTGTTTTACGGCCATTAATATAGAAACTTTCCTGCAACATAATGCTAATGAATTCTATGCGTATTATGTTAATTTTATATAAAAAGTTATCGTTTTAATATTGGGTTGAATCGTTTTGGGGCACACTGAAAGAGTTTTTATCGCTGTGAATTCCTCAAGACAAAAAATGTAAACATTTTTTACACTTTCAGATGAAACATTTTTTTTTACTGGTGTGTCCTTTATACTGGTTCCTATATATAGACCCCAGTGATGCTCGTCATATATGCAAACACATTTAAATGAGGGTTGATTTGAGTGTGTCGATTTATAGAAAAAAAAAAAATTGTTGTATATATCTACAATAATATGGGATACCCAATAATCATCACCAAATTGTTTTGTTTGGTATGTATTCGGCATTCTACGAAATGGTTTTATTTAAAAAGTTTTAGATATTTATAAATACGAAATAGATGAAGTTGTGATGAATATTTATGATAATGGGATACGAGGCGATTAAGAAACTAGATACGGAGTGAATGGGTAGAAATTTGATAATTTCTTTTAAACGAATTAGACAGGCCGATATCGTTTACAAATCTCCCTGAAATTGAAATTTATGTATTTTATAGTATTTCCCCCTAGACGACGCGTGTCCGTGTATAGCAATGAATTTTAATGAACGTGCTGCAATGCAATTTATTCATAGAATGAGGGAGAATTTGAATGATAGCATCTCAATTATATATTTAATGGAATTGCAATCTGCTGTCGAAAGGTTATGTGAGAGAAATTTTTAATAAAGATCTTATGTAATACTTACAGTAAATTGCCAATAATAACAATCTTAGAAAGCTTTTGGTATAACCGACAATTTAGTTTTTCTACTCAATTACCCGAAAACATCTTTGAGTCTTTACAATCTATATATAATATAGTAAAAGCTTTTTCACTACACCCCCATATTTATATTTTTCTAAAGTTTTTGGATTTTGTTTTCCCAAATTTTATTGAAAAGTATTTGTTTCGTTAGGAAACGTGCAGTTAGTTAGGTAGCCAGCCACGGATTTTGGTACGGTGTTGTGGCACCAAATGGGTCTAGGAACAATTTTCGCTTCTCATTAAACTTGAAAATTTTAAATACAATTTTTAACTCAAAAATATTTTACGATGTATAATAAAATGTCGTTGATAACTGGAAAATCACAATTATTCGGGAGAGCATTTTGAATGTTGTTATGGGCGGCTGAGCAGCCGACCCGCAGATTTCAACTAAAAAACGCAAATTAAAAATAAAATAAAAAAAAACCGGATGTTCCACCGAAATTTGTTAGACGAAACTTGAGCAACCTAGTAAAATAATTATAACCGGGTATGCCCATCCGACGACGACTGGATCTCCCCGAATGAAAAGGTCACAGTCTGCTGAAAAGACTCCCGAAGCACCCATCGACCCTGAAAGGCCGATGTCCAGCCGCAACGAAGCAGCATTAGAGGCTAAGGACGTCTTCCCAACAGATCAAGCCTCTCTTCACCCGGAGAGACCTCCAACAAATCTCCCACAATTCACACTGTGCCACGAGGAGACCGCTGGATTTTACGGTTGCGCACGAATGGACGACACATTCACTGGACTCACTACTCCAACCCTGTGGATGTCCTGTTAAGGCGATGAAAGGGAGTGGCAAGCCCAGCCTGTACAGATGGAACCGGCACATAATGAAGTATCCCCTCCCATCACACCAAACCGCTACAAACTTAGTAAATTCATTTTAATATTTTAAACAAAATAATTTTAGCAACGGGAATGAAAACAAATATAATTCGTACCGAGCGGAAAAGATTCGGAGCGAAATCAATGTGCAACCCAAATGTGCGCCAAGTAACCGCTATGGCGCTCGATTACAATATAAATTATAACCTAAAAAAAATTTAAAATTATTAAGAAAAATCTTTTTTAAAAAAATATATTATAATTAAAAAACATAAATTGCCCAATAAAGATGAGAAAAAAAAATTAAATTAAACGAAAACAACAAAAAAAATCGTACCTTTACGGTTGCGGCTTTGGAGCCGTCACGTCACAAGCTCCACGTCCGGACAGTTGAGCGTCTTCCCGCCGTGAACCGTTTAAACGTTGCGGCCCACCCACCAAATAAGTTGGGTGGTGTCCCACATACAATAACTGTTTAAATGTTGGGCATTGTCCCGCCGTAACCGAAAACTGAATTGATGAGATGGCCTCAACTGGCCACCCGTAAACCGTGGATACCAAAAATGTGGGGCACTTATATTGCTAACCACCGTTGAATAAATAATTTGACGTATTGTCTGAGTGCGGCACTAGTAAATAAGCAAAAATAGCGGCACCCGTTGATATCACTCGCCACAATGTTGTCTCAATTTATTTGATCAAACGACGTATTTACACTGTATCACCTTTCAAAGGGCGAGCACCACGAGATCTCGTATTCTTAATCACTCGATGATTATTTATGACCTTGAGACGGGATTTCCTTGTTGCAGTGCAGTAGATTGTTTTGGTTGAAATAGAATTGTGTAAAATTTATAGAGGTAATGAGTAGCAGCCATGCGCAGTAAATTTATGCTGCATGTTGTGTTGAACCTATTGATGTCACGACAGATGCAACTTCATTCAATATAATTTTTTTTAAATCTACATGTTTCTATTAAAATTAGAAAATATCTGATTTATTTTATTGGAAATACTAATATATATACTCAAATTATGATTTTGTATCGTTATGTAAGCGAATAAGATAATGTTTGAATCTGCTGCTTGGTGTGTTTTATTCTTAAATCGATGCGGAATTATTCCCTTAATTATTCGAGAATAGCGCGCTAGGCGGATTGACTATTCGGACTAAAACTCCATAATTTTTCCATTAATTGTGAGATCTTTGCGAAGTTTTGTGGGAATCTGTGTACCGGAAGTGACAAGAACACTGAGAGCTTTTTTATTTTTTGCAATGATGTTGAAAAGTAAAACATTTACAAAAAAAAAACGAATAATAATTAAAAGCTTTAATAAATACTAAATTAACCAAAGCCTGACCTTTCTGTTTTTTTGAAATTTGAATATGGATATAAAGCTTGTTTCATTTCGAGGTAACTTTAATTTGGCAACACTTTTTTAGCGGTCTGCCGAATTGACAGCTGACAATAAAACTCGTCACGCACTACGTCCATTTTATTATCGACATAATCATCCATCAGAGAAGTTTATTCGATTAACTATGGATCGCTTTCACACCACGATTTCTCTAAATGATACGTATACGCGTCCCGTGTGAACATATATGATGCAGCTGTAGAATGCGTAGTCTTGAAGATAATCCTAATTAATCGATTCGTCATCGTGCACAACAATTGGGATTTGATTCATCATCGTTATGGATGATTTGCGTAAGGATCTTCGATAACATATGCTTGCAAGTTTCAACTTGTGCAAAAATTAAAACCGTACGACCATCGTTCGCACCATCACTTCGGTAAATGGGCCGAAGCCAATACTGACATCGATGTAAACTTTCCATGTCATATTTTTTTAAGTGGTGAAGATCGTTTTTGGTTGAATGACTATGCGAACAAGTAGAATTGTCGCATTTGGAGTGAAGATAACCCACGAGCATTTTTCTATATTACGAGACCGTTGCAATTTAAAATACTTAAAACCTAGAAATTAATACTAAAAAACAACATTTTTTTAGTAAAAAGCTCAATCATTTACGAAAAAACGATTAAGAGGTAAAAGCTTCTATACCAAATTTGCAACAATGCCGTCCCAGATTTTTTTTCCAAAACTTAAGTGAAAATGACGTGTTTCACAATAAACTGTTATTTTAACAAAACATGCGGGCCCTACGGATTGATTGGTTCGAATGAAACTTCACACTTAAGCGTTTTCTACAAATCTGGAGATCCCAGTAAATTTTGGCTGGAATCGATCGGTCCACCGGATGTGACAGTTTGCATAGTAGCTTTTTTGTTTTTTTTTTTTTGCAAATATTTTGAAATTATCATTTGCAACAATATCGATCCAGATTAGTTTTAATAAAAAATGTCGGATCAACTGATCGGACCAAATCCTTAAACTTTTTCCATTAATTAGAAAGTCCTTGCTACAATTAAATATTTAAACATTAAATTTTCTGCCAGAAAAGATTAATCTTGTTGATTTTCTGAAATTTAAGCAGTGATAATGTTTTTTTGTTTTGTTTCAAAATTTAAACGGAATTTTTGACCAAAATACAATTTTTTTTTCAACAAATCTTTGGCCCCAGTACAACCTAGATGGATATATAGCCGAATTAATGGATCGGGCTGAAATTTCATACTTAAGCTCTAGAAATTAGAAATTGTGTAGTTCGAGCGATGTTTTTCCGAAATCAGTACAACAGAAGTGACAACTTCCAGAAAAGCTTTTTCCTTATTTTCAAATTTTTTAACATTATATCATTTAGAAGAAATAAAAAAATTATGATTAAGAAGGATCCGAAATTTAAGCGGAAATGACGTTTTTTGACAAAAATCCCTAAACAGCTTAGACGAATTGATTGATCGAGATGAAACTTTATATTAAAGTTTTTTCACAAGCTAGGAGATCCCGGTGATTATTGTTCTACGCATTCTTTAGAGCTTTACGATTTGATTTATATATTTTGTTTCACTTTACAATTTTTACATTTTAATTGCAAATCTTTTAACTATATTTAGTTAATTTTTCAACTTGAACGTCCTGATTTAGTTGATTTCACTTATTTTGTATCTAACTTTTTTTTTCTAAATTTCAAAATGTTGTGGATTGGAGAATCAGAGATTTAAAGTACTTCCCAAAGTCTTGTTTTGACAAACCGTCACTAAAGACATAGATTTTACCTCACTGATAAACGAGTTTGTATTCTAATAATTAATATACAGCCTTGGCCAAAAGTATTGAGCACCCTATAAATTTGGGGCATACACGATAAGTATAACAGAAAACAACCCCTTTTGTTTGTTTATTATTTTTTCGACATCTAAAAAGGACTAAAAACAATGACTCACACCGCTGGGTGGCAATAAACCATCTGGTGCAATAAAATTTGTTATTTTTACGGTTGTGAAGTTTGTCCCAAAAAAATCCCGTGTACATATACAAATCCAATTGGAAATTTTTAATCCAGAACAGTATTAGAATTTACACTGTTAAAATAAAATATTTGCGAAATAACTATATTATAATAGAAAGAGACGGAAATATGCGCAACATTTTTTCATATTCGATTTATCTATTTTGCAAAGATGAAAGAAAGAGTGAAAAATAATCGAGAAAAAATAAAACACATTAAGCTCTCGCAAATCTAATCGATTTAAGAGCTTTGAGTAGTTTTAATTCAGATAAATTCTGAATATCCTAGAGTTTGTCGGAAAATTTCACTATGTCCAAATGTTAGCTTCAGGTTGACGCAATCAAATAAATCTAAAGTCATTTCCATATCTATGGGATAGGTGTCATTTTGTGCTCTCGCAAATCTAATCGATTTTATTGGTTTGAGTAGTTTTAGTTTAGATAAATTCTGAATATCCTAGAGTTTGTCGGAAAATTTCACTATGTCCAAATGTTAGCTTCAGGTTGACGCAATCAAATAAATCTAGAGTCATTTCCATATCTAGGGGATAGGTGTCATTTTTCGCTCTCGCTAATCAAATCGATTTTGAGATAAATTCTAAATGTCGTAGAGTTGGTCGAAAAATTCCATTACTTGGAAATGATAGCTTTAGGATAACAGACAACAGCCGTATACGAATTGAGAACAGGATTATACGATTTGAGTTCCTTCATCAAAATTATTTTATTGGTTTAAGCAGTTTTGTTTAGATAAATTTAGATAACGAATGGGCATCTGAATGGTTGTCTCAACAAAGCATCGTTTGAGCCGGCATCGTAAGACGGGGGTTAAGCCAACCGAGCAGTTTGAGTTCCACTTTTTGTAAAAAAATTTTTGCTGTAACTTCATTGCTTTAAGTACAAACTATTGCAGATGTTGTAAACCGAACTAATACAATTTGTAGTGGTTCACTAGAGCTAAAATCATTTGCTAGGTTCTCAGTGTTCGGTTATCCCGTCGTTCTTCGATCGCCAGAGCCTCGTTGGTTGATTTGCAGCGAGCACCACGTGCAGGTGAGGTTGACATTTGGGCTAGTATATAAACCTTCAAGACCGACGCCCCTTACCCCACCAAAAAAAAACTTAAAAAATGAAATAAAAGTTAATGAAGAAATCTATTGCAGCTAATGGATAGGAGTAAATCGATTAGATTTGCGAGAGCGAAAAATGACACCTATCCCATAGATATGGAAATAACTCTGGAATTATTTGATTGTATCAACCTGAAGCTAACATTTGGACATAGTAAAATTTTCCGACAAACTCTAGGATATTCAGAATTTATCTAAACTATAACTACTCAAACCAATAAAATCGATTAGATTTGCGACAGCGAAAAATGACACTTATTCCCTAGATATGGAAATGGCTCTACAAATATTTGATTGTGTCAACCTGAAGCTAACATTTGGACATAGTGAAATTTTCCGACAAACTCTAGGATATTCAGAATTTATCTAAATTAAAACTACTCAAACCAATAAAATCGATTAGATTTGCGAGAGCGAAAAATGACACCTATCCCCTAGATATGGAAATGGCTCTACATCTATTTGATTGTGTCAACCTGAAGCTGACATTTGGACTTAGTGAAATGTTCTGACAAATTCTAGAATATTCAGAATTTATCTAAACAAATTTTATTCAATCCAATAAAATCGTCTTCATTTTCCACAACTAAAAATTATATCTTATTCTCGGTATCGTTTGGAAATTGAACCTAATTAATTTATTTATGTCAACAAAGGCTCTTATTTTTACATTGGATATTTTTCCGATAAAGTTTACGACAACCAGAATTTATTTTAACAAGAATTACGCAAGCTAATAAAATCGACTAAATTTACCAGAACTAAAAAGGATATTTGGAAACTAGGTTCATTTCATTGTGTTATCTTATAGTCATTTTCCGACACACTCCACAATTTTTGTAATATATTTAAACTAAAACTACTCATACCTAACGAAACGACTCCATTTACCAGAACAAAATTCAGAAATATCCTGTTTTTTTGGAAATGTCCTTTAGCTCACTCGATTGTCTTCTCTGTCTGGATATCGTCTTATCGAGAAATTTGGAGAGTACTGAGCTTTTTATACCCGGAATTAAGATATATTGAAATAAATTATCTTCTGCAAACTGCTTACAAATGAGGAAAAATGGAAATGATTTTCCGGGGTATTATGAAGAATGTAAAATAACTTTTTTTGAGTTTATTTTCTAGTTTTCACTCAAAATTCTTATAAGAATTTTTTTAACAGTGTATATACTAATACAGGTTTATTTTTTGTTATTTGGGACATACTTCACTGCCATTTATTTTTCCATTTTTTATTTATTCCATCCAGTGATATAGTCCGTTTTTGGTGTTTTGATTTGTTAAATTTACTGATATTAGTGCAATATTCCAAAACAAAAAGAGTTACGTTTCGAACAACGTGTGCAGATACAGCTTCTGCATCAAGGAAAATTACAAGTATAGATTTCTAAAACTGTGAAATGTTCACGCCGATCTGTCGAATATACTATTGAGCGATTCACCGCTGGTGGATCACACAGTAATAGGTACAGAACCGGGCCCAAACGCATCACCACATACCGTGACGACCAAAAATTAGTGAGAGTAGCTTTAAAAAATAGAAAAAAAAAACCTCTTCAAACCTAGCTGCTGAGTTGTCAGTAGAAATTAAGAAACCAACCTCTGCAACCAAAGTTTCACAGAAGAAGATTGGTCAATTACCGAGTGAGTTCATATTTTAAAATAAAATTCATCGATACAAATATTTTAGTATTCCGAAGTCTCTACTTTTTCTTCATTTCAGATTTTTGGTACACCTGGTTTGCCTTTTGTGCGTCGCCGGGTAGGCGAAGCATTTAGTCCAGAGTGTGTGGTACCAACCGTAAAACAATGCGGGGGCAGCATAATGGTCTGGGGCTGCATGACTAATTCTGGAGTTGGCGAAATTTTCTTGTGTGAGGGCCACATGAACTCTTCAAAATACATAAACGTCCTAGAATCTGCGTTGGTGCCCTCATTTTTAACACTTTTTGGTGATACAAACATGGATAGCATTAAATTCCAGCAGGATAAGTAAGGCCATGTCATAAATCTGTCCGCAAAATGGCATGGTTTCGAGAAAATGGCATTGAGGTTCTGGAGTGACCTGCCCAGTCTCTGGACCTGAACCCCATAGAACATTTATGGAGTTTATTAAAACGCAGAGTTAGGTGCTACACAATAAATAAAAAGAAAACCTAAAACGCTGTCTGCAGCAAGAATGAAGCGCCATACGTCCTGGACAATGTAAAAAACTCGTAAGCTCTCTACCCAAACGAATTTCTGCCGTACTTAAGGCGAAGGATTGACCCACGAAATATTAATTGTATATAACAAAAATAGTAATGTGAACCTTAAAAAATTGTTTCAATTTATTTCAAATTGATACTTCCAAAAAAATTGTAAGATATCATGGGTGCTCAACACTTTTGGCCAAGACTGTAAATCGTCATTTATTAGATTTTGTTTTTCTTCTTTCACAGTCAATGTCAAACTAGCAAAATAAGCTTTGATTAACCAACAAACGCCAATGTCAGTACTTATTATCGACAATATCTATTATCGATTTCACGAATCGCAAAATGTAGTTTCATTAAATAGAAAAATTAGTAATTAAAAAAAATAGAAATATTTAGTTAACGAAAAAAAAGGTAAAAATAAATTGTTCGTGGGATTGCTTGCGTGATTCAACCATAGTTTATTATTTTGGCAAAGTTCATCTTCCAATGGGTCTCGGTACAATTGACCATTCAAATTGCCGTTACCTTAAACAATGTGCGGAGGCCGATTAGTTTGTTGACGTATAGTCCACACCACACGTTGGCAGTTCAAGAACTACAATCTTCAAGTCAACTAATGCATATAAATGCATGTAGGGTCGTGTAACCATTCCTTGATTTGTTAAAGACAATTCGTCGGAGAACAGTACTTATCCAAATAAATTCGGATTTTATGCTCGGAAGTCAACACCATGAAAATCATGTTGAAAAAGACGTTACCGGTACTTGAGACATTTTAAAACATTCCAACACAAAGGTGTAGAACAGTCTGCAGTCGTGAGCTATTTCTTGTCTACTATTTGAGGATTATGAACCACTGCAGCCAATAAAATATTTTTTTTTCACAGAGTATTTGTCGATTTACAACTCTTTGATTCATAAAACATCACCCGGTATAACATTTTGACCAACAAATTTATTTATTGAATAAAATTGGAAAAGATCCATTTTTATATGCGTTTTCGTGGCTTTTGTCACAAACTATATTTTATTAACACTATTTAAAAATATTTTATTTTAACATATAACGTAAAAACTTTTTTCTACAACATTTTAAAATAAATTATGATTTTAAGGTTTTTATATAGTAAAATACTAATTATCTTTATGTGACAATATTGTTATTTTTGTTTTGTTTGAGACCGGTTTCGGAGTTCCTCCTTCTTCAGTCAACGTTTTTTACTATTAATGGTGTGAACGTAGGAAATTTCGCCTTATATATAATGCACTTGTCTGTTAACAGTTATTATTTGTTGTATATAGCTAAGTCATAAATTTTATTCGTTTTGAAGATTAACTTGTCGTTTAGTATGTGTGGGCTATGTCGGTGTTTATATATTTCAAATTCTTCCAAAATATCCATCATCCTGCATTTTCTCATTGTGTGCATTATTATTAAGTTTGTGTTTACGTCCGTGTATGTGTGATTGTTCGTGAATAAATGGCGAGCGTAATTGGATTTGAAGATCGTGTTTTTGGTTGCATTTTTTATTTCTTTTGTGTGTTCATTGAATCTCAGTGTGAACGATCTACCGGTTTGACCGATATAGAACATAGGGCAATCATTACACGTCAGTTTGTATATTCCAGTGTCCATATTGTGGTTTTGTTGTGATGTTAATTTATTTTGTATTTTATGTGACGTTTTATGTGCGATTGTGTAACCAAATTTTCGAAATGTTTTTTGTATTAAATTGCTTGTGTGTCCATTATATTCGACTGTGACGTACTTTTTTATGTTTTCTTGTGTAGTGTGTAAGGTGGTGTAAAGTTGATGGTGTTTTTTATATAAAATTTTTCGGTTTAATTTATGAATCATGTTTGTGTTGTATCCGTTTTGTTTCGCTATGTGTATGATAGTGTGCAGTTCTTCTTTGTAGTCACCTTCACTCATGGGGATGTTGTTGAGCCTGGTTAGTAGATGATTGTATGCTGCTACCTTATGTTGAAATGGGTGATTAGATGAGTTGTGAATGGTGTGGTCGGTTTGTGTGTCTTTTCGATATATCGTGAAGCTATGTTTTTGATTGATGTTTTTAATGGTTAAATCAAGGAAATTTATAGACCTGTCGTGCTCTAACTCCAACGTGAACTTGATATTTTGGTGTATGTTGTTTATGTATTTATGTAACTCGTCCAATTGCCTTTTTGTACCGTGGAATAAGATTAAAATGTCGTCAACGTATCGATGCCAATATATTATCTTATTTTTGTGTTTATTCCTTATGTTGTTTATATAGAAATTTTCGAAGTGGTTTAAATATATGTTAGCGAGTGTTCCAGATAGTGGACTGCCCATAGGTAGTCCATCATTTT
This sequence comes from Nephrotoma appendiculata, assembly GCA_947310385.1. Classification (NCBI taxonomy): domain Eukaryota; kingdom Metazoa; phylum Arthropoda; class Insecta; order Diptera; family Tipulidae; genus Nephrotoma; species Nephrotoma appendiculata. The sequence goes on from OX371225.1 coordinate 297,898,813, forward strand.
GTATATAAAAATTGTTGTTGTGCTGGAAATAATTTTGTTTGGTTATTACGTTGAGCAGCGCCATTATTTGTGTTGTCTTTTCTTTGTTTATATTATTGTTTTGACCTAATAAATTCCTTATGATTTCCAATGTATCGTTAACCGGTATATTTGTATACATATTGGTGACGTCAAAAGATGCAAATTTTGCCCCGCTAGGTATGTCTACTGATCGTATTTTGTCGATTAATTCTTGGTTGTTTTTTATAGATGAATTATGTTGTAAATTAATATTTTCTGTCAACCATTTATTAATAACTTTTGCGATTTTGTATGATGGAGATGTAGTAAAGTTGATTAATGGACGAATCGGTATATCGTTTTTATGAAGTTTCGGTAATCCTGTGATGGCTGGAGCTATGGGTTTCATCATTTTACTAGAATATATTTGTTGGTTGTTCAAAACTGCTGTGGACTTATTTATAACTTGATTAATCGACTTTAGATAGTTTTTTGTAGGGTCTTGATTGAGAACGATTATGTTGTTTTTGGAGATGTATTCATCGATTTTTTGTTGGTATTCCGATTTGTACATGACTACAACCGTATTGCCTTTGTCGGCTTTTGTAATTAAAGCGTCGTTTTCGATCAATTTTGCCTTCATGCTTTTCAAAAGTTTTACTTTTGAAGAATCCTGATTATTTTGAGAAAATGTTTTGGTTTTTAGCTCATTAATTACGAGGGTTCTGAGTTCTTCTTGGTGTTGGATATTCGTATTTATCACGGCACACGAATATCCAACACCAAGAAGAACTCAGAACCCTCGTAATTAATGAGCTAAAAACCAAAACATTTTCTCAAAATAATCAGGATTCTTCAAAAGTAAAACTTTTGAAAAGCATGAAGGCAAAATTGATCGAAAACGACGCTTTAATTACAAAAGCCGACAAAGGCAATACGGTTGTAGTCATGTACAAATCGGAATACCAACAAAAAATCGATGAATACATCTCCAAAAACAACATAATCGTTCTCAATCAAGACCCTACAAAAAACTATCTAAAGTCGATTAATCAAGTTATAAATAAGTCCACAGCAGTTTTGAACAACCAACAAATATATTCTAGTAAAATGATGAAACCCATAGCTCCAGCCATCACAGGATTACCGAAACTTCATAAAAACGATATACCGATTCGTCCATTAATCAACTTTACTACATCTCCATCATACAAAATCGCAAAAGTTATTAATAAATGGTTGACAGAAAATATTAATTTACAACATAATTCATCTATAAAAAACAACCAAGAATTAATCGACAAAATACGATCAGTAGACATACCTAGCGGGGCAAAATTTGCATCTTTTGACGTCACCAATATGTATACAAATATACCGGTTAACGATACATTGGAAATCATAAGGAATTTATTAGGTCAAAACAATAATATAAACAAAGAAAAGACAACACAAATAATGGCGCTGCTCAACGTAATAACCAAACAAAATTATTTCCAGCACAACAACAATTTTTATATACAAAATGATGGACTACCTATGGGCAGTCCACTATCTGGAACACTCGCTAACATATATTTAAACCACTTCGAAAATTTCTATATAAACAACATAAGGAATAAACACAAAAATAAGATAATATATTGGCATCGATACGTTGACGACATTTTAATCTTATTCCACGGTACAAAAAGGCAATTGGACGAGTTACATAAATACATAAACAACATACACCAAAATATCAAGTTCACGTTGGAGTTAGAGCACGACAGGTCTATAAATTTCCTTGATTTAACCATTAAAAACATCAATCAAAAACATAGCTTCACGATATATCGAAAAGACACACAAACCGACCACACCATTCACAACTCATCTAATCACCCATTTCAACATAAGGTAGCAGCATACAATCATCTACTAACCAGGCTCAACAACATCCCCATGAGTGAAGGTGACTACAAAGAAGAACTGCACACTATCATACACATAGCGAAACAAAACGGATACAACACAAACATGATTCATAAATTAAACCGAAAAATTTTATATAAAAAACACCATCAACTTTACACCACCTTACACACTACACAAGAAAACATAAAAAAGTACGTCACAGTCGAATATAATGGACACACAAGCAATTTAATACAAAAAACATTTCGAAAATTTGGTTACACAATCGCACATAAAACGTCACATAAAATACAAAATAAATTAACATCACAACAAAACCACAATATGGACACTGGAATATACAAACTGACGTGTAATGATTGCCCTATGTTCTATATCGGTCAAACCGGTAGATCGTTCACACTGAGATTCAATGAACACACAAAAGAAATAAAAAATGCAACCAAAAACACGATCTTCAAATCCAATTACGCTCGCCATTTATTCACGAACAATCACACATACACGGACGTAAACACAAACTTAATAATAATGCACACAATGAGAAAATGCAGGATGATGGATATTTTGGAAGAATTTGAAATATATAAACACCGACATAGCCCACACATACTAAACGACAAGTTAATCTTCAAAACGAATAAAATTTATGACTTAGCTATATACAACAAATAATAACTGTTAACAGACAAGTGCATTATATATAAGGCGAAATTTCCTACGTTCACACCATTAATAGTAAAAAACGTTGACTGAAGAAGGAGGAACTCCGAAACCGGTCTCAAACAAAACAAAAATAACAATATTGTCACATAAAGATAATTAGTATTTTACTATATAAAAACCTTAAAATCATAATTTATTTTAAAATGTTGTAGAAAAAAGTTTTTACGTTATATGTTAAAATAAAATATTTTTAAATAGTGTTAATAAAAAAACAACAAATTTAGTTTAAATCAGTCTCCATAAGGTTAAATCCGCTATTTCTACTTTATAAAAGATAGTTGATAAAATGTGCACGAAACCAAGGCGTGTATTAACACGTAAATGACAAAAATGACTTCCGTTATTGGACAACCGGAAAAAGACATTCGCTTGTTGCCAACTATATCACCGTTTGCTAGTCATTGTTTACAATCCACGTAATTAAAAACAATTATTCTTACTTTAATTGAACACTCGGCTGACAATATAAAATGAAATGCTAACCAAAAAGCATTAAAAAACGCCTGAATAACAGGTCAACTGTGAAAGCACCAATTTACTATTTTAGTACGAAAAATATTCCTCTTTTCTTTAGTTTGAAAGAGATTTTTATTATTTTTTTTTATATCTCGTAAAAATTATTTGAAATACCCATTTGAAAATCTTCTACTACATATATAGTATTATGTGTTAGTTCAGTGATTCTTCGATTTCCTACCTGAGCAATTTTAAAGTTTAAAATAAATTGTAAAAAAACCTAAATCGGTTTTAACTTTTGCGCTCAGAAAAGTTTAAAAGATGTTAAAGTAACAAAGTTTATGTTTATTGGAAAAAACAAAAGAGAACCTAAGTGCTAGTAAGTAGTTATTCAGTTTCAATTTTTTTTCTGTTTTTAGTCCTCCGTTCGATTTAATTTTGAAATTTATTTTGTTAGAAACAAAAAAGTTCTATCATTTTATATGAATTAAACCAGATGTTGCTTTTAAATTTTCCAACAATATTATTATTTTTTGTATGATTTTCCTGTTCTTTTTTAATTTTGGTTAAATTTTTTATTGTTTAAATCACTTCGAAAAAACTTTTCATTCAATTAAAAAACATAAAAAATTGGTCTTAAAAAGCGTTTGCATTAGAATAGGATAATTCAGGAAATAATTTATTTGCGGTTAAATTACGTAATGAAAGAATTTTTAGAAATTTTGTGTTTATGCGTGTGTGGGTATAAACCAGATTTTTGGTTACTATAATTACCAAAAAGCTTTTAATTTCTTATCTTCAAAATGTTTTTCAACTTAATGTTGTTGGATCATTAATGTTTTTTTTATTTATAAAAACAAACATCTAACTAGTGTATCCTCTGAAAACTTTAATCCAAAGTGGTATGAACCTTGAGATTTGTGGAAACGATACATTTGTTTGTAATACTTGCTACACATGCTATTGGATATCATTTACAAAATATGGTAGCAAACTCAATCAGGTGAATTTTGCAGCGATTAAAAAAATGTTAATATATTGCACAAGACACAGGAATATAAAAATTATTACGCCAACACTCTAAATAATTTACAGTAAAAATTGATATTTTTCTCCAATACCTGTAAAAGCTCTTATTATTCTGCTCTTATTTTCTTTGCTAGAAAATTTAATTTTCTTAAAATATTTTAATCAATCAACAAATTATTATAACAGATATTTTTGTATGATTGTTCATAAATATGTTGCCTTTGTTCATTCGCTAAATGAATGACATTTTTGAAATTCTAATTCGAGACGGCACAGTGAAAGGACGTAAAAACTAAAAAATCTATTTAAAAAAGGTAAAATATAATAAAATGTATTGTTAAATTATAAACCTTATACTTGAAATAATTTAAAACAATTAAATAAATTATTACCTCTAGTTCTGGAAAACTTGGTAGCAGAATATGCCTATACTATGTGTTTCATATACCAGGAATATAACATCCAGGAATTAAATGTGGTTCATGTGTAAACGCTTTAAACATCATGGTTCTGCATCATGGATATATACGACGGGACGCAGCTCGTCCAGAAGGACGGTCATTGACTACAGCGAACCGGTTACTCCAGTAGTTCCTGTGGATCCAACATTGCACGACGAGCTGGCGCCACTAAATAGGATGTAAAGTAAATTTTCGGTCCTGCAAACAACGTTACAATACATGAGTGTTCACGCATCAACGCATGAACGCACACATCGAGCAGTAAATATATAAGACAAATCAAGTAGTGCAAATTTTAAAAGCAGGTTTTTCCGAGGTTTATCTTATTTTATAGTTTTAATATACTTATATACACAAATTAAATTTTTTTCTATATTTATATATGGATTATACGAATGTTATAAACAATCGGCATAGATATTTTATAATTCATTGTTCTTGTTCGGCTTATACAGGTTGCCAATAGTAAAATAGATTAACCTCGGAATCTCTACATGAGTCCTACTATTTTGCTTTATGACGCACATTAGTCGAGACGCACACCAAACATCAATAAAAGGAAACACCACAAATTTTAATTTATTTTCTATTTTTATTAACATATGTGCACATACACGGAAATCCATATCATCTGGGACGTTCGGTTTATCCTAAAAGCAAATGTCACGTATTAATTTTAATTCTTACTAAATAATAATAATACTTAGCTTTCCGTTTCGGTGTATCGGCTTTATCATCTCGGACGCTATGGATTCGTATGCACTTGCACATTTTTTCTTTAATTACCTAAAATTGTATAAATTATTTAGTTAACTATATTAGTGTGTAATTTTAAGTTTAATATGAATTAATTACCCAAACATTAGTTACACATTTAATGTTTTGACAACAATCTTCCACTGTTGTATTTTTACTCACTTCTGTCAAACAGCATAGTAAATTCCACTATGTGATTTCACATTTTTGTAATGAATGTTGCAAGATGGAAACACGGTAGCATTACTAACTTCATGCGGGTATTTTGAATACCTACAATAGATATGCGCTTGTAGGAAAAATGTCATCTTGCAAAATTCAATGGTCTGAAAAATTACTAGTTTTAAACGTGCGTTAGAAGTGAAAACATTAGAAGATTTAATAAACCAAAATTGTTAAAAGTGAAATAAAAACCATAACGTCTTTTAAGCGTATTCAAGTGGATACGTGGTTCATTGGGAAAGGTGCAAAATAAAAAATATACAGTGCGCTACGTTAATGCGAGGGAATTTTCCGCATAGACAGACCTCCTTAATTTATTACCGACACGTCTGCTGTGCCTCTCCAATGAGTGATACGATTGCTGCATTAAATAAACATGTAAGCTACTTATTAAACGAAAATAGTGCCTTGAAAAAGGAAGTGTTTCATTTTGAAAGCAAACTCAGTTGGCTGGAGGCGAATGCAGACATCCGAAACCAATTGAACACTTCCCATAACATTTTATATGCGGATTGCCCTGCAAGACTGCTGAAGTAGGTTCAATTTTTAATAATATAACTGATAAAATTGGACGAAAAATTTCGCGTTTGAATTTCGTGGCAACACTTCAATCGAAAAAATAAAACAACAAAATTTGATGAAATTGATGCCGGCCATAGTAAACGTCGAGTTGTTCTGATGCACCAGTTTACATAATTCCAAAGCAAACTCTACAATCAAACAAACAAATTTAAATATCGCTGCTTGTGGTGTGTCAATTATTGGGTTGTTTAGACAATAATTTCGGTTTTCCCATCAGATGACCACAAAATATATTATTTCATAGCCAACATCAAACTTAAGCCGCATTGTTATTATATATTTTGACAGCTGATATAGCAGGGCTTATTTGTGCAAAAATTTGTTTAATTCTGCCAAAACCGAAAGAAGCATTATCGGTATATTTTACTTTTTATTATCGAAAAGGCAAAAATGCTGTTCAAGCAAGAAAAAAGTTGTGTGATGTGTATAAAGAAGATGTGTTGACAGAGCGTCAGTGTCATTACAGGTGTTCAAAATTGCGTTCCGACAATTTTAATGTTGAAGATGCACTACGTTATCTAAGGCCAGTTGAAGCTGATGAAATCAAAATAAAGACAATGATTGATGCAAACCGCGGAATAACACCTCGTGAGATCGCTGACAGAATAAATTGATTGAAGTCGACCGTTTATTGAAAATTCCAAAAAGAAATTTGATCCGTCGCATTGACGTCTGTGATTTGCTTCTCAAACTTCAAAAAAACGATCCATTTTTTGAAGTGAATTATTACTGGGGAGGAAAAATGGGTTGTTTATAATAATGTTAAATGCAAGTGATTTTGGGATAAAGAAGATCCGGCACAAAGCACTTCGAAGCCGATATTCGTCAAAAAAAGGTGATGCTGCCTCTTTTGTGGGATTTCAAGCGAATCGTTTTTTTAGCTTCTATCAGACAATATCACGATAAATTCTGAAGTGTACTGTCATCAACTGAAGAAACTGATTGATTCACTCAAACCACTCAATAGACCAGAAATAGTCAATAAAAAAAGGTATAGTGTTCCACCAAGATAAGGCGAGACCTCATACAAGTTTGGTAAGACGCCAAAATCTACTGCAGTTTGGATGAAATAAACTACCACACCCACCATATTTGCCAGATCTGGAGCTTTCAGATTAATTCTTGTTCTGTTCTCTATAAAAAGGACGACAAAAGCGGACATCAAAAATGCATTGGAACAGTTTTTTGCCAGCAAAGGTCAGGAGTTTTATGAGCGTGAAATTATGCTATTGCCAGAAAGATGACAAATTATGGTATATTGGATCAAAATGGAGAATATTTAATTCAATAAAATCTTTAAATGCTGTACAAAAATCGTTTTGCATTTTCACCAAAATCAAAATTACTTTCCAAACAATCCAATACTTGTCATTTATTTACCAAATTCCTGTTTATTATTTTCTCTATAATTATATTTTGACATTAAATAATTTTGTTTTGTTTCGTTGCCACACTGGATTCGAATTAAAACCTTATAAATGTCATTTTGGTAGTCAATTTCTAATGGTTCAATTCCACTACAATATTTTTTACTATAAAATGGTCTTTTATTTTATCAATATTTCTATTTTGATGAATTACGTTGTGGTCTTATCAATTTAATTAAAGAGCGCGGATCAAGTCTATTTGTTACTCATGATTAGCTACCTTAAAATTATTATTAACATTTTTAATGAGCAAATTCTCAATGAACTTTAATTTTGTTTTTATTAGATTTTTTTCGGCTTTTTGGACAAACTATCATTTTTAATGGCATCTTACAATGTTTATGACTATTTTAGTCACAGAAAACAAAGATACCATTTACTCACAATATATCTACCACAAAAATTAGAAAAATGCACTACCTCCATTTTTAACCCCAAAGGAACGTGAAAAACATAGATAGTGAGAATTTCCAGAAGTTTCGGATTTGGTGATATAATTCGCTAAATCGATAAGTTCTTGTTTTGTACTATCGGTGCAAAGCAAGAGTTGAATTTTTGCAGTTTGGTCGTTGCAACCTGATGAGTAGGCCAACTTTCTATCAGTACGAAAACAAGCTGCCAAAGTAACCTAAGGAATTTCTCATTTTTGTAAGGATTTGTGTATTTTTTCACGTTCTCTTGGGGGTTAAAAATGGAGGTAGTGCATTTTTCTACTTTTTGTGGTGGATATATTGTGAGTCAATGATCTCTATGTTTCCTGTGACTAAAATAGTCATAAACATTGTAAGATGCCAATTAAAATGATATTTTGTCCGAAAACTCGAAAAACTAATAAAAATTATAATTATTATCACGGACGATTTTAAAAAACTTCTTAATTTAGTGTTGTTTATCAAAACCATAAGGAAACATTTAGATAAGCTGATTTCATACATAGGTTCCGGTAATCTACGGTCTCACATTATTGGTTTGACTAAAATTTGGATCTACAATAATGAAGTCGCGAATCACAATTTAAAGGAGTATGAAGCGACCAAACGGTACACTGGTTAAAGCTTTGGCCCTTGGATCTGGATGTACTATACTCGAATTCTGATAGGGCCAGATGCTTGGAGCTATATGCAATATGCACCTGGTTCTACGAAAATTGGAGCTATAGTCGTGCATCCTCGAATTTGCTGCAAACGGCGTAAAAGTAAAAACAGGAAAAGGGAACCGCAAAAGAGTTAGGAGAGTCTCGGCCCCATATTGGATAATATCTTTGAACCAAGACGAATTATAAATTCCACAGTTACTTGTATTGACAATGTTCTGCATGATTTGATCAAAGTTATTTTCCGATAGTTACTTACAGTGTATTAGACTTAAAAAATATGAGAACACCATTTAATCGAAATTAAAGTTTTAAGAACTGCCTTTCACACAAAATCTACATATCGAAAAATCTCTAAAGCTTCCCAGATCGATTTTAATAAGGTACAGGAATTACTATTGTATGAGGAATGTGTTGATGTTTATTCTTGCCGAGTTACTTCTAACGCCAACGACTTCTTTTTAAATCTTTAAAGGTCGTATTATAAAATGCAATTAAGTTGTTTGCTAAAAGACCAACGAAACAACGACTTCTTGTGGGGTCATAACTCAATCCGCCATTTTTTTGTGTTTTTGATTTCTAATGTCATTACAATTGCGTGATTGAACTGGTTTTACTGATAGCATTTCCATCCATTGCTAAAGCGACACCAATGTGTATACCTTGTGCGAGTGTCCGAACGAGAGCGATGTAGAGTAATTGATGCGAATTAAGAGTGAGTGGGGGAGTGAAAAGCACCACAACAAAAATATGTCTTCTAGATTTTTTGGTGCGAGAAAATTTTTATTAGTCTAGTTTTGGTTTTTGAAATAAAAATAACGTCGAGTTCGGTTTTTATTTTTTAAGAAAAAGGCTTTAGCATTTTTGGAAAATGATAAACATGAGATTCAACTTGGTTGTGTGAAAAAAATTATAATTGTATTAATAAAAAGTTGTAATTAATATAAGTTTTTTCTTTCCCTTCAAAAGTTCTGTTTATTTATGAGCAAGAGTTAGTATTGTTTGTGAAAATAAAGGTTGTAAATGATAAGATTTCTTTGTAGGTTGTGAAAATTGAAAAACCATAAAACCATTTTGATTTTCGATACGTAACCGTTTAGTAAAATTATTTTGAGTGTCGCAATTAATTCAACGAGTGCCCATATTCAACGGGTGCTGCAATTTTCGGGTGGCCTACCACAAGGCCATTCACATTAATTTTTGGTTATCGGTGAAAAGCATCGCAACGTGCAGATGGCTAACCGGCCATTTGTAATTTTGTTTATCGGTGAAAAGCATCGCAACGGTTAAGGGCGGCCAACCGAGGCTCGCCAATTGCAACTTACGGGTGGCCAATAACGTGGATATTCACCAGTTTTTGTATCGGTGGAAAGACACCACAACGAACGGCTGGCAGAGACTCTGCAAACCTGCGGGGTGATTTATCCGAGGTCAAAAAGTACAAGTTTTTTTGTTTTTTTTTTAATTTAATTTTTTTGTGATTTTCTATTTTATTATCCAAATTAAATTTAATTTAAATTCAAATTTTCAACTTTCAATTTTCAATTTTTGTATCTTTCAATTTTCAAATTTAATGGTCAACTTCAGTTTTTCATTTTAATTTTCAATTTCAATTTGTTTTAACTTTTGCAATTTTCAATTACATATTTTGTGCACGCAACAGTGGTGCACGTTGGTTTGCGATGGTTTGCAGAAACCTATCTTATTCGGATTACAATAACCATTTACTTTTTTAATTTTTTTATCCTTCCTCCTCTCGATTTCCGTGTGAAATTATATAATAAAAAACAGCACGGTGAAATATTGCCGGCATTCGGTCTATTATTCTTTTACCATCAGCCTTGGTCATTTCCCTCTGCTATTTTTTGTTGTTACTTTAATCATGAACAATCAGATGAATTATTAAATTTTTAGATCGATGTGTTGAGAGGGGGGGGGGGGGGGTCTCATTTCGTGTCGGTTCCACGTTTATAGGCTGAGTTTGCCACTTCACTTCATCCCCTTGGCAGGTCATCCACAGGACCGGAGTGGTGAATCTAGTATATAAGTATTGTCCGTTCGAGAATGGCCGTAAAATCTATGGTCTTCCCGTGGCACTCCGGCAGTGAATTGTGGGAGATCCTCTAAAGGCCTCTCCAGGTGAAAAGAGGCTTTGTCTGTTGGTGAGATGTCACTACCCTCTTATGCTGCTTCGTTGTGGCTTCGCATCGGCCTCTAGAGGTGAAGGGAGGGGGGGGGTCTCTTCATCAGATAGATATCATATTTATCATTTGGGGAGATCCTGTCGTTCCTGAGTGGCCACACCCGGTTATTATTATCTTTATTTTATTTACTTTGCTCAAGTTTCGGCCCCTTAATTTTGGCATAATTTAGTTTCAGATTTTAATTTTACTATTATTTTGATAGTGTTCCAAGATGTAGGCCAGAAGTGCGCAAATCTAAGCTTCCCCATGACCCAAAACCCTGAAATCTAGTCGGCAAACTCATCGTGAGATAGGCCTCTCCGAAAAATTCAACTATCGACCAATCTCACTACTTTTTGTATTCTCGAAAATATTTGAAAAGGCTATGAAAAGTAGAATTGTTAGTAGAATAGTGGAACTCCGAATAGTAGAACAAGTATAACTGCTATTTATAGATTTTGCTAGGGAATTCAACAAAGCACACTCTTTAAAAAGCTTTTATGTATTCAGAGGGACAACTCAATTAGTAACCGTAAACCATAAATTAGGTGATGAGTTGTCGATTAATGTGGGGGTCCCACACGGTTTTGTTTTAATCTAAGTTTTCAATATAATATCATGCTCATAAAACATTATTTAAATATTTTAGCTATTTAGTCTCAGGATTTTGTTTTGAGTCACAATACGCAATTATTACATTTTAGAGATTCGTTCTATGTCATCTCTTCAGAAAACATACCATACTTTTGAATGCAGTAGAAACAATAACAAGCAGTGCCCTGCTTCTTGGTTAACACAGTTGATGAATTTCAATACCTAGGTATTTTGAGGAACTTTTTTAATATCGTTGCATCAAAGAATATTTTGTATGTAATCCTTAAATGACTATCCGGCCCATTTATTGAATTTGTGTGGTTTATGATGTATTTTGGAGAATGATTACGAAGTTTAATCAAATATATCATTCTGCTCGATGAACGAGACCAATTCATCATAATTTAGTCATATCCATATCCAAATAATAACCAACAGAGTTGTAAAAGCACTCCAACATTTTTCGAATTATCTACTAAACCTAACAAAAGAGGTAATTAAATTTTACCATAAAACCAACATATTTTGGTCAACAGAAACATATTTTTCATCCTGCTCCACAGAATGCTTTTGGTAAAGCACATACACTCGTATAGTAACGAAAAATTGTATTGTTTTTTAAAATCAATTTCCACGCGGGAATTTTTTGTTTAAACCAAACTTAAATCATGAAACATAGAGAAATTCTGCTGCCAATTAAGTTCTGAATCAATTAATATCACGAATGTCAATTTAGTATTTTTTCCAATTTTTCATGTTCCATATAACGAAGCCTCTTTCCACGTGGTTGAAATTTTGCGTTTCATTCATTTTTTAGTACGCCGCGTTATAATTTATTCGAGTGGGGTCTCCATCACACATGTCGGAATAAATACACACGAATGGTAGGTTAAGCTGTTGTCTGTTTGAATGAAAATTGGTGGTAAAAATCAGTTCACACCCCCTAATATATTGGTGAGGTATGTGATGGAACATAAACCACAAACATATGTAGCGCACACAAACACATTTAATTATTAAATTGTATACGGTACGGTTTGTATGTCATGCTATTTGTGAATTATGCAATCGTTATTCACTTTGAAATTTCCAGTTTCTAAAAAACTAAACGGAAAATGGGAAAATTCCATTCGGAATGGCGTTATAGAAGTTAAAGATTACACAGAGACAATCGCGTTCACATTTTTGTTGTTCATACATGCAAGATTTTTTAATTGATTTATAAAATTATTTAATTAGATAAGCGTGAACTGGAAATGGAATTGTTTGTGTTTATGCCGGGAAAATTGTATTTTAATTAACAGCCTGTGTCGTGGTTGAAATATAATTTATGTTCTACAGTTTTATTGTGTATAATAAACGTGACTAAGGTGGTTTGGTGTGTCTGTTTATGTAGTTGTAGGTTTAAGTTACGTAATTAGTGGTTGTGGTAGAAAAATTCAAATCTCATAAAAAGATAATTATTCGTTCTGTTAACATGAAATTGCTAAATTAAAGAGTGTCCCAAAATTTACTCAAAATTCGAATTTAATAGCAAATTAATTAATTAGTGTTCGCAACAAAACAAAGAAAACAGTTTGACAGCTGACAGTTTAGGATTAGTAAACATGCAGCACTACACGAAAGAACAGCGCGTTTTCTTTGTTGATCCTTAGCAATGCAGCTCATTTTCAACTTGATGGCTTCGGTAATCGTCATAATTGTCGCATTTGGGGTTCAGAAAAGCCACGTGTGGCTGTTGAAAAACAAATGCATCCACAACGTATCACTGTTTGGTGTCGTATTTGGGCTGTAGGCGTCATTGGACCATACTTTGAAGCTAAGATGAGGCTGGTCAAGCAATTACCGAGTTCTTTCTGCCTAAATTGGATGATATTGATGTGGACAACATGTGATTTCTCTCGAGAGAGTCGAGAGAAAAATCAGTGTGCGTATATATGAGCCAGCAAAACCATGGATGTCATTTGCCTAATGATGCTATTCCATACATAACCCTAACCTATGTACTTTATGTTTCAATAAAAAAATAGAAATTGCCAACCTCTTTGTAATCGCGAATTTTATTGTATTTAACGCACACATGCGATTTCCATATGAAATTTTGGGTTATTCTGGATTGATAGCCAGATAGTATTTTACATCATGGTGAGGTTATCAAGACGATGGAAGTTTGGCAATTGCGTAGCGAATCATTAAAATTCGCTAAGGCATTGTGATTATACTTCGATTAGTTCAAAGTATTTTCAATATTTTTGTAGTTTGGTCACTGCAGTCTGATGAGACGACCGAATTTTTAATAGAAAGAATTCAAAGTTTCATTAGTTCAAAACCAAACTTCCATCATCTTGATAACCTCACCTTGATGTAAAATACTATCTGGCTATCAATCCAGAATAACCCAAAATTTCATATGGAAATCGCATGTGTGCGTTAAATACAATAAAATTCGAGGTTACCAAGAGGTTGGATATTGCGTAGCGAATCATTAAAATTCGAAAAAAAATAGAATTGAAAAAAAAAATTGTATTTTCTATTTAATTCAAATCTTGCGGAATTTTTGGGACACCCTTTATAAGCCAGCAAAGGCAAAGCTTTGGTGAACCAATATTATATTGTTGCCATCCAATACATTTCGTTGTGCTGTAAAATCAGATGGAGTAACATAGAGCAGCGTCTGAATATTATTATATTAAACTATATATTCGTGTTCGTGACGCCAGCCGGAACCATATCAGCCGGAACCCAACAACTATGTCACAAGTAGCACGATGTACTGTGCATCATTTTTCACTATATGCTTTTTCAGCCGAAACCTTATAATTCTAACCGGAACCTTAAAAGCCAGCCAGAACCATACAACATCCAAACCAACTATGGCACTAGTAGCGCGATGCATTGTGCATCATTATGCACTTTATAATTTTTCAGCCGAAACCTTATAAATCCAGAAATATACGATTTTTCGGAAAATAACCTTACAAATTCAGCCGGAACCACACCCTCTACAGTCAAACTAAGTATGGCACTATATAATTGTTCACCCGGAACCTTAAAATTACTGCCAGAATCTGATTAGGCCAGCCAGAACCATACTACAAACAAACCAACTATGGCACATATAGCACGATGCATTGTGCATTATTGTGTACTATATAATTTTTCAACCGTCTGATAATTCCGGCCAGAACATGTTTTGGTTCCCGCTGAAACAGCACTTACAACACAATGATGCACAATGCTGCTACTTGTGCCATTGTGAGTTTGGCTGGAGGTTCCGGCTGAAATTGTAAGGTTTCTTCTCCGATAAATCATGGATTGTAAATTATTGTGCACTATATGCTTTTTCAGCTGGAACCTTACAACTCCGGCCACAACTTGATAGAGTCAGCCAGAACCATATTACTGCCAAAGAAACTATGGCAAAAGCGGCACGATGCATTATGCGCCATTCTGCACTACAAAATTTTTCAGCCGAAACCTTATAAATCCAGTAAAATGAAATGTTTTGGAAAAAACCTTACAAATTCAGCTGGAACCATACCCTCTACAACAAAAGTAACTATTGTACAAGTACCGCGATGCATTGTGCATCATTGTGTACTAAATAATTTTTCAGCCAGAACCTTATAATTGTAGCCAGAACCTGATAAAGCCAGCCAGAACTATCTTACAGATAATTCAACTTTGGTACAAGTAGCACAATGCATTGTGCACTAAAAAATTTTCAGCCGGAACCTTATAAATCCCGAAATATATTTCTCCCTGAATTAAAAAGGCTGCAAGTAAAAAGGTTGTACATGATTCATCGAAGAAGAAACCTTACAATTTCAGCCGGAACCTCCAGCCAAACTAACTATGGCACAAGTAGCAGCATTGTGCATCATTGTGTTGTAAGTGCTGTTTCAGCCGGAACCAGAACATGTTCTGGCCGGAATTATCAGACGGCTGAAAAATTATATAGTACACAATAATGCATAATGCATCGTGCTATATGTGCCATAGTTTGTTTGTCTGTAGTATGGCTGTGGCTGGCTTTATCAGGTTCTGGCTAGAATTATAATTCTGAAAAATTATATAGTGTACAATAATTATATAGTGTACAATAATGCACAATGCATCGCGGTACTTGTACAATAGTTACTTTTGTTGTAGAGGGTATGGTTTCAGCTGAATTTGTAAGGTTTTTCCAAAAAATTTCATTTTACTGGATTTATAAGGTTTCGACTGAAAAATTTTGTAGTGCAGAATGACGCACAATGCATCGTGCTGTTTGTGCCATAGTTTCTTTGGCAGTAATATGGTTCTGGCTGACTTTATCAGGTTGTGGCCGGAATTATAAGGTTTCGGCTGAAAAAGCATATAGTGCATAATGATATACAATCCATTGAGCTACTTATGATATAGTTAGTTTGGCAGTATATAACCATACCATCGTTTCCGACTGGAATTATACGGGTCATCGCGCAACTTGTGCCATACTTAGTTTGCCTATAGAGGGTATGATTCAGGCTGAATTTGTCAGGTTATTTTCCGAAAAATCGTATATTTCTGGATTTATATGGTTCCGGCTGAAAAATTATATAGTGCATAATGATGCACAATGCATCGTGCTGCTAGTGCCATAGTTGGTTTGGCGGTTGTATGGTTGTGGATGACTTTATTAGGTTCCGGCCGGAATTATAATGTTCCGGCTGAAAAAGCATATAGTGCACTATGATGTACAGTGCTACTTGGGCCATAGTTGTTGGGTTCCGGCTGATATGGTTCCGGTTGGCGTGACGGACACGAATATATAGTTTAATATAATAATGATAACTGATTTTTCAGCACAACGAAATGTATTTGATGGCAACAATATATTATTGGTTCACCAAAGCTTTGCCTTTGCTGGCTTATAAAGGGTGTCCCAAAAATTCCGCAAGATTTTATTCCTTCCATATAAGTCGACGGACTAAAGTGAAGTTGCCGACAAACTATAAAAATTTATTTTATTTATTTATTTACGGACAAAGTCCAACTATACAAAAACATTTTGCTTTTTTAAAATGACAGAAAACTTTTTTTAATTTTAAAATTTTGCAATATTAAAATTATACCGTCCGCCGCATAATTGTGTTTTTTTAATAGAAAACATTAAGAAAATTCTAAATAACGCGATTTTATGTACCGTTAGGCGTAGTCATCTCTAACTGCCGCTAATGATTTCATAAACTGTTAAACGTGGACATCTCTACAATACCTTGTAATTGACCATCACACAACCACTACACTTTTTTCTTAAGAGAAATTTTAAAATAAAAAAAAATGACTGTCTCGCCGCATAATTATGACGGATTATAGAAAGCAAAGAGAGAGACAGGGGTTCCTTCATTAATTTTTTTTTCTCAGCTCAAACGACTTTATTGAAAATTACTATGGATCGATTACTATGCGTCCTGACTTTGAAAGAATTAGTTTAAAGAGTTATCTGGTGGGACCCGGGTCCCGCTTTTTAATTTATTTTTTGGTTCACTCCATTTTATTAAATGTAGCTGTAGAAGATTGATTTTGGGAAAATTCGTTCAGAGAGGAGAACGGTGGGAGCCGGGTTCCTTTCTTTAATTTGTTTCAATATGATTTTTATAAAAATTGGTGAGGGTGGGTTTCCGGAACCGATTGTGATGGTTGCTAATTTGGGGTTTCGAGTACAAAAATCCGATTGTGAAGGGTCCCAATTTCGGGAAAATTAATTTATGGAGGATGAATAGGTGATGGGTATATTTCAAATGTGAGGAAACGGTTTCGATGGGTTCTAGTTTCAGGAAAATTATTTAAGGGTCGCTCGGTGAGGCCCAATTTCATTTTTGGGGGGTTTTTGATTTAATTTTTTATTTTTTATTTTGTCAAAATCCGTTTAGGAGAAATCGGTTTTGATAAAAATTGGCGAGGGGGTATTTTCGGGTGTCAGGAATCGATACCAATGGGTTCTTATTCATGGTGGTTATTTGGCTTTGGGTCTTTATTTAACATTTTATTTGGCTTGAACTATTTTGATCAAATTTGATGGAACAGCGATTTAGAATGCAAGGAAACGATTATAAATGGTTATGCTTTCCGGATAATTCATATAGGAGTCCTCCAGATAGTTCGGCATGTTATATTATGGTGCATGATACTACACCATATTGTGAGATCTGTGAGGCCTTCTCTTAACATTTTTTTTGACATGCAAGAATTTGATAAAATTTGGCGGGATATGGTTTCCGTATGCTTGGAAACGATTACAAGGAGTTTTGATTTCAGATTTATTCAATTATTAATCTTCCTTATGCTGTACCATGTTGTGGGATGTTGCACTATGTTTTGGATATTGTATCATGTTACGTTATACTGCACCATATTATAGAATGTTGTATCATGTTGCTTCGTATCGGATCTTGTGTTTTTCTGCTTCCATTGAACGGTTGCAGTAATCGCGCTTTATTGAAAATGTGGTTAGTAACAGAATTGATGACTTGTAGAATTTGCTGTTTAATTAACCTTTTGAATTTGGTCTTTATATATTTTCTTCCACTTAAAATAATTCTGATGTAGGCTGGCGGGACCCGGGTTTTTATAAATAGTTAATTTTCGATTAGCACGATTTTGTGATAAAATTGATCAAGGAAATGCTACGCTAAGGAATGAAGTACAAGGATTCGATATCGATGGCACTTAATTTTAGGAAAGTTTATTTAGAAGGTCCTTTGGTGAGAGCCGGGTTCCTTTTTTACATTAGCTTTTGACTCGAGTGATTTAAATCTAAATTGCGGTGATAAGGATTTTCAAACACCATGATGGATTGCGATGAGTCCTAATTTTTCTTTAGGGGTCTTCGGGTCGAACGATGTTTTTAGAAAGGGTTTTCGAGTGCTAATAATCGATTGTGTAAATGAGTTCAAAGTTCGAGAAAATTTGTTTAGGGGGTTCTTAAAGGGGATCAAATAAAGTTTGAGAGAGGACATTTTCGAGTGTCAGGAAACTACTGTAATGGATCATGATTTTGGAAACTTTGTTAAAAGATGCTTTGGTTTAGCCATTAAGTTGCGGCTTCAAAATAGAACTATGTCATTTCTCAGTCGAAGAGGACGAACTCAGATTAATGATAAAAATGGGAATTGGATGGAACGAAAACCTTTTGACAATATCCAATTTAACCAAGTAAATCGTATTTATTACTTTCTTTTACAAGGTAAAAGTAAGTATTGTAAACATAGACATTTTCATCCAAGAAATTCTGCAGTGCTACTGCAGAGACTTACTAAAATCGTTGTTTTCAAGGTGGATCGAATGAAAAAGGAGGTATTATTTAACTTCAAAGGACAGTAAATCCACTGGATCGTTAATCCTTTCCTTAAAAAAAGTTATATACGCCCCTTCACTTTTTGTTAACTTCTACTTAATGTCCATACGTGAAGGCATCGAAACGTTTAGATCTGACAAACTGCCAGTTTTAGAACACAATACGATTCCTGTACTTTAACAGCATAGAAATCGAAGGTATATGATTTTCATCATTTTCAATAAATGTTTTTAAGTATTTGACGATATGTTAATTTACCATAATTTTTTTGTAATCAGAATTAAAGAAGCAATAAAAAACTTATGTAGCAGAATTAAATCAAAACTTCGTTGATGTTCGAATATATTTGTTTAAAAAGCCAACACAAAACTAATAAGTAACTAATACTAGCTACAAACTAATAAATCTGGAGCAATTCAAAAAAACCACTTAATTCGATTTAAGTGGTTATGTTGAATTCTATTTTAATATCTACTTCTAAGTGTCCTTTATATTCCTTAAAATTGTTTATGTTTATTTTAACAGTTCCTGAATTTTAAAAAACCACACAGATTACATACAAACTTTAATTGAGATATAAAGTTTGTATGTTATCTTACAAAAGTGAGACGCATAAAATTATTATCACGATTTCGAATAAAATCGATTCAGAAAAATCACTTAATTCAATAATTTCTAATTCTTAATTCACTTAGTTCTTATATTCAATTTTTAAATAAAAAATTATACAAGTATATCATCAAATATTTGGGCATAAGTTTTTCCACGAGTTAAGTTGTTTTTCCAAATTGAAATAAATTAGAGGTAAATTTATAAAAAAATATTATTTCCTATAATATTAATTTCTTTAAGTACTATAATCAGAGCCATCTATGACTTAAACAGCCGTAATATTGAAAGGTTTACTTTATTTATATAGGACTATGGGGTATATCCTCCATCCGGTCGCAAATTAAATATTTGCGATCAGAAATATGGTTACTAGATTAAATTTGCCATGCCAATTGACACATTTTATTTAAATTTAAATTTATTTTGCGATTGTTAAGTAGAAATACATAAAAATACTGCGACCTCGGACAATGCGTAGCAGTCTTTTCGTAGATTTCTACTCTACAATCGCAAAATAAATTTAAATTTAAATAAAATGTGTCAATTGGCATGGCAAATTTAATCTAGTAACCATATTTCTGATCGCAAATAATTAATTTGCGATCGGATGGAGGATATGCCCCTATGTTCCCATAAGGAACTATTTAAAATAGCCAATTTTGAATTAATTTTTAGAATAAAAATTCAAACGGGTAATTTAAACTTTTATTTGATACGAATGTGTACATAAATTGATTTCCCTCAAATTGTACAAAAATAGAATATAAAATTTGTTTTAAATATGAATTAAACAGTTCCGTTTGATGTTGGTAGCTTCAAAATGACGACAACACGATCTAACATAGGAGTTTTTATGAATTACTGGTTCCAACGACTGGTCCCTAAGTTCCCAGAATGTTCAAATTATATTATAGCAATTCAAACTGTTTGAAATAAATGATGCTCCTCATGGCAACAATCCGCTTCAAAATCACGTGATATCGATATAATTTTATTTCAATTATTCGTAATATCCCCACCGTTTGAGACGTGATGATATATGTCCCATAATGCTTTTAATAATCGGTGGGAATGGAAAATGACTGAGGGTTATGGCAAGGGAAACGAAGGCGAGAGAATGGCGGAGGGAGGAGGCTAACTAGCGAGGGGAGGGAGGTAGTAACTGGAGGTAATGGCGAAGATGTGGGTGTTGTCTGGGGGTAATGACTGGGGGGAGTAAGAGACCGATAGGGGAAGGGCTAATTGGTAGGGGGTAGTTGGTGGAGGTAATGACGCGGTAAGATCCGGGGGTAATGTTCTGTTTCGAACTAATATTTAATAAAGTTGGCAGAAAATGCTTGCTTCAAATTTTAAATGTTATAACATTTTAAAATAATAAAATAATTTAAATAAAATATTGATTCCTATAAAATACTTAACAAAAAAAATAACAAATTTTCTCATATACGTATACGCTATATATATATGTATTGGTTAGTTATTTCCCTAAATGTTGTCTTAGGTAAACAAATAAAAACAGAGTACAATTAGGCGAATTAAAATAAAAATTTGCAATACAATCGAAACATTGATATAAAAATTAAAGAACAATTAGGCGAATACAAATAAAATTCTGTAACACAATCAGCTGCGTTTTTATAAAAATATTCGAGTTGAGTTCGAAATAGTTTTTCCGAATTTGTCCAATTTAAAATTAAAAAATTAATTTTTTTTTAATAAAATAAATTAGATTTAATAACCCTATAAGTATAAACGAAAAAATCCATCATAAAAGTTGTATAGTTTTCTTGTAATATCGCTGTTCTGCATAGTTCTGAATTACTCCATATTATACAGAACTATAGAGAACAACGATATTACAAGAAAACTATACAACTTTTAAGATGGTTTTTTTTTGGTTATAAATACATAAATTACCATTAAATCTAAATTATTAAATTTAAAAAAAAAATAAATTTTGTGTTTGAATGGTGTTTGAAATTAAAGGTATCGCGAACTCAACTCGATTACATTCAGAAAAACGCAATTATCGAAACATTCATATGAAAGTAAGGCTTTAATGTGCTGAATATGCGCAACGTAAAAATAAAACCGTGTTTATATGTTAAAGCATAACATAGTCTAAAGTATAAAAATGCTAAATGGTTGTCCCATATACTAAATGTCGAAAATGCTAACTGGTTGGTTCATATGAATAAAAAACATCAACAATTTTGTTCTACAGAAGTCAAAAGTCCCATTTAAGACATGGTTTTTTATAATGTCCTTCGTATGTACTTTAATAAAAAAATACCAAATGGTCGATCCCTGGGGTTGGTCATATGAATAACAAGCAATAACTGCACCAGTTGTTGCACGAAACTTCAATGAAAAATTTTGTTCTACAGAAGTCAAAAGTCCCTTATATAGACAAGGTTTTCATAATGTCCTTGGTATGTATTTTAATACAAAAATGCCAAATGGTCGGTCCCTGGGGTCGGTCATATGTATAACAAGCAATAACTGCAACAGTTGTTGCACGAAACTTCAATGAAAAATTTTGTTCTACAGAAGTCAAAAGTTCCTACATATGGGACTTTTGACTTCTGTAGAACAAAATTTTTCATTGAAGTTTCGTGCAACAACTGTTGCAGTTATTACTTGTTATTCATATGGCCGACCCCATAGACCGACCATTTGGCATTTTTGTATTAAAGTACTAATGCTATCATGTAAAATTATGTTTTTATATATGGGACTATTTACTCAATTAATTTTAATTATTAATTTATTTTTATCACGCAACAATTGCTGCCAGTATTCCTCCTAAATGTATACTATTTGTATATTCGCACACATGTATATTTTTTTTTATTTTGTAGAATTTTGACTTCGGTGCTGTAGTTAAACCTTGTTTTTGTGGAAAAGCATATTGTTACCAAAAATTACACAAGTATTGATTCAAATTAAATTTCGACCCGTTATGTTTGTATTTAATTAAAAATAAGACCAAACATTTCACGTCGATCAGTCGCATTGTCTGAGCTATAGAAAGCTCACAATCTTCAATCTGCACACATCAATAAACTAAATTTTATTGAGAATTTAAAATTTAGTTTGTTGATGTGTGCAGATTGTACTGTAATTTATTCTGTATATAAGTCGTGAACAATCCAAACATTAACACAATAAATAATTCAAAAACTATAATTGAATGTATCAAACTGGTAGACAGAAAAATCAAGAAAAGCAAATTTTTGAAATAAACCCGAAAATGTTGGTCGTCTAAAATAAATATTTGAATTCCAAAAGAAACACAAAACTAAATAAAGTTTTGCAATTCTCCTGTATACAATTTTCGTCATCATCCTTTTCAGAAAAACATTAAAGTACATTTTCATGTTTTTGTGTGTTAAATCGTGTCGCCTTGTTCTGTTATAGTTGTAGGTTATATTGTAGATATAAAAGAAATATAGTTTTATATCGTAATTTTTCAACTGCGACACTTTAAACTACGAGATATGTTATTTGGTAGCAAAAAATGTTATACCGGAAAAACTTATGTTTGATCGATGAACATTTTTTGTTATTCCTCCATATACTCCAAAAATGAAACGACAACAGCAGCAATCAGCAAGATTGACAAATTAGTTTAGTTGACGATAAATAATTTGTTATTTATACATATTATATGTATTTATTAGTATATATGGTGAAAATTGATTTTTAATTTCCCGAATACTCTTCCTTACATATATATACATTTGGCGTAATTATATAAAATTGGCTTGAGCGATTAGCAGCTTATTGACAACAACAACTGTAAAGAACGTGTTTCATGCTCAAAATATGAAAAATTAATTAGCACTAATATATATTTAAACAGAGTGTGCCAAAATGAGGTTAATTTTTAAATTTGCAGCTAATTTTTTACTAGACTGCCATATGTTATATGACAGATGAGAAGTAGAAACATCCCGGTTAGTTAGAGCTAAAGTTCTGCAGAGGTAATAAGGTAATTTCGTACAGAATATGGAAGAAGGTCGGAAAATGATGAAAACAAACAAAATATAGCATGGTTGTTTTTATTCAGAAGAAAATATTGCTGCTATAATTAAACCAACCACTTTATAGAATTTTGGACACAGATCTTTATTTCAAGGAATCTGATATTCAGATAACTCAAAAATAAGCCATCAGCCTTTGGATTATGTCTTCAAATAGTTTCTCGATGAGGGAACAATAGTTTTCTGCCTTTGATTTTTGATCAAAGATTGGTAGTTTGCCGTACAGCAGCATGAAGTCTCACGCAAGATATTATTTTTCATTACTAAATCGGAACCTTTATGTCATCATTTGAAATAACAATTTAAAAATGTAGCTGAATTTGGAACACCCTTTCCTTCTATGGTTACACAAGTTTTTCAATAATTGCGCCTATATCTGTACAACCAGTTAAAAATATTTTAATCAGGCAAAACACATTCTATTCCAAATATGAAAATGCATAATTTGTTGAACCAATTTTGCAATATAATCAAAAATAAATTGTTGTTATTTTGGATTAGGTAATTATTTTTTGGAACCAGATTCACGACATTTTTTTTCATTTTTCTTGTGAAATAAAATTAAATTATTTTATAAACCCAGGTTTAATACAACAAATTATGTTATAATACACTGGTAGCTACCATAACTTCCATACCAGGCGTTTACACGATCATGTTCGCTGATTTGTAGTGTTAATTATTTTTTGGTAACGATATAATCCTTCGAAAAGGAATCCGGAAAATGGGACAATCTTCCAAAATTTTTTCTGTACATATTCAGCGGAATTTAGAGTAGAAATTAACAATTTTCATTCTGGTGTAAATAAGGTTAGTTTTGTAGGCTGAATTAGGCTGTCGTTTAAAAAATTCTCTGTGCCAAATTTGACATCTGTCATGAATATTTTCGAAGCGAATACTTCATTTTTGATTTTAACGTCCTTTTCTTGAGCAATGTAGTTGGGGTTACTACAAAACTTATGGGACAAATGAGTTTTTTGGTTAACTTTACTGCTTTTGGTTGTGTTACGACCAGGGATGCTTTCCTACCGGTTTGCACCGGTTCGTGCGATCCGGTAGATGTAAATTCTATGGTTCGTGCGAACCGGCTATTAAAATAAGCGAAAAAAAAATTTATTTACTTTGGCAAAAAAAAAATACGCAAAAATAAAAATTTATATAAACAATTTGAAAATTTTATCTAGTTTTCATTGCGATTCTAATTTTTTACTTTTTTGTTTTGTTTTTTGCTCAAATTTATGGTCTATTTCACCTATCAATTTATTTTTATTTTTTTATAATTTTTGTTTTGAATTATTCTCTATTTCTTTTGGTTCTTCGAAGGGCTTTACGGACAAAACCCGAGTCACTACATTCGAGACTATTGGCAACCCAAAAATTATCATCTTGGAAAGAGTTTGTTAATTGCGAAGTACGCCGTAAAAGCTCAATTATATTTGTGACTTATTCATAAACTTCTTTATTACATACTAAATATTTCTTACATATGAACTTAATGGAAAACATTTAAATTATTAAATATAGAATTTAAATATTGGTCAATATCATCAATCATATTTATTGTTATCAAAGTTAGTTAAAATTAATTTTTTTTAATAATTATTACGTTCAATAGCAAAAGATGCTTATTCCATTCGTTTATTTGCTCAGTACTTTTTAATTGAAATCACAATGTTTTTAACTTATAATTCGATAATTCGTCGTGAGTAGCTTTGTGTGACGATGCGGGGCGATCTGGGATCCGCTTACACTTCAAGCAACCGGGGTTTGTACATTGTATACATTCACAGCGGTTTGGTTCACTAACGGAAGAAGTTTTAGTATTTAAACCGCATTCTAAATAAATAGTTGCTAAACGTTTGGGCTCATTTCAACAAGCAGCTCCATTTGAATATAACATAACAGTATATTTATAACTACTTTATAACAATAATAAATATAATTACTTTATAACAATAATAATATAATTACTTTATAACAATAATATTTACTAATATATGCAATTTCACAATTTTTTTGGTATGTTCAGTTTTTTTTTATGTAAATTTTGTATCTCTTGAAATGAATAAATAAATTAAAAGTGATTTTCATCTCGTTGAATTATTTTTTTATTCTCTTTTATCCTATAACATTATTGTGCAAAGAATATGAACGATAGTTAAATATTCTTGACTTAGTCTGCTACTCTGAAAAACCATAATATTTTGATGGAAATATTAATATTAAAAAAATAAAAAAATTTGTAAGAAAATATCACTGCGAACCGGTTGATAAATTTTAAGAAAGCATCCCTGGTTACGACCCAAATTAAACAAAAATAAAAAAACAACAGGGCGTACAGATAATGTGTTTTCCCAAACTAAAATTGTCTGATAACTGTCATTAATCTTGTCTTATTTTAATTTTAGCGATATCTATTTTGTTTTGGTTAGCTCAGGATACATTTGTATGAGACATTTACCGATTGACATTTGTTTTTCCTAGTCATTTTCCCAAGAGTTATCTTGCTTCAAGATCTACAGACGAATGACTTTCGTAGAAGTTGTTTAGACGAAGAGGAGGAAGAGACGTTAGATCACTTCCTATGCTCGTGTCCGGCACTATCATACAGAAGGCACAAGTATTTAGGTGTGTACGGTATGGACAGCCTTTCGACTCTCGCGGGCTGTGGAATACGAGATATTTTACGCTACATAAGTAGCTCTGGATGGTTTCAGCAGGAGTAAAGGGGAGATAGGATCCTGTGGTATCACAATGGGCTACTACTGGCCTAAGTGTGCGATAGCAGCCACTCTAACCTAACCTAACCTAACCTATCTTGCTTCAAATGGGAGCGAATAACAGAAATAGATAAGACAACAAGAACTTCACAACCAACGTCAAGCAACTGTTGCTTGGGTTAATACAAATTTGAGTCACCGAATGGGAACATCATATAGAATAAAAATGAATAATGGAATGGAAAGAACCTGTTCCCACTTCCTGGCATACCAGTATACCTTGCTGAGACCTGGGAGCAGGCCCAGATGAATCAACTGAGGATGAATTCTATTACAAGCCAGAAAAGCAAGGATACGTAAAAATGAACAACACACATTGCAATCAACATGGATAAACAAGCATTAGACTCTGTCTGACCATATTTGCAACGGGCAACTAGAAAATTCACAAATATCCTAACAATAAGGCATGCATCTGGTCCAACTTTTACAATAGATAGATGAAAAGGCTCAAATGAAAAGATAATGTAATTAACGTACCACCAACAATAGACAAATTTTCGAGTTAACAACTGGCGTTAATATAACGATCCTGTTAACAGCCATACGCGCGGAGTGTGAAATTAGCGATGTCATTGGTAAAATGAAGAATATCAAAGCTTCTGGAACGATTAATATACATACTCAAATAACCAAAAATAACATATCGGAAACTACAAAAACTCTAATACCAGTAAAAACGGAAAAACGGTTCCCAAGAAAAGTGACCCAAGAAGAAAATCAAAAAATGCCCTCAATCAGCCCTCATCAACATAACCATAAAGATAGAGCAATGGTCATCCTATATAGAATTTCACCGACAGTCAACCCGAATTTAAGAAAGGAACAAGCACCGGCCATATCATATTAACACAACACGTATCATCATTGAGCAGTTTAACGAACGGAATTCACAACTGTAACTACTCTTCGTGGACTTCAAACGTTCATTCGACACCATACAGGGACGCAATGTGAAAGTCATTTTGTGAAATTGGCAATCCAAAGAGTTAGTAATCGTGTTCAATACAAAGTGAATCATACTGTCAACAGTCGAGGAGTGAGACAAGGATGCGCACTCTGGTCACTTATGTTCCTAATAGTATAAGATAGTAGTGGAGATCCACTAAACAAATTCTGGAAAAATTAAGCGAAAAAAAAATCAAATAAAAATGAAATTTATTGGGCGATCAAATTAAGATCGCCCTCGATAGCATAGTAAGTAGAGTGCATGCTCTGTAACTCGGGGGTCCCGGGTTTGATTCCTGGTTGCCGGCTTTTCTCCATAAAATATTTTATTTTTTAGAAAAAAGAAAAAGTCCACAGATTGCGACGGTAGATGTACATCATGCTCCAGAAACGTGTAAAAATGGATGCGGCCCGGATGATATATCAGCCTCATTATTAAAAGACTTCAAAAATCTGATAATTGCCTTGTTTATGTGCATGAGATTTAACAAAGTTAACGTGAAACAATTTTATGAGGTCGATTCATAAAATTATGTGATTTAATTTAGTTTTTTGTATGTTCTCAAGTCAAATTTGTAAACTTTTCGACAATAAAATAGTAATAAAATATAAAATATCACCATGCTTTTTTATACCATCTCATTAGCAATAATCTTAGAAATTTGTGTTTTCCGTTTGGTTCCGTTGACTTTTCTCATTGATTGATTTACCCTATTGAGCCAATTCTTGACTTCTTTTTAGTCTTGTCTGGACTAAAAGTATAACAAGGGTGCTGGCTGAATGAACAGAAAGCTTGAAGACGTTAATAATCGCAAATAAACAAATTTCAACGGAATGCTGCCTTCTATTTAAATAAGCATAACTTGTTGTGTAAACTCGCCCGCAAATTGAAGTTGAATAAATTGAAGGTAGAAGTAAAGAAACGGGGAGCAGGCGAGTTACAATTGTATTTTTACTTCTCATGATTATATTTTCTAACAAGCATTCCCAACTAACCTCCAGAAACCTGTAGTTGTGTTTAGATCCCTAGGGATATCTTAATTGGCCTAAGAACTCTTAATATATGTGCTCATGATAAATAGTCCGCGCTCCTGGGACTCCAGATTATATTTTCCTTTTACGTAAAAATCTATCGAGAAAAATTTTAACTTCGAGATTATTGCAGATTTACCATGGGGGGTTTAAAAAATCTCTCTGTGTATGTGGTATCGTGCAGACTAAATGTCCGTGTGCTCTGCACAGCCCAGACGGATTGACTGATCGGAATAAAATTTCATATTTGAGCTTTTTCCATAAATTATGCGAAATTGGTTCACCGGAAGTGCCAGCTACTAGGAGCTATTAATTGTTTGCAAATATTTTGAATAGTATAAAGCACTTCGAAAACAGATTAAAAACAAAAAGATTGTTAAGTAATTTCATAAAATTTGGAAGTGGCAGCAATTTTGATTATGCATAAAGACGGTTAGTTAAATTTATCGTTTTAGAAGTTAAATGTGGCGTAATCGAGATCTTTATATTTGTATACATGCATGGTTAAAGAAAACGCAGTGTTTAGATTCCATTTATTTCTATGTATATTTTTTTGACCCTAAGAATTTGTTACCACATGAAAACTTAAATAATTTAAATGTTGCACCGTCTCTGGTTGTAACGCAAATGCGGGTACAACTAGCAGTTTTTTGGTCCACTGTCCAGCAACCAGCAAATCAATTGTACGATGGTTTATGATCGTAGTATTTTCTTCTCTCTTGTCGATCGTTATCGAACGATTGACACATGTACACACTTACACAGATTTGATTTTTTGTTTATAAAAACGTTACCTGCGGGACGGAAAGACAGTTTTAGAGAGTCAGTCGAGGAACAGTGATCAAAGTGAAAAGTGTGCTAACTTTCAAAATAAGTGATTGTGCCTTAGTGATTTTTATTAGTGATTAGTTTTTTTCTAAATACAATATTCAATATACAATATTCATTAAGTTTCTTGAATTCATAAGTGCCGTGCGAGTGAATCATTAGTGCTGCAAAATAAAGACGATTTCGTTTTCTTTTTTTTCTGTGCCCTCAACCGAGATACAGGCCTCCATTTTGCACGCGTTTTATAACGGAGGAGGGGTGGTTGGGTGGCTAAACCTGTATCAAAGACAGTTATTAAGCTAAGGGGCAAATTTTGAATTATTTTATTTTTTTGTATTTATGGAAAATTTAGTGTTTTTTTATGACTATCGTTAAGAACGGACGAAAGCATCTTCAGATGTGCTAATCGCGAATCAGTAGGCGGGAATAAAACATAGATCGGCAGCTATGTGTTGACAACTTATTAGTATTATTATTATAAAATGCGGTAAAATAATATTAAATTGCTTATACTTGGTTCCCCACGTCCACACCGTCGACCAAAAGCGGGAAAATGCTACCGCACCAAGTACAGAGATAAGTACAGCAATCTGCTCACATGTTGATCATGTTACAAATTCTCAATAAATTTGTTTCTAATACTCAATTGGGAGAAGTTTCGTCCGATTGGAATTTCTTTTTGCAGATTTTTTTTATTACTCCCGATGTTCAATTATGTCCGCTGCGATTATCTCATTTAATTTCAATTACTAGTTCTTAAGTAGTTCAGATGAAATACTAATCTGATTCTCTCTGATATCTCTAATCTGCTAAGACTATAGTTTTTTTTTAAATTAATAGCCAATAACTTAAAAGAATAATAATAAAGCAAAAAAATAAATGTCGACTAATATTTTTACTAGTAAAACTTTAGTAATAACCCCACCTTCATTGCGCTTTTGGTTTATTATATTCCACATTGTGTTTATGAGATTTGCTCAGTTACATATACGCAACATGGATTTTTCATTAGCAGGGCAACCAAACTATCTGGGAGAGATAAAAAGTCGTATTATAATTATACCGTTCAGAAAATGTTCCACTGTTTTCATTGTGTATCCCCAAAGTGCGCAAAATGATGAAATGGTTATTCAAAAGTGAATATGAAATAAAAGAAAAACATTTTCTTGTGAAAAATAGCGTAACGACTGTTTTGTTAGCTTTACGAAAGCTAAATTTATTTATTTACCCGGCTATATAAAACTAATTACCTAATACAGCTGGTTAACTTTACCTGCTGATTATGTAGTTAAATGTTTTGAGAAACCGAGCAGTAGCATTATCAGACCGGTACGTCGAACGTATAGTAACGAATACTTTTGTAACGTGGAAATTATTTTCAGTAAAAGAAAAATGGATTTAAAATGTTTTTAGTTATGTTACTGTTATTTGCGCCTCAAGATATATTTGTTTTGTTATACACAAATAATAGCAAGGAGCTAAATATGATAGGCAATATGATGATACCTAATAAAAAAATGTAAATTTTATTGTTGTTTTATTTATGAAAATGAGATGATAATTTCTTGTAAATTTTATTAAAGTTTTTTCCAAAAAATTGCCTCTTCTTCTAAAATACTAAAGAACACCCGTTTTGCGCGCTCTTATTTCTCTACAAAGAAAAACTGCCTATAATTTTACTTAGATACAATTCATTTATGAGTTGGGTTATAAAATATATATAGTAATTAATACAGATTTTTTTTAAATTTTAATACGGATTACGTTAAAAGCGGGAAGAATGGGAAACAAAACGATTTTAAAAATTTTCTAAACGATTTAATTGGGTAATTTGAAGCTTGTGCTAGAAAAAAAAAAATTTCGTCACAAAAAATCTCTTAAAATAAAATTATCAGATATTAATGAATTAAAGCTTTTAAAACTGTAACTGTAAATTTAAAAATGTGTCAACTTGAAATGGATATTAATTAAAAAGTAATCTGAGCCGCTTAATTTTAATAGTATTGCATAAAACAAATTTAAATCAGTAAAATGCCTCGTGTCCTATCTAATGGCTATGAGACAATACATCTGAAAAGATTAGGTTAAGGTTAGTAGTACTGACGAAGCATCTCACAATGTTAGTTCCTTATTCGCCATCTGGATCTCATGGGTTTTCTACAAATCGATCGCCCTTATAATATTGATGATTGATGTTTGAACGAAGTATTTTTTATAGTGGTTGTAATTACGCATTTTCCGAAAATAACCTCTGTAACACTTACACCACCACCGTAATATTTACATCACTTGTGGAATATTCCTATAATGGTTTTCTCAATATCCACTTGTAAGGTAATTTTATAAATGTCATCAAACTCTTAATTTATAATTAACCAATCTACGCTGAATTAATGTCACATCCAAGTGCCAATCCTGGCAGAATTAACATAAATCAGTACCCGAGATTGTAACATTACCCCTTTCAAAGTCTATTTGTCTCGAATAGAATCTAAAGTACCGTCTCTGCAGATTATCGGTATAGCACCAACTAATTGAATTTCTCCTTTATTCTTGCCTCTTGATACCATCCATCCTTGCAATTAGTCTGTATGGTTCATTTCCTTCTAGATTCGTTCCAGCCACGCCATACATCTCCTCCACATTTGGCACCACCTCCTCGCACATGTCTTCTACCATGCTATTATTGCACATAGCCAACGATTCCATTGCCAACCTCTCTACGACCAGTAGTTCCTCGGTAATCTTTCCATCATCGCATAATCTTCTTGAATGTAAGTGACAAATGGTGTAGCCAGTCCAATTTAATGTCGGATGCCGCTCTTCCGAATTCCGGGTTTGTGCATATTTTTTATTAACCATCCTTCTTGTTGATTGCTCTCCATACGGCTTTTGCTCGCGGTTACTTTCCACCAGTTTCTACAACAACCGTATGAAATTATGTCAATCCCCCGTTCAAATTATGTTTAACTATCCTGTCCAAACGTAGCTGTCACCATTGATCTTCGTCAACATCTGAGAGCGTCATCGCACCTGCAACGAGTTATTCATTTTTATCACTTTCATCAAATTTGCTAACACTGAATTACTGGCGTTCTCCGTTACATAAATAATTCCCGCACCAAAATCCTCACTCACCATGAACACTGCCTAACCCGGTTCCCGCTTTCAATTCTGCATCCCGATTAAATTGTTCATCATTTTCGAGCGGGCTGAGCTGATCCTCCTTATGTGATATCTCCTCACCACCACTCTGGACAAAGCCCAATGATATTGTATTACCAACATTCATTTTCAACATCTGGCCCCCATCGCTATTTGAATACTCGGCCTTCTATTCCACATCGATACACAACCAGCACGATATTCATTATTGCAGATGGTAGGAGAATTATTTCAACAACTTCATTTGTATTCGTCCAATTTTCTGGATTTAAATTTTTTGATATTCATGATCCAACCGGTGTTACTAATTTTGGCGAGTTTGCCCTCTCACATTCGGTTCACATCACTGAATTGTGAATAACATCATAGAATTTCACGGTTACAACAACAATTCTCGTGATTTATACTACTTTCGGAATATTCTAGAAATAATCTCTGAAACTTTTACACCAATACGGTATTAATCACATTTCGGTAAATTACCATTTCTGCAATATTCCGAATGTTCCCACCGTAACTTTCGCAATATCCATTACTCACTAAATTTTATAAATAAGTCAGTAAACTCTTAACCTCGTCATTAAGAGGAGTGACTAATCCACGCGGAATTAATATCACCCAAATCAATAGGCGAGATCGTAATAGTTTTTGTTGATTTTCATGAAAATTGGTAAAAGGGGGTTTTCAAATACCAGAACTCATTTTCGATTGGTCTTGGTTTCAGGAAAATTCGTTTAAGTGGTTTTCCAGTGAGGCCCGGGATTTTTTTTCTCAGCTTAAATGTCTTTGATGAAAATTGCTACCGATGTTTTTCGAGTACCAATTGATTGCGATCAGTGAGAATTGACAAAGAAAAATTTAATTCGCAGGAATAGATTACGATTGGTCATAATTTCAGAAAATATCGTCAGAGTGTTATTCGGTGGGTCTCGGGCTTTCGAATGCTTGGATTCAATTACGATAAGCGTTAATTTTGCCGTTACCCGGTTAGAGAGTTGTCCTGTGGGGCATGGGTCCCGTTTCTTAATATTTTTCGGTTCGCACGTAAAGTAAAAATTACTGGTAGGGCGTTTTCGAGTACCGGGAACCGATTGTGACTAGTTCTAATGTAGGGAATATTAATTTAGCCGGGTTTCACTATTTAATTTATTCGTCCGTGTCAATTTTGATAAAAATTGCGGATTTTCTAATCACAAGTTTTAATTTTGCGAAAATTGGTTTAGGAGATCATTTGTTGGAAACCGGGTCCCATTTTATTTAGGAGGTGTTGAGGGAGGTTTCCTAGTGCCATGAATTGATTCCGATGGATCCTTATTTATAAAGGTTATTGTTCTTTGGGCTTTCTTTCAACAGTTTATTTGGATTGAACGATTTTGATAAAATTTAGCGATACAGGGTTTTCGAATGCAAGGAAACGATTGGAGTTCTTCTTGATGCATGATGTTGCACCGTGTTGCGCCAATCCTAAGATGAGGTGTTACAAGATGTTGTGGGATGTTGCACTATGTTGCGTAATGTTGTTGATATTGCATCTTTTTGAGAACTAATGTTATATGAGGTTCCACCATGTTGAGTCATATTGGCTTGGGTCTTGTTTTAATATTTTATTTGGCTTGAACGATTTTAATAAAATTTGATGGGACTAGCTTTTCGAATGCAGGCAAATGATTGCAAGGGTTTCTGATTTGAGGAGTCCTTCAGATTGGTTGTCATTTGCACCATGTTGTGTGATGTTGCATCTTGTTGAGGGATGTTGTGTGATGTTCCACAATGTCGACTCCTGTGTACATTCCACCTTGTGTAGTTTTATTTTGTGCGATTTTGTACAATATTCCGTCAGGTTGTTTTGTGTTGGGTCTTGTGTTTTTTTTTTATTAGATATCTTGCGTTATGTTCCATCATATTGCGGGTTGTGCATTTTGCGTTATGGTGGCATTTTATGGTTTTATTAATAGCGTTTTTCTTTAATGTTGGTTGTTATGAATAACAGTAATATTTGCATTCAAACGATTTTGACGTTATCTGAAACCCGAGTTTTCCTTAATTAATTTTTTCGGCTGTCACGACTTTTATAAAAATTTTCTCTTTAACTATTACATGAATTTATTATTTATATTTGTATGGAAACAATTTCAGATAACAAGAACGGTTCGAAAAAACTTGTACGATCAAGCTGCGCGAGTCTAGGCCACATTTGAACATTCAACAACCTCATGCTGCCTGAAATTATAAAATGAATTTGGTATTTGATATGGCTAACAAAGGGAAACAGTAGAAATGATAAGAATCTCGTTATTAGTCGTCTATTTCAAGTTTTGTTTTATGAGCTTCGTTAAAATATCATTTCGCCTGAATGTTTAACTTTTACCTTTTCGTAAATCATTGATAAAAAATTTTAGCACTTATGATATGTTTAACAAATATTTCACGCGCGTATCCAGTTAACTGATATTATAATAATCAGCGAGACCTGGCTTACGATCAATATGTTATCTGAAGAGTATTTTCCATCTGACTATGGCGTTCATAGAAAGGGCAGATATGATGTTGAAACCAGTTGTAGAGGCGGTGGTGTTTTAATTGCTATAAAGAATTCAGCCTCCAATAAAGTGATCGCCTGCCATCCCTGCTTTGACGTCATTGCCGTTCGCATCAGACTAGCAACCGGGATGTCTACAACACGTTTATCAACTATATCGATTCAGCCGTTATACCTTCAGTTCGTCCTTGTGATCAAATTATCATCGTGGGCGACTTTAACTTACCTGGTATATCTTGGAATGATGTTGACGGTGTGTTAGCTCCATCCTCAACTGATGAGAAAGCAGTGACTATCATCGATTACGTCGGTTCCATATCAACAACGCAGCTTAACCATTTCAGCAACAGTCAAGGGAAATTCCTGGACCTGCTATTTGCCAACGATGTCTTGCATGCCGATGTTGCTCCGTGCTTGGACTTCCCTGGACGTGAGAGCATTTACCACACATCAATTACGATAAATATTTTTTATACTAAATGTACAACTAATTATTTTTCTAATGATTTTCACTTTAATTTTAGAATGGCCGACTACGCATCCTTGAATGAATTTCTCAGCACTGCCGATTGAGACTTTTTACAGAGCAGTGTGGATTTTAATGACACGGTGCACAGATTCAATGAGCTTCTCGGGAGTGCTATCGAAAAAACCGTTCCGCGGGTTATCAGTAATAAATCCGGCTTTCGTAAGCCATGGTATAATACCGAGTTGATGATGCTCGAGAATGTCTTACCAGACCTCCACTGCCAGTCAGCCATCTGATATTTGCAAGTAGTTTGCCAAATTCTTTGCATCGGTCTACAAGCCGATTCGATCGATATAGACACCGGGTCTCCTACTGTACTGTAAGTCTGGCCCCTGCAGTTACCTTTTTGTTTAACGAAAGCCTTCGTCGTGGTGTTTTTCTAGATCCCTGGAAAATCTCATATCTGCTTCCAATTTTCAAGGCGGGTAATAGAAGTGAGGTTAGTAATTATCGTGGGATCGCTATCCTCTCTGTCTTACCCAAACTGTTTGAGCCCATGGTTCACAGAGTATTGCACTTCCATACCAAGAGACTTATTTCTGCTTTTCAGCATAGATTTTATTCCGGTAGGTCTACCGTGACTAACTTGTCCTCTTTCTGTGGTCATTTGTTTGATAGTCTAAACTCCAAGCAACAGCTTGACGTTGTCTATACCGACTTCGCAAAGGCTTTCGATGTGATTGATAACTTTATTCTTATTCGGAAGTTGGAGAGTCTCGATTGTCACTTCATTCTCATCGACTGGTTGCGTTCTTACCTCTTAGATCGCTGGCAATCCGTTAGGATTATGGATTCTTTCTCCCTATTATTTCGAGTGCCATCCGGTGTGCCTCAAAGTAGTCATATCGGCCCACATTTTCATTATTTATTGACGACGTTGTAAAATGTTTTAAGTTTCCCAACTGCCTCCCCTTCGCGGATGACATGAAGATTTTCGCCCCAGTCTCTAGCGTGTTAGACTGCAAATTGTTACAAGATGACTTAAACCAGTTCTGCAGTTTTTCAATTAACAACATACTCCCTTTAAATGTGAGAAAATGAAAAACTCTTTCTTTCTTCCGTATCCGCTCGCCCGTTTTTTATCAATATCAACTATGTCCAACGAAACCATTGTTAGGGTTGAGTTCATCTTGGATCTTGACGTAATCTTTGAATCTGACGCTACATTTGCTGACATGTTAACTGCATTATTTCAAAGTCGTACATTATGCTTGGTTTCATTAAACGAA
Source organism: Nephrotoma appendiculata (assembly GCA_947310385.1). NCBI lineage: Eukaryota > Metazoa > Arthropoda > Insecta > Diptera > Tipulidae > Nephrotoma > Nephrotoma appendiculata. The sequence continues at coordinate 297,935,288 of OX371225.1, forward strand.
ACTGCAAGGATTTTAGTGACCCGTTAACTTTGACATCATTATACGTATGCTTTGTTCGCTCTATTTTGAAGTTTGCGTCTCCTTTTTGGTCTCCCTCCTACCAATTTCATTCCGAGAGGATTGAGAGTATTCAGTAATAGTTTACTTTGTTCGAGCTACGACGTTTACCATCCATGCGTGCGGTGGATTACGTTCTTCCGCCTTATCGGAATCGATGCAATTTTTTGAAACTGAAACGTCTAGATAATCGCCGAGATGTAGCTTCCGTGTCGATTGTATCGAGTAACTAGGACGTATCAGCTTGTATGCTCCCGAACGTCGGATGGTTCAACTCGATGGAACTTTATCGACCGAGCGGTAACCAACTACGGTCTTTCTGATCCAATTCCGAGGGTATTGCGGGTATTTAATAAGGTCTACGAAGGTTTTGATTATAACTTGTCGAGAGATTTATTTAAGAAAGCTTTATAAAATCTTTTGTAGTCGAACTTATATGTAATGTATTTTTTACCAATTGTTTTGTTGTGCCGATTGTAGTTATTGTAGGCACCACAAATCACATAAATAATAAATAAATAAATAAATAACTGCTCTGTAAAGAGCAGGAACCTGTAAGGAGACAACTTCCAAAATTTTCTTAATGGATACTACAAAAAACTTCACATCAATTAACCTCTTACAAATTTAAACTTTATATTGTTCGAAGCAATTAAATTGGTATATCTTTACATATGTAAATCCTAATTAAATTATACGTCGTTATAGAAAACATGATAATTGAAAATAACTAACAATATTCACTGAACCAAACCAACATGTAAAATCCAAACAATAAAATTTATGATGATTAACAAGATTAAATAATTCCCCTCAGTACATTATCGGTCTATGAAAACCATAATCACGCCACAGAACCAAATTCTACTGGATAAAACACCAAACAGAAAAAAAACTCTTGAAAACGAAAAATAAAAAAATATGAAAATTCGAAAATAAAATGTTTATGGATTCGGTTTTTCTACTTGTAATACTTTTCCGTTGAGTACACATACCCTCATACGGTTACAGGAAAGGTAGGCTTTTAAACAATGGTTGTATTTTCTAAATAGCAAATTTTATTTTACGATCGTACATATGTAAAACAGACGACAGTATCAAAATGCTGATACACTTTTTAGTTCATTTTCATTGCCTTGGGCGGTTCTCAGAGAATAATGAGGGCTCAGTCAAGCGTTGCATTGAAAAATTTAAATGGGTAAAATTTTCTGAGAAGAAAGAGTATAAATAAAATTATCTCTAACACAGAATTGAAAACTGTACCGACACAAAAAGTCAAATGAAATACATCAATGTGAAAAAATGAAAATCAGAGTTATATTTAGCAAATGAACAGTAGTAAAAAATTCTAGAATTCGTTTTTCACATTTTCGTTCATTGTGACACATCAAAGCAATTAATTTTTTCTACTTTCATCTGTCTGATTAAAATAAAGTAATAGGAAATAATAACAAATTGGAAATAATTTTTCCAGGTATTTGTAATTTAATTAAGATTTCTTTTGTTTTACAAGAATATCAAAAACATTATTCTAATTGTATTTTCACATCTAATTTTGAACTTATTTGTCTAACAATATAAATTACAGTGAGAAAATGTTATTTGGCTAGGTCATTCGTATGCTCTTTCAATGAAAAATTGATTAACAATTCTGAAGAAATCATGTAGATCCTTGCAAATCATTTGGGTGTGGTACGAGTAGAGAAAATCAGCAGAGTTCCATTTGAAATTTTACGTTTACTAAAAAAAGTAAAAGGTTTGATTTAAAATGAAAACAATGGATGAACAAAACCATTAAAATGAACTAACACTTTAAAAACCCTTAACAATTTTTAATACCACCATAACAAATTTTAATTCTTTTTTTTTGGATATGATGAGGGCCTCATAATACTCGCCTTTTTAGTGACATCGCTAGGATAATTGAACTTTCTGATTCGGTTGATTCGATATAGGCGATGCTTGTCACCACTTCGCCCTTCTTTTAAATATTAGAATGAGTCTTTCATACGGTTGCGATACAGATGGTCCGATTGCGTCTATGCGAACGAAGATGGTTTGATATGGAGCACTACATCTCGGACTTCGATTTGCCATTGATTTGCACCAATGCTTAATTTTGATTGTTGTGTGTCAAAGAATTCACCTGAAATACGGAATATTCACGGACTAATTGAGCTGGCACTGTAAACAAGTCTTCCATAAACGGTAATTGTAAATACAACAGTATAATTGCGTTTGATTGCAGATGATAAGGCGTCTTTCGAATCCGATCAGCTCCAATATAGAGTTATAACGTGCTCGTATCAGGATGAATTCAAATTGCTTACCCTAGATGTTGTGAAATTTATCCAAACTAATCCTAAAAATACAACAACAACAAACTTATTGTAATAGTATTGTAGTAAGTAAACATTCAGGCGAATTTATATTGTGTAATTTAGGCGAAATGTGATTTTTAAATAGGCCTTAGGTACATTCCAAAGTCATTCTAAGTATTTTCTAAACATTAAGCATGAACTTCATGACATTGGTAGACCGTTTACATCCAAAGGAGGGTCCGTAGTAAATTATATGATTTTCTAATGGGTCTGACAGGGTGTTCCATGAGATCTAAAAATGTGATTTCTAAATGGGCCTTAAGTACAGGAAACTCTCGAAGAACACGATTAATTCGTTCCATGTTCTTTAAAACCGTGTTGTTCGAGACTACAAAAAAGAAAAGAAAAAAAAACTTTACGTTTTATTTTTAGTTTTTGTACTCGTGTTCTTCGAATACCGTGTTCTTAGAAGGTTATATGTACAATTCAAAGTCATTCTAAGTATTTCCTAAGCATTTAGCATCAACTTTAGTGGTATTGGTGGACAATTTAAATGAAAAGCAGTATGATCATTTCGGGTTCATCCTGAGTGTCCCAGGATATTTTTTATTTGTATTTTCTTAAACCAGATGACTTTGATGAAAATTGATCTAAGGGAAGGGGGTTTACATGTACATATTAGAAATAGATTGAACTGGGTCCTAATTTCATGAAAAATCGTTTAGAGCGTCCTCAGGAGAAGATCGGGTTAGAGGTGTTGCTCAATGTCCTGTCAAACCTATTAGACAATAATATAAATTACTAGGAATACTCTTCTGGAACTAAGTAGTTCAATAATATTACTGAAGTTGTACTCACTAGAAAATGTATCTGAAGTTCATGCTAAATGCTTATAAAATACTTAGAATGGCTTTGGAATGTACCTAAGACCCATCTAAAAATCACATCCCGCCTAAATTACACAATATAAATTCGCCTGAATGTTATTACACCAATACTATTACAATAAGTTTTTTCTTGCTGATTGTGATATATTCTGGGCATCTTACATGCGATAAACATTGCTCAATTTTGTATACGATTTGGAGGCAGTGAGAACAAAAGAATACATATTCTAAAATATAAAAAAAATCGAAAGGAACAAAAATAATAACACTTTTTAGGTTGCCTGCTTTATAAAATCTCAAAAAATATCCATACGACAAAATTTTATACATGTATCGTTCCAGTATGAATTTCATATTTATCGTATAATAAAAAATAAAAAAAAAGATCCGTAAAAATTCGGCTTACTCTTCCTTTCAAAATGTATCAAAAACGTTTGACAGTTAAATAAATTATGAAAAGTTCTCGATCGAAAAACAACATGACGGTTCGAAATTTTCATTGACGTTTTAATGCAATTCTGCTCCTCCGCCAAAGTTCAATTCATCTATGTAATGCGAGTATGGCGTTCTTTCTCGGAAAAACAATTAATTTGGTTGATGTAAGTTGATTTTTGAAGGGTTCGTTTGCTTCATCGGTCCATTTCAATATTGTTTTGTCGTTTTTAACATTCTCATTCACCGTCGAATGAAGTGCGATCTGGGCATCTAATGGATCCGATAATAATTTATCATCACCAAGAAGGTTTAAGTTGCTTTGTCAAAACAGATTTAGAAAAATTTTGAATGCCCTCTTCATTGCTGGGAAGAGGTGAAAAACTATTTTCCGAAATGTTACAAAATATCATTGGAATACTAAAGAACAAATGTAAGGCCTATCTTAATGGCATAGACATAAAGTCGTACACACCAAATGGTGTAGTGATTGCTATTTCTGGGATATCGTTCGGATGAAGAATACTCGTGCAATCGTGATTATAATGTCTTGGGTACCTATCAGCCACCGTTTGAGAATTTAAAGCTCGGTAGTCTCCGCATTGACACCATGTTCCATCGGATACAATGTGCCCAGTGACTGGTGGACGGCTGGCAAATGCCCATTCTCATTATTTCATGAAGTATTCGAATTCGTCTCTTGTAGCGGCTAAGTTATCTGAGTCTGATCTTCGAGGTCAAGCAAAAGACGGTTATCTCGTTGTTTATAGTCAATGACCGATATCTTTTGTGATGTGTACGAATTTATTTAATAGTGCAGCATAACTTTATTGTAGATTGAAGGTTTTAATTTCGGCTATTTGGAAACGATGGGAGTTACAATTTGTGGAAAATTTAGTTATTTTATCTACCTAGCGACCCTCTTTTAAATCAATCAACAGATCAAATTTGTATATTAAATGTGCTCCAATGAATAAAAAATTCGCACTCGAATTGTTGTCGTAAACTTATGCTCGGACTTCAGTCACAAAATTTTGTCATGACGCTAGCATGTGTTTATATTGAATCTGATCATGCGCATTACCCGTGACAAATAAGGAAGGTTCTTAAAATTGCTGTTGTTTTTGTCATGACACTTTGACAAAATGAGTAGAAAATATCTGTTTGACTCTCAATTAAACAAAATAGAGAACATAAAATGATTTTACATACATTTTGGTGTTTATAGTTGTGAGTGTAAAAATACAATTTTATCATGACCTATCGTCATTAGAAAATTTTACGAGAGAAGACTGAGCTATGCTCTTTGTTTTGTTTTTGGGAAAAAAATAAAATTTACTACTCATTTTGTCACAGTGTCATGACAAAAACATCAACAACTTTAATATATTTTCACTTTGTCACGGTGTAATATGCATGATTATTAGATTCAATACAAATATATTTTGTCATAACATTCTAGCGTCCTGACAAAATTAAGCGAGTGAAGGCCGAGCGTTAGATCTAGTTTAATTCGTTTTTTATCATAAACGTTCATAATCGTCCCATTTGTTGTAGAGTTTATACTCAATTGGATTCCTCCTTTCTTTTCTAGTGGCGTTACCGGTACTACGAATACGTCTGCAGCCGTATCGATGAGAAACTTAACATCTGAATTTTTCTCCACTATGGACAGACAGGTTAGGGTATAAATTGACACGAGAATCTGAATTTTATCGTAGTCTGTTTCTGATAATGACGGAGGCTACGGCATTTAAATGATTTTTGGCTTAATTTTTGATGATGGAGAGCGAGATTCACTTCGACTGGTGGCCGATCTTAGCCATAATTTCTCAAATTTTTTTTGAATCATAATTATTAGGATATCGAATGAGCGTTAAAATAAATTAGAGGCGCTCACTTTAAATAAAATTGCTCAAACTTCAGAGATGTCTAAGAAATACGACATATCCCTTTTTCAACCAACAAAAAAATTGGCTGAAAATAAGCCCAAACCACACAAATGTGTGAGTAACCTTAGTATGCAATGGCGTTTTTGATAAAATATTTCGCTTGATTAGAAGTATATACAACTAACACAATTGTGTGTATAGGTAAAGTGTTTTTTTCGAACGAAAATAAGTTTGAAAGGAATGCACAAATGCGTAAGTTGGTTAAAAAAACATACAAAAATAAATTGTTGACATGATTCTTTTTCGTACCCACACAATTGTGTTACCGGGCAGGAAAAGAGTTATGTGGATAGTTGGCGTAAAATAATCGCTATGAAAAAGAGTAATACAGTATTGAATAATATTGCAAAATCCTTGATATCACTTTTGAAATGAAACATTTAAAAAATCATATAAAATCATGTTAAAGCGAAAAAATTTCCATATTCGGTTGCAGCAGACTATGACGTTTATAACCTTTTATTATTCTATAAAACCAATGTTAAGCAAAATATAACAACTTTAATCTAAAATACGATGGAATACGAAGCATCCTGCTAATAAAATAAAATTATTTCAGTTGATTTATGAATACACGCTCGTGTAAAATTTTAAAATATTTTATAATAAAGAACTCCATAAAAAATCCAGACATAAAAACATAAAGTTTATCTCAATCGGGTTGTATGATAAAACATTGACGACAACACAAATGTAAAACGGAATACGTATTCGACAGCAAAAAAAATCGAAATAAATTTTTTATTAATAATTTTCATCTTTCAATAAAAAAATTACCTCAATTACGTTTCCTTTCTTTGATATACCGCTGTTCAAATTGAAACAATGGCATAACTGCGCTGATTTTTTACTACTCTGTCACAACAGCGATATATTCATAATTTTGAACTCGATGTCGTCGCATGTAAAATTCAGAGTACCTAATAAATTCATTTGAAGCAGAAAAACAAGAAAATTATAACCGACGCGACGACCTAAAATGAAAATAAAAATTTTCCGTTTGATTAATGATCACAGTTTTAAGAATAATCTTTTTCTTTCTGCTGCTACTTTTCTAACGTGCTTGTTGTTGGTTTTCCAATATTGCTCTCTGTATATGAAGAGGATATGCACATAATTCTTAAGAAACGAAAGGATGCAAAAGTTATTGTTGAACTGTTTTTTGGAGAACATAGTTGAAATATTGAGTTATAAATTTTCATATATAAAAAACGATTATAGGTGGAAACGTTTTCCCGAATTGTAGACATATTTCCCGTACTTTACCCACTTATGTATTAGATTTGTTTTTATTCCATTATTACATAAAAATATGTTTGTGCCATTGCGATAAATTTGTGCTAAAAAAAGCAGTATAAACATGACATCTAGAAATATGATATGACCTTTTTTACTAACCGATCCGTCGGTTGGTTATTGCCCACTAATTCTAAACAAATACAGTAAGGCACAAAAGTCTACGTACACCACAAAAATTTGCAAAATTGTGATAAATGAAACGAACTAAATATTGTAATATTAATAAAATAATATAATGAAACAAAGAAAATTATTATTGGAAAAAAAGTAAAATAATAAATTATTTTCAAAAAATTTATATCAAAAAAGTCTAGTGGATCATGTTCAGACACACTTAAGAGCTAAAATTAATATTTAGTTGGGTTTAGACACAATAACAGCACTTAGTCGCCTGGGCATTGATATAACCAGGTTATCAGTAACCGCTGACGAAATTTCATCCCATGCACTAGAAAGGGCACTTTTTATAGAATCCCTATAACCGTATATTTTTGGACCTTTATCCCAGTTCATACCAGAAATGCTCTATTGCATTTAGATTCGGTGACAGAAGTAGCGGATGAAGATGTCTCGGCACATTATATAAAGGCCACTGGATTACTGCCATCGCCGTATGTTTTGGATCATTATCTGGATATACCCAATGGTCCTAAGCATTCGACAGACGGTTGTAATTTGCTACGCACTATATTCAAATACATTTGCTGATCCATTTTGCCTTCAATAAATATCAATTTTCCGACACCAGCTGTAGCCACCAGCTCCCCAAACCTTTACAATGCCACTGCCTTGGTTAATTTTCACGAAACCCTCTCCATTTGATCTGGATATATTGAATTTACTTTCGTCAATGAGAAGCACTTTGCTCCAAAATTCAGTGCCTTCAATAACGCAATTTTTGCAAATTCAAGCCATTTTTGCATATTTACTAGGCTTATAAATGGTTTTATCCTTAACACTCTTTAATTAAACCCTTAGTTTCGTAAAATTTGGCGAACTAATGATGGACTGATTGAGACGCGTCATTTTTTAACCACTTAAGAGATGGCTTTTTTCGAGAAAGAGTGTCCATAAATTATCAGGTATTTTTTACATTTCTTTAGAAAATAATTACCAAGTAATCTGAATACAATGTTTTTTTTTTCAATTTTTTTCAAGTCACAAAACAAGCTTTGCTCGAGCAAGACTCGGGCAAATCAAAAAAACAATCAAACTGCGCTCCCGAGTCACGCTTGGGCAAATCACTCAAGTGGTTAATGCCAAAGACGAAAAATATTTCAACTGAAAGGGTCAATGGACGTGCCTAGGCATTATAAAGTTTAGTGATATAAACTTTTGAATTTTGTGAAATTTTTGAAAATTATTATTTGTTTTGGTCCAATAATAATTTTTTGTGTTTAAATATATTATTAAATTAATATTACAATATTTATTTCGTTGCATTTATCTCAATTTAACAAATGTTACTGGTGTATGTAGACTTTTGCGACTGACTGTATTTAGTATAGTAAAACAGTTGGGAGCTTATTTTTAATTTTTAGTTCTTGGTTTAGAAAATTAAGCTTTAAAGTTGAGAGTGCAGGATTATAATTTATCTGAAATAAGAATAAAAAAATTTTTGTGTTTGGCTTAAGTCGCAACATACGAGAATTGATATCAGGACATTTGAATGTTTATTGGCCATTATATATTTACGTGTGGCACGCGGTTTACACATTTAAACTACGTCTATTAAATCTCCTTATATTGTCATACTTTGTTTATTCACTTGCCCGTAAACGGTATACAAATAATAAAAATTTGGGTAAAATCCTGCTACCTGCGGGTTGCTACCCTGCTACCTCATTAGAAGAAAATCGTAACTTTTTCATCAAATTCCGTTATATTATCACCAATGCGATCTTATTTTTGCTAAGAACATTTATTAAAAAGAGTGGAGGGGCAAATATATACAAACTTTAAAAATTGCCTGAACTAATTTTATTAGAAATTTAATTTACAATCTTTTCAGTTTATTCGTTTTGCACTTCCGGTGGACTGATTTCGCTAAAACTTCACTGTGAGTCCATAATTGTTAATTTGAAATAAAAATATTCAAAAATAACGAATTTATCCTACTCTGTGGTAAAAGCTTACAGCTTGAACAGGGGCCGAATTTTTGTTCGAAAACATTTTTCTCGAAAATTGTTTTCCAAATCGAACAAGCTCATGTGGAGGCTTCCACTTCCGGTGTGGCAAATGTATACAAAAATCACTAGTTCTCCCAATTTAGGGAAAACCCTTAAATATGAAGTTTCACTCAGATCGCAACAACATCAAACACACACGCATCACAGATACACACAAAAATATTTTAAAAATTACTTTTCTCACTTCGGCGGAGAAGCGAATGGTAAATCAGCAAAAATCTTGGGACCAAATTTTTTGATGATGATCTGAACCTGTGATGAGGTGTAGAGAAGGGTAAGTATGGAAGTCTTTAAGTGATCGCGAATAATGTCGGAATAAGGAGGCATTCTAAGTGAGTTCTAGTCAAAGTTTTATTTTTAAGAGGTTTTATATTTTAGACTCTCTAGCAGAGTTGGATTACATAGTAAGATCGCAAAAGTCTCCTCTTTTCAGTAATTCCTGAACAAAGCGTAATTTTTAATATTTTGGTATTGTTAAGTTAAAACCAGTTCTTAGAGTTTACGCGTCTAACTAAATTTTCTCAGAAAATTCAAAACAACCAAAAATTTTACGCGAGATTTTTCAATCCCAAAGACCCTAAGCCATATATTTATAATAAATAATTTTTTATGCAGAGTATTAAAACTTGTGTAGCGGTTTTACCAGCGGGAATTTGAGGGTCAATGTCACACAACAGGTGATATCCAAGCAAAACCGCTCAGATCTAACCCACCGGATTCCGAAAAATGCATTTTATTTTGAAACTACAATATACGCATAAATTATCGTACTTACAGTTGAATTGAGGGTTCACAGCGATCCAATAATTACTTACAACTGAGGGTTCAAAGCGATCCAATAATTACTTACAACGCCAGTTTTTCTAGCCCTAAGTTCCATGATTAGTAAATTGCTGAAATTTCGTAAGATCTTTAAAATTCAATTACCAAACGAGCAATATGGGTCTTCAATACAGCACACACGTCCAATTCAAAGATTACGTAATCATTCAATCGACTTCCCTATTTCCACAAATAAAGCCGTGTGTTACAAATTGCACAGTTTCAATGCTCTTCTTAGGACCAGCGGCACTCAACAGTCAAAACTCCACTGCTTGCCACAAAAAATAATTTGAATCGTTAAATACAACTGTTAAAATGATGTTGTTGTTTGTTCCATGGTTTGCATTAATATAAAACCCGTAGAATACAAATCACCTAAGGTCGATAATATTAATATTGTGTTAACTTGCTGATGCCTTATTTCTGCTTTGCAAGAATGCATTAATTAAAATTGCGAAATAAAATTTATTTTCAAGTGGGTAATTTGCCTTGAAATTCGCTTATAAATTCGTTGAAATATTGGTAAAGTATAAATGAAAATGCAGAAAGTACTTTTAGGCTAAATTCAGTAGTCTGTTCCTCAAAAAGTCAGTACCTTGATTTTCTGTCAATATTATCCCTGATAAATATATATATTATTTGCTTTGCACGCCATCTCTTATCAAATAGATTTATTTATGGCAATGGAAGATTTCTGCAAAATTTCAATCACAGTGCACAATTTTGATATTTTTTTGTTGTTTTTGTACAGTGTTTAAATAATATTGCCAAAGGAAGATTAAATATTGTGAATATTGTGTTAAAATGTGTAAACTGGGATATAAAATAGTGTATGCATTGACACATTTTGCTTTTCCAAAATAAAACGATTCCACTACAAATAAGAATTGTTGTATGCAATGTTACGAAAAAGATAAATAAGTATTTAATTCCGTTTAATCTTACAATCACGAAAAAATGTGTTAAAAAAATATGTAAACACCCATCTCTGATCCTTAGACATTTTAAAATAGTTTCAATGATAATAGATCAACTAAGGATTTCGATAGCGATATATACACAGATCACACAAAGGATTTATTAAAGGCCATTACTTTCTACAGGATCAGTCTAGGATATGGTGTGTGGCGATTAACATGAAGAGGATGATTGCTCGATATAGCTGACCGCATTTGTGTTTTGCAATTGAATCCTAATTGAGATCATAAACATAGAAGGACATTAAGAGCGGTACCTTGTGAGTTATGGCCTAAAAGATAAAGGCAAGGAATTTCAGTCTATAGATTCCAAGGAATTCAATAGATATGGTATTATACCGATGGTATAGAATTTTTGTTCTTCATTTGGACGTGAAATTTTATTTGACTGGACAGTTCATGCATTGATTAAAGCTGAGAACACCGGAAATCTGAAGTTAGATAGGCTATTGCCATCGATATCTATAATTATTTTGGCGGCCGGTTTTCTTACTTTATCGAAGATTAAGTTTCTTCAAACATCGTTCATTTCTAAATGGATTGGGGTGGTCAAAATCACAACTCACAAATTATATTTCTTAAATATTATCACCCATGGAAAAAAGGGAATGAATTTTAAAGATAAATCCCTTTTCGTCCTTTCCTTTTAACCACAATCAGTATTTATTTATCAAATGCCTCAAAAGTCAAACAACTTCCCGGAAAAACTTTTGTGTACTTTACTAACAGAAAAAATCAGAAATCAAAATCATAGAAAACATTTTAGTAATTTACGGCCTTTCGTATTTTGTTGATGGGGGACGATTATTTAGAAAACCCGAAGACATGATGATTTTATTAATTTATTTATAACATTTAATTATCGGGTATTTTGGTTTAGCAACGGTATCTACAAGCATTAGGTAGAATGAGCATTGGGTAGCAAATTTTCAAGCAATTAAAAAATTTTCGAATTTGCTTATATTGAAGGATATAGAGAGTATTGTGGGTAACTACATTTGGCTGCTTAGCTCTCTTTCTATTTTACACACACACATTAATAAAACCGAATATATCCACAATCCAGTATATAAAATATTGTATTTTTTAGTTATTCGCAAAAATTATCCAAGTTTTCTTTCTTATCAAGACTCGATAAATTTATTCACTTTACGATTTTTCTTTTGTTTTCATTTTCACAATTTTTTTTTATTTCATATCAAAGTCAATAAAATGTACCCATCGGGATATTTCTTAAAGAAGTATGGGTTTAAGACAGAACAAAATTGATTTTTTTTTTTATGTTGAAGATGGTTTCTATGACGCGTGGGCGATATTATTTATTGACAGCGGGTCTATATAAGAAGGCGAGATACAGTTTTAGTTGATGGATCTATTATAGTCGGGTTTGATCCGATTTATTTTTATTTTTTGGTGCTGAAAGAAAATAATGCCCGAGGAATATTTATGATTTTCAAAATGTAATGGATTAACTTTATGTTTTTTTATTTTTGGTACATCATGATATGATTTATCTGCTGAAGCGAGATAGTTCGGAGCCTAGAAATTTTGTATTGTGTTGAGAATTAAGATTCTTAAAATTTATGATATATTTACACACAATGTGTACGACGTATACTCATATATGGATTATAAAGATTAAGTTATTTTAGGCGAGACAAAATCTTTGTGTTCACACTAGATTACTATCGCTCGTGAAAACAATTAATTCTTGTTTACCACCAATGAGAACAATGAGAACAGGTTGTAGTTTCAAAAATCTAAGGTAACTAAATTTAAATTCGGATTGTAATAGCACGGAACCTATACATTTCCATCCTATAGCAATGAAAAAGCAGTTTCATTCAATTCTGAACTGCTGAACGTCCAATCCAACCTAAATACAAAAATAACATTTAAGAAAATGTATAAAATGGAAACTCGTGAAGTGTTTATTTTTTCTACAATAAGTGCTTCTGCAGCGTAATGTGCAACCACCAAACATTTATTGGCTGTCTTTAAATGAGTTAGAATAGCAGAAACGTTTCGAGAGGCAAGAAACGTGAGAAACTGTTCAATAAAATCAGAATCGCTCGATTGTGTCCGTTTATTTAATTTAAGTTGCAACATGTTCCAAGATTTCCAATACGCCTCGAACTTCAAAAATGTTTGTCATTTGTGATAATTTTTGTATCACCCTGCGTGACTCTCTCTCTCTCTCTGGCCTTCACATCCCATGAAGGGATTTCGCCGCCTGCACTAAGGCCCTCCATCCATCTCAATCCACCGCTCTCGTCCTCCAGTTTCGACATCCTAATGTTCGTAGATCTTGTTCGATGTCGTCGCGCCAGCGTAGTCGGGGTCTTCCTCTACGACGTACTCCGACATCCTCCGTTGTTGGGGAGACCTTGTAACGTGGCCGAGCCATCTCACTCGATTAGATTTGGTGAATCCGATAATATCGCTGCCTCCGAGGAGTTGCTTTATTTCGTGATTCATACGAATCCGATATTCGTTGTTCGCAACTTTAATTGGACCAAAGATTGAACGGGCAACCCTCCTTTCGAAGGTAGATAATAATCTACAATCGTTAGTGGTCATGGTCCAGCTCTCGCTTCCGAAAGCCAGCACAGGTCTTATAAGTGCTTTATAAAGTGCGAGCTTGCACGACTGCGATAGATGTTTCGATCGCAATAATTTTGATTTGGCGTAGAAAACTCGTTGTCCGGCAGCGATTCGGGATTTTATTTCTGCCTGCATATCATTCGACGATGTTATAACTGACCCGAGGTATTTAAAGTTTTCGACGCTATCAAAGTTGTGGTCGCCAATTCCGAGATTTGCCGTAGAGATGTTCCTAGGTGTTACTAAATATTTGGTTTTACTGCTGTTCACCTCCAAACCAAGTCTTCTCGCGCAGCGATCGAGCGGTATGAAACTGTCTTTGATATCGCTAGGTCTTCGGCTAAGAAGCACGATATCATCTGCATATCCAAGAATTTGGCCTGACTTATTGAATATACAGCGCGAGGTTTCGATGTTGCTTTTCCTCACTACGTACTCAAGCGCAAGATTGAACAGCAGACGCGCGAGTGCATCACCCTGTCGAACACCAGATGTTATTTCAAAGGAGTCTGACACAGATCCTTCAATTACGATTCTACATACAGATCCGGATGTTGTTAATTTACACAGAGAAACGAGTTTCTCTGGGATTCCCAGGCATATGAGCGCGGCCCATAGGTTGTCGCGGTTTATACTGTCATACGCCTGTCTGAAGTCTATATATAGCTGATGTATGGTTATGTTGTACTCCCAACATTTTTCCAAGATCATCCTCATGGTGAAACACTGGTCAGTGGTCGATCGGTTGGGACGAAAACCACACTGATAGTCGCCAATGATGTTTTCGGCGAAAGGGATGAGTCTGGCAAGTACAACATTAGCCAACACTTTGTAAGCAGTGTTCAATAGAGCTATGCCACGAAAGTTTTCACATTTAAGACGGTCGCCTTTTTTATGCAACGGACATATGAGTGCGGTCTTCCAATTCTCCGGCAACTCTTCTTGGTCCCAAATACAAACGACGAGATCGTATAAACTTGTTGCAAGAGTAGCGCCTCCGAGTTTAATTAGTTCTGCGGGGATTCCATCGAGACCGGGTGCCTTGCCGTTTTTCAATCGACTAATAGCTGCGTCTACTTCCTCTACTGTGGGATATTCGACAAAGAACTCTTCACCTGGTGGAGCTATTGCTCTAATGGGGGTAACTTCGTCATTCCGATTTAGCAGACTTTGAAAGTAGGTTTGCCATACTGAGAGAACATCAGCCACGTTTGTTCTCAGCTCTCCATTCCCGTCTTTGATGGCTGTACTTCTTGGATGGAAGTCTTTAGTGAGATTCCTGGCGTTGGCAAAACAGTCCCTTGAGTTTCCTACTTCCGCTTGGAAGCTGATGTTTTCGATGCATAATCTCATATGTTCGCGCTTCTTTTGTCGAAGGAATTTAATCGTGGCTTTCCTAGCGCGGAGATATTCCGCTAGAGTGCTTCTGGTATTGCGAGCCAACCATTTTTCACGAAGCGTTCGTTTATTTTCGACGGCCCTTCGGCATTGATCATCGAACCAATCGTTGCGGGGCCTCGGAGGTCTTCTTCCGATGGTGTTTTGCGCCACGGTTGTTATGGCTGACTGTATAGCGTGCCACTGCTCCTGGATGTTAGGAGGAGCTTCTTCATTGTTATGGGGCCGGTCTAAATAATTAGTGACAGCTGATTGGTAACTCTGCAGTGACGCTTGGTCTTTTAGAGCATCGATATTCCATCGAACGGTCTTTTGTGCTTGTCTGTTAAACGTAGATGACATAGTTTGCACTTATACTTAAATATGACAAGCATGTGATCGCTGTCCATGTCTGCACCTCTGTAGGATCTAACGTCAGATATGCTGGTGGAGTGTCTCTTGGACACCATGACGTGATCGATTTGGTTTTCAGTTCTTCCATCGTTCGATCTCCACGTTACTTTGTGGATTCTCTTATGTGGGAAAAATGTACTTGATACAACTAAGTTGTACGTTATTGCCAGGTAGGTGACGCGTTGGCCGTTGTTGTAACTAGTTAGGTGCAGACTGTTGGGACCGATGTGCGATGTATTTTCTGCACTCCTACCGATTTTTGCATTAAAGTCGCCCACGATGATTTTAATGTCGTGGTGCGGTATGTTGTTGATGACTTCCTCGAGCTCGACAAAGAAGAGATCTTTGATGTCATCTGATTTATCTTCGGTGGGTGCATGCACATTAACGATCGTGATGTTAAATTTCTTAGTGCGAAGTCTGACCGTGCATATCCGCATGTTGATAGGGCGGAAATCGATGATATGGTGCTTCACGCGCCGATGGATGAGGAAGCCAACTCGAAATTCTCCTCCGTTCTGATGGCCGCTGTAGTGAAGAGTGTAACCATTGGTTGTGTCATGGATCCCACTCCCAGACCATCTAAGCTCTTGTAATGCAAGTACGTCTAATGTGTAACTCTTTGCTTGGTTCGAAAGGTTCCGGAGATCTCCAGGTCTTAAGAGGCTAACACGTTCCATGTTCCCATTTTTAAAGCGTTGTCCGTGTACAATTTCCGAGGTCGAGTTTGTGATGAATCCGATATGGTAATCCGAGGCCTTTGTTTAGGGTTCATAACTTAAATGTTTTTATGAGAGAAGGTTGTTGGCCTGCCGCTCAACTCGCTTATTACGTGTGTGGGTCACGTACTGGTGAGAATCTTAAGGCATCCAGTCCTACCTTGAAACACATTTATATAGCGAGCCGCTTGATTCAAGACAGACGCCCGCTTCAGCCGCTCCTAACCTGGAGATCAGACGCTGGTTTGGTATTGGTTTTGAGGCGCCAATGGCCCGCCTTGACATGTAGTGTCCATGACTATAAACAGGATTTAGTCTGCTCGTCTCCACTACACCGCCTGATTCATTTAGCGTTACCCAGGGAGCACCGGCGAGGAGGTATGAATCTAGGACTTTGCCCCCCAAATGACCCCCTGCGTGACTCGGGTTTTTTAAAGTTATTTTAGAAACAATCTCGTTTAAATATCAAAACTTTAGTACTGGCTCTAACTTTAAAGTTGCATATTATTTTTAACACGTTCATTCATCGCGAAGCGATATTTTCATTCGGCTGAAAGTAAAATTGCTTAAACACGATAAAATCCGGCGATATGACAGTCGCCCTTAGTTTTTTTCCATAATACATATGTCCAAAAATTCAGAAGCCTTTTCAGAATCGAATCTGCGGTTTCATAATTAATCCGGATTATTATGAATGAAGGTGCCCAAATTAACTTATATAATTTGAATATCGAATAACAGTGCTCCTAAAATTTAATATGATAAAAGCGTAAATTTAGTTTCGTTTACCTGAGGTACAAGAACCGCATCTTTATTCATTTCATAACTTGACCCGAACGACGAAATTAAAGTTTAATTGATAGGTCATTCTCTATCTTTCTCTCATCGTCACTCCAACAAATTCGTAAAGAATTATCTTCGTAAATCCAATTATGAATTAATCAGTTATGAATAAAAGTTGGTGGGAGACCAGAAGTTTATCAATAAGAATTGTTGCGTGACAGAGAAAGATAATGTGAAAAAACTGTACCATTAACTCTACGTCAAACAATCATAGCTCGGGTTAGTACAAATTTAGGCGACCGCATGAGAACAGCATAAAAAAGAATTGTAAAAAATGGAGGGAAAAACGAAATCAAATCCTCCCCCTAGGCATTCCGGTATGCCTCATTCAATATCAGTATGCCCCGACCAACAGCCCAAAAATTCACGAAGACAATGCACCAATCACATATTAATCCGAAGATAACCGATTAGTAACCCCTAATATGGCAACCAAATCCCTCTATGGGGTTGTACAGAAAGGAGAGAAACGGAAGGAAAACCGACTGGGATATTTTAAAATTATTTCAAGTAACACACTACCGGTGGTGGCTTCAAACGCTCCTGGTTCAGTAAGGCGCAAAATTAAACCAGCAAGGAATCAAATTTGACCAGCAGAGGGTCCAATTGGGTGAACTACGTACGGACAGAGAACGAACCGGAAGCTTAACCAAATTCAACATGATTTATATTTTAAAATGAAAAACTTGTTTTTATTTTTTTTAATCCTTTAAATTCTCTGGTTATAGCCTAGTATATAATAAAACACCGTTTTATTCGACTTTTTAAAATTGAATTTATTATTGAATTTGGATAATTATTTTTTAAAAGTGTGTTTCTAAGAAGTCTAAAATTATCTTTATGAAAAATAGGATCTGATAATTGGGTTATTTTGTTTACTAATAATTTTACTGTATTCCGTTTGTATGCCAAAGGAAGGTGGGAATCGAAATTAATTAATTAATTTTTTTTTTGTTTTTATTTCTTCATTTCTTTTTAAAATGTAGTCAGCGTTTTTCATCAAAAGCCGATAGTAAAAGGACTAAAGAGTAAAATTAGCAAATCTGAAAGATCTAGCTGCAGTGGCAAAGTCCCTTGATGGAAAAGAAAATAAAAAGAGTGGAGGCTCATTTTGGATCCCATAACTTGCAATTTTAAAGTGGAGTTCCAAGCAACAATATATTGATTTATTTATTGATTTGATTTATTTAGCTACAATTCAATTTAGATTTGAATTTTACTTCAAATTTTAAGCTAGCAAGCTTATTTATAAGATTATGTGTAGCCCATTCAATTTCCAATCACTAGTGTCTAGAGCCGGAGTTTATCCAATTTAAAACCAATCCTCTATAGCTAGATTAATAGTTCGGTGTATCCCGGAAATAGTCCTTTGAAATAAGATTATGATCCGCCTGTTGTAAATATTCATTTCATCTTTTAAAACTAGGTAAGGTTGGTATAATTTTTTTTTTATAGGCAAAGCTTAATAAAAAAAAATTTTAGACTTAAAAAAACCACCACACACCATAGTTGGGGTCGATGCGTTAATATAGGCTCTGTGAGTTGAGACAGCTATCATATTACAAACTTTACCTAAATACATATACAGAAAAGAATTGCTATTGTGTATAAAATGAACTAGAACTAAGATATGGACAGCAGTTACATTTGAGAGAGTTATGCAAGATACATCTTCAAAACAAGCGGATCTAAGGAGGGTGATCCTGCACTCTTTTACAGAAAATTAGAGAAATTGATGTGCCAAGTTTGCGATAATGTTCCTGCAGATTGTTGACTGATAGTGCACATATTCATAAATGCTGTCAAATCTGACCATCTGATATTTTGAGAAACAGTTCTAAAGCCGAATAAGAGGCAGCCAGATTAAGTTTAGTCACTGAATCCGGAAAACATTGTCCTTAAAATTGTTGGTATTTGGCTAATCTGAATTCGATAGTAAAATACTGTAAATTATTAATGTCAACTGTTTCCGATTTTTAAATATTAATACAAATCGTTTTTCTTTTAAATGCTATACTTTGCAAAATATCAGTTTTTGGGACTATTGAGTGTATTTATTAAAGATAGAATTAGTATTTAGCTAGTATTAAGTATAATAATTATGTTCTATTTAATTAATTCTAGATAATAATAAGATTTTAAAAAAATATCATTATTGATAAATAAATAAATAAATAAATAAATAAATAAATAAATAAATAAATAAATAAATATTTGCAAAAAACGAAAAAAGATCAATTGAAAGCTGTCTGTTCCAGTGATGTCCTATTTTATGAAAAAGACTTATGTATGAAGTTTCACCCCGATCAGGCAAACCGTATTGACTATGAAAAGGACATATACATTTAGTCTGCACGTATACTCACACATACAGAGATTTTATAAAAAGTACTTTTTCTCACCGTGATAAGGCGAATGATAAATCAGTAAAAATCTCAAGGTTAAAAATGTTCACTCAAGTATTTAAAATAACAACTAACGTATATTATATTTTGGAACAATTGGCATTCTATTTACAAACATGCATATTAACTGGCTACGAATTAAGTTGAATTGTGAACCCTTCAAGTAAATATACGTCATAAGAAAAGATTATCTTTATAGATGTATAATGTTGCAAAAATTATATTATTAAGACACTTTTTTCGTATTTCTTCCTCAATTTGTAAACTGTGATTTCAGGAAATTTAAATTGTGTATATGTTACGGTTAAAGTGGGAAATCGGTAATATTTCGAAGAAAAATCTAAGAAATGCATGTCCTAAGATATAGCGGCTTTAATAACTCTCATGCAGCTTAGCCCTCTCTGAGATAAGAATAAATTTACGGGGATGCAGGAGAGAAGGCCACCAAACCTTTTGTGAACATGGGATGCAACCGATGCTCTTTGCAACCGATTTTTAATCGTGTAAATGAATTTTGAAAATATAAATTTCGCACGTTTACCATTTCACACTTTAACCGTAACGTATATGTAACGGAATTTTATGCCGTTACAAAAATTCAAACACCCAAATCTACATATTTCCTTTCCTGAGTAATTTTGCCATGACTTTGAAGATCTCATCTTCATTAAAACCCATCAAATGTTAACCTAGTCATGCCGAAATTACAAGTTTTCATTATGTTTGTTGTTGTGTCAATATACATAAAATCGGTATAAGGTACAATACAACAAACGTAAAAATGTTTTCTTTACGTATCCAATGACAACTTACGTCACTCAATTCATTTATAATCTAGTAATTATAAATGTAAATTAGTAAACGTAAATATATGTTATTGTAATTGGATGACGTATATCCATATGTTTTATTTATGTGTACGATAATTGCAAATGTTCTACTTAGAGGTTTATGAACGACCTAGGTAGAAATGTGAAAGATTGCATTTTTCGTGACACACATAAATTCCCCAAGTGAATATAAAATAAATTTATAACACTTTTCTTTAATGGGCGGTATTTATAAAATATTTTTGCTAATATGGCGAAAATACAATTAATTGATTGAGAGAGTAGTGCATTTTTGTACTAAAAATTTCCCCCTCCAGTCTCAACAAATCAATTAATTGTGGTATAAATACTGCGCCAAAATTTTGGTTGAGGGACAGTTAAGTTTTGGATTCTAACTAATTACTCACTGAGCATTAGCCGTGGTAATTAGCTAGAAGGAGATTAAGTTGTATTTAGTCAGTTTGTTTTTTTTCGGTCTTAAATATAAAATAAATTACTAAAAGAAATCGAATTTTTTTTGTTGTTTTGGTGATTTCTTGTCCAAATTCTGAGAGAGAGAGGCAGATTTGGTAAGTATATAGAGAGATCTAAAAAGACTTACAACCTACTAATTAATGGGCACATTTGATAAAGTGTCTACCAGCTGCTTCATTAGAAGCGGAAATCGCGCAAGTGCGTTAGCACGCGGGTTTCCTTCTGCTGATAACACTTTATCAAACTAATAAAGTACTAACCATAGGGCCTTAAGCCCAAAATAAATAGTTTATTTATTTTTTATGGGTAACATAGGGTAGATATGTTATCCATAGTTTATCATCCATACAACCACGGTGGGCATACCGATAACGTGAGGCTTGAATCTCACGAATTCGGTCATTTCCCAATTCTCTAATTTTTTTGTTAAACCCCCCTGTTTGACGGCATAACTCATGCCGTCTCATCTTCTTTTTATAATATATGCGGTAATCTAGGCCGTAGTCTGAGTACCTCAAAACCCACACCGTTCCCCTCTGCCGGCTTGAGCTGCGGGAACCGACGCCGCATGGGGTACATATCAGATGACGGCAAAATATTTTGAAACCAGGTTGGCTTTAGCATTAGCTAAAGGCTAGTCTGTGTCAAGTGGCACCCAATTATGTGGTACCACTGTTTCATATACACCATATAACATAAGGTTTATAACAAAATTATAAGTTAACACGAGTTACTCTAAAATAGACGACTTCCGTTTCCAAATAATTCTACTTTACATAATATACACGTGTTTTTACTTAAAGAAACTAATTTGCGACACTTATTCAATTTTGATTCAACAAGATCTTCTGTAGCAAATGAAATCCGCTTTAGGGAATTTTAATTAATTAAAATTTTAAATTATTTTCTTAATTTTTTGATTCGTATAAATTTTTGTTGAAGCATTTGAAGAAAAAGCAAATATTTTAGTTTTTCTTTGATATTTAGAAAATGCTTAGAGCACTTTCCAGTAACCTTTATTTTTATTCAAATAATTAATTTGTGATTTAAAATGTAAGAGTAATTTATTAATTATTTAATTAGTATCTTTCTGTTTAATGCTTTAATGTTGGAATGTTTTATTTTAGTGCGACCGATGCGCCGGTTTAATTGCACATATCAGTTTCAACCTGTTTTTTTTCTGATGCAAAATACCTCACCTCAAAATTAAAAGTTATGATGGTCCTTCGAGAGTTTCGAAAAAAGTGTAATGGAGTCTATCGTTCTAATCGCAGCATATTCTCACCTAATTTTTGACTATTATCTAAATCTTTAAACACAATAAATAAAAAATATAATAAAGCAACCTATGTGGGCCGGATGATATACCCGCCTTTATGTTAAAAAGGTTTGCGAGTAAGTTCACAAATCCACTCTGCAAACTTTTTAACCAATCAATAACCACCGCCGTGTTTTCTGATAAATGGAAAATTTCAAAAATAACACCTATCTTTAAATCGGGTAAGAGAGCGGATGTCTCATGGTACAGACTAATTTCAACATTTCCTTCAATTCCAAAATTATTTGAGTTGGTTGTGTGCAATACTTTTAAATCTACATTGATACGTCACATTTCTATCTACTAACATCGGGTTCATGCCGGAAGATCGACATCTACCAATCTGGTCGAATTTATCTATAAAAAGTTAAATGAGATAGAAAATCATCATCAAGTAGATGTAGTGAATACAGATTTTAGCAAAACATTTGAATCTATTTGCCACCTCAAAGTACATACTTCAAAGTCTGCGCGCATTCGGTTTTTCAACGGGATTTATTAATTGGTTCAAATCGTATCTAAAAAACCGACTGCAATATGTATTAATTGGGAATGAGAAATCCAACGTTATCAAAGTGACCTCCGGTGTCCCCCTAGGATCTCATATTGGACCCTGGATTTATATTGTGTTCATCGATACAGTATCCAAGTTAATTAAGCACTCAAATGTTTCAATATTTGCTGATGACGTAAAAAATGTTCATATACATAAATAAAGATGAGCATGATGTTGATAAACTGCAAGATGACCTCAACAGACTTAGTGAGTGGTATGTCCAAAATTCATTACACCTCACTATTAAGAAATGTAAAATTATGCCGTTTCATCGAAAAAATATCCAATAACTTCGGCATATAAAATGAATGGTGAGGAAGTTCTAAGCGTAGTTCCATAATCATAGTTGATCAATTTGATTTTAATTTTTCAAAAAACTGTTTTAAAAACAAGTTAAAATCGTATTTTCTAAATTTTTAATTAAGTCCTTTGACAGTTTCATATTTGAATTTGTACTAACTTTTAATTTAAATAATTGTTTTATTTATAATTCTTACTTATTTATAATCTAAGTGTGAATAGACTATTTTTTATTTTATTTTGTCTTCTTTTTTTTAATATATTTGAATGGAGGGTGGCGAACTTGCGAAGGAACATTCCTTCTCCGACCATCGTTACTTAACATTTAAATTTAATCTCAATATTACAAAACAGTACATGTTCAGAAATCCCAGGAGGACAGTACGGCATGTATACTATATACATTATTCCATCTAGAGTTCCAGGACTCCCCGACACGGGTAGTGAACTGGATTTAATGGTGGACCATTTGACTAGAGCTTGCAATAACTCTATGAGGGTACCCTGTCTTTTAACAAAGCTATGAGGGGAAGTAAAAACCTGCTTGGTGGAACCTGGCACTTGCAGAGCGCGGGAAAGTCTGTGGGTGTGCCTTCAATAGAGCGAAAAGATCTAGAGATTGTCAGGACTTGGACTTCTATAAAGAATGCGTAAGAGTATACAAAAGAGAGTTAAGGAAGGCACAGAGAAATTCGTAGAGACGCTTCTGTGATAGAATAGAAGGGGTCTCGGAAACCACGCGCTTAAGGAAAATTCTCTCTACCAATCCATCTGTTCGAGACTATCTGTTAAAAACGGATGGCGAATGAAACTCACTTCTCGAGTAGTGAGGACGTGTCGACTGCGAAGCCTTTTGATGGTTCTGGGTCTAGGGATGACTGCGGGTTCCAACTGTTGTGTAAAGAGGATATTCTGAACACACGGAGAATAAAATGGACTATTAAAGGGTTCAAGCCTTTTAAGTTAGCTTGTCCGGATGGGATTGTACCAGCAGAAATTCAGAAGAACTTGGAGGTCTTGCTTCCCTGGCTGGAATTTATCTTCAACGGGTGTCTGAAGCTGGAGTATATCCCCAAGAGATAGAGGGAGGCTAGGGTGATTTTCATTCCGAAGGCGGGAAGAAGCTTGCACAACAACCCTAAAGACTTTAGACCAATATCTTTGTCATCTTTTCTGCTGAAAATCATGGAAAGGATGCTGCGGATGTCTATATTCGATCAAAAATTGTACCCAGAAACTGTGCTCAGTCTCAACATGCGTACCATAAGGGTAAGTCTGTGGATACGGCATTACATACTCTGGTTCGTGGAATTGAGAAGTCACTGACTGGATTTTCAGGAATTCTCGTTGGTGGCGTTTCTCGATATCGAGGGCGCGTTCAATAACGTGAAGGTGGAAGCAATTATTAAAGGATTGCTATACCTTTTGAGATCGAATGTAGTAATTAATAGACTACTATTGGAACTGGAGAGGGAAGGAATAGTTGTGGTTGCTTATGCCGATGACGTGGCGATAGCTGTATCGAGTAAGCACTTGGGTTCAATCTGGGATATGATGCAAAATGGGTTATCAATAACTTGTATAAATATATAGGAGGTATAAAATTCCAGTCATGGTTTTACCAATGATACTATGCTGGTTCTTACTGATAAGGCGAGATTCCTCGGGATTCTTCTGGATAGTAAGCTCAGTTGGAAACTTAATACGATAGAAAGAGTGCAGAAGGCCACTGTGGCGCTCTATTCTTGTACAAATGCCATTGGAAGGAAATGGGGCTTGAAACCGGAGCTGGTACGCTTTCTATACACGGCAGTTGTAAGGCCCATACTGCTATATGGTGTGAGTGTATGATGGCCTGCTCTGAAGATAGTATCATATAGGAACATGCTGGCGAAGGTGCAGAGGGCAGCCTGTTTGCTCATTAGTGGGGCGCTGAAAACGACACTCACTAGTGCCCTAGAGGTTTTGCTGTACCTTAACCAGCGATTTCGCGTTGGAAGTGCCAGCAAAAAGGGCACTCAACTATAGTTAATTCAATAAGGCATGAACTGGTGAATCTTGACTACAAAACACCCCGTTTGTGCTTCGACAAGTTTTCAAGGTGATTATCCCCTCTAAGGAGGATTGAAATAGTGATCTCGTTATGGAGACCGGGACTATTAAATTCTTCACCGATGGCTCCAAGCTCGATGGTTGAGTGGGAGCTGGTGTATTCTGAGAGGAATTAAATGTAAGTTTATCTTTTTGTCTGCTCGAGTACTGCAGTGAGTACCAGGCTGAACTTATAGCGATTGAAAAGGTCATGAACTGATTGAATCATAATGTAATATCGTTAACTGACATCACTATCTATGTGGACAGCCGGGTGGCCATTATTTCGCTGAATTCAGTTTCCCTGGCGTCAAGGGTGGTGTTGGATTGTCACACATCTCTTAACGAGATGAGTAACCATTTCAATATTCAGTTGGTCTGGATTCCGGGCCATTCTGACGTTGAGGGAAATTGCAGGGCAGACGAGTTAGCAAGGTGCGGTACGACTCTCCAACTGGAATCAGGGAGAGAATGTGTAGGAAGGCCTATGTTTGTACTGAAAGCAGCAAGCCTTAGGGAAGCAGTTGCATTGGTAAATGCCAGGTGGATAGCCAGTCCAACTGGCAGGGTAGCGAAACAAGTATGGCCTGAGCTGAACTTGAATCGATCCAAGATCCTTATCACACTGAGTAAGCGTGATTTAGGTAGAATTGTAAGGATAATTACCGGGCACTGCTTTTTCGGAGATCATGCATGAAACTATTGTTCACTTCCTTTGCTCGTGTCCCGCGCTAGCTGGCAGAAGACATGATCACTTGGGCAATTACACTATAGACAGCCTCTGTGATCTCGAAAGCTGTAAAGTGCGAGATCTTTTATGCTATATTAATAGTACTAAATGGGTTTAAGGGAGTTTATGATGTCGAATCCTGTGGTATCACAATGGGCCATTATTGGCCTAAGTGTGCGATAGCAACCACTGAAATCTAACTGAACCTAACTTATATTTTATTTTTTTAAATTTGAAATTGCAATGTACTAAATCGATTTCCTTTAAAATTAAATAATTACATAAATAAATTGTGAATACGCGGAGAAAACCGCTCGTTTTTTGGTGTTAATCATGTGTCAAACCAATCAGCCATTTAGCGTGTAGTGAATAATTTTGAAAATTTGAATTTACTGTGAAATAAATTAAAAACAGGGCTACAATTAAGCCAAAATACATACCAGAAAAAATTGATGCAGTGACGAAGAGTTGTGACTGAATGCATATAAAAAATCAGAATGTATTCATTATTTTTGTTAATAATTAACAAAAAATATTTGTATTTTTACCCGTATTAAATTTACCTGACACAAGAACTGCAGGAAAATGGCCAGGAATGGCGACTAGATTGGAGTGCTCGAATTTTACAGCTCGGTATAGACGTCCACCATTTTTTAGCAAAAAATCATTATAGGCGACGAAGCACATTTCGACTTGGCTTTGTTCATAAACAGAATACCCATTATTGGGGAACTGAAATCCTCCCTCAATTGATACACCATAGTGCACTAGACCCTCGTAGAGTAACTGTATGGTACGCCAATTGAGCTGTCGGCATCATTGCGTCATTTTTCTTTGAGGAATCTAGAGGCAATACTGTAACAGTTACTGGTTCTTGTGCACGAATTATATCAGTTAGACCTACAGAGCATGCAGCTCCAAGAACACGATGCCCCATCACCCACAACTCGTCCTACGGTAGAACTTTTTCGAGAATTTTTTGCTGGCTGTTTTGGCACCTCCCAAGTACTTCCTATGGACTTGAACCAACAAACCTCACGATTACTTAAGGAAAACATTAAAATTGCTGAACTAACACAGCATAAACTGCGAAACTGGAACAAAAAAAGCACTTTGTATGTGTATCCATAGTAAAAGAAAGTCGAGTGTTGGCTACAACATCGTTATCTCTCCAATAATTTTTGTTAAAAATACGAATTTTTAACAAAAAAAAATATTAATAAAGGCTTTAAAATATTAAAAGAAGGAAGTTTAATTAAAAAAATGAATTCTTGTATTATTTTAATAGGTACAAAGCTGTGTCCTTATTGGTAAGGAAATTTGTTGGTTTATAAATTTAAAACCTTTCTGTTGGCATTATGCCACGGTGAAATGTTTACAGAATAAATTGCTTTCCCACTTAAGTGCTGCGAAAAATAATTTTCTGCTAAGGTTTTTAATAGACTAACCTATATATAAAAGTACCAGTCCCAAATAAATAAATTTCTATTTATTGACTTATCATTATCTATACAATGTATACATTAAGTATAAAAAGGAGAAATTATCTAACATCTTCAGGCGGCGCCATATAGTGTTATATTGATATAGTCTTGAAACGAGGGTGTGTGAAGAGCGAAAAAGGCCAGACAAAATAATTTGAATGTATAAGTTTTTCGTTCCTTAGAGGTAAGTAAATATTGTTTCGAGTGAAAGTAAAGTAGATTTTTTTCAGATCTTTAATATCCTTTTTGGTATACGGGTTTTTTTTGTATTGGCGTATATACCCTTTTTCTATATCTTAATAAATTGATATTATATGGGATTTTGTTACTTTTGTTGTTGGTTATGGGTTTCATTTTCCAAAACGTGATTTGGGAATTTTCTCATAAATGTTATTTATTTGTTGCTGTTCTACTTTATGCGGAAAGGATAATATCAACGGAAGTGGTAATTCCACTTGTTGCTGGAGGTATTGAATTGCTATACGTACTATTCAAGATAAATGTGATGATAATTGAAAGTTGTGCTGTTGATGTTTCAATATTTGGATATTTGTCGATATTTTTCCGCAAATGGGAACTGAAGTCTGCGATCCGGCCATATATAATATACCCAAAGAACACAACCAACACAATATTTCAAGAATATATAAACGAGACTACATAAACAAATTGAAAATCTTCAAGGTGAAAAATGAAAAGTTTATTTTTTCAATTTTCTAAAGTTTACCATCCTTTGTCGCTCGTCGCTTATTTATATATACTTAACGAAAGAAAATCGTCAATTTAAAGCTATACATAAATAGGACATGCCAACGGAAAAATCTTGGTACATAACCTTGGTATAGCTAGCGATATGTATTGAATTGTCTCCATACTCTTATGTTATATCTTGGGCGTATATGTAACGATAATAGATACAGTGATTTATTGTGAGCTTTAAAGTTTATTTGGATTAGGAGGAAATTTTTACTGTGAAAAAAATATTTTATCTTCTTGCCATATTTCGTAGAAATTTAAAAAAAGATAAATCGAAGTCAATATTGAAAGTGATGGAAAGGTATAAACAGGTACTAAGGTATGACTATGATACCAAGAAGGTTGGATCAATTTGAATATGTCAATCACAACTAAATAAAGTAAATGGTTTGTAATTAATCAAATTGGATTAAAAGGAAATTAATAACATTTAATAATATAATTCGACTAATACCTTTAAATTATGTATTTCTATTTATTATATACGAAAATGGACATAAATATTATTGTATCGTAGGTGGAAAAAGTATGAGAAGCGCTAAAGACATTTTACCGCGAAATTTTATTTATTTATTTATTTGAAATTTTAATACAATCTGTTTGAGTTTTTTTTAGAAAATCGAATAAACATCAATTTAAATAGAAGATTTAGATTTTTATTTTAATAAATGAGAACTTTAGGACGATTACAAAAACTTTACTAGAGAAAATGCTGAAAACTAAACCTGAGTTAAAATAAACACATAGAACAGCAAAATTCGTAGAAAACCCCCTCTAAGTTGTGCATTATTTGGTTTTACTTAAGTGACTCAACTCTATACACTAGCCAGACGTAAATCCCGATCTGCGAGGGGTAATGACATCAGTAGGACAAAATTTCGTAGTAGAAAATCCAAAATCGTGCATTATTAGCGCGATTATGGTTTTAGCTGGGTGACTCAATGACCAACCTCATATACTAGCCAGACCTGAATCGCGAGCAGTAGACGGTTTTAGTTAGGTCATTTATTGGTCAATTGTATGTATTAGCCAAACGTGAATCACGATTTCTGGAAATAACCGATAGTAGCAATCCAAATTTGAGAAAAATGACGTCAGTACTCCTAAAGGATCAAAATTTGTAGCAGAAAAGCTGAAGTCGTGCATTATTACCATTGTAGGTTCAGTTAAGAGACTTAATGACCAACTTCATCTACTAACCAGATGATAATCGCGATCTCTGGGAATGGCCAACAATGCCCATCCAAATTTCAATAAAAGTCTTGCTAATACTTGAAGTTGGCTATTGAGTCACCTAACTAAACCCATCTAATTTTAACATTGCACAGCGTCAGGCTTATGGGTACGAATTTTTATCTACAAATTATATTTTGGTTCTTTAATTCTAACATGCAATGCAAACGAAGAAAATATCTAAGTTGAATCTGTATATTTTTTTTAATCTGTGGAAAAATAGCTATAATTTTTGTTAATTCGTTTGAAACTCAAATATTATAATTGGATATATCAAATTCGTATTAGAAATTAGTAGGCTTATAAATGGTTTGAGTTCAGTATATATTTGGTTTGCATCCATACTATTTCAGTACAAAACTTTGGTCAAACATTTCTTCTGGGGAGGGCCGTTCGTTGCTCCAAAAAACAAATCAAACTCAAAATACATTTCAATTCAACCAGAAAATCAACAGGTCCTACTTTAATTAACTTCAACGGTCTATACTTTAATTATAATAAAAAAAATTCTAAATTTAAATAAACATAATTTCGTTATTTCAACATATTCTTACACCAACGACAATTTGACGATTTAAGAAATGAAGCAGCCGATATTCACCGGCAGGAAACTGTTGCCAAAGCACAATGCGAGTGTCACACCGATGAGGAAGATTTGACAAAGAGAAGTGTCAAAAACAACAAATAATTTAACTTACAACTATTGTTGCCGACGGTATCAAAAACTATCATGATACTAGCTGACGCGGCGAACCTCGTTGCACCCCAAATTACTTCTTTCCGAGGAAATACTTTTGTCCTTCACGAAAATTGTTTTTGATGCAAGAAAAAATCAAACAACTTAACACAATTCTCAATAGACGATTGGTTTGGGTGGACATTCCATTTTCTTTTTCATCGAATTCAACATTAAAGTATTGAAATTGAAAGAAATGTCAAGTCAAAGTCAGGCATCTATCGAAAATTGAGTTGTTTTTTTTGGATTTTTGCTCTCAGTGTGGAAATAAATTGGAGTCAGTTGGAATTTAAAAGAATTCAATGTATTTTATTCGAGTAGAATAAAATCGAATACAGACTCAATTCAATACATTGCATTATGGTAAATAATATTTTTCGTTTTGTTCTCCGGCGCGTAAATGAACAATGATGATGATTTTTCTCTCGAACACGCGAGGTACAACTGACTATGTGGTAAACACGGAAATTTCAGATTTATTCCGCACACTGCCAACGATTGACCTTTCGATTTGTTAATCATCATAGC
Organism: Nephrotoma appendiculata; assembly: GCA_947310385.1. Taxonomy (NCBI): domain Eukaryota; kingdom Metazoa; phylum Arthropoda; class Insecta; order Diptera; family Tipulidae; genus Nephrotoma; species Nephrotoma appendiculata. The sequence goes on from OX371225.1 coordinate 297,965,622, forward strand.
GAACACCAAACAAACGGGGAACTGAATGCGCTTGAAGTCGAACGGAATGTCAGTTGGAATCAGAGGAATTCTTGGAATTAAAAAACCCTCTCCTTTAAATTTGCCCTTGATGATCGTCGCTTGAATCACGTTGTTCATCAGTTTCTGCACAGCCAATCGCGTTCCGTTACATAATCTCGGATGGTTCAGATTACGCAGCATGATTATAACAAATCCTACCTCGAGCATCAAGTTATGCGGTGGTATTCCCGGCAACGCAAGCGCATTCAAAAACTCGGTTTGATAGTTGGTTGCTTCGTCTTGATTAGTAACTCAGTCAACGGATTTGTAACAACGCATTTCCCCAGCGATTTGGTTTTGAATCAAGTAATTCAGAGTACAAAGCGATTCGAACGAAGTAGAACCACGAACATGGAACAAAAACAAACGAAGATAGAAGAATTCGTATTGTCGTGGATGAACGATGTGCACACGGTCAAGTGCATCCTGCTACAGGTTCACCTTTCATTCATTGTTGAAACTTCTTCGCCGAATGATTCCAAGTATAATAGCGTGGCATTTTCCAGTAAAGCAATATTCGTGCGAACGGATCACTTTGGCAAATTTCGAAGAAATTTTCCGTTACGAAATGCTCAATTTGCGGTATTTTAGGTATGTAACCTTCCTCTTAACGATAACCGAAACGCTACAAATGCTCACGAGAACAAATGAATTTTCTGAATCAGCGAGTTCGTAACAAGAAAATTTCTTCGACAGAGACTCCTACGGCAGCACGTTTCCCGGGCTAGGTGGCAGTCGTTGGGGGGGGGGGGGGTCAAAAAAACTGTAGGGGTATAATCGAAGACTTGTGGGTGCTGCACTGGTAAATGATTTGAGAGAAAAGAAGAAAAATGAGTAACTTTAAACTATTGACACTAACTTGTAAAGAATGTACTAAATTAATTCGTAACCATAAATTTGTTTCTGGTTGTTTTAGCGGTCGAACAATGACTGTTATGGACATTCAAACAACCACATGTTACCTATTTGGTAAGACCGTAGGTGTGGTGGTCTTAGTGCTTACGCCGCCCATTTGAAGTGTAATCTTAGCACTTCCCTTCCGCTGTTCATGAACTCTAAATCACTGCCTTATTCTTTCTGATAATTTAGAAACACATAATTATTTCATCAACACAAGAAAATCAATAAATAATTGTTAACGAACATAACGGAAAATCACAATAGAGAAATATTTTTATGCAGTAATCTTAACAATAAATAAAAAAAATGTAACTTTAACAACACCAAAAAACCCAACAAATTTATATGAGAAGTGTTTATTGCCAATGACGAATATATATGATTTAGAAGAACAAACATTAGCTATCTTAAGAAATAGGAATTATAATTAATGATTAGAAGCTACTATAAAAATCACGGATCGATCCTCTAAAGAACTTAACATTACGATATTTATAAATTTATAATTTAATTTGTTTTTTTTTCTATAATTTTGTAAAAACTTAATTTCTACTTAATCATTTTTTTTTTTGATTAATAAATATTAATGAGGAAATAAGGATATCAATTTTTGGGCTAATAATTGGCAATAATCATAATGAAATATAAACACGTATATAACTTATATAAGACAATATAGTTTCACTTAGCTGTGTAGATATAAGAACAAATTCTCGTTCAGATGATCAACTTCCGGTAGTTTTAACGGCACACATTCATATTAAACCACATGGATTTTTCTGGTCGCTTCGGGTGTCACAATAATCCCAATAGGTCCCGTTAACAGGCGGTAAATCTAGCTGATAACTTACAAAAACAAATCCGCGCAGAAAAGTCTCGTGCAACCAAACGGAAATTGCTTGACTTTTCTGCAACACAATAAAATTTCCACCGTTTGCAACCTAAAGATTAACGAAAATAGATCGAAAACCAGGAAATAAAAATTAGAAATATCACAACACTAAAGGTATAATTCAATTTTTACCTTTACGGCAATTTAAGAATGAATACCACAACTCAGTAGATTTCCTTTTATGAAAAAAATGCACTTTACTCCACTATAAGAAGAAAAAAAAACCCCGACACGTTATCATACAAATGTTGTTAATTATTTAACAACACAAAATCACTTAAACTTACGCAATAAAGTTTTTTTATTAAACGTACTGTTTAACTAATCAGTATTAGAATTTAATTCGCGACCAACACGACCGTTTAGCACTAATTAATGTACCAAATATGGACATACAATTTTACTTTATATATTTTTTTTTTTTAATTCTTTTTATATTGATGCACTATGCTTATCATGCAATTGCCGATTTGAAATGACTGATCCCAAAATTTCTAAGTATTTATTTTCCTGGTACCTCGATGTCCATTTACCCGTTAGTCTTTATGTACGAGTACATAACAAAAATAAATCGAAAGAGTAAAAAGAAATGCTTTTGAGCCAGTTATGAATATGAATGACCATCAAATATACACCGGTCACCTGAACACCATGAACCGTATGATTGTTATTCGTAAAATTTTTCTACAAACCAAACAATAGTAAAACTTGATTACTGTTGATTGTGTTTGTATGCAACAAATTGAATCCGAAATGTTCCAATTTAATTGACTTCTATAAATAGGGTGTACAGGGGCAAAATAGTCATAATAAAAACAAGCGGCGCATGTCTAAGTTGATGAAACAATTTATATGTGATACCATCAGAAATAATTCTCATAGTCTAATATTAATTTAATAACAAACATAAATTTTCCGTTTATCAGGTAACTCATGTAGCAATTTTGGTATACAAAATTGTAACAGTGTTGTAGCCGGTGGTTAGTCTGCTCGTTGTACTGCATTAGCTTCCGTGAAATAGATACGCTGTCCATTCTCCAAAAGCACCCACAACTGATGAACAGTGGGTTGACGCTCGTGTATTGCAAATGAGAAAATATGCCAAATCGCCTCATTGCAACTGACATAATCGCGCAATTGGAACCTTGACACTTCGTCATTTACAGCCACAGCAGCAATGCCGAACATAACCAGGTCGCTCCCATGTAGCAATTCTTAACCGATGTTAGAATATAACTTATCACTTTAACAACTTTTAAGTTATATTTGAGTTTTTGTCAAACCGGGAGATTCTCCAACCTTAAAATTCAGTTGCAAAAACCTCTATATTTTACTTATTCGTTTAATGCAAACCAATTTTGAACTTTACATAACCTAAGTTAAATTTAGGTTAATGTTTTCCTTTAGTATTTTCTTTATTTTGGTTGAAATTAACCTCTAGTAAACCCATACCTTCGGAAGTTGCATTTGAGTTATTTTGGAGTTAGGAATTTACTTTGGGTTTATTTTCAACCTTCATTTACTTGCTTATTAACGAAAATTGAATTTTGGATCCATGCGAGGAATTCTATTGGTTTGAAATAAACCTTTACTTAATCCCTTTTAACCATAGTTAATTTGAAGTCAATAACTTACTTTTAAGTTTGATTTCAACTTCAGTTAGACCTTATTTCAACTGTAGTTGGATTTTGGATACAAGCGTGCGGGTGCCTCTTTGTTTAAAATAAACCTTTTTTGAACTTTTTCGGTTCCAACCAGAGACATTCGTGTTAATTTAGGGTTAACAATTTACGTTTAGGTTTGATTTTTGACTTTAATTATTACTAAGTTCAACCAAAGTTGAATTTTAGTTGGAAAATAGTGTATGTTTGAATAACTGGTTATATACTATCACCATTTCAACTCTTCTTCTAACCAGTAACGCTAACTATTTTAAGTTTTTAATCATAGTACTTGTAAGTTTCTCACTGTGAAGTTAATTAAGTGCTAGTACGAAATTTAATTTATTAAAACGCGGAATAATTTGTTACTTGGGATACATTTAAAAAACGTGGCGTTCTTATTTGGCAAAAAATAAAACAGCAAATACAAATGTACTATAGATACACAATTAGTATGTATCCACATTTGTATTTGCTGTTTTATTTTTTTGGCAAATAATTAGGTTAATGTGATCCAGTGTTACACAACATTAATAATGTAAAAATAATTAAAAGTGATTTGAAGTCATAGGCAATAAATCAAAAGTGGCACATACTGTGTTAAATGATCTTGTGACTATTTTACTTAGGCACGATATGCCTGAAATACGTCATTTCAAATCTTCTTGGATTTTGGATACAAGCGTGGATTCATGTTGATTTGAAATAAACCTTTCTTGATCCCTGTTTCCACCAAAGATACATTCGTGTTAGTTATGAGTTAATAATTTACTTTTACGTTTGATTTCAACCATTATTAAACCTAAGTTCAACCAAATTTAGACAGCGACCTAAGTAAGTTAAATTGAGCTTTCTCTCAATAGGGTTCATGTTTATATTAAGAATGTTTTATATTTTTAGAAACAAATCAAAACATGACAAGGTTGTAACATCCACTAACGGAGGTAAACCGAATGCAGATCCGGCATAAATTGGGTGTATTATATGCCAACAAATATTTTTATATCACTTTTTTATATTTGAAATATTCTCTTTTATTTGAATTGGTGAACATTTTTATTTTTATATTATAGAACTTTGTAACTATTCAACGTGAGACTCTGTGATTATGTTTTTATTTTAAATTTTATTTAATGAAGTATAAATTATATACTTTTTGATGATAAATTTATTCAAAAATTGTTATTTTAATTTTTAGTTTTATTATTTACCCATTTTTAAAAACCAGTTCCTGGGTGTGCCAATTATGAATATGTGCTTTATCTTGACCACCTGATTATTAAGCGAAAATAGTAGAAAATAACTTAAAAATAAAATAGCGTTCAGTTGAATTGTCAAAGCAACGGTTGCATAACCAGTAGATCCCAACTTATTAGTTGATTTCATGTACATCCCTAACTCGAAAAGTGAATAAATTCAATGTTGAATATGGGTTTAGGAAAAACATCGAATGATTTCTAACCCTACTATGCTTATCTGCGATTAACGGTTAAACAATAACCTTTTTGAAACTAGTACGTTACACCCTAGTTGGTTGTATACGGTTGTTCAACCATAGCAATGCAACTAAGGTTAACAATTACCTGTCAAAATGCCTGTCGATCGACGGTTAGTGAAACGTTAAGTTAACGGAAAATAAACCATTTTTAAACTTCTGCATTATTTCAACCTAAGTTAAATTACGGTTTATGAACCGTTCTCGAACTCCAAATTGCTACATGGGATACTTATCAACATATGTCAATTGGCCGATGTTGGTTACATCTCCTTCCAAAATAATGCAATATCGTAGATGAACGTACTGCTTAGAACGTAGTTTTGATTGATTAAAGCGGATGAAATTTAAACGTTCCGTTTCGATCTTGACATACATATTGACGCAATACTGTTGAAACAATCGACGATATCTCAAACGATGATTGCACGCCTTGTCGCATTACCAACCAAGAAGTATAAAAATGCATGCGGAACTGACCTTTTTTATTCGTTTCTTCACCTGAAAATACAATTGACAGCTCAATAACTAACCGGTCAGTGGATTGAGCATATTTATCTGGAAGTGGTAGCCATCCTCTCCTTCACAAAACAAAAAAAGAATCCTCCAATTTGGTCGTGTCGTTCTCGAGTTTTTGCGAGACTAACGCACGGAAATTGATTTTTACATAGATAGATAGAGAAAATAAATAGAAAAAATAATAGATTGGATCTAAAACAAAATACTAATTTGCATGCAGCATCCGGTGGGATTCGAATCCAGTACCTCTTAGCCAAGGCGCCGAAAGGCGTTTTCTCATAAAAAATTTCAGTACAAAATGCATATAAAAAAGGCTTTTTATTCGATTTTTCGAGTTTTCCGACCTTTCTAGTGGGGTTTTTCAAAATTTTCAAGGAATCATCTCCTGGTAATTGCGAACACAACACAAAAAGATTAAGCCGGTTAAGCAGTTCTCAACTGATACACATATATTTTTTGAACCATTTTTATATAAATAAATTATTAGTTTTTGGTTTTCGAATTACAAGGTTTTGCTTGATTTTTTGTATTTTGATAGTTGTTTAAATGAAACTAGCCTTTAAAACAAATCACGGGAAATACAAAAAAAATTCCCGGGAAACGGGAAATAGAAAACCAACCGCAGTGACCGTCTACCTGGAACCAACTGGTTACAACCGTTAATCCCTTTCAGCAGGAAAGACAACATACTGGTCCACAGACCGATTATGAATGTCGAGGGGAACTAGAACTTGAGTTCAGATCATTCTGCAATAATCGTAATGATAAGTGAATATATCATTAAAAAAAAAATCATCAATACAGAGATAAAAAAATGTACCGATTAGGAAAGTTCAAGTAGAAACAATAAATCTGGGATTACCATTGCAAGATAACTGGACATGGAAATAGGAAAACTTGTCACAGACATACTGATACAACGATCGGTTTGTAAAAGTAGTCCATAACTAAAATAGAGGCTAAATAAATGAGGGATCTTTTGAGGGACAAAATAAAATCGAGAAAAAAATGGTATCAAACCAAAGCTCTATAATATAAAAGAAGGTTAAACAATCCCTCCTAACATTTTTCAAGAGAAATTCTAAAATAAAAAATGAAACAATCATCTATTACTTGAGTAAGTTGATATATTTTACCAACACTGACTATTCATTTTGGAAAGGAACTAAATTGTTAAAAATACCACAATGCAGAATCATTCTGTCAGGAAAGTGGATGGGACTAGAGCAAGGAATAACCAAAAAAAAAATGAATGGTTTTCTGAGCACCTTGAAAATATATTTCAACCACATGAACATCAATCTAAAGAAATGTTTGACGAAAATGTAATACAGGAGCTTGAAGATATTACAAGTTTCGATTTATTATTCGAAAAAAAATCTTAAGGAATCTTTCAAAAAAATATATGGTAAAAAGGTTTCATATCATAAATGAAATATTCAAGTAGAAATACGGACCAAAAATATCGATATTAGCTCAAGTAATTATGATTCCCCCAAACCAAGGGAGCCTGAACAATTAGTAAGATCTTATTGCCCAATTTTGTTTCGAAAATTACTATTGAAAAGACCTAAACTGATTCTCGATAGAAAAAACCTTATCCCGAATCATCATTTTGGCTTCCGAATTGAGCACTCAGATTTGTGATCTTCCAAAACCTAGTTTTAAGTTATGAAGGAATAGCTTACTGGGAAGCCTAGACAGCCCTAACCTAAGCTAAAAACGACTATGCGGAATCTCAATCAGCAATTTGTGATTGTCCAATATGAAAGTAGAATGAATTTTTAGGCGGAAATTTTAATTTGTAAATAGACTGACTACAAACGAAAAGTTTTGACTACAAACTGAGCGATTTACAGAAAACCTCTAATTAGAATTATCAGAATATAGTCGATTGAGACGAGATGCCTCTCGCAGGCGGTTAACAAGCACTTTATTTTACGCAGGATTCGTTTAAGTTTTGGCTACAAACTGAAATATTTTACAGAAAAATTCTATCTGGAATAAGTTGGACTGGAATAATTTAAACTGTCAGCTTGTAGTCAAACCTTCAACGAATCCAGATAATTCCAGAGAGAATTTTTCTGAAAATTTATCAGCTTTAAGAGATTTAATCAACTATATAATCCAGGTTATTTCCGATAAAATTTCTTCTCATTTCTTTCATTATCCGCTTGTCCAATTGGAGGTTTGATGTTATTTTCTAGATGTTTGGCAAACAGATTAGCTTTTTGTTTATCGCTGCAAGCCCAGATTCCAACAACCATTTTTATGTGTGGTACATGCATTTTAGGTCTTTCTAATACTTCGGTGGCTTTGCACAGGGTATAGCCCATGTCACGATTACATGTCAAGGATGGTAGCAGCTATAGCTGCCATTATTACCGAGGCACATTATTGTCATTAAAATTGGAGAATGTTCTGATAATAGACCTTCTTCATTTTTGACTGCAAATTAATTTTCAGAGATTTCTCTTGATATATAGGAATCCAGAAGGTCAGGAATTTTATTTGGGCCTGTAGGCCAGTAGGTCGGACTGAAACTCTCATTTTAATGTTCTACCTGTTTTAGATAGCTCACTTCCTTTGGGAGGCCCAGAATATGCTTTTTACGTTAAAGTCGCCTGCAACAACAAAATTACTGACAAGCGATTTAAGAAGTTTGATGTAGTCTTCTGTTTTTGGATTATATCTGAATGGACAGTATGATTGCTGATATACAACAAAAGTAATATGTTATTTATGGTTTCAATATATACAATAGCTACTTGCAGAGCTGTCTCCTCTATTTTTATCACGCTTATATTAGCTCACTCTGTGTGTCTGTTTGTATCGTCAAATTTTGTAATCAATTTTTCAACCACTTGCGATAGTCCAATTGAGCTGAAATTTTGCATGCAGGCTTAACTCTGATGACAATACAAGATTGTAACATTTTTGGACATTAAATATGCTCTGGCATAGTTTATTTGTTCATGTTTTCTTTTTATATGGGCAATGTACGGAGTGAAGTTGGCTGCGAATGGTATTGTTTAAATTTGAAAAACCCGTTACAATAGTTTTTCATGCGATTTTGTGTTTACTGAAAAATGCACTATTATGAATTTAAAAATGCTCTTTTGTGTGATAAATAAAAAGTGCGCTATTATGTGACTTAAATGTAAGTCTTGTCACATGAAATGAAATTGCTTTCAAGTCTCAGTGGAGCAAACAGTAAGGTGCAGAAAATAAAATGTTTGAAAATTTTTGGGGAGAATATGAAGCTATATTTAGGTTTTAGTCAGTTGGAATTTAGAGCTACAGCAGCTGATTTGGTTCTCAATGGATAGACTCTTGGTTTGATGGCTTCTTTGTAAAATCAGAACTTACTAAAAATCATCGGGCTAAGATTCGAATCCTGTTGATCTCATATTTGTGTTGTAGTCTCTACCACCCAAGTTAATAGTTAGTACGTGCTGAGAACTGTATGGCATAGGGGTGGTCATACACATTCTATGTCGCTAACGTACAGCCACCTAAGCTATGTTGAGTTACGTGACGAGGGCCGAATGGTATGAAGGTGGATGTAAAAGATGCCATGCCGCTAGCAAACAACCTCAGGGCACCTGGCACACCCTGTTGTATAAGTGCCTTATCCTCCTATAGGGCCGCTGTGGTATCAAAAAATGTATCCTCCAAAACCGCAAAAACCCTCAAAATCAAAGAAGACGGAAACTGCTACACAACGAAAAAGACGATTGGAAAAAGCTAAGCAAAAATATAAAGAAAGCCATGCTACAGAGACAGCAGAGAACAAACGTGCCAGATTAGACAGGCAAAAAGAACGAGAATCAAGTGAACAACGTACAGCGCGTTGAGATAGACTTCACAAGCATGTTTCTCAAACTAGAGCAGCAGAAACAGTCGAAGAAAGGCAAAATCGATTGGAAAGCGTTCCACCTGAGGAGCATCAAATAAAATTGCAGACTGATCGCGCATACACATGTGAGAGCCGCAGAAACAACTCAACAGCAGCGAGCACGTGTAGCTCGAAACAGACAAAACATGTCTCAAATACGAGAACGGTTACGATCGGACACTGAGACCTTCAAGTCAGCCATTAACACTTACTGCGATCAAAATTTGTGAAGTCTGCATGAAAAGATGCTATCCTAATCAGATCACATCGTGTTGCCCAAGTATCCAAGCTGGTAATTACTTTCCACCCGAGCTTGTGAGATCTACAACCCTTCGCATTTGTCACAGATGTAAGACTCATTTGACCAGCAACAAAGTCACTCGTCACACGACATCACACGAAGCATACAGGAACAAATGGATGGCAGCAAGAGAAAGACTGTTCATTACAGGAGGCGCAGGTGTTGGAAAGACATTCATATTCAACCTGCTAAGAAACCAGGTGAACAGATGCTATGGAAAGCAGGATTGTGGACGGATACACAATACACAGTCTGCTAAAGCTACCGGTTCAGAAGGATGGAAGAATCGTTAACAATCTGCCACTTCTGTCTGACCATTACTTCCGATTAATGCGACAACAGTGGAAAGACATATAGAGTTCCTGTTTATAGACGAAATGTCCATGGTAGTATACGAGATGTTGTGTATGATAGACTCACGCCTAAGACAACTTAAGAATAGAGATGACCTCTTTTGCGGTATTAATGTTATACTGTTCGGAGATCTAGTGCAGCTTCCACCGATTCGAGGACATAAAGTATTCCAGTAGCTAAAGCAAATGATACCAGCTGTACATTTATGGAGACTCTTCAGATTGGTTGAATTGACAAAGAATATGTGACAGCAAGGAGACAATATGTGCATAGATATCCTAAACGCACTGAGAGTAGGCGAATTGGAGGTTCAGCATATGAAAGAACTCATAGACAAAGTCAGCAATGAGTTTACCGGTGAATTCTCCATAGAACGTGCCCTTCGCATAAAACCTAACCAAGAAGAAAGTGGATGAGGACAATGTAGCTATGTTACAATTCTTCAGAGACAGAAATACGCCAATGAATAACATCAGAGCTCAGGATTTGTTAGTCGATTCTACGCGGAATACAGACAACATGAACTTGGAAAGAGTCACGCCGAGTGACATAAATAAGACAGCTGCGGACTTCCAACATAACTAGTCATATTCCGAGGCGCAAAAGTAATGCTCAGATCCAACACCGATGTTTCAAAGGGCTTGGTCAATGGCTCCATAGGTCACATAACGGATATCAAGTGGCCATAATTGTATGCCGAAGCCATACCCGCAGTAGAAGTAGATTTCGGTAACCATGGTATTCACATCATACATCCGATATCGAAACAGTTTCTAGCCAACTATAGCTATGACACGATCGGAAGACGTATGCTACCATTAATACTATCATGGGCATCAACTGTACATAAGATGCAAGGTAGCACAGTTGACATAGCAGTCATTGATTAGGGTTCAGACCTGTCCGCAAGAGGACAAGCTTATGTAGCTCAAGTCGAGTCAGATCTCTCGAAGGTTTGCAAATAGTCCAACTAGATTGCGCGAAATTTACAAGAAAGAAGCCATGTAATACTGAGGCAGTGGCAGAAATGGTGAGACTAAGATCTGTGGGACTTCATGTGTCTAGTAGTTTTAAATTACTAATGCCGTAAAGGAGCGCCCCACGCTTATATTTTTAGTCATATTAATTTTAAATTTCTAAGGAAGAAAAAATTTATTTTCTACTTTTCAAAGCTTTTTATTATCTACTTTTTAGAGCCTTTAAATATAAGCGTGGCTTTTTAAAAACTTTTTTTAAATATATTTTTAATTCTTCATTCATATTGTTCTTAAAAAAATTACATAAGAATCATTAGCTCTTTCTGCTGGATGTAGAGCTTGATAGCACTGGTATCCACGTATATTGGCATACAAGGTTCTGATAAAATGACTTTCTGCGATTAGACACACATCAATTTGTTTTTTTAAATAAATTCAAAATTGCATTAGGCAAAGCCATTTGCATTCCAGATAGCAATTCTTTAAATTTGTATAGACTAAGGTAGTACCTGAGTTTTACTTGTCGCATCCGTTATTTGTATACTTGGCTCATCGATGTATTTTCCTGTGTTCCTAGCCTTTGTTCTAATTTTTTCAGAAGCTCGCCCATAGATACTAGTCTTTGGTCCTGCGTAGCCAGGTGTGAATTGATAGTGTTTAGCTTCTGATGTATTTGTTACAGGACATGGTTTTCCTGACTCGGTGCTGTCTTGATATTTTCGTTCTGAAGGATTTCTTTCTGGTAGGATTGCATACTAGGTTGAGAACTCTTACACTTGTTTTATTTCTCGTGTTGTCTTTTATTCTTTTCAGCTCTTTGGCTACATCGCAGCCTCTGCAATTTGTTCGGATATGATTCGTTCTTACTTTTCTTGAAGTTTTTTGATCGATGATTCCCAACGCACTTTACGCATCTTGGCTTCCCATTACAGTGTTTGCATGTGTGGTTAAACGGCCTGTCAGTTGTAGCATTGTGACATTAGGCTAGTGTTGTTTTTTCATGACTCAATCTTAAATTTCGTATTAAGGATTGCTTTGATTCCATTTACCCTTTTAATACTCTCAACGTTGTCAAATTTTAGCATAAAAAGTGGGAGGCCAACTTTGGTTGTTTCTGTTGATGTTTTGAGCAGTCATTGCGTTTGATAGCATTCTGTGCTTGAAATAATTTTCAAATCCTTTACTATTTTGTAGAAACGTAATTTTGTCCGCTTCTAACCCGCTTTTCAACATTGTGGCATTTGTTGTGATGATAAATGCCGTTGTTAATTTTGGTATTTTCCATAATGACTACTATCGCCGCCATTTACATTCTCTAAGTTTGAACATAATTTGTGTGTGTCAAATCGTTATTGGATTTTTAATTCTGTAATTCGCGTGCAACCACTAAATATATTACGAGTTAGTTCTAGGTCATTACGGTAATTAATTTACTTTCTGTTGAGTTTCCAATTCCTGAATTCGCCTTCATTAAAAAAAAGCATCAATGTAAAATTTTCTTGAAAATGTAAGAAGGTTTTGTTTTGAATTATTACGTAACGATTTATTCTAGTTAAAATTTATAGGATACCATTATTACATTGTATTTATAAAGCCCATAAAGGGCAAACCACAATGTACTGCTTATACAATAAAATAATTACAAGCATATGGCGTACATTAGACGAATACACAGACACTTATGTATTGCATTTACATTCTTATAGATGAAAATTAGTTTAACTGACATTATCAAAATGAAATTCAATTTTCTTTTACTCGTAAGGATCCTCACTTTTAAATAGAACTGAATTTAAAAAGAAACAATTTTAATTAATTCAAAACTTTATAGTTTTCTAAATTCCTAAATTATAAATCTATGTTATGTTAACCTAAAAGTTACATGTTTAACTGGACTATAAAAAAAACTAGACACATAGACATACATTTAATTTAATGGGTAAAATTAGAAAAGAGTTAGAAAGTTAGAAAATAACATTTCATACAGGATTTGAATAATTTGTTTAGACAACTTTTCACCGGAACTTGTTTTTTGTTTTTTTAGATAAGAAATAAAATTGATTACTGCAATAAATTAATCAATTCATGTCATGACTCAAGGGACGCATTGGTAAACATATTCATACCTAAATAGTCAGGTATATATCGAAATTTGGTTAGAAATTATATATAGGAATATTGTAAAGAAAACTGACGTTGTTGGCTTACTTATTACGTTGTTTGAAATTGAGCCAGAATTCTTGAACTTATTGCTGTAAATTAAAGTAAGATCCTTGAGGCAAAAACTGACACTATTATCATCTATTCAATGTATTTTTCCAAAAATTACTTTTATTTATTTTTGGACATTGGTGAAGGAGTTTATGATTTTGTTTAGGAGTTTATGCAGCGCACCAAAGATCGGCTTCAATTCCCTTCACGGCTTTCCTTTGAAATACAATTCGTTACATATTGATTTGGTTCTTAATGAATTGACACTTGTGTATCGATTTCTGCACAATAGATTAAATTAGATTAAGTTATGTGAAGTAAAACTTCAATTTGACCTATACCCAAATCGAATTTTTTTTTTGAAATTCGGGAAAATTGAAACTCAAAAACAGCAAAACAACTTAACAAAATATGCTGATAAACAAGCATCAATTTTGAAAAAAATTGGTTTTTATCAACTGAAATATTCCGCATTCCCCTGAGGAATAGTGCAAATCAAAGGTATTCACGGACCAGTTTTAATTTTTTGTTGTCATATGGTTGTTTTTATACTTAAGTGTTGATAATACAACATGTAGAATAGTCACTCTGAAATATTTTTGTACAACCGACAGTTAAACCGACTCAGTTTTAAATTATCTCTCTTTATTTTTGACCCACTTCCTAAAACCCGATTTTATCTTATTTTTGCACATATGTGTGTTTCCGTTCTCATTAAATAAAAACTTTTTATTATGACTGGAACATACAAAGCTAGACGTTTAAAAGTGCAAAAGGTACCTGGGTACCTCGTCACTCACATAAGGGCTAAATTGAAAAATATATTTAAATTTAAAAGTACCAGTATTATAAATTTGATGAAATTTTGAACTTCTGAAGAGCTGCCAGGTATAGATTTAGTTAATGAACTAAAAACATCCAGAGAAATATCAATTTTGTCTTCAGCGGTTGTCGTTATAATATCATCTCCATACCGAAAACAAAAGAAAGGTCGAAAATCCAAAGAATTCCGTCCTATATTTTTCAAATATTCCGTCATTAAATTTGCAATTACGGAACTAATTGGAAGCGCGTTTTAGAACCAAAAGATTACTTATAAACTTTAGATACGTTTCTAGTAGGTTTTTAACCCTAATGTGAGTGACGTGAGTACACGGGTACCTTTTGCATTTTTAGACTTTTATTTTTGTATGCTTTACTCCCAATAAAAACTAATTTTTATGAGAACTTGTAGTTCAATTGGTAGATTACGATCATACTTAAAAATGAGAAATGTTACAACTTGGACGAACATGGAAAAAATAAGTTTCCATACAAAATGCATTTAGGTACTAATCACTCAAATTAAGATATTTTCTCTTCACTCACATGAGGGTTAAAGTTGCAAGCGATATTTACGGAAAAATATCTAAATTTTAAAAGGCCTTGATTTCGTTGTTATTTTTATAAAATATATTTTTTTGGAAAAATGTTTTCAAAAGTTTTGGTTACTAAGAGATCATGACATTCTCCACTTAGATAGACACAGAACCATATATGGAAATATGAACCAGTGAAGATGATGTGTTAAAGTTTCAATAGAATTGACTATTTATTTGATTTTAGTTTAACTAAAGATAATTTTAAAAGTAGGTTAACGCAATTGTATGCCTCTCAGTAATTTTTACTTGTTACTTTACTTTTATATTTTAAATTTTCAAAACCAACGCGGATCTATTTTACTTTGTATTCTACATTAATATTTTTCAAGCCAAATTTGTAGACTTATTACAATCTATATGTATAAAACAAAGTCGGGTTAGTTACACCATTTATAACTCAAGAACGGCAGGACCGATTTTTATGATCTTTGTTTTGTTGTATTTGTCTTCGCTCCAAATAGCATAATAACTATTAAAACATCGGAAAAATTCACCAAAAAAAATTTATCAAGAAAATTCATTTTCTCATACATTTTGTATGGAATGGCTTTTATGATGATATCTAGAGAATGGATTCACTGATTTCGATGATTTTTTTTGATTTTTTTTTGTCTCAATAGAGTGGTGGGTGGTTTAAAAAAAAAAAGTCGGAAAAACTCAAAAGGAAAACCCCAAAAATCTAATAAAAAAACGTTTTGACGTAGGACTACGTCTTTGTTTTCATTATATATGGGGTACAAATCTAAATTTTAATGTGTAACGAAAATGATGACGTCACGTCACGGAAATACGTATTTATGTTATTAAAGTAAATAATCTCTTGATGAAATATTGTAAGGTTTTGTAAACGGTAAAAAACAAATAAAATTAAAAATTAATTTGTGGATTAAAAAAACTTAAAAGAAAAACCTATAAATACATATTTTTATTTGAGTTTTATGTAAACAGCAATGAACTTGATCAAACCACCCCACCGCACGCCATATTGTTTCATAGTCAAAAAAAAATAAATAAAAATTCTAAAAAAAATGTATTCTCTTATATATAAATATTGTGTAGATTTTTATTTTTTTTATGCTGTATAAGCTTTGCTTTTCTACAAAAGTATATAACCGCAAAGGTCAATTCCAAAAATAGTTGGATTTTAGAGTTAATGGTCTTCAAAGTTTCCAAATGATCGGAAATTAATTTGATTTAATAATTTGACATAGCTATTCTTCGATTACACATACAGTAACATCAAAATAACCAAATCCACATCAAAATAAATGTTTTGTTCTATTATCATGAATATAAAAGCATGGGTTACTGTATAAAATTTAAAACTTTTTTTTATACTGGCTATAGAAATCAGGAGCAGTTGACAAGTGCGCGGAATAAGGTGCATAAAATGAATGTTATCGAGACAGGAGGTTTGACGTATCTATTAAAGCTGTGTGTCGGAATGCCTTTTATGACCACGACTAATATAGATGTCGTGGATGGAATTGTAAATGGCGCAATTGGTGAGCTCAAGCATCTAGAGTTGGAAGACGACATTTTGAAAAGGATATGGCTTCATTTTGAGAATGAGTATATCGGATGCAAGCTGCGAATAAAATCCAGACCTCTCGTTTTCTCGAAGCAGGGGTATTGCGGCAGAACTGGACGCCGATTGTAAAGAGAAACACCAGTATTACGTTGAGTTCCCACATAAAGTGCCGTCGCTCTCAATTCTCGTTGGTACCAGCGTGCGCACTCACGATTCACAAGTCGCAGGGAGGCACATTTAAACAGATCGTTTTTGAGTACAATAAAACATAAGACCAACAACTTCTTTACGTCGGTTTATCGCGTGTCACTTCGATGGACGGCCTTTACCTCACCAACGCAGCAAACGATTTCCAGTTCCATCACGGCAAGGGTAGTACCGCACCAAAAATTAGAGAGTTGCAATCGGAACTAAAACGGTTGAACAACCATAGGGTGAAAACCATCTGCGACAATATAAGAGAATTCATCGACGGAGCCTCTAATCTGAGACTCGTGACTCTCAACGTTCAGAGTTTGTTGGCACATAGTGGAGATCTGGAGAGCGACGATGTTCTACTGACAGCAGATTTGTTGGTTATTAGCGAAATTTGGCTTCACAACGATGCGACAATAAATATAAATGGATTTTACTGCATAACTAAGTTTAAGAGAGACACTGAAAGAGCAGGCAGTGTTGCTATATATGAAAAGAACGGTGCTATCACTATGGCCGTGCCATTTATGTTCGCGAATGTTGACAATAATTTTGACAGGTTCGGTGATATCTGTGGGGCAGAAGTGGTCATCAACAATCACAAAACAATTCTATTCAATTCAGTGGTGACTTTAACTGTAATATTAGAAAGGAAGAAAATCATCAATTCATCGACTTCATGCAAGAAAAATTCAATTTGAGGTTGGTTTCCAGCGCAGATACAACCACCCTGAGTGACAGTTGTTTAGATATTATATTTTGTCAGAAATGTGGATAATGTTTCATGTAGAAATTTCATAACTTATTTTTCCCATCATAGACCTATATTTGCAATAACGTAGCAGAATATGTTAATTTTTTTTATATAAATATAATTTTGAAATAAAAAAGAATAAAAATCATTTTTAATTTGAGTGATGTGTAATGTGTCGTTTTTACTAAATACGAGTAGTACCTAGTTTTAATTCTAAATTTTGGTTTCAATTAAATGTATAAATTAACTTTTCTGATTATCACGTAGTCCTACGTTAATGGATCGTGTCTCTGATACAATCTCGTCGTTTTTTTTTTATATGAATTTTGTGTGTGTATTTTGTATGTGACGAATGGTGCTTCGGCGCTTGGGCCGTGAAGTATTGGGTTCGAATCCGACTGAAGATTCCATACAAATTTGTATTTTATTGTTTATCCAATTTTTTTTTTATTTTATCTACTTAGCTGTATAATTCATGATGGAAATGGTGGATTATTTTTCTTCGAAGCGCCTTGTGGAACTGGGAAGGCATTCCTCGTGTCATTGATTTTGGCCACTGCTTGTGCGAGATTCGATATTGTTGTATCAGTTGCTCAGCGTTGAAATTGTCGTTAAACCTTCAATCGGCTGAAAACCTGACTTGCAACATTGCGAAACACTCAGCAATGGCGAAAGTTTTGGTAGCAAGTAAAATCATCATCGATTATGAATGTATAATGGCACACAAATACGCATTGGAAGCATTCAAGATGTTTTGGAGGCGCAATGATTCAACTGTCCGGCGATTTCCGTCAAAAAATACCAGTGATTCCAAGATTAACCGCTGTCGATGAAATAAACGCTTGCCTCAAATCATCAACTCTGCGTGGCGCTATGTAATGAAACTTCAGCTGACGACAAAAATGCGAGTTGCATTGTTAAACCAGAGACAATATTTTGTTTTTTTGCGTAAACGTATAAGCAGTTTAACGAAAAATGACAGATACAACGATGACATTAGAATTATCAGAAATATATTTTGTTTTCATTTTTTAGCTCGAACGAAAAATTTAATTTGATTGTCTGTGGTTAAACGATCCATCTGCCGAAGATTTCTCCAAGCAATTGCTGACTATCGGTAATGGCCATGTTCCGGTCGACGAATCAAACGAATTGATTTCGTTTCCTCAGAACTTTTGCAATTTTGTCTCAACGAAGGACGAGCTCATCAGCAAAGTGTTCCCGAACATCATCACTAACCACAAAAACCACAATTGGGTGAGTGAACGAGTAATTCTTGTGGCAAAGAACAAAGATGTGGATCACTTAAATTTCACAATTCAAAATCTAATCGTCGGTCCACTTCATTCCTTCAAATCTATCGACTGTGTGACAAACAAAGACGAAGCAACCAACTATCCAACTGAATTTTTAAACTCATTGGATCTGGCTGGCTTGCCACCGCACAATTTACAACTAAAATTTGGTGCGGTGCCGGTAACCATCATGCTACGAAACCTGAATCAACCAACGCTATGTTACGGAAATCGTTTGGTTTTGAGAAAACTCAAGGAAAGTTCAAAGATGAGGAAGTTCTCATTCCGAAAATTCTGATGATCCCAACCGATATGCCATTCGAGTTTAAACGAATTCAATTTCCGATTCGTCTTGCATTCGCCATAATGATCAACAAATCACAAGGCCCATCCTTGAGTGTTTGTGGCCTGAATCTAGAAAATAAATGTTTCTCTCATGGCCAATTGTACGTAGCATGTTCACGTGTCGCCAAACCACCCGCTTTGTTCGTTCTCGCACCTGACAATAAAACAAAAAAATGTGGTTTATCACAAGATGCTTTACTGAAGGGAATCGACCCTATTGCAACCCACCCAGCAAATAGTTTAAAAGAAAGTAGTGCAACAATGCTACGCGAATCATTTCGAATCAATTCAATAAAACGAAAGCCTTGCTGCCACGTGAATTACATTAATTTCAATGTAATTAAAATATATTTCATTTTGATTAAATTTAATTAATTTGGAGTATTCATTTTATCCGCCCCGGAGGTGGACAAGGAAAAAATTGCACGGCTGGTTTAGGATCAATGAAATAACCACTTATTATTCGAAATGAAAATATGATTATGCAACCTCATTTGAGGCGGCCAAATCCCTTGATGGGATATAGTGCCAGAGAGAGAGAGAGAGAGAGAGAGAGAGAGCGAGAGAGAGAGAGAAATACATTTTATCTTAAAAAAAAATCTATTTAATTAAGCTACCGATAACCTTAAACAATATTTATTGATTTTGAGGCGGTACGAAGTTTGCCGGGTCAGCTAGTTTTAGAACTATTCTAAAACTAGCTGACTGAAATTAAAAAAATTAGTTAAGAGATAATTTGTGTAATTTAGTTTAAGTTAAAACCCAAGTAACAATTTGTGTCCAAAATTTGGTCACGCTGACCAGTTTTTGTGGGTTAATTAGCATTGGTATAAATGCTAAAAAGTCAAGATAACGTCAAAATGACTGACAAAAACGTGTCATGCTGATCAAAGTGGGGAATGATTTTAGCTTTCTCAAATGCTAAATTTTTAGGCTATAATGCTGTAAGCTCATCAAAATTACTATAAAGTATAATAGTCATTTACACAGCCGAATATGTTTGATAGCTTATTTGAAATATTCAAAACAAAATAACATTAATGGCAAATTAGTCATTTGAAAGGCAAAATATTTATTTGGTATATAATAGCGTTTCAAGTAGCCATTTAGTCAAACAAGCATTTAATCTGTAATGTGGCTATAAAATATTAAATTGTTTCCAAAAATTACAAAATAACTTTTGTAAAAGCGATTTTTTTTATAAAATATCTAGTTATTTTGTATTTGTATTGACACTTTACATCATTTTTAACACTGTTTAAAATATTAATGATAACGGAGGTATTATGCGTAATAAAATAATAATGAAAGTATCTTCTAATAAATCTGTCGACCTAAAATTAGTTGGGAAGAAAGTTTCATCAGGTAGTTTTTAAAAGTAGCTCTAAAAAGCATAACGCCCCTCAAAAATATGTCTGTTTTATTGTAAACAGAAAATAGATTTTTTGAATAAATTCCAAAATATGGAGTAATTGAGGATAATTTTTAAATACAATCATAACGAAATTGAAAGATAGAATGAAAACGTATTTCATTTCTATGAACGACAGCAAAAAACGAAGAAAGTTAAGAAAATAAATAATGCAAAAATGGGGAAAAATGGCAGCCGTGGCATAATAGCGAAAAAGGATGGCAGCCATGACATAATAGCTTTAGCAAAAGCAATAATGTCAATATGTTATAATATTCATGTGGATTGCTAAATATTTATTCTACAGCTAATTATTTATTCTGGGGACAAAAATGCAATGAAGAAATGCTATTTTGCCACCAAAGATTACCAATGGCATGTTTAGCAAATTAGTCGTCGGAAAAGCAAAATAGCTTTTCCCTCTGACTAAATGGCTAGCCACACCACAAAATTGTCATTAAACAATTAATTTTTCAAAATACGTAGCTGTAGTAGAGGCAGTACGGACAATATGACAAAATGGTCGGTCCCGTAGAATGCTAACTAGTTATTATATAGTTAATTAGCTATTCTGATGACAAAAATGCTATAAGAGTTGCTATTTTGTCACGAAATTTGCCGATTAGCTTTTCTTCTCTTCTAAATCTCGTACTGTAGTATTTATATTTCCTAATATTAAAAATGATTAATAGAACTTGCAATTGATATCAAAAATCAGCTAATTTGCTAAAATAACCATTTAATTTCGATCAACGCTATATAGTCATTTTTTGCTACTTAGTTGCCACGAAAGCAATAATATAGCGTAACATCTTTTGAGATGACTGTTTTGCTGTTAATACTAACGTTTTATTGTGGTGACTATTGTGTTATTTTATTTTCTTGTTAATTTGCCACCATGTAATGCAAATTAGCTACAATATAGCATATTACATTTTACGATGACTTATTTGCTATTAAGCCAAATGGCTGTCATAGTGGCTGCATTGCTATTTTTTGTGAGTAAAATGCCCGCCTAAAAACTTTTTAGTCATACCCGAAAATTAGCTACATTTTTGGTCAAAAAAAAAGATTTCCTGACATATGAATTATGCTAAATTGCTTTTAACTATTTAGTCATAGAACCTGGTCACTGTGACCAAAAAAGTGACAAAATATTGCTATAAAAGCTAAACTAAAATTTTATTGTTACTTGGGAACTCTGTGATGTGATCTATGATGATCTTGATCAGTTGGCGAATCAATGCTTCAACTTTACTTATCATTTTTATGATCTGTGTTTAAATACAGCTTTTAGAGATTATCTTTGTTTTTGAAATAATTTTTAAGAGAGCACTCACCTTGAAAGGAATAAAATTCAAAATTAGTTACACTTATTTTCTTAAACGATTTTTCTTTTACAATCTAATCCCTATATTATGGAGATATCCTTGGAATAATAAGACCTGTTTTTGAATAAAATTAGCGGAAAATCTTTTATTTAGGTTGCTCTTAAATTTATGTTATAATTCAATTAAATCCATCTCAAGTAGGTAGTATATTTTGTATATCTGAAGTACACAGTAAAATACACTGGGAAAACGATTTTGTTTCATCTCTTGTACGAATATGAATAAGACGGTACTCTGTGCTTCTTTGTATTTTTATATTGAGTTTTACCTACAGTAAATTGTGTCATTAAAAATAGAATTATACAGCACATGTATATTTCGCGGGAAAACGCCAATTTAATAAATTAGTTTACGCGCACAGCATATAAATACTTAAAAAAATATATTCAAAATCAGGAGGCCCTACATTTTTAAAGTGGTAAAGAAGCTGTTTTTTTTTATTTTTAATTTAATTTTGTTATACGCAAGACGGAAACATAAAAAGATTTGTGCAACAATCTCGTATGCCGTACCCACGTTTGAGAAGTAAAATTTCCCGAGTTTATTTTTATTTACAAATTCGTATATATTCAAAAAAGTTCATTCAACATTCTATCTATATCAAAGAACACATTTTTCATCCCCAATGAAATTTTGTTTGTCGTTTTGTGTATACAAATGATACTTTTCATTCTTGGTAATTTCGTAAACATAAACGTATAGCTACATGAACAAATTAAAAGATTTTGGTTTGTTATACTCGAGTCTGCGAACACAAAAGCAGAAATTAAATTTTAATGCAGCAGAAGAATAAGAATATAACTTTACAAAAGGCAAACAAATTTATTAAGAAATCGTATGAATGATGTACACGCAATACCCTGAGCTATATATTCCTGATGACTTCACAGTAATTTAGCTTACGTCAAGAATTTAGTTGTGCGTGGTTTCTGCCATCGGGCATTTTTATGTATACCGCACTCGTAAATACAACAAAATTTTCTTCAGTTGGTTAATTTCTAAAATTCTTTAAACCTTTCCTCTGTTTTCAGTGCGCTAAAATAATTTTACTGACATTTCAAAGATTCACTTCTTTAACTTTGTATGAATAATTTTGAAGTTATTGTCAAGTACTTGGAGGTATACTGCAAATTATCCATCAACGACGGATTCGAGGTTGCTCGAAATCAGGAAACATAAAAGTTTGCGGTACTTTTGTTTTTTAAATACCTGAATCATGGTAACCATAGATGAAACTTTTCAAATTTATTTGTTTCAGACAAAACATTAAAGAAAATGAACAATTCTGGGTTCCGGATCACATTGGTATTTTATTAAGGAAGAGTTTAGATCCATTTACGGCCTAGATTCTTGTGCAGTTGGAAACATGTGTAATATGACATCACATATTAAATACCAAAGCAGAAACTTAATCACATATACCTAAAAATCGGTATGTGGGCAATTCAATTGGCAGACCAATTTAATTGTCCTATAAGTGCAGTAAATATTTTAATTCTAGGTACTGGGTTCGAAACCCATCAGAGGCTGGATGCAAAGCGAATTTTCGTCATGGATTACGATCTGTAATGTAATAAACACAACTAAGACCCTCTGTTGGAGTGCAGAATTCAGCGATGACCCACCGTCCATGTCAGTTTACAGGTTGACATGGAGCTTGCAATGTGCAGGTGGTATACTGTAATTGTGGGAATGGGTGGTCTGTGCGTGAATGAAAGGGGGTATTATTCGACCTGCAAAAGACATTAAATCCACTGGACAATTAATACTTCCTTTTATAAAGGAAAAAAAATCGATCACAATTCTTCATAATTATCCTTTTTGAACAGAAAAGGATACTTCAAGAGTGCACTCCATCAGAAGGTCTTAGTTGGGTTTATTAAAATCACCGATTGTAATCGATGATGAAAATTTGATTTGCATCTAGTCTCTGATGGGATCCGAACCCAGTACCTCCCGGTCTAAGTGCCGAAGCTTTACCCACTGCACCACTTGTCCGGTTGCTAGGATCTCAAAAATTTTATAAATATATTATAATTATGTTAGATCACCAGACACTCGTATCTTAAAGAAAACATAAAGATGCCGGACATTACAAATATTCAAGGTGTACCTGGATGTGATAAATCAACCTGGATTATAAGCAATCATAAACTTAGCAGTGATCTGGAGTTATGTGCTACAAAAGAAGGACTTGCTGATATTAAATTAAAGGTAACATCTCGTTGCAAGCACAAAAACACTAGCTTTAATAACGTCAAATTAAACTACAAAACTATTGCCTTGTATCTAATCAATGGGAATCGGACTTACGATACAGTTTTTATTGATGAGTATATAATGGTGCATGCTGGTTATATAGGAGTTGTGGTTATCCTTAGTAAACGTTCCAAAATATATCTTCTAGGTGATAAAAACCAAATACATACCATAAATTGACAGATTACATTATGTCAAAATGCAATTTTCCGATGCAAGCGCATTCGCAACAAAGACGGAATACCTGAATATGACATATAGATGCCCAGGTGATATTATGCAAATACCATGCAAATTTGTGGTTGAGCATCAATTCTCAACCACTTGAGGTGTTCGATAGTGTATCGCATGCCACAGTTGCAATTTCAAGGCACACACAGTAATTTAAATATTTATCCAACACTTTTCACTAAGATGACGATGGTAATTTACCTGTGCAAATAATATCTGTTCGAAAATGTTTGAACCCTTCGCTGTATTATTTGCCATCTTGACAATAGGCATTCTTTTGAATTTACGTCTGATTCTGGAACCGATGATGAAAATATTACAATCACAAAATGTGCGGAAGTTAATACTTGGTAATCATCATCTGTATAGACGAAGCACACAAAGGTCTCGAATTTAATATGCTTTTGATTTGACAGAGTGACGTAGTTATCTCCTCGGATGTAATATTGATATTATGAGTAGCTTTAAGCAGATGTTTTTTGACTGATTTCACGGCCGCTTTCCACAATCCACCAAAGTGTGGTGACATTGGTGGAACAAAATGCCATTCTATAGCGTTCCGACTTAAGTATTCTGCAATCAGATAATTATTATTAATACTTTTATTAACCTCGTGACCCTCTTCTTGCAGTAAAACGTTTAAGTGCGGCCAAGAAAGCTTCACTAGTCAGAGCTGTAACCCTTCAATATGAATCGCCTTCACGGACAACCAGACGAAAATACATATACCGGGTGAGTTTTTTAAGCTGAAACTTTCAAATATCTCAGAAAATAAGCCCCTACGATAAAAATTACCATGATCAAAATTAAATCATTCTGGAGGGGAAATACATTAGTGCTAAAATTAGGACCCCCTCCCGCCCCTGTTTGTAAGGGGGTTAGGGGGCAACTTTGTAGCTAAGATAGGAACCCCTATTTTTTTATTGCAGATTTGGATTCTACGGCTAAAAATATGTAGGATTTCCTTGCAACAATTTTTCATGATAGATGGCGCTGTAATAGGCGATATTAAATTTTTTTTCGATTTCTCCTACTGAGAACATTATGCATACGATTCTGCAATATGTTTGCATTAAAATTAACACGTTTTCAATGAAAAAACTTGAAATTAGTTTTAATCAAATTGTATTTCTTAAATTAAAAAAAAAACTACAATACTTTTAGCGTAACCCAGGAACAACGACGTGGACATCGTCTTTTAATTAAATTAAGTGCTCAAAATGATGGCCTTCGACTTCAATGCATTTATTAATCCTCATTTTAAATGAATATACACAGCATAGAAGCGTGTATGCTGGAATTTCGGCACAAGCATTTCTTATTCGCTCAATCATATTCTCACGTGTTGTTGGTACTTGTTGGTATACTTTGTCTTTGAGATAGCCCCACAAAAAGAAATCTGGCGAAGTAATCCAGCGACCATTGAAATCACGTATCATGTGATTTCGTACAATCAAGTACTTCACGTACTACCGACGAAGAGTGTGCAGGACATCCATTATGTTGAAACCACATGTTCTGTCGCAATTCTAAGCTCAAGTTTTCAAATAATGTTGGCAGTTCATTTTCCAAAATGTCTCAGTACATTTGACCATTCAAGTTGCCTTCAATAATATGGGGGTCGATGAGTTGGTTGCCAATTATTCCACACCACACGTTGACAGTCCAAGGGCAGTGATGTTCAACTTGGCGAAGCCAGTGTGGATTTTCAACCCTCCAGTAATGCATGTTGTGTCGATTAACCGTTCCATGGTTTGTAAAAGACGACTCATCGGAAAACAATACATAGCAAAAAAAATTGGGATTTTGCTGTATTTGTTCTACTGTTCACTGACAAAATGTTACCCGATTTTCAAAATCAACGCCATGAAGATCTTGGTGTAAACTCATATGAAACGGATGATACTTATGTCGGTTCAAAATTGTGCAAACACTGGTCTGGGATAATCCGGATTCGTTAGCTATTTCTCGTGTACTTATATGAGGATTATAAGCTACTACAGCCAATACAGCAATTTCGTTATTTTCCTCAGTGACTGTTGCTCGACGGCTCCTTTTCTTCGGTCGAACACTTCCATCCTATCTGGAAAACGCGAACAGTAGAGATTGACCGCATTATCAAGACTACGGCCAGCTTCTCCATAAACCAGGACCATTTAAATTTTTTCTTGTATACAGACAAATACTCCATTTTGAATTGTAATAGCCTTACGCAAATAGGTTTTATTGTTTTCTAAATAATCTTTTAACTGAATCGATATTTTAAAACAAAAATATCATTTATTTGAAAACAAATTTAGTCGGATGTTTCTAAGCAAAATCATCGCCGTCGTTGTTTCTGGGTTACGCTAAATGTAGTTTTTTTTTAATTTAAGAAATACAACTTGTTTAAAACCAATTTCAAGTATTTACATTGAAAACGTGTTAATTTTAATGCAAACATATTGCAGAATCGTATGCATAATGTTCTCAGTAGCAGAAATCGAAAAAATTTAATATCGCCATCTATTACAGCGCCATCTATCATGAATCGAAAAAAATGTTTCAATGAGATCCTACGTACTTTTAGCCGTAGAATCTAAATCTGCAATAACAAATAGGGTTTCCTAGCTTAGTTTTCAAGTTACCCCCATTCCCTTATAAACAGGATCGGGGGTTCCTAATTTTAGCACTAACGTATTTCCCCTCCAGAATGATTTAATTTTGATCATGGTCATTTTTATCATAGAGGGCTTATTTTCCGAGATATTCGAAAGTTTCAGCTTAAAAAACTCACCCGGAATATTCCTTTGTTACAATTGTATAACTTCTAGCCAGTTTTCAAATGACCTTGTCAGAGTGATCCCTTCAGGCGGCAAATTCCCCATCATCTGCGTGGTTACTTTAGCTGCGTATCTCATACAAATAACGCATTTTTTTCAAAATGCTCCTTATATTCGGCTTCGTCCGTTTATTACCCAATATTTCTACCGTACATGAATCGATGTAAGCGTTGGACCAGCATGCAATTGGGATAAATGGATATCCCATACAACTCGATTCGTAAATTTGTGTTTCTGCGGAATTATTCTAAGATGCTTGCTGTCGGAGTCACAAATTGAATTTTGCAACCTGCCACCTATACTCTCAGGATACCCTCTTCATCGATAAAAGGTGCTAATGATAGAAGTCTTGAACTGCTGCTTACCCTTTTATGTTGCTGTATGTGTTGTATATTTTTCTCAAACTCCATTCGCTGTACCCACTTAATACACATCAGATGAACATATTTTATCTCCGTTGGTACTAACTTCATGCTTGTTCTCCGCTGGGATTGTTTTAGTACTTGTACGAATCTCAGTACATATGCAACTATTCTGACTATTTTTTGAAGTCTATAAATTCTCTATCAAAAAGTTGTTCTAGCCAGGAATCATCATATCCCTTGCATTGGATGTGAAGAGTATCTGCTGACATTCCTGCTTTGCTATATTCCATGTTATGCTCATTTTCTTGTAATTTTATTTTATCTGGTTTCACACCCCGTGATCCGTGATCTGGCGGATTATCTCTAGAATAATTGTGAGTCCATTGACATCTGGGGAAGTGTTCCAAAATTTGGCTAATCCGATTGGCGATGAAAGTCTTCCAACGCATAGGGTATGTGGAAAGCCAGGGCAATACGATCGCCGAGTCAGTCCACGCAAAATATTTTGTATCTACCTTTATTGTTTCTCCTACTTTAGACATCAGTTTCGCTAATAAATGGGCAACACATAATTCCAGGCCTACTTTCGTTTTTGAGGTCAATAGCTGTGTTGTGATGCTTCCATCTTCGTGTATTGTGCTGCTGTATATCACCGCGCAGTAGGCTAGTTCACTCGCGTTTGCGAATCCGTGTATCTGTATCCCATCTCGCTGGTTTTTAAATCTCGGTAACGTCTTCAAGACACGTAAATGGCAATTTGTCGTCCCAGTCTTACTTCAGGAGCCACAATTTCTGAAACAATATCTTAATTAGGATTATGTATGGGGAAACGAAACTGAGAGGATCAAATAAACGGGAGGCTTCTCTTTCTGGTTATATTTTGAAAGTGAAAGTATCGCTGGTTGGATGCCATTGCAGCCCAAGAGTTTTAACTGTGGATGTTTCTTCTCAACCGATATCACTGACTGGTACTTCCTCGATGGTATCACATAAATCGCTTAGTAAACATCATTTTTTCTTTTAATTCTTTGGCTTGTTCCTTATCATTGCTTCCCATTAGCAGGTCGTCGACATAAAAATCACTGAGTATGCATCGTTTGATTTCTTCATCCTTTGTGTTCATCGCGGGTTTTTGCATTGCCCTGATGGCGAGGAAAGCTGATGATGCAAGACCAAAAGTAACCCTGGTGAGCTGATAACTTTTCAATGTATCGACTGGTTGTTCTCGCCATAAAATTGTTTGATATTTTCGGTGTTATTCAGATATCAAGACTTGCCGATACATCTTCTCTATATCGGCAATTAGTGCTACTATGTTCATTCTAAATCTCAATAGAAGGTTCCAGAGCCTCGGTTGTATAGTCGCTACTATTAATTTGTCGTTGAAAGAGACACCATTACTTATTTTGCTGGATCCGTCAAATACGATTCGGACCTTTGTCGTATGGTTACTTTCTTTTGTCATGGAATGATGAGGCAAGTAATAACTTTCGCTGTGTTTATAATTCGCTGGTACTTTAATCATGTGATCTAGGTTAATATATCCTCTCATTTGATTGACGCTCGAGTGACCGGAATCTGTTTGTTGCGACTTGCATGCTGTGCGCATTAAAAGAATTGAAAGCATTCAAAAGAAGTTTCTGATTTTCTTGTTAAAGAAATGTGACTGGGATTACGACCACAACTTACCATTCCATGAAAATATGGCTCGGTTACCTCCGTGCTCAACAAGATGCACGGATTACAAAATTTCTGCCCTCTTGAACATCGCACGATCCTCTGAAAAGATTTACAACAATAAAAAATTTGAAAAATTTCAGATAATGCTCGCCAGTAATGCAATATCATATGCATAAAATAAAAGAATGTTTAAAAATTTCAAAACACAAATGAAATGGAAAAATAGTACTCAGGTTTTGTGTGTTCTGTGATCAACTTGATTGAGCAAACTGCAGAACGCAACACGGCGCGAACATATTCCTGTTAATTTACCTTTTAAATTCAAAAACCATAAAACATTTTATTTCTTAATACGACACAACTGCCCTATTTCGATAATATTTATTTTAAAGGCAACCATATATTTGAACTCAACGGGTTGTCGAAATAATCCGCATGCGATATATTTAGAGGATGTGGACATGAACATGAAGGGGAAAATAATGATTCGTTCAAAAAACTTTTAATTAATTTTCCTTATTGTTTCTATTATTTTTTGCGGTTTTCTATTTTTCACATTTATTTCATGCAGGGTAAATTTATTTTCAGTTTTCGATTAATTATCCAAATCCAAACATTGTGTTTATATGAGTGGAGCTAAGAACAAAATAAATAATGCAATTTTCAAGAAACAATTTGGGAACCCACAACTTGCGTCCCCTCCTCCCCCCACTCCCGCCTAAAAAAATATATCAAATTAAAAGTTTATAATATTTTGTTTCTATGGCTGTCAAAATATAAAACTTGGCCCTATTCGTTATGATTCGAATATGATAAATGGAAATAATGAAAGCGTGCTACGCCAAGAAATATCCAACTAATGAAAACATAATCGCAAATTAGGGGGAAGCTAAAAATACGGGTAAACAGTGAATGGAAAACTTTTATTTTAGTTACTAACCGGAAATCGTAAATCTTTCTTTTTGGTTTTTGATTTTTGTCCTGTGGTTTCAGTAACCGTTATTTTGTTTTATTCATATTTTCCGTTTCCGTGCTATCCAAGAAAAAGAAGGAAAACAAAATATGTACTAAAACGTAACTAACCGCTAATGACATTGTTGCGATGTAGAAAATGTTCGTCTTTCCTGATATACCTAATTCCTAATAGTTTTGCATCCCTTACAAATTCTAAACGTTTAATGTTGTCTTTAGTGGTTTGGAAATATTGTTATATCCTGTTCGAGATAATTGTGTGAAGTTTGTGTTGAGTACAAACACAAAACAAAACTTTGTGTTACAAAATCTGTTTTTAAAAAATTTATAATTCTGTTTCTTGGTTTCTGTTAAATTTGCTAAGAGCTG
Organism: Nephrotoma appendiculata; assembly: GCA_947310385.1. Lineage (NCBI taxonomy): Eukaryota > Metazoa > Arthropoda > Insecta > Diptera > Tipulidae > Nephrotoma > Nephrotoma appendiculata. The sequence goes on from OX371225.1 coordinate 297,995,931, forward strand.
TTGTTAAAAAAAACTCTGTTTCACCAAAATTCGGCATCTCCACAATCCAGACGTATTGACTATACAGAATAAAACTTCATACTTAAAACGTTTCCATTAATTGGGAGATCCTTTTGAAATTTGGTGGAAATATATTTACAGGAAGTGGCAGATTTATTCGGGTTTTTTCAATTTTTTGCATTGATGTTGAAAAGTTTAGCATTTACACAAAACGGCAAGAATTAAAAAAATTAACTCAATTGAAATATTTTGTTTTCAACTAAAAACGGTTGATTGACCTTGTTGATTTTCTGCAAATTAAGCTGAAGGATAATATTTTTGGATTATTGGACAAAGCATCAAAAACGCAAAATTGAGTTAAGTGCGTTTTTTAATACACACGATTTACTTTGTAAAAAAAAATGATAAAAAACATTCTATTATGAATAGCATTTGTGTGCATACCATTTTAAAATCTGTATAGTTTCGCATATTTTTCTGATAGTGGGTCAACTTTCTGTAGTACGTTCTTTTCGCGCTAGCGTCACTCAAACTTCAACAAAAAAATTTGAGAAACAAAAAAGTTTACAAAACAAAAGTTTTTATTTAACAGAAATTAATGCTGCTTATAAAAATGATTTTATTGGAAAAGCACACTTCTTCTAGATCGTATTAAAAAAAAGTTAAACAAAAAAATTCTCTTTTAAATTAAATTTATGGTTGGTGCGCATGAGATTTCACTAAAACACGCTAAAAATGGAATAATTTTTGCACCATCAACAATTCGAAAAAACTTTACTTGGCTGTTTTTGTTGGAAATAAGTTCCCCTATCACCCTGCTTCGTTTTATCTTCCAATTTTGGGCAACCATATATATATCTGTGGCCGAAAGGCAAAACGGAATAACTTGAGTTATTCCAAAAGTGAATAGTTGTTAGAAAATTCCTTGGTTAGGTAAGAAAGACATTTTAAATCTGACTATTCTAATTAACACCTAATAATATAATTCATTCAGTTTCAGAAAAGTCAACCCTTATATGTAAACGGGGTGTTTTTATAAACAAAAATCATTTTTTAAAAGTTCTACTTTCAAAAATGGAAAATTGAGCTATTCCGTTTTGCCTTGTGGCCACAAAATATATATATATATATATATATATATATATATATATATATATATATATATATATATATATATATATATATATATATATATATGTATATATATATATATATATATATATATATATATATATATATATATATATATATATATATATATATATATATATATATATATATATATAGTATAAACTTCGCGTCACCAATTTGGGGGTCAAATTTAGCCTATGCTAATTTTCATTTTTAGTTGAATTTTATGATTTATCAAAAATATATCGGTATCGAACCTCTAAAGATCAAAATATCATATCATCATTAAGAAAATGTAAATAAAAAGAACTTCTGTATTCGGAACCTAGAATATTATTAAATCCATTAATTACGATTTAAACTAAACTTCAAGTTTCTTAAAGAGATTACATACTCCTTAGCGATCCTAAAGTATGAGGATTTTATTGTAGACGAATAAAACGAAAACTTTAAACGTCTCTTCGTATAATGTTTTCTAATTTGTCTTATCTATAAATTTATTTCAACTTTTTTGAAGTTCAAACGAAATTTCCCATTTTCATGTATACCAAGAAAGTTGAATTTAAACAAAACTTGAAAATATAAAAAAAGTTCATTCTAGCACACACAATGAAAAATTTCATTGATTCAATCACCATATTCTATGAAAATAATATATGTCTGGACACTTGTTAATACCTAGAAAAAGGTGGGAGGGAGTTGAAAACAACGAAATTATTTTTTAGGTTCAAAATAAAATGCATTATCTTCTTTAGAAGGTTTTACAATTGCTACATCACGAAAAATTCTTCAACGTTATGAATTTACCTACACGCATTTGTAAACCGTTCTGAATTAAATTATGTGCTACCAAGCAAAGTTGTAGTGATAAACACTTCTCTTCTCCTTCAAAAATTTTTCAAATTTCTCTATCATTAATTTTTCATAGCATTTTTGTCAAAATATTTTTTTTTTGGCACGCTATGATCATCAGTGGCACTATTCTGGTAATTCCCCGGGAATAGGGAACTGGGAAAAAAATTATATGTTATTTCTGTTCAAATATTTTGTTTCCGGCATACTGAGGTAAAAAGCAAGCGTTAAATTTATTGAAAACAAAATTAAATGGGGTGACGATTGGTAATGTAAAGAAAAAACAACCTACTGGAATGAAATAAAGCTGTGGTTCCATGTAAAATATAACCACCAGCGCTCACGAAACGACTAAAAATTGGTATAGCGGCAAATTTTAATAGTTGTGATTCCATGTTAAAAAATGTCTAAAATCACAGCTCCAATCGTCAATGGAAAAATTATTAACAAATTTATAAATATTTACATCAAACTTTAATCATCAGTAGGCCGGAAAAAAATATTTGTACAGAAATTAAATATAAATTTTTTCCCCATATCCCTAATCCCGGGGAATTAACAATAGTGCCACAGTGGCGGAAATTTTACCAAAAATATAATTAAATTGGGAATAAATTTCCTTTCTTTCCATTTTGACACGGAAATACTATTTCCTAAATTATAAAAACTTACATCAAACCTGTTTCTCAGTAGGCCAGAAAATGACAAATTTGACAAAAATACTGCAAGAAAGCCACAGGTCCACAATTTAAAATATATTTTCTCATTAATTGAATTTTTTCTTTATATGTCTGCGTGTACTATCATTATTTAGAATTATCATTATTTATCTACATAAGATTAAAGAAAAATTGCAATATTACTTTATTATTGATAAATTATGTTTTCAGAGAATTGTAACCTTTTTATATTAAATAATGTATTTTACTTGAACTGAGTCTTCAACGTCAACAACAATTTGTTAGTATAACTTCTTAAGACGAAACTTAATTAGGGAAACTTTAACAAGATAATTAGTATTAAATCAGTCAATCATTTTAGCCTCTAATTCCAACCTTTCTCGGCACGTGATTTACCCAACACCCTTGTAATTAAAACTAAATTTTTACATTAACCTAATACAAATATTAAATTAATTAACTCAAAAGTTGTATGTTTAAGATTCTTCTTTAACTCATAGCAACTCAATAGGAAATACAAATTTATTTAAATTTGTAATCCACAAATATCATATTTAAGGTAATTAGAGACGTTAGCTCACGTGTTTAGATAAGAGAAAATGAAATACAAGCAATAAATATATTACATAATTATATAGAATGCCCCCCCCCCCCCCCCCTAAATATCATCAGGCTTTATTATATTTTTCTAATAAATCATTCTACTAATTCCGATAACACAAAATGATTTTTAGATAAAAGAAAAAGCTCACATACGGATAAAATTAGTTTTTCGAAAGATAAAACTTTTATGTTTTAATTAAGAAACCAAAATCTTATAGAAACGTAATAAAAATATTTTATATATGTGTACGAACAGCATGAGGCTCAAAACATATGGTTCTTATATGTAAATGTTAAGCTACGAGAATTATTAAAATCGACTCAGTTTTAATTAAAAGATTCCAGGTGGTAGGAGAGAAAATACTTAGCTGTATAGGTCCAGATAATTGAAAACAGTATACACTACATTCTATGTAATATGACATTTAAAGCAGACTTTACACGTTTAGTAATAATAAAGTTACCTAAAACATGTTATGATAATGAAATGGTCGCTAAAAAATTATTAAAATTTACATTGTTAAATTTGTTATTTTTCCAATTCGATTTAATTTTTAAAAGAACATAAAATTGTTCTAAAAAATCTATTTCTAGGACCTGGTAGAGTATATTTTTGACATTTGTTCTATTTAAAAATGTGATTAGTTGGATTTGTCTACGTTTTATAGATGTTAGAAACTTCACAATTGTGAATATTTCAAGCTTTATAACGGATGAGAAAAATATATTCCACGGTCCAGGTCAATAGATCAGTTAAACCACTACTCCGAGGATCACCAATACGGTACTCTCACTTGAACGGTTTCATAATTTTTGCATATGTTTCATCCTATTAAACGGAATTTGATCATTTTCAAAATTTTGTACCGCCACTCACTTGTCGATGTTCACGAGTTGTGGCCTATTGTTTCCAATAGCTCGACCAGTACACTAAAATTGTGTTGAACGTTACTCGATTCTGATAAACTTTACTGTGCCTAATAAAATTTCAAAATTTTTAACAAATTTACTTAATCGATTTATTTAAATATCTGGAAAATTATTAATTCGACCACGTCCGTATAGGAATGGTTATAGGTAAATTGATACAAGTGGCAATGGAATTAATAATGTCTAAAAATTTATTTAACAAATGTTTACGAATATCCTGAAGATGTGCGTATACTGGCCTATATTTTCGGACATCTGAGACCGACTTGTGTATATTTGACAAATGGGATAAATTTCTGACGATCATCGATTTGACGTAAGATTAAAGATATTTTACATTTTCGATTATTTTCAAAATTATACCGTCAATCCTGGAGAGGCCCGCAATTTCTGCCCTATGGAATCTCGTCTACATTTTGCGACATTTCTGAAAAGGTATTATTAGTTATAACAAACTTAAGTTCCCGCTCCATTGGTGGATAGCTATTGATTGATTCGTTATAGTTGCCATCAGCAAGCTCATTATTTTCTTCACATTACGTTCTATGCCGTTTTCCTCGAATAACTCTCTGATATTATCTGCATATTTTTTGTGGATAGAACTGAACCAGAAGTATCTATTGGTCGTAATTTTGCAATTTTTCGAGAATATCATTTCAAACATTTGTGAAGTGCGCGCATATTTCTATTTGCTGTTGCTGCCTCTGCAAGCTCGTCCATATAATCTACAATATCTTTCTTGCCAGTTTCTGTATTTGTCTAGCTATCCCCATATTTGTTTTGATTTTTAGGCACATTCAAGGCTCTTAAATTTCAATGCTTTCTTTTTCACTTTCTCTATGCTTTAAAATTTCAAATTAGATTGAGATTTTTTTTGCTATGTACAACTGTTAAACCTTTACTAACATTTTTCTCGGAACACTCACAGTATTCCAAAAGTTACCAAAAGGCTGAAAATGGATCAAAAATACAAGAAAAGAATTAAAGAATATACTGAATAAAATAGAACTGGGCTGATTTGAATATTTGAGCTGTTTTGGATATTTGCGTAAGAGTTCTGATGGTCTAATTCATATTCTGGAATAAACATGCTAAGATTTTTTGAATCATCGCATTAAGTAAAAAGGTTTAACATGTTAGGAAATGGTTACTAATGTCAATTACAAAACATAAGACAAACGTTAGTGATATTAAAATATAAATTGAGCTCTAAGCCTACATGGCGGAAATTTGTTTTCGAGATTCGTCGTATATTGTAGTGTAATTTTTTATTGCTTAAAATATTTATTATTTGAAATAATTTTTATTTTTAATTACCGCACATTCATTATTATAGTAATAAAATAAAATATAATTATAAAATTAATAATTTAACTCCACTAAATAGATGAAAAATTTGGAAAAATTCCAATATTTTGTTTCGATTCGTTAAAATTATTGATATAAAATATAAGTTAAGAGGCATTTACGATTGCAGTTGTGTTACGTAGGTAACACAAATGTAATGAGCAAAATCAGATGTAATGAGCTAAACAGCCACAGTCTCCATACCTTTGTAAGCTTTTTCTTTGATATGCTTTTCAGAGTTATCCAAAAAAGCGGCTTTATTTCTGCAAGTTCATAAAAATCGGTTCTCGGCACTGGCATTTTATCAGTGAAGAAACTTTCTGTTCCTTCAAATCGGTTGAATCCGGCTGAACTTGGCTCATCAATCCACCACTCCAATTCTCTCCATTTTAAGTGCTCTTCGATAGATTAAACCTGATCACTTCAGAGGAAACAACTACCGGTATTCCAAATGATTCTGGAGCTAATGACGGAGATCATGATCGATTTTTTGATGATTATTACTTTGCCGTTTGGAAAAAGTTTCTTTATTCAGACATGCATTTAGGAAACTATAGTAACACTTGGTAAAATGATTGGTCACTACTCACTATCTTTCTATTAACTCGTCCTCAATGTTGTTTAGCTGGCGCTTTACTTTTTCTCATAGACTTAATTGCAATCGTGGGTTTTCACTGTTGAAATGTTCCACCTGTGCACTATTTTGGTTTTCCCTGGGAATAGGGAATTGGGAAAAATATTTTCATAGCATTTTTGTCTAAATTATATTTTTCTGGCCTACTGCTGGAATTAGTTTGGTGTAAATATTTTTGAAACAAAGATATATTGGGAATTATTTTTCCCTATAAAAATTTTGTGGAACAAAAGTTTCCCAATCAACTTTGTTTCAAAAATATTTACACCCAACTAATTCCAGCAGTAGGCCAGAAAAATATAATTTAGACAAAAATGCTATGAAAATATTTTTCCCAATTCCCTATTCCCAGGGAAAACCAGAATAATGCCACTGATTTGTGTCAGTTTTTTATTTTTATCACGCAGTGTATTCATTAGACATCTTGTACTGCCTTCCCAATGCTCCGTAATGAGTGACTCTAAACGGCTTTGAGTTGATAAACTAGGGCTTATAATATATCCATTACGGAACATAGTGTCATTTGTTTTCCGCATGCAACAAAGGGTTTCTTTCTCTTTGATAAAACTTACAGAGTTTATGAACTCTGGCTCTTTTGGTGGTAAGATTGTTTGACTATCGATTTGAAAGCATGTTTACATTTAATTCCCAGCGGTCTGGAGAACCTTGGAATAGGGAAGACATCCAGTATGCTAGGGATAAAATCGCGTTTTTAGGTGATTATCTTAGGGTGTATGATGAGGAAGCTGCCTACACAGTGAACGTGATTGTTCTGTGATCATTTGTGGTCCAAATTTCTTTGACTGACCAGTTGGTTACTTTTCTCAACAGTCCAGTCGTTATTAATGTAACGTCAATAGTCTTCCCTCCATTATAATTATAAGTACTAGGTTGGCCATTCACAATGACGAGAATACTTCTTTCAATAAATTCTTCAATGACGATGTTCCAGTACCATCATAGATGATGATGGAGGCAGTTTCTTAAAAAGAAAGTACTCCATCTTCCCTCTTCGCAGTTTCGATAAAAACAGCTTTTTTGCACGTATGTCGCTCTCCGCTTTTTCTGCAATACTTTTTTCTTTGTAACTATTTTGGTGATTCCCCGGGAATAGGGGTCTGGGGAAATATTTTACATATAATTTCTCTTTAAATTATTTTTTCTGGCCTAATGAGGAAAAAAAATTCATGTAAATTTTTATAAATTATGAATAATATTTCTATAGCGAAACTGGTAGGGAAAGTTATTCCCAATTTAATTTTATTTTCAAATAAAATATCCACTAACTTTTTACCTTAGTATTCCAGAAAAAATAATTTAAACACAAATTATATGTAAAAAAAATTCTCAATTTCCTATTCCCGGCAAATTACCAGTGGCACTATTCTGGTTTTCCCTGGGAATAGGGAATTGGGAAAAATATTTTCATAGCATTTTGTTCTAAATTATATTTTTCTGGCCTATTGCTGGAATTAGTTGGGTGTAAATATTTTTGAAACAAAGATATATTGGGAATTATTTTTCCCTATAAAAATTTTGTGGAACAAATGTTTCCCAATCAACTTTGTTTCGAAAATATTTACACCAAACTAATTCCAGCAGTAGGCCAGAAAAATATAATTTGGAACAAAATGCTATGAAAATATTTTTCCCAATTCCCCATTCCCAGGGAAAACCAGAATAGTGCCACAGGATAGGGCCATTGCTGTTATAATTATTCCTCGTAATTGTTTCCTCACTTCAATACTGTTTGCAAAAGTAGGCTCCTTGCCTAGTGGTTTTACAGTGACATCGCTTGTTTCAAATTGACAGCGAGTCGGCCATCTTTAGGCACCTTATGTGGCTAGCATCACGAATTGAGCTCAAGCACTCAAATATCTTATTTGTGTCTACAACAGCAATTTTTATTAGTTGTCGAATTCCAAACTCTATAATGTGAAAAGTGCCTCATTTAGTATTTAGACACAATTGACTGTTGGGTCAAAATCGCTTTCTGTACGTTACTTTTTAATCATTTGATTGGAAATTGAAACCCCGATGCAGAGACCATCAAGCTGTCCGATGGATTTTTATTACACGTTATAGATTGAACCACGTATTCGTGGCCTCCGCTCCATCTCGTATAGGTACACAGTTCAGGATAAAGAAACAATTTAATAGATGGCATCTTCATCGTAATGATAAACGAAACGGGTGGAGTTCTAATTTTTAAGTATTAGGATACAAAAACATGTGACAAAAACGAAGATAATCCTAATGACATTTTGGGAACCACATTGGGAACCAACAGATGAATAAACTAAAACGCATTTTTCCTAAACAAATATTAAACTCAACAATTAATTGCGCTTCTTAGCACAATAAAATTGAATACAGAAGATGATTAACAAAAACAGATTCAGTTTTAAATTCCTGAAAGGCAAGCCACGATTAATAAACTACTTAACCTAAATTTGTTAAAACAAATATATAATTTAAAACATTTAACCTTAACAAATAACACACCGCCCGCCTTCAGTTATTCGAAACTGCTTTATTTATGTTCAATGAAGTGGCAAAAATAAGTTTATTCGCTTTAAAATTGTGTAAAAAATGTAAAACGGCTGTCAACACAACAAAAAAAATAGGAGTGTGATACTTATCTGTTACCCCATACAACATGACTATAATGTAACAGTAATAATCACGTAATGTACACAAACAACAGAGACAGTAGAAGTGTAATTTAACAACTACAAGAAAATAATAGGAAAAACTAACAGAATTCTCTTGTAGAACAAAACCACGTCCCAAACAACGTATTTTTAATGTCATTTTTCATTTCAATCAAAAAACGTTTTCCCTGGTATGAAAATTATAAAAAAAATAAAAGCGAAGGGAAAATCCAACAATAAAATTTTTCATTTTTCTTCGTATTTAAAATATGAAACACAAACAGTTTCATCATAATTTCGATTTTCAGTTTCACAATTTCGATTTATGTATCGTACATTCGTACATAAGAAGAGAACAATTCTTGGATGTGTAACAGAATATATCCGCTTATTTGGTCACGAACCATCGTCGTCATGCTCACATTTAGAAGCAAACAACAGTATAATCCGTTTTAATAAAATTAATGATCTGAAAATGAAACTAATTCGATTTCGTATATGGGTTTTGCAAATTCAAATAGAGTGAAAAATGTTCCATCAGTATCTTATCTGGGTGCTATAATGTTGTGTATGGCTATGATGCCTTTAATCTCAATCTCGCAGTTCAAGGTTAGAATACAAGAAAGAATATACAAATTTACTGACAATTTTTGACACAAATTATCTCATTTTAGTCTTTGCGATTCTGATCCGCCAAATCTTAAACCAAATATTCGAATTCAAATTCGCTTATAAATTTTGTGAATCCACGAAAATCTTTATAGAATTCCAATACTCGCTATAGTCAACGTCGCTAAGCTCAACTTTAGCTGAAACACATTTAAAGCGACAGAACGTCCTTTGGGTATTTATTTTTTTCTTTTAAGGATCACCATACGTTTCGTCTGTTCTTATAGAATGATACGTTTTCTTTCTGCTTCTTATAGAATCTTCTCGTGGACCAAACGTTTTCAAATTTCAAATTTTGTACTAACGAGTTTGTTCAGCAATTGTAACATTATTTCATCACCTGTAACATCATCATCCATTTGTCTACACTAGATTGTAATCCCATACGTGATTAGTTTTGTGAAAAACTAATAGCAAAAACTAAGGTGAGTTCGCTCAGCTTCTTCCATTGACGGAATGTATTACCTTCGAGACTCGATCTAACGATGTTCGCATCGATAACGCTTTCAATATTAAAAATTTCGTTAGGTGGTCTACAACAATTAATATTAAGGTTTTACCGCAGCTCGATCTAGGAGGAGGAACAAGCGAGCCGATGTATATTGACTGAAAAGGCCTATCCACATCATGTCATTTACCCATAGGTGTTGCAACTGTAGATTAAACAATTTTACTATTTAAGTACAATATTAAAACGAAATACTCTCCTCACCTTCATGGTGAGTCGAAGGAAGGTATTCAACGGAAGCATTGTAGTCGTTCCACTAACTTGGGAATTTTGAAATGGTGATAATACACTTGTGATAAGAAACACCGATCTGTACTGTGAATAAACGACCTGTTTAAGTAAATTTTCTAATAAATAAAAACATTAACACGTCCTGTAGTATTAGAAACCATCGCATGTTCATGATTTCTAGTCAGTTCGGATATCGAATCGTGTCTTATATGTTTAAGAAATTCAAAAGTTGCCAGGTTCGGAAAAATCTGTGAACTTCTAGACATGGGCATACTTATCAGAAGAATTATGTTATAGATAACCAGCCTAACAGCTGTTCTTTATTGCAAACATGTTGCCTTATCTTTTCTCTAATGTTAATTAAGAAATTCTCTTTTTTTACATCTGACCGAGTTATTTCTATGATATTTAATTAATTAACATTTTTAACACTTAGCATTTAAATTGTAACCAAACGGCATAGTGGTTAAAGTTTTGGCGATTGGATCGGGAGGTACCGGATTCGAATCCCGATAGGGACAGGATGCAACAAGAAATTTTCATCAACAGATTACGATCTGTGACGATATTCGGCATCCGCATCTGCTATCCGACATCTGGCATTCGCCATCCGGCATACGACATCATACATCCGACATCCGGCATCCGACATATAGCATCAGCAAACAGGTTTAAGGCATCCGACATCAGTTTTAATGCGTCCGACATCTGTTATCTGGAATCCTGCAGCCAGCATCCAGCATCTGATATCCAGTATCCGGGATCCGGCATCAGTTATGGCATCTGGTATCCGGATGCCGGATGTCAGATGTCAGATGCCGGATGTATTAAACCTGATGCCGGAAGTCGAGTACTGGATGCCGGATACTGGATGTCGGATGCCAGATGTCGGATGCCGGATGACGAATACCGGATACCAGAGTAAAGATTTTATTCGACAAGTGAGACAACTCTCAAGTCGGAGTTTTACTGCTGTTTCACTTACCTATGATGCACAAAAAAAGTATTATTGTTGATTGATGTAAATACATAACAATTAAATTTTACATTTACGTCTATAGTGCTTGGTAAATAACAGAAAAACTCCAAACTCTCAAGTCACGGTTTTCGAACAAATTTTGTATACATATAGTATGCAGGATGGCGGATGCATTAAACCTGATGCTGGATGCCGGATGCCAGATGCCGGATACCAGATGCCGGATACCGGATGCCGGATACCGAATCTGTGATGATATCTGTAGAATCTGTGATGGTATCCAGTTGTTATCCATCTGTTATCCGGCATCCAGCATCAGACATCTTGTATCTTGTATACTGCGTCCGACATCTGATATCCGACATCTGGTATCTGACATCCGGGATCAGGTTAAATGCATTTGACATCCGACATCCGGCATCTTGCATCCTACATCCGGTAACCTGCATCAATCATCTGGCATCAGGTTTATTGCATCCGACACTCGGCATCTGGTATTTTGCATACGGTATGCATCTGGTATCCGGCATCCGACATCCAGCATTCAGCATCCTGCATCCAACATCCGGCATCAGGTTTATTGCACCCGGCATCTAGTATCGGGCATCCGACATTTGGTTGTCCTGCATCAGACAACCGGCATCCGGATGCCGAATGTGGGATATATTAAACCTAATGCCGGATGCATTACACCTGACGCCAGATGCCGGATGCCGGGGGCTGGGTGCTAGAAACCAGATGCCGGATGACTGTTTCCGGATGCCGAATGCCAAATACCGGATGCCGAATAACAGACGCAAGATGCAGAAATCCGAATGCAGAATGCCGGATGTCAAATGCAGGATGCCGGATGTCTGATGCCGGATATCGGATGCTGGATGCTGGATACCGAGTGCCGGATATCAGTTGCTGGATGCCGGATTTCAGATGCTGGATGCCGGATGTCGGATGCCGGATGCCGGATGCCGGATGCCGGATACCATCATTTTTAGTTTAAAACGAATGGCTTAAACTGTAGTGCTTGGAAGCTACACCTACCAAATTACCCACCCCAAAGAAATCTTTACCGTAAATTGTTACAATTTTATTCCGATTTTATTACAGTTATCGTTTTCGAGGAAGGAGTAGTCGGTTTAGCTTATGATTAAACCGATAACTTCAATAATTGTAACTTTTGTTATAGCTATAACATCGAGATTTGTCTTGGATCAGAATTTATTGACTTACTGAAAGGTAAATTTCTCTCATCGAAATTTGATGTGAACAAAAAATTATTACAAATGACTCACTTTTGGTAAAATTGTCGGTTGGGTGAAAATTTACTTTCAAGACATTCGTACCATAGGCTTTCATCTTTCACTTGAGCTAGCATCCTACATGAAAATGTGCGTGAATAAAGAATTAGTTTGAGGCATTGACACTAGACGTAGGCCTTATTAAATGCAGAATTTTAAAACATTCATAATTTCATACCATTCTACCAAAAACAGCAATGTCATTTTTCCAAACGATCTAACAATTCAATTGTACAAATGTACAGCACCCATTTCAACGAAAATATAGAAAATTTTAAAAATTCGGAGCTCCCATTTCAACACGCGAATGTTTCATCTCAATTCATTGTCAATTTCCTAAACAAATCTTGACTATATGAAAACTCTCTATTTCTCACGAAATATTATTTTAAAGAGTAAACATGTTTCCCCTATCCAAAATGTACACTTGCATAAATACTCATAATAAGAAAAATTTCTTGTATTTTATTTATTGTTTCGTGCTTGTTTGGCACATATACATTTCTCCACCAAATCTAACGATTTTCTGATTCCTCCAGTTACCTTTCTCGCACGCTGTATAATACCCCCTATTGGAAGTTGGACAATTATTTCCCTATTTCGTTTTGTTTTCAATTTTTCGTCATTAATTTTCCGAATCGTATATCCACTCAGTTTTCTTTTGGATTTTCATGGGTTCGGAACTAACTTTTTGGTGGTGTTTTAAATTTTTTTGTGTGTGTACGGCGGTACAAGGACGATAATCCGATTGTTGTGCGTGTATATGTATTGTGATCTCTTGCTCGAGATAAAAACAAAAATAAAAAAGTTTTTTACTACCGTATTTTGGGAAAATATTTATTTTTTTGTTATTTCGCGTTGTTGTAATTTTATGTGTCAAAAAAATATTTTTAATGTTGGAAAATGTTTTTTTTTTTTTGTGATTTTCCAAGTGAAATTGTTCGTAATCTGATTATTGCTGTATAATTATAGTAAATAAGAAAATGAGTGAAAAAAAATTATTTAAAGTGAAAAGTGATTTTTCATAATTATCGTTATCATTATATATTTGTTTTTTTGTGTTGTGTGTTTGTATATGTGGAAAAAGTTGAGCTTGAAAGAAAATTATATATAATAAAATAAAAATGTTTGAAAATATAATTAAGAAAATGTGGTGGAAAAGTTTAAAAAATATTCCAATCAATTTTCTAAACTATGGGAATATGGAACCGAATGGAAATTTATTCTTATCATCGTCATCATCTGGTTTAGTGATAACAGTAAAATTGTTGATATTCTTACAAGGTAAGAATAGTAAATTGTTTGTTCTTGATATCTGATTGAGACTCGACAACTTTAGTGGAAATGAGAGAAAATTTTATTGTATTCGTTGCAGTCTCAATCTCTTTCGTTTAAATTGTTTGTATTTGAAAATAATAAGAATCGTCTAGAATTTTATGTGGTGAACCTGAAGACGTTGGTTGGGTATTTTAGTATAACGAGAACTGGGAATTTATAAAGTGCTGCAGTAAAATACAATTTATATGTTAATTTACGGTGATTTTTACAATACCCATCAAGATTGTAAGAATATAAAATTGCATTTTTAAATTTACTGAAAGCTTTTAAAATTTAAAATTCATGATTGTTACGTAAACGGAACTTTTACAGAACATAACCATTGGCTTTGGAAAATTTATTTTATTTTCTCGTATTATATTATCGTGTTATAGGTTGATCGATTTCAAAATATTCTTTATAAATATTTATCCTTAAAAGTCTGTTACTTCGTGCAACATACGTATTGATCCGATACAGTTCAAATTTTATATGGAAAACTAACGATACTTCCTGGAGATTTTTGCAGATTTACCATTCGCTATATCGCCTAAGTCAAAAAAAGAGTTGTTAATATGTTGTGGGAGACCCCGACTTCCTTTTTCGACAAATGAGCATTATTTATTACATCGCTTAAAACGTTCCCGGTCTGGCACATAGATGGTGCCACAAATTTAAAACCCACAAAAATACCGTTCAAGCAAAGCAGTGGCTTGATAAGTGTTATCACGATTCTGCACCAGAAAAATAACCATCATTGACTGGTATATGCTGAACTTAAACGTCATACATCCACCGATGATGCACCACGCTTTGGACGCCCAAATGAGGCTCTGAATCCAAAACATAAAAAATCGACGAAATTATTTTGAAAGATCGTAAAGTGATTTTTCCGTGAGATGGCTGACATTGTTAAGATAACAATGGAACGAATACTTCAAAGTGAGTACCGCTTTACCTCACAATGTACCTGTCACAAGTCGATCGCAACAATGGCAAAATTGCACATTGAATTGCTTCCATATTACTGTGGGCCAAATTTGGTTCCCAACGATTATTGCTTGTTTGCAGACCTCAAAAAAAGCTCCAGGGAAAGAGATTTGGCTAGAGAGGAGTTACACTGATTGTATCGCTCTAAAAAATTGTGTTTTCTTTGTTAGACCTGAAATTTTACAAGCGAGATGTTTTAGTATGTACCACACTTAATTTCAATATCGGAAAATTGAACCTACCAACGAGGAATAATTTTACATATATATACTCATATTTATATTTATATGTTACGGTGAAAGTCCAAATTTAGTAAATGTCCGTATAAAAATTGGAAAAAAAAACGTTTTTATTGCTCCGAAATATATAAAGAGGGAGCACTATATTCCCGAAATGATTCGCCTCAAAGTCATTGGGAATATTAGATAGTTGGTACTCGAAAATGCTTCTCCACCAATTATTATAAAAATCGTACAAACCGAAAAAAAAATTGCAAAGTGATCCGAGCTTCAACAGAAAACCATTTGACCAGAGTTTTCCGAAATTAGCACCCATTGCAATCTTCTCGACAACTCTCCCCCTTATAATTAAAGTCAGGGCCTACTGGACGATCTTTTGAACGAATTTTCTAAAAAAATTAATACCAATTACAATCGATTACTGGCAATTGCAAACCCATCCCATTTTTGATCAAAATTATACGAGCTAACAACGCCCCCATTGAAGCACAGCCAAATGAATTTTTGCTGAAATCATCACCCAAGTAGCACCAAATAACTTTATAGTTTTATGACCAAATCCCGACGTCGGTGCAACCGCTAGAAACATGAAAAATTAGACATTTTGAACTTAAGACTAAAATTTCTTATCTATCGGTCGGTCCGACCACCATACGACGGTATTTTTTACCAGTCAGTATCAAGTTATTTTTTATCGAGTTGGCCAACTTATTTCACGTTTTCTAACTATTATCCGACTACTGTAACTTAATGGTCATTATTTACCCACGTGCCGACTCTTTAGTTTACCGGTCGTTTTACCCGATATTTAATGACTAGTTGGCGACTTTATTGTCATTTAAAAACTGAAATCTAACTAAAATAAGTTATTTAACATATACACGACGACGAAATAACATTTTTCACGTATCACAGTTTTGTTGACTCGCTTGACAATTTTATCGAGAATATTATATATCGACAAACGTCAAATGTACAAAAATTTATTATTTATAAATAATTAAATATGGATCATTTTAAATTAAAAAAGAAGCCATTTAAACATTCGATATTATTTTTCCGGCAAGTGAAAACTTAAACAAACCCTTAAATCTAAAAGTCAATAGAAAAAGTAATTTTGACAATTAAGTTAAAAAAATAACCAAGTTGTTGCCAGAGTGACAAATTTGTTGGGAAAATAGTTTATTTGATTTTGAAATAACTTTTTTGTGTTTTTTGAGTCTTTATTATAACTTTTTTGTCATTTTCATTTACATTATGAAACTCGCCATTTTTTCTTTAGATTTCACTAAAAATTATTTACTTCTGAAAAACAAAATTTGTTATTTTGATAATTTTCATGACTATATGTCAATATAGTATCATAATTTTAATGACGGGGATGTTTTTGAAGAGATTTTCTCTGCTTTTAGAGTAATTTAATCATATTTATTTATTTTTATTTTTTTGAAATACCAACTTATGTTTTAAAATATAGAAATTATGGAAGCCCGTAAGTTTTGAGTTGGGAGACAGGTACATATTTACTATAAAACTAAATTTGTTTGAAAAAATAAGCCGTAATTAACACCAAATTTGAATTATTAGTTTAACAATGATTCTATAAATTTTAATTTTTATAAAGAACCTTTCAAAGTAGGAACATTTGACATTTGTATTTTTTTATAAAACAAGAAAAAGAAATAAATAATGTTATGAAAAAGACAGCACGATTATTTACATATATTGAAAAAAAAAGTCCCTCTCCACAAAATATAATCCGAATGACGGACGAAATTAGGTTTTTTACGAACGTAATAGTTGTATAAGCGACTCCCATCTAACTAAAACTTCAGTCATTTGAAAAGACAAATAGTGGTTATTACGACGTTATAACAACCTAAGATTTATTCCCCAATACCGTTGTAGCACCGTTACCATACCGTTGTACCAACGTCGACTAGCCGACCACTAGTCATTCAGCTAACGGCGGTGCGACGTTATCCCAACCCATTTGTGCTACTTGGGCAAGACCCATCACAATCATTTTGTGATACTCGAAAACCCCCTTTTAAAAACTTTCATGAAAATCGTTCGAGCAGTTTTTTAAATCCTAGATATACAAGTACCTATCTGTTACGGTTAAAGCCCAAAATTAGTAAATGTCCGAAATTTTTATTTTCTAAATTGGTTTACAGATTAAGAACCGGTTGCATAGAGATCCGAGGTCAACGAAATGTTTGTTAACCTTTCCTTACATCCATATAGCTTAATTTATTCTCCATCTGATTACCAAGTTAGATTAAAGGTGAAACAAGCTCCCGCGAGCCTGTTACTAAGGTCGCTAGCCCCTACTAGCGGAAAATTTAGTGGGACAGGGTTTTCAAATCCAAAGAAACGATTACAAGGAGTTCTTATTTCTGGATAATTCATTTAAGAGTTATTGCGTGATGCGGCACCATGTTACACAATGTTGTACCGTGTTGCATGATGTTGCACGATGTTGCATTATGTTGTACCAAATTCTGGAATGTTGCACTACGTTGTGGGATGCTTCATCATGTTGGGTCAAATTGCACCATGTTGCGTGATGTTGCAATGTTGCATCCTCTTGAGGAATGATATGTGATGTTACACTCTGTCGCGTTATGTAGGCTTGAGGCCTTCATTTAACATACGATATTTTTTGAATGATCGGAATGAAAGGAAACAATTGGAGATCTGAGTTCTGGATAATTAATTTATGAGTCCTCCTGATGAGTCGTCATATTGTGTAATGTTTCACTACCCCATGTTGTGGAATGTTACACCATGTTTTGGGAGGTCGTATCACGTTACGTCATATTGTACCATGTTGCGTGATATTGCGTGATGTTGCACTATGTTGTAGAATAGTGCACCATGTTGCGCGATGTTACATTAAGTGTGGCAATTTTGTATATATTTTGCATATTCGTCAAGTTACTGTGTTTGGTCTTGTGCTTTTCGTTAACTAGGCATCTGGCGTTATGTTTCATCATATTGCGGATTGATGCACCTGTTATGTTTGTTGCGTTACAGTTACATTATATTGTTGCACTAATCTCGTCGTTTTGTAAATGTTCCTTGTTATGAGTAACAATATTAGTTTGGAGCATTCGCCATCTAATTAATGTTTTGGGCCTGGTCAATTTTCCCTTTTTTCCGTATCAAACGATTTACATGTCATCTGGTGCGAACCCAGGTATCTTTATTTAATTTTTTCATCCTAGCTCGATTTTGATAGAAATCGGTGAAGGGGTTGTCAAGGAATCAAATGCCGGAAAACAATATTAATGAGTGCTAAGTTCGGAAAAATTCCTTTAGGGGCTTTTTAAATTTTTTTCAGCCCGAACGTCTTGGATAAAGGTTTTTAAGGACGAGAAATATTTGAGATGAGTTCTCTTTCGCCGTTCGCTTTTGACGTCGTACCTTACATATTTGCTTGCCAATGTCATATCCAGGACGTACCGCTATTGGTTCTATTTACGTCGAACCATTTGCACATTGCAGAGCTATGTGCCAGCCTATAGTACTGACATAGAAGATGGGTCAGCCATGACAGATGGCCAGATGACAGATGGGACATCATCCCTTGATGATGAATAATCCCTTTTGCATCCTTACCTATGGGAATTCAAACTTGGTCGAGGTCCAAACGCCAAACCTTTAAGCATAGTACCGTTTGACCGGTAAACATATTTTTCAAAAATTTGAAAAAGTCAAAAATATTGAACATATGTTTTTATTTTGAAAGGTAAGGCATTTCGCGGTTCGGAATTACGCTCAGGCGGTATTCTTACCAAATTATTCTGTAAAAGTGTTCAATATTTCCGACTTTTTAAACTTTTCAACACATGTGTTCTTTAAATCAATTACAGAAATAAAACCAAGGGAGAGAAATAAAATAAAATGAAATTTCTTTTACCATTATTTCAAATAGATTTCTCAACTTATTGAACACCCCGATTTCACTTAAATCGAAAATTGGTAGTAAATATAATATCACGTAAAACTATGGTACTTGATAGATGTAGCGAGTATGCCCAATACTCATACTCATCTCTCTATATCAGGCAATCTGCATCATTCTGTGCCAATGTCTGTTGTGTAGAGTTCAATTTGCCAAGAATTCAATTAAATGTTTTCAGTTTCCCAGAATTTTGTTTTTGCCGCTTCCCTCGACTAGCTATATCAATATAGCGGTATCGTATCATCGTAACATGACGAATGGAAATTTAACCAAAACAAAATTTAATCAATTGAATTAAATCAGAGTTTTATGTAAATTTTTCCTATTTCGATTTTTCCATTTTCATTTTATCGGTCGACCTCGACTTGATTTCCATGTTTCAAATAATTTTTTTTTTTGTACAGTCTTGAGAAATTAATTTTATTATATTTCTTATGGTTGTTATTTTTGTTGTATTCTTTTCAGAAATTTTGTGTATTTGTTTTAACTGAATACTCCAGATGTATTGTCGTTGTGCTTGGTTGTTTAAGGATTTCGGATCATTTATCTTTACGTTGGTGGATAACAAAGATTTCGATTAAGATACCGATTTGGGCTTATTTTTTTTAATAATATTAAAAACAATTTTTTATCTTTCTAAATAAACAGTAAATACGAAAAAACAAAAAAAATCATGGGAGACAGGGCACTCGAGTTATATTGATCTTACCTACATTATGCAAAGTTGGTACGTGTGTCTTGTAATACATACCTAAATTCAGCCAATGACATTGAATTTAAATGTTCTTAAGAGAATGTTAATATATTCAGGAAAGTTAAAATTGAATAATGATTACTTGAACAATTAAATGATTTATCTAAGGTGCTCTGCAGAGTTTGGTCTTTGTCTTGACATTAAAACAATTTTATTCCATATAGTACTAATCAAAATGTTTTTTTTTTTCTAAAACCACCAATTCAGGTCTTTCACTGTATCAATAAGTACATATATATTGCTACCATTATATAGCTACTATATTCGATAATCAAGTTCATCTCTAACAGCTAACGTAGACAAATGTTTCCCTAAAATTCCCGGATTTCAAAATTCTTAAACTCAAAATTCAGGAAAATAAATTACAGAAATCTAAATCATGGAATGCAAATTACTGGATTTTTTGTCTGAATACTCCAGACAAAAAATCCAGTCATTTGCATTCCATGATTTCACTCCTAAATTATGTATTTTCAAACTCTTGATTATACTGATAAGAATTTTTGATATGCTTTTGGAATTTGGCTATACTAATTGAACTCGTAGCCACCACGTGAGTATTGTAAAATTCGATTGGAGATTATAACTTGAATTTTATACCAAATTCTGGAGATTTACCATGTTAATTGAAACTAGACTATTCCTTAATACATTTACTTATACATTTTAAATTTGTATACTACTAGAATACTAACATTACTTGTGTAAAGCAGGAATAAAATTTTATCTAGAATTATGGATTAAGTTGTGACGTACGACCATGCTGAATGGAAATTAGCAGTTTTTTAATCTATTTTCGATAAGTTTAGATCATAGAATGTGCTCGGCATTTATATATTAATTTTGAACCAAAGCTGGAATTGGGACTTGCTGAGTCGACGTCGATCACATGAACTAAATTCTATAATATCAGCCCTGCAGTTGAAACTGAGTCATTCCTTAATCAATTGTATGTCAAATAAATTTTTAGGATAAAATTGGTATTTTAACACAAATTTTGAATGCGCTTCTGAGACTAGTCAATCCTGAAGGAAAATCAACCATTTCTCAATCGATCATGTACAAATTTTAGTGTAACATAAATTTAGGACTCCAACAAGAACTTAGGTCGAGGTTCTGAAATTTGGCCTTACACAATGAACAATTTTACTCTATTACCGATTTTACCCGATTAGTTCTTAACTGATTTTTGTCAAATTAGAGTTTTAACGTGAGATGAGTATTCTAATACAAATAACTATAGATTTTTTTAAGTGTGAACATGTCGAATGAATTTTGGGAATGTTTAATCCCTTAAACATGAATTTTGATCAAATTTTTAAAAAATTAAAATGATTGAAATCACAAACGTCGACTTGAGAAAATAGTATTACGATTATTTTGCACGAAAATTATATTCAAAAAATGATTGTGTTACGGTGTTACCTCCACGACATCGAAAATTCAAGAGGAAAATTTTTGGTTCTAATTCCTTTACCTAAAAAATTGCATCGTACCTAAAAAACACAAAACAAAACAATCAAAACACGTTTTTCTGATTTTTCTGAATTCCGGTTAAAAATAATTGTGCAGTGTTTCTTAAAACAGAGCAAAGTTAAAAAATTTAAACGGAGACTTTAAATGGAGCGATAGACCTCACACAATTGCCCTTTCCAATTGAATGTTGAATTAGTCACTAATCTCGTTTAAATACGAATGTGGTGTTGAGAACAATTTCTCCATTGTTCCTGCATTGATTGATCAACTACGCCTAACTCTATTGTCCAGAATAGTGGAGAAAATCTCCCTCATCAGTATAAAAGTAAATTTAGTGCCTTTCAAAATATAACTGCCTTAAATTATTATGGACATGTAACTCGGTTTTGGACAAGTTATGTCCTATGCCAGTTGATGCACTAACGTGATCCATTTTTCGACAACAATAGCTCCTGTATATACCGAAGGAGTTTTTTGATAAGTAGTAAGTACTATCCAGATCTCAAAGCTTACTAGAAAGTGGGTTATCTCTCTATAGGAGTAGCGTGATTGGAGCATCGATGAATCTTCCATTTTTAAAAACAGAATCTTCAAGATTCCCAGTTTACACTCCAAAGTTTACTTTTGTACATTCTCAGATTCTCCTTATAGGACGTGTAGTGAATAAAATTAATAAAAATCATTTTAAGCTTTAGGAAAATTATAAGTTCACTAATCGCCCGTGCGATACATAAAATCGAGTGCATCGTATATATTGGTTTTGATATATGCATTTCGTAACAAACTCGTTTTCAATACTCGCAGCGCAAAGAGGCAAGAATCGAAAACACTTAAATACTACATTTTATACGGCTTACTTTTCCTATAGTAAGCGCAGAAACAAAAGAGAAACAATAGTAAAAATTTCATACATTTTCCTTTTTCCTGCTTTTGTCTGCCATAGGAAAACGATAGCGTTCAAAAATTACGGAGTATTTTTATGGTATTAGCGTAAATAGGAATAGTTGTGACTAACGGCTTTACTAACTGTCACGGGCTCACGGTAGCTAATTGTGGGGGAATAAATAAAACAACGATAGGGGAAGATAAACAAACATTCCGCAACCTCCGGAATACCGGTTTTATATCATGTAAATGAATTTAAAAATAAAAAGTTTGGACATTTACAGATTTCGGACATTAACCGTAACGTATGGGCAAGAAAATTTAGACAAATTTAAACTGTATACTTAAATTCAATATTTCAAATTTAGTAAACTGTATTTCAATTCATTTTAAAAAGTTGGTTACATTTTTACATTAATGTAAAAATTGATTTACGTTAGTTCGTTGAGCCTTTCGGACATTTAAAGGGACTCTCTCCATTGCCGATTTAAATATCGATGTATCGAGTTCCCTGAGAGTCGCTTTAATTTTAGTGATAAGGCAATTTATGTTTTTTGGTTAATATCCCCTGTTATACACTTTCCGCTTAAGATTTGCCCAAAAATCCTTTATTGGACGAAACTGAGCCTCATTTGGTGGATTTTCCTCTTTTGGTACAAAACGAATACCCAGGCGCTGCATTTCATATGTGATTGCTTTGGAGTAATGGGCCGATGCTAAATCCGGCCAAAACAGCGTCTGTTGGTTTGCATGGTGGTTTCTTATAAATTTTTTAACTTTTGATAAACATTCGACCTTGTACCTTCCACTGTTAATGACTAATCCAGCTTTAAGAAATTTAATCTAAACAATTTTTCTTTTTCTTAGCATGATGTTCATTTCGTTTAAGCATTTTTTAACAGTATTTTTGTGCACTGGAATTTAATTCCTAAAGAACGATATGATTTTACTACTTGGCCCACTGTTTTGAGACGTATTTTCATGACTAATGTTTCGAATCGACTAATTTTTTCACAGCTTGTTATATAATATAAAACAAAATAAAATTATTGGGAATCCCCTAATAAAATAAAATGTGTTTTGTTTTTACTATCACATTTTGTCCAAATTTTCTTGCCCAATACAAAACAAAAACAAATTTGTGAATCTAAAATTGAATAACAAAGTGTTTCACTCATAATTCACGACGTGCGAGCGAATATTAAGGCTTACCTAAATTAAATTCTGGTATGTTCAACCCAATTGCAAACAATTATACAAGCATAGCCGATCAAACCAAGTCTTCTTTGAACAAAGAGAACACCTCTTGTCTCGTTAATTTTCAATTTCGTCGTCATTGAATTCTTTGCTTTTCAAATTCGCGTAAAACATTTTTTTTATTGGAGTACGACTTTATCAGAAGAATATATTTGCTATGTAAAACAAACAAATGATACACAAAACATTTGATTTTCTTTGTAATTTTTCATAGGATTCTTGCTTCTTGTTTGCAGTTTTCCTTCTTCAAACAAGTACAGGAACTTGTTTAGCTGCCATTATTGCTGTGCTCTAGATTAAAAAATAAATTTTATGAATTGTGATAAAGAGTAAATTTCTTGAATGGATGTTACTCAATCTTTGACACGCTCCAAATTATCTTGTGAGGAGAAACAGTTTTCCAACGTGAAAAATACTGAAGGTTATGTAAGATGTATGAGAATTTGAGCTTCAATTTCGAGGTTGATTTATTTTTTCAACGACTATGCTTGCTTTGAAATTTGAGCATTTGAGCGATATCACTTTATTCTATCTATCAATCATAGTTAAAATAAATCAATTTACATAAGACATAGCTTCTTCAGGTATCTTCTTGAATTTAGCACAAGATTCTGAAAAATTGTTTCATCAAGGCTTAAAAATAAGTTAGAAAAAGACTTACCAAAGCAGTTTTATAAAACACTAAAATTTTAAATAACTAACTGACACTTTTGTGTTAAATTTGAAGACGAATACTCTGAACCAAATATATCAGCAGGAGTACCACAAGGTAGCGATTTGGGAGAAGCTGACCTCTGGCGGGTCAACCATAACTGAATTCTTTGCAAATATGTTAAAATGTTTAAGCAAGATACTATTTAGAGAAAAAAAAAGTTTCAATCCGACAACACAAACTTATAAATAGAAAATTTTCCAATTTAATTTTTTTGGCCCGTTTTTTAACGATAAATTATCAAATTTATTAAATACGATTTGACTTTAAACATAGAATTGCTTTTAACAAAGAGTTTCATTAATTGTTATTTAAATTTTCGCCCCGAACGACAAACCAAACGATTTTTCTAACTGAGCCTAACATTAGTTGCTGCATATATACGTCTTACGAGTAAGATCAATAGCCCTAATCCGAGACATCTTTAGTTTTGGCGGAATAATTCTAGTCTTTTTTTGTGAAATCGAGTGGAAATCAATGAAATTCCTAGTCATAGCTCAATTTATTGGCCTAAATTTAACTGCCAGTGTAAACTAAACATCTAAAAATGATGTAGCCGTAATCCGAGGCAATTTTAGTTCTAGATTTATCGAGCGGGACGAATTTTAAAATTAAAAATCAATGAAATTCTGAGCCCTGAGTGTATTGCAACAGATGTTATAACTTGCAACAGATGTACTTTTTTTCTAACTTGACCTAGAAATAGCTACTAGTTATATGTTAAGGTTAAAGCACAAAATCGAAAACGTGCAAAACTTAAATTTTTAAAATCGTTACACGATTAAAATTCGGTTTTAAAAGGTGCCTCTAGCGGGAGGGTTAAACAAAAGTAAGGACGCGCAGCACCTTACCGCGTGCTCGTGACAGACGATGGTCGTTAACCAACACAATTTATGTTGACTATATGACTATGACTAAGATATAGAACCATTTCGAGAATATAGAACCCTCTTCTCAACGATTTTGGATCAGTACAACAATTGTTTCCAATTTTCATTTGCACATTTACCAATTTCACCCTTTAACCGTCACATCTTACTATACATATCTCAAAATTATGTAGCAAATTTTCAAATCCCAAAATTATGTAGCGCAAGACATTTTTAGTTTTGGCGGAATAATTTTAGTATTCTCGGGCGGGGAATAAATTATTGGAATACCAAGACCAGAGTTTATTTTCGGGAACTTGTCACAGAACCATTTATTTCTAAAAATTCATTAGGTGTTTTTCATTTTGTAAAATTATATGTTTAGTTGATACTTTATCGATTTTTCATTAATTTTTATGGCGTGATAGCAGAGGGTATGTTTCCCGGCCGTCTAAAATAAAAGAAACAGAATTTTTCAATTTTTTCTGTTTTGTGTTCTCACAATTGGCTATTTTTAGGCTCCCATATTGGGTGCAGCATGACTACTTTAGACCTTAAGCAATAATATAATAATATGACTTTTTACTGCCGATGGTGCCATCTTTTATGTAGTAGATGTACCATCGTTTTCCATGGAAATTTAAAATAATTTATAATAAGTAATTTGCTTTTGAACCACTTTCCTTTATTTTGGAATAATTATTTTTCGGTGAATTCCCCGTCATATTCTAACTTGGTCTAGAAATAGCTACTAGTGAATATTTTACGGTTAAAGCGCAAAATCAAAAACGTGGAAAACCTAAATTTGTAAAATCGTTTCAGCCACTACATTACTATCCCCGAAGTGAGAGCCCCGCGGAGTTCGCTTGGATTGTTTAAGGAGTTTTAAGTTAAGCATCAAAGTTCGGTGAAGTATGCTGTACTGTAGACCAGTACATAATAATTTTTTTTTATAGTGACAGCTGATTTCTGTTGTTTCAAATAGATAAGACATCTGCCATTCGCATTCAATTTGTATTGCTTTGAGTTTCAAATGAAAAGTGTTTTTACGATGTTGAATATGTCGGTTTTTGTGATAACTAAACAGCATTTGCGGGAAGTGTTAATTTTCTGTTTAAATTGGAAAAAATTGCAGCTATAGCACATGGAATGCATGTAGAAGTTTATGGTGACAATTCTCCAACCGATAAATCATGTAGAGAATGATTTTGATGCTTCAAAAATTATGATTACAGTGTTTAAGATAAGCCTCGCTTAGGACAGCTAAAAAATCGTAGACGATGAATTAGAGGCATTGCACGATGAAAATCCGACTCAAACGCAAGAGAATGCCTGTACATTGGGGGTGACCCAACAAACAGTTTCTGTAAGATTGAAATTTATGGGCATGAAAGGTTCCGTTATGAAATGTAACCAAGAGACCTGGAAAGTGATTTTTTTCTTTGAGCAGCTGTTACAACGACAAATACGAAAAGGTTTTATTTACATCGGATAGAGACTGGTAACGAGGACTAGAACTCGTCCGATAACCGCAAGAGTCAACAATATTACGTTTTGCCCGGCGAATCGTTGCAGAGCCATCTATGATTTTGAAGAGCCGTACCATTAAAAAGAGAGCTTTCAGTAGAGGGGAAGCTTTTATTGAATTACTATAAGAAACCGTGGTAATTGGAAAATCTTTGAACATGAATTTATGAATAAAAAATTAAACAAATCACCTAAATTTTAATTTTATATTTTTAATAAACTATTCAAAGAATACATATTTGAAAATCAGCCATCATAATGTAGTATTTATTTGGTAAATTTAAACTAAAGCGGAGCATACATTTATTAATTTTCTATAAAAATGAGCTTTCCGTTTAGTTGTGTAGGTTTATAAAGTAAGATAATAAAGGGTGCTGCCACGGATTCCTCATACATCCAATTTAAAATTTAGTTTTATAAAAATTTAACTTATTTGGTGAATTCTAGTCACATACACATCACAGTTTTTGAGATGAACGATGCACTTAATAGCAATCTAAACATTCCCCATTTATAACAAAATTAAAGAGAAAACGTGAGCTGAAACGAAATTTTATGAATCACCATGTAGAAACAATAATATTATTCATATAATAAAATTTTTACATCAAAATCTATTTACGAAAATTATTCTTGTATACAAAAAATCAACGATGTCATGATTTTCTTAATTAAATATTATTACAATACAGAACAAAACGTAAAAAACTTCAATTTTATCCGATTGCAAAACAGAGCTTTCTGTAATTTGAAAATCCTTTTACAGATGTCTCTGTAATAAATTTACTTGAAATTACAGAAAAGAGTAAAATAATTAAATAACTATTTACGAAAATAAACTATTATTAATGTAAGTTAAGCGCGAAATCTTTAATACAATAATTTAACATAATTAATAAAACTCTAAACAATTATAAATTTTATTTATTATTCGGTTGGCGTAATAAAATAAAACTTTTCTTCGTAAAATATTCACCATCATAGTTGTTGCGCGCTGTAAAACAATAATAGAAAAATGTCACAACTTTTCCAAATTTTTGTTTTTTTTTTACAATCCAATTCGCTCGTGTTGCATCATGCTCAGTTGATGGCTGATGGGTTGCAACATTTTACATTGATTTAATTTGGCAAATTTTGGGTTTAATTCTTCTGATTAATAAACCAGTAATAATTGGCCTGCAATGAATTGAGCTTGTGTTAAAATATCGTTATCTTAATAAGACAAAATAAGATAATTATCGAACCAGGCGGGAATTTCTATAATGTATACGAACTCTCAGTCATACACCTTAGCTGAGGGCGTTTAGCATCCGTATATCAACAAATTAATGGAAGGTGCGCTTGACAGGTGTCAACGTGTAACGAAAATAGTAAATTTACCTGCAAGAATGGTAAAATATTTAGAGCATTTTTGCAACTGAGTCTATATTTCGCTGGATTAATGCTCACATATGATACGAGATGCATGCAATTTTAGATATTATTAATAAATTAATTAATCGTGCATCGAATTTTAAAGAAGCCGATAAACAATGCGAGCAGTTTTAGGATTCTTGAAAATTGTAAAATATTGATTGATTTGACATCTTTTGATTGATTTAGTAATTGCGAAAAGCTCTGTAGAATAATAATTTTATTTTATGAAACTCTGTTTTGTTTATACTACAGGATGAAACAATATAGATGCTGTATAAGATAGCGGAATTTTGACAGCGGAAAATAAGAGATTGCGTTGTAACGAAGCTCCAGTCTGATTGTGTTTTTGTAGGCATTGTATCTTTGAACAAGAGACTTAAAAAAAAAAAAAATTTATACTTACCACTCAGGAATTTTTTTGTTTGCTTACCGCCTTTATACCATACAACCTGTCTCATACCTACCCACCTTGTTTGTTGATATTTACTGTGACAACCCGAAAGTTGATCAGCTGGGGATATACTTGTCGTCCACAAGAAGAGGACAGATATAAAAACGGAAAAACATGAGTTGCAATCGAATTGACGAGAGGAGGAACATGATAAGTTTTTTTTTAGTTAGTTTTTGAATGAGTGACAAGCCAGATCGAGCTTTACTTAAAAATAAAAGAAAATAAAAATTTGTGATAAAAAAAAATTGTTCATTAAAATCTATTAATTTGATAAGAGACATAATTTATTCATAAACCGAGATCAAGGAATTTTGTTAAAGTTTTTTGTGAATAATTTAGACTTATTTATTTTGGTGATAAAATATAAAGAAAAAAAAAACCAAAAATTAAATCTTCTTAATTTTCTTTCAAACCTGCTGGTGAACCGTAATTTTGTGCATTTATACAGTGTAAATTATGAATATGTAAACCACCCAGTTCCAACCAATAATAAATAAATACGTGGTACGATAGTGAACAATTAATTCTTTGCGGTTTGTGCTGAACGCAAAGCTGTGTTGGCTATTAGTTTTTTCCTGGTGTTATCGAAGTAACAGCCAAGTGAGAAGGGGTGAATCAACGTCGAATGCCGGCCCGCATGATTCAAAACGGTGTTCATTAACAATAAGGCTGTTGTTTAATAATTACCAGAAAACTTCGCTACGTCATCACTACATACTGGTGAACTGCGTACCTAGTGACAAGGTCATAAGAAACCAAACGTAGCATTTAGTTATCAACGGGGATATACCATCTTAACATCTGCTCCATCAATATTCAACCAACGGTGTGCATCGGCAAGCCGTTGTGGGGAGACGTCATCATCATTATTCATCCTGCTTTAACAAGATACAACCAACGGTGTGCATCGGCAAGCCGTTGTGCTCACAGTTTATTCACAACAGACTCGAATAAAGAGGAGACGCATCACCATTCTGCTTCATCAAGATACAACCAACGGTGTGCATCGGCAAGCCGTTGTGTTGGCGACGCGGTGAGACGCTATAAAAACAGGAGTCGCAGTTTTCATTATCATCTCATGTAAAGTTTCGCATGTTACTAATTTCCTTTCAAATTTATTAATTTTTGGCTTTTCCATTTCTTAATTTAATTTCTTTCATATTTTTTTTTCTTTCTTTGTTTCCTCCTATTTTTGGCATTAACGTTTAATTCTTTTATTAATTTCTGGTCAACAATATTTCTTTTTTTTTGGTTAAGATCGATTCTGCTACTGGTACTCGAATTATTTTTGGTCAGTCAGAATTATTTTTTTTTAAACTGGCGTCGGTTCCATCGTTCAGCATGGTGTCCTCTTCCTTTTGTGCGATTGCAAGTTGCGGGGAAATGTTGTAAAGGTCTAAGTGAACTTAAAATTGGTAGGAGGAGGGTGACATAGAATGTAATAGCCTAACGGTCATTTTTATATTACGATCCGGTCTTGTGTTTGTTTATTTTGAAATTCGGTTTTTTTTTGCACACCTCCCGTTAATATTTTGGAACCATGGCCGCTGTGAAGGTGGTGGACAGAACCTCCCATTTCCGACTACGAGCTGTACCGCAATACGAGTGTGCAACCACCATAGCAGCCCAGATCAAGCCATGAGGTTACAGCGTTACTCGCCGCAAGTGGCAGCACTATCACTAAAAAGAAATAATTTTGTTATGTAATTACCAGCGGAAATTTTTCATTCATTATGTACCACTTTTTTACTAAATAAAATATCACAGCGGAATAAAATATTAAAAGTGAACCTTAAAATGGCAAATTAATTGATCTCCGAAGTAAAGAAACTCGGTATATGAAATCTTGAAATTTAACAACAATCCGTCTATCCGCCATTTCTTACACTAGTAACTAATACTTTCGGTTGTTTTTCTAGTAGCCTAGGTCATACTGAGACTATATGGAAAATTTGGGGAAAATTCATAGACCAGGGAGCCTACTATTGCTTTCGAACGTTTTCGATCATTTTCGTCTATCATTTAACTATTTGCTATCGTATTTCGTTAGATTCGGTACTACTGCTTTCGATTATCAAAATAATTTTAGTACCAAAATTATTTTAGTCTTGTCAGAGTAATATTTTCACATAGGGCCTCTCACAACAAAGTATGAGCAATGTAATTGCAGAAACTCTCACCATACTGCAAGAAAATTTATGTTCGGAATGGATTTAAACGTCATATTTCACAGTTTTCACACCGTTCACAGTTTTCGAAAGCAATAGTAGGCCCTCAGAATTTTCACTAGAATTTTTTGATTTTCTGCGGCCATATGTGATTTTCAGTTTTTGACCAATATCTCAAAAACTTCCACTAGTAACCAATACTTTCGGTTGTTTTTCTAGTAGCTTAGGTCATACTGAGACTATATGGAAAATTTGGGGAAAATTCATTGACCAGAATTTTCACTAGAATTTTTTGATTTTCTGCGGCCAAATAAGAAATTTTCAGTTTTTGACCAATATCTCAAAAGCTTCCACTAGTAACCACTACTTTCGGTTGTTTTTCTAGTAGCTTAGGTCATACTGAGACTATATGGAAAATTTGGGGAAAATTCATGGTCCAGAATTTTCAGTAGAATTTTTTGATTTTCTGCGGCCATAAGATATTTTCAGTTTTTAACCAATATCTCAAAAACTTCCACTAGTAACCAATACTTTCGGTTGTTTTTCTAGTAGCTTAGGTTATACTGAGACTATATGGAAAATTTGGCGAAAATTCATAGACCAGAATTTTCACTAGAAT
The DNA here is from genome assembly GCA_947310385.1 of Nephrotoma appendiculata. Classification (NCBI taxonomy): domain Eukaryota; kingdom Metazoa; phylum Arthropoda; class Insecta; order Diptera; family Tipulidae; genus Nephrotoma; species Nephrotoma appendiculata. The sequence continues at coordinate 298,027,094 of OX371225.1, forward strand.
TTTTTGATTTTCTGCGGCCAAATAAAAGATTTTCAGTTTTTGACGAAGATCTCAAAAACTTCCACTAGTAACCAATACTTTCGGTTATTTTTCTAGTAGCCTAGGTCATACTGAGACTATATGGAAAATTTGGGGAAAATTCATAGACCAGAATTTTCAGTATAATTTTTTGATTTTCTGCGGCCAAATAAGTGATTTTCAGTTTTTGTCCAATATCTCAAAAAACTTCCACTAGTAACCAATACTTTCGGTTGTTTTTCTAGTAGCTTAGGTCATACTGAGACTATATGGAAAATTTGGGGAAAATTCATTGACCAGAATTTTCAGTAGAATTTTTTGATTTTCGGCGGCCATATGTTATTTTCAGTTTTTGACCAATATCTCAAAAAACTTTCACTAGTAACCAATACTTTCGGTTGTTTTTCTAGTAGCTTAGGTTATACTGAGACTATATGGAAAATTTGGCGAAAATTCATAGACCAGAATTTTCACTAGAATTTTTTGATTTTCTGCGGCCAAATAAAAGATTTTCAGTTTTTGACGAAGATCTCAAAAACTTCCACTAGTAACCAATACTTTCGGTTATTTTTCTAGTAGCCTAGGTCATACTGAGACTATATGGAAAATTTGGAGAAAATTCATGGCCTAGAATTTTTGATTTTCTGCTAATTTAATATCACAGCTCTATATCTCTTTTGTAACATTTAAGAGCCATGGACTAAGATATGGTCCACTTAAAACTAATGCATATGCATCGGCCTTGTTTTCTTAATTATAAAATGGCAGGACTAGGTTTTAAATTTTGAGATATTTGTCAAAAACTGAAAATCACTTATTTGGCCAAATAAAATCAAAAAATTATACTGAAAATTCTGGTCTATGAATTTTCCCCAAATTTTCCATATAGTCTCAGTATGACCTAAGCTACTAGAAAAACAACCGAAAGTATTGGTTACTAGTGGAAGTTTTTTGAGATATTGCTCAAAAACTGAAAATCTCTTATTTGGCCGCAGAAAATCAAAAAATTCTAGTGAAAATTCTGGTCTCTGAATTTTCCCCAAATTTTCCATATAGTCTCAGTATAACCTAAGCTACTAGAAAAACAACTGAAAGTATTGGTTACTAGTGGAAGTTTTTGAGATATTGGTCAAAAACTGAAAATCAAATATGGCCGCAGAAAATCAAAAAATTCTAGTGAAAATTCTGGTCTATGAATTTTCCCCAAATTTTCCATATAGTCTCAGTATGACCTAGGCTACTAGAAAAATCACTGAAAGTATTGGTTACTAGTGGAAGAAATGGCGGATAGACGGATTGTTGTTAAATTTCAAGATTTCATATACCGAGTTTCTTTACTTCGGAGATCAATTAATTTGCCATTTTAAGGTTCACTTTTAATATTTTATTCCGATGGGATATTTTATTTAGTGAAAAAAGTGGTACATAATGAATGAAAAATTTCCGCTGGTAATTACATAACAAAATTATTTCTCTTTAGTGATAGTGCTGCCACTTGCGGCGAGTAACGTAATCTCTTATTTTCCGCTGTCAAAATTCCGCTATCTTAAACAGCATCAATATATCCTGTAAATTTGTTGCGATGAAAAATTAAATTTTTAAGAAGTAACGAAAAAACAGTTTTCGAAGTTTGTCATCAACAATGTTGAAATAGAACCCAAAACACAATATTCCCCATATTACATTGCTACTCCAAAAATTATTTTTTAACGAACGTTTGTTTTGGGAAAGAAATTCTGAAATTTTTGATGGAACACTCTACACTAATTTCTTACATACACATAAACAAATTCTTGTTTCTACAAAAAAAAAATTGTGTTAGACTAATTTAAATGTTTTTGCGTTAACTCAACATAATATGACTCAATATTAAATATTGAATTATATTAAATATTAAATATTGAATTAACCATTCACATTGAAAATTCAAACAAAGAATTTATGTTTTTATATACAAAAATGCTTCTAAAAAAATACGAAAATACACTGGTTGGTATGAAAACGTACATAAAGCTTCCCCTCTATGGAAAGCACATGGAAAAAAATGGATGAATCTTACGGCTCTTATATTCAGAAGGCTCTGATCGTTGCCATCGACCTCAACATCAACATCAAAGACGAACATTCATGGCTCGAAGGTTATGCTGTGTATTTGGTGTGATCAAAACGTTGGGACCAAACGAGAAATATGACCGGAACCGATAAAGTTATTCTTCTTTGCGTAACAACGCTCGGTCTCACGTTGCAAAAGTCGTAAAAAAATAATAAGAAACACTCAAGTCGAATATTTTACCGCACCCACTGTATTCTCCTGACATTGCTCCTTCTGATTACTGGTTGTTCCGACGGATGCAACACGACTTGGTAGCTCACCGGTTTACTTCTTTCGAAGACATTGAAAACTGGCTCCAAACTTGGATCGCCTCAAAAGACAAAACGTTTTTCCAAGATGGGATTCGAAAATTGCCTGAGAGGTGGGAAGAGGTCGTAAGCAGCCGTCCGTAAAAAGATAGACCGAATTAATTTGTACTACCAATATAATTATTAGTAATTATTACTAAATAAATAATTAATTTAAGATACAGTAGCGCTCACAAGTATTTTGACAAGTATAATTTATTAGATAATGCAAGAAATAAAAACAATATTAAAATTAATCAAATAATTTATTCATAGTAATGATATGTTATACAAATTGGAAGACATAAATGTTATAAAATGCTAAACGGAAAGAAAAGTTTGAAAAAAGTTTTAATAATTACGGATCAAAAGTATTTTGAGATCTAAAAGAATATATTTTTATTATTTAATGCTGATTATCTTCAGTACTTCACAACAAACGATGAAAGGGGATTCCATTCATCATAATGCTTTGTATAAAACATCCTTATTTCAATAATTTTTACATCTTACGCGTCGATTCAGCTCCTCCTAAAGATGCTCATTAGGGTTTAAATTGGCACTTTGCCTGGCCGTTCCAGGAGTTCGATTTTGGATCGTTATCTTGCTAGAAATACTAGGTAGATGGTATATTTTCTTTACCAGATGGTATCATTTGCTTCTTTAATATCTCAGTATACATAAAAAGATCCACAGTCCCTTCTATTCTAACCAAAGGTCCAACTTGTTGGCGGGAAAAACAATCCCAAACCATAATATTGCCACCTCCATGTTTAACTGTGTGTATTTGGTATCGAATATCAAACCTTTTGTTTACATGACGTCTCACGTACCGTATTCCATCGGATGACACTAAATTAAATTTCCTTTCATCACTCCACAACACATTGGACCATTCTGAACTCATCCATGATTTGTGTCGTTAAGCGAACGCAAGACGCGATATTGCAAGATTTTTTGATTTGCCCTCGTATATACATGAGCAACATAAGATTCACACATGGCGTCAGTAGCCTTCCATACATTTTTGAAATCATTTTAATGTGTAAGGTGGCTGAGATCATATTCTATATACATGAGCAATATAAGATTCAAGGTAGTTACAGGGGGTTTTTCTAACACTTTTGTTAAAAAACTGAAAACATTTCACATTAAAATGACTTCAAAAATGTATGGAAGGCTACTAACGCCAGGTGTGAATTTTATGTTGCTCATGTATATAGAATATGATTTCAGCTACCATAAAAACATACACCCAGGGTAGTTACAGGGGGGTTTTTCTAACACGTTTGTTAAAAAACTGAAAACATTTCACATTAAAATGACTTCAAAAATGTATGGAGTGCTTTCATCGATGGCCATTTTTTTGATGTTGCCCTGTGTTTGCATAATGATGATTATGATAATTTAATTATGTTTTGAGAGTGCTTACTGCTTACACTATACATTGGGAAATCGTTTTTTAAAGAAAATTAACTTTCATCGCTTCAAAACGTTTAAACACACATTTTCTCTTCTTTTTCATAAATTCTCTGATTTTTCATAAAACTTTCTGCTGAGAATTTTTAATTTGCATAAAAATATCAAAAATTTTCTGCTGGTGTAAAAAAATATCAGGAGAAAAAATTTCATTTTAGTGATAGTGATGCCTGTAGCGGTGAATAGCAAAACACATTTTTTTCTGCTGGAAATTTTCTGCTATCTTATACAGCATAGAATTCAGAGGCTATTTGGTTGGACATCTCTCATGTAATCCAAACTCTTTTTCCGTATTTATTGAAAAGCACATAGAAACAAGATAACAAATTTAGACTTGTCAAAATACTTTTAATCCGTAATTATTAAAACTTTTTTCAAACTTTTCTTTTCGTTTGGCAATTCATAACATTTATGTGCTCCAACTTGTAAAACATATCATTGCTATGAATAAATTATTTGATTAATTTTAATAATTTTTTTTGTTTTTTGTATTATAATAAATTACACTTGTCAACACACTTTTGAGCGCTACTGTATGTGTATCTATTAGATTATGGCAGTGGTCTAATAATATCTAAATAGATATGCTCAAATCACGGGAATTTGAAAATTTTGATGAGGTGATCTCGTGTAACCGTTCTTTTTTGTATAAAATTCAGCAACGAAATGTTCATTTTCCTTTCCATTTATGTCATTTTTATATGTAAAAATTCCTTTCCCAACAGCTGCTTACTAAAGTGCGATGGCTATGGACTTTGGCTTATGGACTCAGATTCGTGGACTATGATTGCTACAAATTTAGAAACAGTCACGTAAAGTTGTTTAATATTTCTCATGGATAATATTAGCAGAAGCATTTAAACACTTTTCGGTTTAAAACATTTTTCTAACTGAATTATCACCGATCCGGATTTTTCGTAATAATTATTTAACGTATCAAATATTGATTTCTCAAAGACGTGTGCAGTAGCCAGAAATATTCGGCAACACAAATACCGAATAACATGAAAAAGAAATCATAAAATCTATCGGCATAAACAACCAAAAATATCGTATTACATTATATCAGCAACTACCACAATGAAATTCGAACAAGAAACATTTATATACCAAACAACCTCATCTTCTATCTTAGCAGTACTACGAAATATTTTTATTAATCCAAAATCTAATTTCCATAACTTATCGACTTCCCCTTTCCACCCAAAATTCGAAATATATTTTGTTCATATATAGCTAAGTTGTTGGATTGGTATAGCTTAGTACATATCCTTAAGGCATTCAAGCAAAAATCGCCACCAAAACATAAAATCAAATTGAAATGTGTCCAAATTCATTAAAATAAATTTTCTTTGTTGTAATTCTTTTGTAACACAGAAAGCACAAATATTTAACCAAAAATATTTTCGATTTTCGGAATATAGATGAGATAAGACGTCAAAGATTTGACAATTTTCTTTTTTTAATGCGAGTGAAACAAGACATGAGAAAACATTAGAAGTGATGTTTGTTCCGTCGCTGTCGTCATTTTCATCTTTCGCGTGCCCTCATTCTGAACGTCTTTTGAATGTATGTTACGTTATTATTACGATTGGATAAAAATCGAAAATCGATTAGTGTAAATCGAAAAATTATTTTCCATTTTCTATTTCACTCTGTTATGTTTGAATTCGTTTTAATATTAATGGGGTTTTTCTTTGGAGAGCGCACAGGTTTGGGACGTGTATACACACTGGGGTGGTGAATTTGTATAACATCGATAGAAATGTGTATCTTTCTGATTGATTAATAAATTGTTTTGTTTTGGCATTTCGAAATTAACGAGTTGGAAATAAAAATACTGCTCTTTTGAATGAGGTGGGTGGGTTCTTGTACTATTTAAACAAAATACTTAACTGTCTCGATAACGTCAAAAATTCATGTGATCGAAACAAAATATTTTTCGGTGGCACGTGCTCGAAAAGTAATTTAAAGTTTTTATCAACCTGGGAAGCGCTATTACGTAACCAAAAAATTTACAAAATCTCCAGTTACTCGGGTGCGGGCTAAAAAAATTTGAGAGAATGGAAAAATTAAAATGCGTGTACAAAAGAAAAATTTCTTTTCTTCTTTGTACCCTATTGCTCATTTAATTTCCTTTGTGTATAATTTTCTGTATTGTAAAGTAAAAGTTTGGAAAAAGAAAAACAATAGGGCGAGAAAATTTCGTTTTTTTTTTTTGTTTAGAAACATAAATAAATAAATATGCAGAAATTAAATTACGGGAAACATAAAATATAAAAATGAGGAAAGCGTGTCAATGCAACATGAACAGGTAAATTGAACCCCACAACATGAAATTTAAGTTTTTATGTTTTGAAAAAGATTATTTTTATCCCGTGAGGACATGTTTTGTTTGCTTGCATGAGAATAAAAGTGCACCAGCCACAGCTGAGCGATATTTAGCGAAAGAGAAAAAACCTAATTTTCACTTCTTGAATGTGTAACATCTAAATTTTTCACACCTTTTACACCTATTCTAACATTTTTAAAATGAAACACTAATTGTTTTTTATTTCACAAAACTGATCAAAATTTTCATTTTAAAACGATCAGACTTTAAAAACACAAGTACACTCCTCTTTTGGTATGCAGGTATTGATTGATTGATTGATTTTGAATGTACGACCAAGTTCTTACACAGGAGCTCCCGGGTGACGCCGGGCCCACCGTACACTCTTTTTTACACATAACAAAACCGAAGGATTGGATAGGTTAGTTAAGTGGGACAGAATCGGCCCGGTTACAGACACCTAGGTATAGCCGATAGTTAGTAACACAAAGACAACACAATACTAATCTACTTGGGGAAGGATAAAGGTTTAATTGGTTTTAATGGATAACGATGGTATTGGTCTTCAACAAATGGTTCTCTAAATCAGCAACCTGAGGAAAATTTTTTATTATTTCACGTACATCTGGAAATTTTAATGAAAATTAATTCTAAATTAATGCTTCCCCGCTTCCTAAACAAAATTGATTGATTGAAACAGCTAGAATACACCTAGATAAAGTCGATAGTTAACACAATGACAACACATTTCTAGAATACACAATCAGCAATTAATAATTCAAAGAAATATTATTTGACAGGCATCTGTAGATTTCCTGAAATTAATTTTTAAATTAATATCTTCTGGCTTCCCAAAGATAATACAAACAATAATTAATTATTAATTAATCATTAGGAAGCCGTTATTTTAATTTAAAACAAAAAAATAATAATAATAATACGTGAGGCATCCCAAAGGCAATGGTTCCTGGAAAACTATCAATGATATGCAATATCAGAATCACTTCCAGATTGGATATTTCAAATAAATTTAGATTTTGCTAAAAATTTTATTAATTTTGTCCACCAAAGAATATTCGATTAATTTCAATTATACTACCAATCTAAAAAACAGTTAACATTAAAAGGTAGAAGGATATCACATCAAAGATTAAATTATCATTACAAATGGAAATAAAAATTTAAAACCGTTTTTCCTTTGCCATGCCGTGCACACATACACCCAAACCTATTCCCCCACGGTGTTTTTTATTGCACGATCTTGAAATAACACGGTCAACAAAAATTAAATAGTCCTGTTTTTACTTTACTTTACTACTTAAATAACAGATGGTTACAAGGCTTTTTATGAAGACATGTCATTATTAACAATTTAAATTAGATGCGATACCGCATCAGCGGATGCTGCAGCTACTACAGAATATCCTTCTACACTTGCCAAAAAAAAAAAACTGAAGACGGAGAATTGACGTCGATCAAATGTTGAACACTGGCAAAAAAGACCTTTTCTGGAAGAAAATGCCAACCAGAACATTTGTGCCTAGAACGGAAAAGGCTAGGAGATTAAAATTGGCAAGAGATCGCATTACGTTTTGGCTTTGCAGCAATGTCTCAGGAGATCGTATTTTAAAACCTCTCATTGTTAATCGATCACTCCGACTACGAGCATTAAAACGTGTCAATGTACAGGAACTTACCGTTCATTAGATGACAAATAAGAAAGCCTGGATTACGATGTCATTTATTCAATGAGTGTTTCGAAAAATGTTTTGACAAACAAATTTGAAGGAAAAAGGTGTGCCTTTTAAAGATCTGCGGTGTTGACCGCCAATGCCACAGGCCACATGCATTTGTAATAGTCATCTTCTTACCACCTAATACAACTTCTCTTCTTGCCACACCAGGGAATAATTACAACTTTTAGAGTATATTACACTGAAAAAAATAGCGCGGAGATATTTACACATTTTGCTGTTTAAACTCAAATTTGCAATTATTACCAATAATGTCTTAATTAAGCACGAGCCTTGTAAAATTTGCAGTGAAATATTTACAGTGCATTTTTAAATATTAAAATTATTGCTGAGCACCGTCTGATGACAAATTAAATTAATGATATTGCAATGCTGCTAAGCAAAATTTGAGCTGCGCAATTTGAATATATCATTTTCAATGCAAACATATTAAAAATGAAAAAAATTGGTTTTTTTCGTTGAAAATAAATTGCAAAGTGTTTTTAAAATTTTCAAATATTTTTCAAAATTTACTTTGCACTTTGTAAAACAATTTTTGCGGGGAGATTATAACCAATCAAATCATTTATTCTACCCGACTTTGCATTTTGTTCTCCAAATTTTATTAAAAAATTTCAAACAAAAATTAGTCTTGAAGTGAATTTAAAGCAGTACACAAATTGCCACAAAAATGCCAGTTCGTCTAGTTTCCAGATTTGTTGCGAAAAATGGTAATTATTTAAAAATAAAATAAAATTTAAATTATATTTATTTTTATCCTTCATTTGCAGATTTGTTGTAACCTTACTTCGCGTCGCAAGAAATGACCGCTAAACTTTCACTATTAAACCATAGAAGTGCTGAAACGATATATGGTAAATCCAAATTAAATTTACAATACTTTATGTGACTTTAATTATATTTGTTGCTTTCTTGTTTTAATTTCAGGATTTTATAAAGCATCTTTAGAGGACCGGCCAACTCAGTTCCCTGAACATTAAATGGTTCCTCATATGAGGAGAATTTAATTATTAGCAACATTACAACAATTCCATATCTTTTAAGGCTGCATAAAGGAAAAATATGTTTGATTAAAATTAAGACGTAAGTTTATTGTCCATCCGGAGATGTAATTAATTATCATCTTTATTTTAAGAAAAATCGTTGGCCGTTTGTGAAAAGCGAATAAAAAAGATTAATTACAAAGAATGTTTTTCATTAAAATTGGTTTTTAATATGTTAAATATTAAATTCTGTCTCCTCCCATCTAGAATTTTCGAGTGTTTGCTTCTGTGCAGAGTAAATATTAAGGCACTGCAATTTTCTCAACCCGCAAATGTTAAAATGCATTGTAAACCATTATCCACTTTGCAATCATTATTTACCATGCGCTCTGTAAAGAATTTCTAAATTATTCTACAAACTGCAGAGTAAATATATCAAAGCAATAACAAATATTGCTTATCCACCGTGAAATAAAAATAATAAAATTTACTCAGCAAGTTGTAATAATTGATTTGCTAAAATCGCAATAAATACAAAGCGCTTGTGTGGCTGAATTTTTAATCATTTTTCATTAAATATTACTCCGCTTTTTTGTGAATATCACCGATTATTTTTTTCAGTGTATGTAAGACGATCATTTATGTATACTTTAAATAAAACGGACTTTATAAAACACGCAGTTTTGTCCATGTCTGGCTATCTACTTGAATGCTCGATGGAAGAACGTTTAGGCCGATTGCGTTAAAATTGTACACATTGCACCATCAAATGTGGCCGATGAAGTATACCGAAATAATCAGTATTGCACAAGCAGGTGGCAGTAAAGGATTTTGCAAACTCACTATATTGATGATATAAATGAACTAGTTGCCAACAGAGTGCTTAATAAAGAGGAGTTGCTAGAAATGCGCAAGAAACGATCAACGTAACGACAACAGCGACGATGATGAACCAATAGCTTTATCTGCCACTCTTATTATTGAAGGTCTCCAGTTGGTAACTAAATAAGAAATCCTTTCATGCTGAATGATCCATTGATGAAATATCCACAAATTCTAAATCTGATTTGAGTTCTTGTATGGTACACTACAAAGTACTTTATAAAGAACTATCGAAAACCGGTAAACAGCGAAATATTACAGAATGTGGTTGTGTCTGAAAATTTCTCAGATTTATGAGAAAGTAAGTTGCCACAGAACACAAATGATACTGTTCAAACCGTTTCCGATGAAATTGTTCGTGTTATTTTCAAGTCTATGCTTCAATATAAGTCCAACCAACACAAATATAGTAAAAAAAAAAACAAATAATTGATAACAAATTATTTCACTATGCACTATCATAGTCATAGCGTCATCCCTCGGACGAAAACGAATTACCTACATGGAGTGCACAAATGTGTATGTTGATTCAAAATACATACAAAAATAAATTCTTGACACGATTCCCTCGCGTCAGACCACGCAATTGTGATGACAGGCAGGAAAAGGGATATGAATTGTGGTAGGAAATAAAATATGTATGTAAATCTGCCTAGTAAAAATTAAATTTGTATTTTTTAGTAAATTTATTAATCTAATAAGACCGAATATCCAATAAAGCTGTTTACGTTATTTAGTTTTTACATGGTTTTTTCACGATATTATTTGGCACGTATCTACCGTGTAAGCACAGGCTTGAGTGTATTAAACAATTGAATTAAATTCAAGGAATTAGTTATAAACATAATACATTAAATAATATTAATATAATAAAATATCACATTAAATATTAAAATATTAAAATAATTATAAATAAAAACAATCAATCAGATACACAAGTATATATATATATATATATATTTATATATATATATATATATATATATATATATATATATATATATATATATATATATATATATATATATATATATATATATATATATCACATACACATATACACATGATCATACATCCACATATTTTCATATATGTATATCCATACCACACTCGATGTACAGACAAGAAGGTGCAACATTGCGAATGTAATGTTACGTCAGTGTGAACAAGAAACATGTGATTTAGGTTTTTTTTATTATTTTCTCAAACAAATGGACAACAAACGCACTAATTCCAAAAAAAACATTTAGGTCTGATAAGTACAGTTGAAGAAATTTTTTAATTATTTTTGATTTTCAGTTAAAATCAAACATTCTTTACTTAAAAATCATTTAAATTATTTAAATCATTTAACAATCTCCAAATCCAACTCAACTAAGAAGAAATTGGGACCTGTTTCAATTTGTACCAAACCCGTCAACTACATACATATATCTGATAAGAACACAAATATTTTACACTTCGTTTTTTTAAATAGCGGAAAACATAAAATAACAAATGAAATAAAATCGAAATTTAATTTTAATTTGTAATTTAAAGTACATCTATTTAAATTAATGAATTCTTAAGAACACGAATATTTTTGAAAATTGTAAATCGAGAAACAGCCATATCTTTTACAATAATTTGTGGCTGAATTTCTTTATAAATACATACAGATATTTAGAAGTAAAACCTATTTCATAATAGCTACAGACAGGCACATAATATTTAGTTAGTAAATATATGTATTAACAATTTTTGGTTTGGAGAAATTAAACAATATACTTATCACTTATCAACATCATTTATTAAATTAATCTGCAACTACAGAATTGAATGGGTTAGCCAGTTACATCAGCACATCAACAACCTAAAATTAAATAAACCATTAATAACACAAACATTATTTCACATACTTACCACTTTCTTAAATTAATCCAAATAATATTCATCTGAAATTAAGAAACTAATTAATAATTTATATTGTCAATCATTTATTTTATAACAATAATTTATGCTTATCTTTTGCCATTCCTGTAAAATTCACCTTGTAAACACAACTTGTCAACTTAACTGTCATTATTTTCATCATATCATATTGAAGTACTAGAGTAGTAGCACGATGGGTGCGTTTTATAATGTATAATTATTTATATAGTATATCGTACTAGTACTTTATTTAATTTTATCATTATTAGTACATTTTTATATTAAAGTTAGCTACAATCTGCATTAATTATAAATTCAAACATGACAGTTATAGCTTAACGTATAATATGTAAAATATATATTGTAAAATTTCTTATATTCATTCAATTCAAAGCTGGCGAACAAACAAGTTGTAAAACATTAAAATTAATAAAAATAAACTCTTTTGGTTATTCAATAAAATAGTATAGTCATCAGCTTTTCTTAAACATCAGCATTCTTTCATCATATCATCTGTAGCATCCATCTTTAACTTCCATCCATAAACTTCTCAACTTCAATAATTGCATCTGGTTAAATCTCCAACAACATTACACATACAATTTTATAGTTTTATGTTATTTACTCAAAATTATTCTATCCCTTTTTTTCTGTTGGCTTGAAAAATATATCTCGGCGGATTATTTTCTTGTTTTTCGACCATAAAATGAATCATAAAGGGTAAACCCAAAGAAGTTAAATGCAGAATGAGCCTAAGCAACTGTCAAGTGTCACAAATTCGGAGGGTAAAAGAGAAAGCATCCGAATCAACGGGATTACAACAACAACAAAAATCTATAAGCGCTACACGCCACAACCAAAATTGTTGTCTTAATTTTGTCTGATTTATAACTTAAATTCAGGATAAATTTATCACAAATCACTTGTTTCTTAGCACAATTTACATTTTATTTTATATAAACACTTGGTAAACTTGCTGGTGGTAAAATATTCCTTCTTGAAATTTTTTAGGCGTATTTTCGCATTTTTTCACGATACACTTCATTTTGTACAAAAGTCTGTATTTTTTGTTATCACATAATACACCACTATATAAACAAATAACTATTTCATAAAGTTTGTATTATTTTGATGAATTATAATTGATAATTTTAAAAATTTATAATTTATAATTTTAAAGCGCAAAATTAACACGTCACATCATACAACAACGCAAACCGGTTTGACGGGCGCTTATAGCGAAATATGAGTAAACCATATGGATTTTTTATATAACCATCCTATTCTGGCTTGTGACAGATGAAATAGCAAATTTACATTTTATGTAAATAAATAAAAATAGAAAATATATTAAAAGGAAACTTCTCTGAATTCCGCTTCCATATGCATCCATAAACATATACAGATATCGAAAAATTAAAACGACATATACTTCGCGTAGAAATATATCCCGTTATAAATAGTTCAACACGGTTTTATGTATATAAAAACATTTCTTCCCCTGGACACCACACTTTAATAACACGTTAATTGAACCTCACGAATATTAAAAAATAAATAAACAAATTTGTATTATAATTCACTTTTATTTAATATAACGCACTTTTTCACACTACACTGAAATTTAATTATTTACTATAAATAATACACATCAAATTCACTATATATCTATCACGTTCATTATTTATTATAATTTTTATTATTTATTATGTATTAATACAAAACTACACAATATGTATTTATTTATTAGTATTTAATTTAATTTAATATTTAATATTTTTGTTTAGCACGAAGAAAGACAAAATACGTCTTTCTCTTCCGACGATCAATCGCCGACCTCCTCTTTTGGTATGCAGGTATATACACAAATACGCGCACGATACTTGCGGGAGTGACGTTCAGAAAAATTAATTTCCCTATTGGGAAATTCTTTTAAAAATCTGTGGCCGCAAGCCAAAACCGCTTAAGTCAATTTCACGTACTTTTCAATTGAGCATTTTAAAAATTTAATTTATATCAAAAAAAGTTGTTGTTCTTAGAAACTGTTTCAACTTCAAGGCATCTTTTTCATCTTTATCCCTCGATATTTTAGTCAGTTTTAGTTTTCAAGGTACAGAAATAATTACACGTACCGGTTTTTGGTGCTCTAAATTTAATGTCCATTTCAAGATAAAACAGATCAAAATTAAAAAATTTATTAAGAGATTTTGAATTGCATAAACCTTCTTGCCTTTAAATATATCTGTAAATTTTGTGGCACTTAAATCGACATGTAAATAATTTTTACTCGTATCGGTTCTTGCATAGTGGCTTTCGTATAATACGGAAAACTCTCTATATGCGTTTTAACTTCATTTATCTTCTCCAATATTTCAAGAAAATTTTCTTACAGGTCACTTTTTAGGTGGCTGTTGATTTTCACTTTTCAAATTATTTTCAATTTCCAGAGTCATTTGTTCAATATCTGAGGTTTTCCACAAATTATCAGATTTATCCAAGTCGGGTGGCATATAATTTGGGTCAACCTCAGAAACATCAAAATCATTAGCATCTGATTCATCGTTCTGATCAATTTCATTATTGTCAATATTAGTAGCATCAGTTGCTTCTCCCCCAAACGCTTGAATTGACGTATTCCAAAACCGTAATCTTTTATATTCAAAACTGTTTCTAAACTTGTTTCATGACATACAATCGGCTCCAGCGACGTCATTCCCTGAAAAGTAAAATTTTTATTTGAACCATATACAGGGTGGGCCAAATAAGACCTACCAATGTAAAACACGTATAACTCTTGTAATAATAGTTTTTTTTTATTAATTTTTTATATATTAAATACATTTCATGGAAATTTAGGGGGACTATGTATGAAATATGACACCAGACAAATGTCCACCATTTTGCTCGATACAAACATAGGCTCTTTTAAGCGCGTTTTCTATAATACCACGTAATGTTTCTGGTTGCAGGCTCAGTATTTCATCTCGAATATTCTGCTTTAGCTGTCTAATTATCTGTGGCTTATTGACATACACTTTGTCTTTTAAATATCCTCATAAAAAAAGTCGGGCGCAGTTAAATCTGGCGAACGAGGTGGCCAAGGGAAATCAGAAGTTTTTGAAATCAAACGTTCGCCAAAAATTTCTCACAACAAATCGTTTTGCGGAAGCAGAGTTTGCACAATTTGAACTTTGTTTGAATGCATCTTAAAATTTAACTTTAAAATTCTCCGCAATGTCGTTCGGGAAATGCCCAACTGGCCGGAACGATGACGAGTTGAGACAGATGAATTATTTGCAACACTCTGACCCACAGCTTCCACGTTGTCTTCAGTACGAATATATCGATGGCGACCTCTTCCAGGACAGTCGGCCACTGAACCACGTTCCTCAAAACGGCTGACCAAATTCCTTATCATGAAGGCTGTGGGAGCTAATCTTGAATTAAAATGTTGACGATACTTTCGCTGCGTCATAAGGTCATAACTATTGACTTCTACAAGAATAAAAATATTCGATAATTTTAACACGTTGTTCTGTACTATAAATGTTGTTCTGTATCCATTATAAATTTTCAAGGACTAAATTATAACCTACACAGAAAAAAATACAATTTAGAAAATAAAAAAATTATTCGGGTTTTACATTGGTAAGTCTTATTTGACCCCCCCCCCCCCCCCCCTGTACTTAAACATAATCACCCATTAAATATTATTCTAAACATGAATACATATACCTGCTTGCTGAAAATTACTTCCACTTGACTTAAACATTACCATTGCCATTTCTGCGATTTTTTTAGAACGGACCGACATTCTACAAATTAAATTAGACTTAATTAGTGATTATTAAGGCTACGTACCAATCCAATATCGTTTATTAAGATAAAAATCGGTTTTAAAACAGGTTTTTCAATCAGTTTACCATAGAGTTTTTCAAAAATAATTGAATTTACTGTAAAATTTACATAAAATTGACTCCTTGGATTGGTACGCAGCCTAAGATAGTAATTGAACAGGGAACAAATAACTTATTTTCATTTAAGATTAAATATGACAAACAAATAATTTAAGCAAGACAACCTAAGTGTCATAGGGTTTTTAAAATATCTATTTTAAATTTGACATAAACGCTTCACTCACTATAAAGAAACGCACAAAACTTAAAATAAGAAATAATCGCTTATGTCTACATAAGCTACTTTTCCTTTTCTTCAAAATTCCCACTTCAGAATTTAAAATTAATTTTAACTGGACGTTATTAGTTATTCCGAAACTGCTTGAGAAAACGGGAAACGAATATTTTTTTTCTACCTAACTTCTACAAAAAAAAAACAAAATCCGAGAAACTATGTATACTCAGAAAAAAAGTTTTAATTTAAAATACGGTTGTTATATAAATTCGTTTTTCGCTTATCTCGACTTAGGCGATTTTGCCTTGTGACTACAGAAAGAAAAACTAAGTTTCCAAACTGCGGTTATTGACACCTTCAAGCATTTGTAACATGCTCTGGGTTTACCGGAAATTCCCAAAATTTTTAATTAGCATTTAGAAAAAAAAACACTAATATCGACTTAAGTAAATAACAAACGCAAAATTAAACTCAAAATAAAAACTTATTTCAAGATAAGTGTTTATTCTAAATTTGTTATGATTGTAAAATCATAAAACTGTTGTTTTAAATATCACTTATTTCATGGTACAATATTAAAAATTATCAATTAGGTGGTTTTCAATAAATGCCAAACACGTATAAAAACATAAGTGGTTTTGTTTTATGCTTATATCTCTCTTATCCACTTATCTCGACTTAAGTGATTATGTAAAATTGCCACAGATATATTCAAAATTGGAAAATTTCTAAAAATTTAACGTTTAAAGTGTCATCGTTGGAAAGTAGACGAAACGAAACCACTTGTTATGATTAGTAATGGTTAGTAAGAGTAATGGTTGTTATCCCTGGAAATAATTTCACGTCACATTTCATGTAGAAAGCCTGTAATAACTTGTTTGAATTTATCATACATTCAAAATTAAAAAATTTCTAAAAATTCAACATTAAAAGTTTCATGGTTAAAAATAAATGAAAGTGAAATTGATTGAGTGATCGTTATCTCTGGAAAAATTTCAGGTCACATTTCATGTGGAAACCCTGAGAAAACTCGTTTTAATAGAACACTCGTTTAGAAATTGCAAACTTTTGTTGTATGACATATTCAAATGAGTTATCCCAGGCTTTCCACATCAAAAGTGAACTGAAATTTTTTCCATGGGTAACATCCATCACTTAACCCTTTTATTTTATCAACCTTTCAACTATAACACTGAAAACGTTTAATTTTTAACATACGAGTTTTTCAATGCTTTCCGTATAAAATGTGCCCTAAAAATTTTTCAGAGTTTGCGATCACTAAGACTTTTAACTTAAATTACTTCAAAAGACCGTCAAAAGAGACAATAAATAAAACTATAGAAAGGGGAACAAACGTCGGAAAACAAACCAGCGACGATCCCGATACGATACTGATCGGAGTAAAATGCAAATTCAATAAAATTGTAAAGAGGAGATTCTGTGTAAAATTATAAATGTTTCGAATCACCCAAAATTAAATTTAAAAAATATAGTTTGTTCTTGGTAAATGTTGTTGTAAATAAATTTTATGTAAATGTAGTGTTGAGAACAAATTAATTAAAATATTAAATTGATTGTGTAAAGTTTCAAAAAAATATAAAAAATAAAAATCAAACATATTTTTTTCCATGCGGGTACAATAATTAAAAAACTAAAAAAATCGTCCATTTTGATATAATAAGTGACCAACCAAACGGCACTATGATTAAGGCATTGGAGTTTATGATTCATCTCAGATAAGCCACAAGCAAAAAAGTTGTGCCGTTCGCTGATAAAAGTCTATATACTTGTCATGCTTGACTGTCGCTGATGAGTCATTAGTTTGTCGTCAGTGACTTTCCTTGGCGCTTGTGTGAACACAGAGACTGTGGTAGGTTAGCAAGTGTATTCCAGTCATAAAGTATGTGACTCGGCATATACTTGACAGTTTACAGGTTATTTTGTTTTGGTATTGTGAACTCGGTGGTGATTCAGTGCCTAATGAGCATTAAAAGAAATAAAGCAAACGCTCAAATCATCGTACAAGTGAAAGCAAGAACGACGATATATCTACCAAACTAAAGGGGTAGGATGATGAATGGGGCCGTGACGCCACGAATTCAAATGTGTTGCACTTCTGTTAATATATGCGTGTTGTTGTTCAGTCCTTCTTGTCGTTTGACGATAGGACAAACATGATTTTTTCGTTGCCTTTGTACGCAATCTGGCCTTAGTAAATGGGTAACTTTGTTGTAGTGTGTTCACTTTACCTTGTGTCAGTTGTTTGAGCAACGAGCTTAGCGGGAGCAAAGACATGCAGCCAGATTAGCACCCATATATTTAACAAGTGTCGACACAGTAAACTGCACGTTGCATTGCGAAGTAGCTATAGGACACCTGTTTTGTCTTATTTTAAATAAATGAATTCAATGTGTTTGTTAGACTCCTTTACACTTTAACAACCCATATAGCTTATAAGAAAGGCCAGAGCACCGCCCCCTCTAAGAGAATTTAAAATAAATTTAAGTGAACTGAAACACCGTTCGACAGATACTTGTGTCGCTGGAACGCCGAATATTACTCTCGAGATATCGTACAGCTCTGGGTGATCTAATTTCTTTGAAAACCAATATTCCAAAACTGAAGATTTTGGAGAACTGGCCAGCACGTTATCAAAAAAGTCAATTATCGCCAATATATTCTTGTTTTGTTCACTAGTAGCAAGGGTATTCACAGAAAATTCCTTTAAATGAAGATCAAAATCATCATGCGTATACTTGTTGATTCGTTTAAGGGGGTGGGGGTGGGAGGGGGTTGGGGTAGGGTCTTGAAAAAAGTTTGTTTTTCATTTTTTTTTTATTCTCTTATTTGATTGTACAACTCTTTAAGAATATCCAGTTAAAATTTCAGATCGATCGGAGGAATATTGCCGGAGTTAAAGCGCTTTGAATGTCTCCCCGTTTGAACTGACTTAGCGGATACTCGCGCGCCGCGTATAAACTATCTCCGTCTTTCTCTCTGATACCACTATCACTCTTACATACGGAAGGATCGAAGTTTATGTGTAGATGCTTGTATTTGTGCCTCATATCGATATATTATTTATTAATATATTTTCGATGATTCTGTGTGAGTATACACGAAAAATCGTTACTAAAACTTTAAACGCGTTTTTCTCGAAACTAATATTTTTAAAAGCGGTGGCCACTGCAACTCAAAATCTACTCGTCAGATCCTTTTCATGTTTTGCACCCTCTTTAAGTGCACAAAATATGAGGTCGTGACGTCGAGATTCTTCCTTTGTTTACCTCACAAAAAGTTTTACAACCACGAAATTGATGACTTTCGACGTTTTTTTTTCGAAAAATCCGATTTTTTGACTTCAAAGTGATGCCAAAAAAAAAAACGTAAACAAAAAATATATCTCGACGTCACTACCTCGAAAAACTCATAACCTAACCAAAACTTTTTGATTTTTTGCGTTTAGATGATCCAGTGATGACTTCTGATGGCCACCGCAAATCACCTTTTTTTCGAAGAGCTTCCGAGAATTTGCTGTCACGAGTTCAATTTTAATTATTTTAAGCTAAAAATTTAAGGGAATATTCTTGAAACAACTTCTAATCATGTGTATAATCTGTGAATAAATTGAATTAACTATACTATGAAAAAAAAATTATCAAAAAAAGGCTTAAAATAGAGCGTCAAGACCCTACCCCCCCCCCCCCCTTAATATTTGTTGTTGTTAGTCCACAATTCCAAAATTATCGGCATCTCTTTGAGGTTCTTTTGTTAACTGTACCCGTTGCCAAATTTCTTTCAAATGAGATTTAGCTTCAATTCTATCTACACCAGACAATACAGCCTGAAATCTTGGGTCCATAAATAAAGCTGATTTCATTGATATTTTTTTCAGGATGTTGGGTTCTCTAAAGTTTAAATTTTTTAGAAGAACTTTAGCAAATTCACCGCTTAATTTAGCAGTTCCTAATTTACATTTTATCCACTATTTATAAACATCAGTTAAGACGAGTTGTTCTGCTTGGAATTTCAAGGTTGTGCGTATTGTTGGAGTTAAAGCATCTCTAATTTCTTCTGCTTTCGTCCAGATATTCAATTGTATCTTAATTTCAATGTTGATCGCACTATTATTGTATTCAGTTTGATTTTTTATAAGCATGTCAAGCATTCGAAATGTTGATCACCATCGAGTAATACAATCTATTGGTGGAATAAATAATTGTTGCTGTTTTAATAAGAAAATTCCCGCTGGAGTACGCAATTTTTTAACTAATGCCCGAACATAAGATAAACATTTTCCCTCGCCTTTTAAACTATCTACAGCTGCTAACTGCAGTGTATGCAATGCACATCTAACACTAATAATATTATAATTTGTTACATCGCCCGGGTACTGCAAAGTTGTTGAACCATATACAGTTTCATCTAAGCTATTGTCTTCTTGATCAAAATCCTTTTGTACATCTTCTGACCCTTCGTTGTATACTGAATCATCACGCGAGTTATCTAATTCATCATCACTTTAAATAATAGTTTCGTTTTGAGTCGTTTGGTGTGATAAATTTGCATTTAGACTTTTGATTGCTTTTAGCATATTAGCCCTGTTATCGGTTGTAACTGTATATACATTTTTTAAATCCACTCCATTTCCGCTTAGCACACTTCGAACTTCATTTGCGATGTAGTCACCCGTATGTTTTTCCTTTAGTTTAGTTTCGCTTAAGTCGAGTTGCAGATTCAATTTTAACAGATAAAACACGCTGGTGTAACTCGTTTCTTATATTTGCTTTTAAATCTGTTGCTACCTCATTCATATGAACCTTAACATTACTTGCATTAATTGCCACTTTCTGCTTCGACATAGTGTTGAATTGTTGATACTATCGAGAATAGGATTTAAAAAATTTCGAAATCCCGAATCTGTAAAACTGGAAAGAGGCCTACCATTTTTCGTAACCATTTCCAAACAACTGTTTTTTATTTCGCAGTATGACAATTTCACATTTGGGATGAAAAGTCCTTCCGTTACCACAAAATTATCTAGTGACTGACTTGGGGCCTTTTTCGAAATAGTTTGACTTTTAGTCTTAATAATCTTCTGGTATTCTTCTTTGTGATACACTTGCAAGTGTTTTAATAGATTTCCAGCATGATCACCATTAATATTTCTGCTACACAGTCCACATGTATTGATACTTATTAGCTGTTTTAAAATAATTTAAATATCTCCTGCAAATGTTGGTTTGAGTTCTAGGCATGATGAATAGGTGTAATATGAGCTGTAAAAAATTAAAACAATTGAAAAATTAAATTAAAGTTTAAACTGACTAGTGTAATAGTCAGCTTTGAGGATGTAATTCACACGATTTTTATTAAATATATCTACCCATCGATTTTAATTTGATAATGACAACAAAAGGTTTCCTAGGGTTTGAACTGGTGAATTTACACAAATACTGTACCAATATCCACTTGAACTAAACATAAAAATGAATTTAAAAGACTAATCGCTATAACAAAAGAGTCACATATATGAAATTAGAATATTATCGTATTCACTTTTAACATCTGTAGCGAAATTACATTATCAAAATCGAGACAAGAGAACAACAGGAGAGACAATATTATACAATACACACACAGTTTTAGTTAGAATATTATATAAATTAATCCATCTCACTCATAATCCGACAACATATACATCCGCTATATTATTATGTAGTAAGTCAGAGCAGTCGCTCTATTTATGAAATGAATTACCGTGACAAGTTTAAATAAAAGAAATGAACGAGAAACATTAAAAACAAAAACTAACCGTTATTTTATTTTGTTATTTAGATTTTATTAAGTTATCGGGTATGGTTACGTTATAACGGACCGAAATTAATTTTGTTATGGTATTGGCTAAAATATCATAATTTAAGCGTTATCGTTACGTTATTTCGTTACGCTATAATAACGTTATCAATCGCTGATTTACACACAATATATCTACCACAAAAAGTAGAAAAATGCACTACCTCCAATTTTAACCCCACGGTACTTGTGTAAAGATACACAAACCCGTACAAAAACGAGAACTACCTTTGGTCTCTTCTTGGCAGCTTGGTTTAGTATTGATAAGAAATTGGTTTACTCATCAGGTTGCAACTACCAAACTGCAAAAATTCAACTCTTGCTTTGTACCTACAGTACAAAACAAGAACTTATCGATTTGGCGAATTACGTCACCAAATCAGAAACTTCTGAAAATTCTCACTATGTATGTAGAATAAGCCAACACAAATAAGAAGTTTTTTATTTTAAAATGGTGATATAATTTACCAAATCGAGAAGTTCTTGTTTTGTACTGTAGGTACAAGGGAGAGGGGCGGGGGACAATGTTTCTAATTTTATTTTGTTTTAAATTTAAAGTTTAATAAAATTGAAACCTATAAGAACTTAAACCAAAAAGAAGATTTTCTTTTCCTTATTAATTTTAGTCGTTTTTCGATAAAAAAAACGTTAAGATTTATCTCATTAAATTTACTTACAATATGTATAAGTTTATATCTTGTCTGTAGATTACTTATCCATAAAAAAATTGTCTTAAGAATTACGACGTAGTACGGCATTTCTCTTCCGGTTGTTTTTCGTTGTATATAAAGTCCTTGTTATACACCATTCCTTCTTTGCTTAGGGAATTCGTTTATTAATTTTTATATGAAGAGACAAAATGTATTTATGATGATGATGATTTCGTGTCTTTAAATTAAATAAGTGCGGTGGGTTGAGTCAAGAGTAAATATAAAACATTTTTTTTAGGTTAGTTTTATCTGGGAAAATTGGAAAATAATAATATTTTTGGGGATATACTTTAGACAATATATGCGATTTTATCACGTAAGGGATATTGGGTAAATATGTTTATGTTTGTATCTCGTACGTATTCGTAGAAATGTAACGCGTATCTTTGCTTATATCACAGTCAAGTTATGTAGTTAATTAATTCCTGAAATTTAAATTAAAATAAAATCCAAAAACAAGCATTTTCATGGCCATATCATATTTAATAGAATTCAAAATAATTCCAGCCAGCCTTCTATTTTAGACGATCAAGGACTGAGTTTCATGTTACTAAAAATTCATGTTGCTGCATATTTTAAGAAAAACGAAATTGGTCTTGAACATTTCTTAAAATTTTCGTTGGAGTAAGAGGATTATGTCTTTTATACTCATGTTTGCTACCTTTAATATACTCTTACGCATGTCGTCATGTGGGATAGACAGATTGGGTAAATATTGAACAAGAAGAAAGTATGTAAGTGTTGATAAAACCTCAAAAAGACTCATATTTTTCTAGAATCTTCTGCATAATAAGAAGAGACGTAACAAACGGTAAATTTAATTTAAATTAAGTTCTATTCTTAAAATTGCATACTACTAAAAGCTAAAAAATTTTTGTTAGTAAGGATACTCAGACCCGCTTCATTTCAATTAAATTGTCTTCCCAATTTTACATTTTCGTCCAGAAGAACAATTAAATAAATCTAACGACACAGTAATTAATGCTAGCATTTAACTATTATTCTATTGTACACAAAACACTTATTTAAACAATTTGCTTGCTCTCTTTTAATTAAAATGAAAAGAAGAAAAATTAGCTGGAAAAATGTATTGGGAAAATAATAAATTTCGCTTCACTATACGAGTAAATACTATGTAGTGGGTAGTGTGTAGGCGATGGGTGGGAAACACTAAGTTCATCTTAAAACAATTAATATTGCATTTTTATATACAGAAACGAGTATAGAAACAGATTGAGAAGAGATTCATATGAACGAAAATTGAATGCTTTAGAGATTTTAGAAAGATTATGTATACCCGGATTTACAATACAATAAATGTTATTTAATTGATTTTAAAACGAGGAAACATTATTGTCCGATTTGTTTCCACTTATGTCGTCTAACGATAATAATGGATCGAACTTATCTTATACGTCACATGCAACAAGTCACAACTAATTTTTTCTTTTATTTTTAATGCAGTCTCTTAAGGAGGATTGAAGTTCTGCAAAATCTCATTTCATGAAATAATTTTAAGTTTAAGCCATCCATCATTTATCCGGTATTTATATGGTATTTTGTAGATCCAATGCCAAATTTTCTAAAATAAAGAGCAGTAGAGTGACACTTGAGTTTTAAATTTACGTTTGTTTTACATATTTTTTAATACAAAAATCAAATTAAATATTTACGTTATCGTTAATTAGCCATTTTGAAAGCGTTTTCAGAACTTCTTAACAATTGGGACGTTTCCCAACTTTTTTTAAATTACTCTATTATTTTTTTTTTGCACACTCCCTTTAATGCACAAATAAAGGACTATCATAATGTTTTAATGTAGCAGTCTGAAAAATGATATAAGAAAGACGTAATGTTATAACAACCCGGTAGTAACCAAAATACCGGAAGACCACAGGCGAAAAATTTTGCGAATTGTCTAGAGAAATCGTTACGTAAATTATACAAATTTTTTTTTATGCCATATAGATGCTGTTAAACACTCATAGCGTGATGAACGACGTTTTTCGTCAAATTTGGGTTGTTCCCTTGAAACTGGAATATAAACCAATATGTTTGCTCTTTTTATGTGACGACATTCTGTTGAAATGCCACCCACTAACGTTTGTTTCCGCCTTAACTCCGATGTCAAGTTCACTGATATTGTTGTTGTTGTAACTTAATAACAAACGACATATGAAATACGGCGAAAACATGGACGTACCAGCAAACCAATTTAGACACACTAAATACCAGAAATCAATTGAGATGGGTCTTAATTTCAGGAAAATTCATTATCCGGTGGTGCCGAGTTCAAATTTTTTTTTTTTGTGTCGCACAATTTTAATAAAAATTGGTGAAAGGGGAATTTCAAATTGCAGGAATCGATCTCAATTGCTATAATTTCAGGTAAATTCATTTAGCGAATCTTTCGATGCCGAAACGATTTTGATAAATATTCCGATGATATGGGTTTTTAATTCCAGGAAATGATTGCGAAGAGTCAGAATTTCGAGAAAATCCGAATTTAAGAGGTCTGTTTGTTGAGTTGGCGAAATATACTGTAATATGTTGCGTGATGTAGCTTCATGTTGCGATATGCTGCACCATGTTGCGAAGGGTGAATTTTCAAATGCTATAAAGGAATAAATTGCGATTTGTACTGAATTTGGTAAAATTAGGTAGGTATTTATTTCAGGAAAATTTGTTCAAACAGTCGTCCGATGACCGGGTCACTTTCTTTAATTTTGTTTTAATCGCTCGTATTATTTTTCTAAAAAACTTGCTGATGGGGGACGTCTTCAAGTGCTAAAAACGGTTGCAATGAGTCCTCGGAAAAATTGGAAAAATAAATGTACATGGACATTCAGTGGAGGGCGTCTTCTGATATTTAATTTTTTTTCGGCTCGCACGAGATTTTTTTTTTGATAAAAATTAGTGAATGGCGAATTTCAAATGCCAGGCATCTATTTCGATGGGTACTAGTTTCCTGAAAATTTGTGTAGTTGTGTAGGGTGCTTTTTTAAATTAACTTCGGCTCAAGCGGTTTTGATAAAAAAAAATGCGACAATATAGAGGTGGGACCCGTTTCTCATTTAAAAAAATGAAAAAAAAAATGTCTCATTGGATTTTGTTTGACTGGTTTTCGAGTTCCAGGAACTCTGGGACCCACCTGAATCATGGCAGTTCTTGCTGTGGCTTGGAGCTTTTATTTAACATATTATTAGGCTTTTGCGACTTTAATTAAATTTTTCGGGACACGGTTTTAAATGTGTTGTCGCACAATGTTGCGTCATGTTGTATGCTTTGGTTATGGGACGTTGCTTAATGTTGGTCATATTACTTTATTCTGCGCGATGCTGCACCATCAGGCATGTTGTATCTTGTTTAGTGATGTTGTGTGTCGTTTCACTATGTTGCGTCATGTTGGTTAGATACTGCACTTTGTTGAGTCATGAGCACCGTGTTGACACATGTGGCATGTTTTTGCACCATGTGGTGGTGTAGCCTCATGGTTCATGTAGCGTCTTGTATTTTATGTTAATTATTTACGTAGCCAGTACAATTTTATTTCAACTTGACCTTTTCTTTTGTAATAAATTTATATTTTTAGCTTCTTCTTCTGTCATAAAATAACTGGGAGTTATCCTAACTTTCGGGGTGTTATCCTAACATATAGTTTTACTTATCCATAGTTTTACTTACATGTATAAGAATGAAAATTTATGTATGTGGTATTAGATGTAATGGAGGTAAAACCTTTCAGGAAATTTCATTTCGGACAAATTGATTTAAGGAGTACTTAGTAGGGCCGGAATCCGATATTTGGCTTTTTCAGCTCGCACAATTTTAATAAAAACTGGTGAAGAGGATTTCAAAGGTCAGTGGCACTATTCTGGTAGTTCCCCAGGAATAGGGAACTGGGGAAAACATTTATATGTAATTTCTGTTCAAATATTTTTTTCCGCCATACTCAGTAAAAGCTAGTGTTAAATTTTTTGATTACAAAATTAAATTGGGAATAATTTTCCCTGCCAATTTAGATAGGCCGGAATTACACTATAAAAGATCTTTGACAAAGATGTTTTATAAAACATTTTTATAAATTGTCTTTGATAGTGTAATATGCATGTTTTATAAAGCTATCACTTTTATAAAATGTTTTTATCAAATTTAGTCTCATGCAGGTAAATTTGATAAATTATTTTTGACATTTGCTTATTCAAAATGGCGACCAAATACAATTGGACAACAAAAACCGCAAAAATATTAATTCAAGAATACGAGGCGAATGAATTTTGCTAGAGCGAAATGTGATCATTAATCTGTCCTGCACACTTATTGAATTTCGTAAGTGCGTTTCCTGTCGTTTAATTAACAGCGAAATTTTGTGAACAATATATTTAAATGAATTGTCATACATCCTTAAATATTTTATGTTTCATGTCCTCGGATCTGCAGCTCCTTTAATCAATTTTGATGGACACCTCTTAAATCCTAACGATATACATAATAATAAAAGCGCTTAATGTTGCTGCACACGCTGCCCGTTGTTGTTCATTTTTACTGAAGTTTGAGGAAAATTTGGATAAAATCTTTTAAGTAGTGTAATTTTCTAAAATTATTTGATCAAAATTGTTTTAAAAAAAAATGATACAAAAATTTTATAAAACACCTTTGACAAGATCTTTTATAGTATAAGATTGTGGGTAACTAAAGAAGGGAAACTTCAGAATTTCAAAGTGAAACCTTGCATACCGTTTAATCCTAATTGGTGCTAATTAGTGCTCACAGAAAAAAATAGTGCTAGTTCAGGTGCCGAAATAACAGGAAAAGAAAATTTAAATTTCGCCTGAAAGACGAAAAAAATAAAACTCAATTTCTAGAAAAAACCAGAAATAATTTAAGCCAAATTTTAAAACTCCACAAAAGCGGATCCACCGACAAATTTTGTGCTTATCATAGAAATATGATTTTTATAAATTTTCATTAATAAATTGAGGACAAACAAACTAGCCCCTAAAAGATACTATATTGAACATACAAAATACAGATGTATACCGTTCAATAATATTTTTGTTCAACAACATATTAAAAAATGAAATAACTTATTATAAAATCAAAGAATAAGCATTTTAGATGGCATATTCCTGTCATGCATATTCATTGCCGTCCGAAAAATATAGAGGCTGAATTTGTGCTAATCCAGAATTGGCTCAATTCAGTTGAACAACAAAGACCGTTGAATGAACAATTTTCTGACAAATAATGTTCTAGAAACCAATGATGTTAGAACTTCTGATTGCATATTCCTATCAGGTATGTTCATTGCAATCCGAAAAATGTAGTGGCTGAATTTGTGCTAATCCAGAATTGGCCCAATTCCGTTGAACAACAAAGACCGTTGAATCAACAATTTGTTGACATAAATTTTTCTTAAAACCAATGAAGTTGGCACTTCTGATTTAAGATTCCTATCAGGTATGTTCATTGCCATCCGAAAAATATAGTGGCTGATTTTGTGCTAATCCAGAATTTGCCCACATCCGTTGAACAACGAAGACCGTCGAATGAACCATTTTTTTGACAAAAAATGTTCTACAAACCAATGAAGTTGGCACTTCTGATTGCATATTCCTATCAGGTATGTTCATTACCATCTGAAAAAATATAGTGGCTGAATTTGTGCTAATCCAGAATTGGCCCTACTCCGTTGAACAACAAAGACCGTCGAATGAACAATTTTCTGACAAAAAATGTTCTACAAACCAATGAAGTTGGTACTTCTGATTGCATATTCCTATCAGGTATGTTCATTGCCATCCGAAAAATATTCTGGATTAGCACAAATTCAGCCACTATATTTTTCGGATGGCAATGAATATACCTGATAGGAATCTTAAATCAGAAGTGCCAACTTCATTGGTTTTAAGAAACAAATTTGTCAGAAAATTGTTCATTCAACGGTCTTTGTTGTTCAACGGAATTGGGCCAATTCTGGATTAGCACAAATTCAGCCACTATAGTTTTCGGATGGCAATGAACATACCTGATAGGAATATGCAATCAGAAGTTCTAACTTCATTGGTTTGTAGAACATTTTTTGTCAGAAAAATGGTTCATTCGATGGTCTTCGTTGTTCAACGGATGTGGGCCAATTCTGGATTAGGACGAATTCAGCCTCCAAATTTTTTGGACGGCAATGAACATGCGTGACAGGAATATGCTATCTGAAACGCTTATTCTTTGATTTTGTAATAAGTGATATTATTTTTTAATTTGTTGTTCAACAAAAATATTATTGAACGGTATACATCTGTATTTTGTATGTTCAATATAGTATCTTTTAGGGGCTAGTTTGTTTGTCCTCAATTTATTAATGAAAATTTATAAAAATCATATTTCTATGATAAGCACAAAATTTGTCGGTGGATCCGCTTTTGTGGAGTTTTAAGATTTGGCTTAAATTATTTCTGGTTTTTTCTAGAAATTGAGTTTCATTTTTTTCGTCTTTCAGGCGAAATTTACATTTTCTTTTCCCGTTTTTTCGGCTCCTGGACTAGCACTAATTTTTTCCCGTGAGCGCTAATTAGCACAAATTGGGCTTAATCGGTATGCCAAGTTTCATTTTGAAATTTGAAAGTTTCCCTGCTGCAGTTACCCACACTAATTCCGACCATACGGAAAGATTATTCCAATTTATAAATATTTACATCAAACTTTTCTCCTCCGTTGGCCGGAAAAAAAATATTTGAATAGAAATTACAGATAAATTCTTTCCCCAGTTCTCCATTCCCCGGGAATTACTAGAATAGTGCCACAGGAAGCACTTGATTCCCGAGATAGATTCCGTTTTTAAGATAGTTCATAAAAGGTCCTTCGGTCTGTGCTAATTCCTAAATTTGATGAAAATGTGCTAAAAGTGTTCGAGTAACAAAACTCGATTACGATGTGTCCCGTTTTCGAAAAAATCAATGTAGTTTTACATGTTTTTCGTTGCAAATAACTTTGATCGATTTATTTGCTGAAGAAGGAGTTTGCAGGAGGAGGCGATCCATTTTTTTGGCTTATGATTTTGATGAAATTTTATTATGGAACCTTATGAAGCCATTATCTTGAACCATGCTGCGCAATGTTGCACCATTCTCAATATGTTGCACATTTCATCATGCCTTTTATCTTAATAGAGGACTGTCGTTATTTTGCATCATTTTGCGATGTTACTTTGGTTGAGTTACGGCAAATGTTGTATGTTTGGTTATGTTAATCGCGTCCTGTCGAAAATAGTTTTTTAAAATTTTAGGTAACATTATTGGTTCAAAATCTATAGGTGAGCTTTATTCGAAGATCCACTCTCACCTCTGTTAAATCGTTTCATTATCTCAAATATAACAATATAGGGTTAGATCCATAATAATTCGACGCAAGATAAAATTGGTTTCCTTTGTTCTGACTAACTTGAACACGAACATACCAGTTGATGAAGCCTTGGCACAGCAAAATTATTTTATTATTTAATTTCACAATTGTTACTTTAAGGTAGCATAAATTACACGTAGTGATCATTTTGTAAACTGACCTAAGTAAATCAAATTTGAATTCTCACCGCTAGTGGCCCTAATCGAAATTTTACATCTACGGTTTAATAAAAAAAACCCAGCTCTACTCATTATAAAATAATTATTGATAGCTGCAACAGTCGATTACGTGATGTATGCATATAAACATATTAATACAAAAATAAAAGTCATACCAGTCTGAAAGAGCGCGTACCACCCGCATTCTTCGAATATATCTTGTGGGTGTGAAAAATCTATATTGTGAATTTATCATCCTGCTGTTTTGCTTCTTTTATATTGCTGTTCAAAATATAATAAAATAAAATATTGGGAAATAATGTTTTCATTCTTTCTGAAAATACATTATACATATACACACACATATATATAAATATCTATATATATATATATACATAATATATTGATATAATGTCGAAATGTCAGACAACAAGATCAATTGGGATGTGAAGTATATGGGAAAGAATTAAATTATGTACGAAGCTATAACAATACAACAGAACATAAAATATTGATAATTCAAATCAGGTATGAGTACCTTATAATACCCCTGTAATAGTTCTTCACATGTACTTCAATTAGAGCAGTGATGTTTCTACACTTTATAAACAAGGGAATTTAGATTTAAATAAACTAGACCGAATGAGTATTAAAGTTTCTCTATAATCATCTTAAAAGCTTTCTATTGTTAATTATTGTAAGATTATGAAAGCTTTTATAGAACGTCTAATCTCATATGATCTTAAATATTAATTATTTTAAGAAAATGATTTTGAAAATTGTTCAAACGGCTCGTTATTTTCAATGAATGCTCAGGATCTTTATTCTATTTGTCACTAATTACCTTATACTGTCAGATGAGTCGTGTTATGCATATGGGCCTCACAATTAATAATCATGAGCAAATTGTATGAACATACATCAGATTCATAGGCGCACACAAACTTCAGATTCCGAAATATAATGGTAGGATTTATAATTCTCACCGAGTTAGGTTATGTGCATCTTTATCTGAACCAAATTTGGTCAATACCCTGTAGCTCGGAGGGCATCAAAAATGGAACCACAATTGGATGCGCTAGAAACTATCAATGGAAAAATTGCTCTTTAGGTCAGACTGCAGTGACAAACCACAAAACTAATTTTAATAATTTATGATTTTGCATGAAGTATAAACCATTTATTCACCCTATACAATATTCTTAGTCTAAAATTATGACAATCTAATATTTCTCGAACAATCAAATTTAGCTTGTAGAGTCAGATTGGGTTAGAACTACAAAATGGCTTAGTATGAAGATATTGAATGGTGCTAAGTTATTTTTTTACCGGTTATCCAACAAAAAATAGTGATAAAACATTAAATAGATAGAGCCAATCGGTGAGCCCTAACACCGAATAGTAGTTTAGTTTTTTATACATTATATATTTACAAACTCATAAATAAAAAGGAAAAATCAAATTTATTTCTACTTCAACAAAATTTATTTATTTATTGCAAAATATAATAAATTATAAAAAAACGAACATTGTTAGTAGGACGTCTATTCGACGAGTGTGAAGAAAATGCTAAACTTTGCTAATTTCATTAATTGTGTTTGTGTTAGTGATGTTAAATCGGTAAGACGGAAAATTATTGAAAATTATAGTTTTCTTGGATTTAATTATTAAATCTGGATTTAATGATTAACTGAATAATATAAAACTATACTTTATCTCGACTAGTTACATGAATGTTAATTTTGACTCAAAATTATATTTAAAATTCTCAAAAAACGAGCATTAATACTACTTATTAGCAAACTTACTGTACAATTTTACCTTAATTCAGGGAATGGAAAGCAAATAATTAAAAAAGTATCTTATGATGATAAATGATAAGGAAAACATGCTCATATTCAGACAGTAAAAATAATTCGTATTCATAATTGTAAACAACAAATTATACAATATATGTAGATACAACTATTTATTAAGCTTTCTTGAAAACGAAGTATCCTTAGAGATCTAAACACAACTTCAGGTACATTGAGTGTTAGTTAGGGACCATGCCAATTAGAAAAAATATTCAGATGCTCCCCATTCAGGAGAGGGGCAAATAATAAAATTTTGTATTATAACAAAATAAATTAAGAGTTTTCACGCTAACTGAGATATCCTTAGAATATCTAAACACAACCTCAGATACATGGGGTGTTAGTTGGGGACCATGTCAGTTAGAAAATAAATTCAGTTGAATTTCCATCCAGGGGAAAGGACAGTTAATGAAATCTTAACGAAACAGGCTAACTAAGAGATACCTAGAGACAAACACAACTTCAGGTATATGGGGTGTTGGGAACTATGTCAGTTATAAAATATATTCAGATGTTCCTCATCCAGGGGAAGGACAGTTAATGAAATTTTGTATTACGACCAAATACAATAAAAATTTCAGGGTTACTGAATATCCCTAGAGATCTTAACACAACTTCAGCTATATGGGGTGTTAGTTGGGGAACATTTCAGTGAGAAAATATATTCAGTTGCTCCCAACCAGCGGAGAGGGCAGTTATAATAAAATTTTGTTTAGAGAGACTTTAAATTATGCGGAGTAGGAACATTCAATCCTTAAAATAAGTGTTCGAAAAAACAGAATTTATGTTAAACAACTCTAGATAAAAAGTAAAAACTGCAACAAACAAACGTTTGGGCGCATAAAAAACCGGTCCCAGACTCAACATCGTTTGATCCATGCAGCATTTTTCAGCCAGACATGCATTCAGCGGCTGTGTGGTTTTTTCTGTGGAACGATGAAAGAGCTAGATTTTGATGCAGATGGTATATTTGTGAGAGTTAGCTTTAAATGGACCAATTGAATGAATTACCAGTGGAAAATATTAATTCAGGTTGACGCTTCTGGCGAATTGGCCTCATTTCATTTCCACTTAATTTTTGTCAATACACAATCTCTAAAGAGGAATTGATTACGAAAGTGTTCCCGAATATTAGCTGCGTTTTTTTGAAAAAAATCGAGTAGAGTTCGCGATAGCTATTTTCAAATTTGTCCAATTTTAAATTAAAAATTTAATTTTTTTAAATACATGATTTAGATTTAATAGGAATTTATGTATAACCAAAAAAATCCATTATAAAAGTTGTAAAGTTTTCTTGTAATATCGTTGTTCTGTATGGTTTTGAACTACTCCGTTATTATACAGAACTATACAGAACAACTATATTACAAGAAAACCATACAACTTTTATAATGGATTTTTTAGGTTATACATACATAGATTCCAATTAAATCCAACTTATTTAATTTAAAAAAAATAAATTTTTAATTTTAAATTGGACAAATTTGAAAATTACTATCGCGAACTCTACTCGATTGTTTAAAAAAAAACCAGATTGGTGCAAATTACAAAAACCATGTTTGAAACGAGCCATTTTGGTAGTGAAACATAAGCACGTAAAATCGCTGGCCAATTGCATCTATTTAAGTCGACCAATTCCATTACAGATCGAGATGAAGTCGTCAACTATCCAAGTGAATACCTGAATTAGTTGGATTTGACAGAAATTCCATCGCACAATTTCCATCTCAAGGTCGATTCGATGATAATCATGTTGCGCAACCTGAACCAACGAACACTATGCAATGGGACAGGACTACTTTTTAAGCTATGATGGGAAATACTTTTTACGCTATTGGCCGTAGGCACTTGGCGAAACACACTAATACTTAATAAAGACATTTTTATTAATCACTTGTTTTTTGTTTCGCAGTTATTTTGAATAATTTTCAAAAAGTTTAAAAAATCACTCGATCGATTTCGACTTGTTAGGTCATCATCAGGAGTATCTACTCCTCGATGACCTAACAAGTCGAAATCGATCGAGTGATTTTTTAAACTTTTTGAAAATTATTCAAAATAACTGCGAAACAAAAAACAAGTGATTAATAAAAATGTCTTTATTAAGTATGATGGGAAACGTGATGGAATCAATGATAATCATAGAAAAGTACAAACGCGAGGATGTCCTGATTCCAAGACCACCACTGATTTCAACCAACTTGCCGTCTCAATTTAAGCGTGTTCAGTATCCGGTTCGCCTTGCATTCGCAATGACGATTATTAAATCGCAAGTCCAACTGTTGGAAGTATGTGGACTTAAACTTGAACGCTATTCGAATCAACGCTATTTATTTTCACTCTCACATATTATAATACTTTATAAACTGTACCATCCTCTAGATGGGGAGTATCTGAATATAACTTTTTCTAACTGACATGGTCCCCAACTAACACCCCATAAAAATGAGGTTGTTTTTAGATCTCTAGGGATATCTCAGTAAGCCTGAGAATTTTTATTATATTTGGTCATAATACAAAAATTTATTTACTGGCCCCTCCCCTGGATGGGAAGCAACTGAATATATTTTCTAACTGAAATAACACCCAACTAACACCCCATACAGTAGTTCAGTGTGTAGTGTTATAGTTAATAAATATAGTTAAAATATAGTTAATAAATTAAAATTTACGTTAATTTCCGCATTATACAGGTATCATTTTTATATGCGCCAACACATATAAATGTTTAGCATAGATTTAGAAAAAAACTTCACACTGCTATAAACATGTGAAGTTTTTGCTAATTTATTTACTAGTAAAACTTTAGCAGTATCTTCACATGCATGTCTATTCGTCCTATTTTTACATAATTCTTGTATGTCCGTCTTATAGTTGTAAGTGGAATTCTCATATTACCTTCTGCATCGAGTCTGTTGCGATATTTTGTTTGTTAGCGAAAGGGAGAAGTATTTTAACAGTTTCCATTGATTAGTCTGCAAATTCTTCTCTTAAAGTGCACCAAAATTCTGGCAAAGATACTGTTTCAAATATGAGGAATTGAGGAGTAAAGTGAGGATCATGTCAATGAAGCCTTCATACTCCTTAACAGTGAATTCTTCTGGTAATAAAGCTTTGTGAATGCTGTCCATATCTTCGCAAACAATCTTAAAAATCTGTGCTTGCAAGGGTTTCGATTTGATGAAATTTATTTATTTTATTTGATTTTAGAACAGTGCCAGCGGTTTTTCCAACCTTTGCCTTTGCACACCATCCGTGCAGATATCAACACAGTTTTTCCAATCTAAACCATTCGCCTTAAAAAAATCATTCACGATAATAAGTATTACTGCACCAATTGTATTATTTGGCAATGGTTTACACAAAATAAGATACTCTTCAAGCAAGTAAATATGCAGATATCGGACAAAAACAAGCAAGATTGCAAGCTAGCTACATCTGTGCTTTCGTCCATTTGCAGAGAAAAATTACTAATTAATTTTTTAGGAGAAATATCAATTAAGACTTCACGTTAGCCGCTAAATCTTTAATTCAACGAGTTACCGAGTCATTGGATAGCGGCACATCAGTGAATTCTTTCACGGATTTTTCATCTACATATACGAACGAATATACATTTAGCTATATCTACTTCGCAGGGCTTGATCAATGTCTCAGCTATTGTATGAGCTTCTCCTGCCAGTACAATATGACAACTAAAGATATAGGATGATTCAGTGGCCTTCTCATTTCTAGTTTTGAAAGTTGAAAAAATTAGGCTTTGGCCGTCTCATATGTCATGATAGTTAGAATTTGCTTCCAGAAGCAGATTAAAATTAATAAAAAAAATTAAATTTTGATTATGAGATTTGCGGACCCCTTTGAGAATTAAAAACAATTTCAGACAATGCCCCTTTTCTTCATCAATCCTAATTATAGAAAATTAATTTTACAAATTTAACTGAAGCACTTAAGTAGTCAAAAGTACCACCCTTGTGGTGGTTCAAAAGGTCACCGTTTCGGTGTTGATGACAAATTATTCGATTATTATAAAATATGTACGTGTCGTACATAGAAAAGGTTTTGAAGAAGGCCATATATTTAACTGAAGAACGATAGTAGTCAAAGCTAGCACTACGGCGTTTAATGCAAATACATTTTTCATTCCAAGGTAATGTACACGGTTTTCGAAGAAACAGACTTGGTATACGTACGGAAGATGAAGACTGGTTGTCGTGATCTGCTTTTATATAATAGTACACTGATAACTGTGCCACGGAGTACTTCGAAAAGGATATTTGCCCTAATGGAAATTTGACAACGCGTTTTGCCGACACTGATTTTCTTAGATTACTTGCTATCTTCGAAGATATTCGAGACTATTGGGATGCTTGGAATAAGTACATATAGTGAAGAGTGCAAAGTATATATGTATAAAGCGTATCCTAAAGCTAGCGCAAGAAATAATTTTGAAAAAAAAAAATCACAGGTTTAATTAAAAATTGTTAATTTTTTGTTGATTTATAAAGTATACAGTATATATCGACAATAATATATCGGGTTAATGACCTCCACGGCTTTGGCCATACGTACTCTTTTATCGAAATTTTTCATGACCACTTTGGATTATTGTGGCTGATTTTTGTTATTACAGTAATCGATTTCCTTCTTTAAGACGTCGGTGGTCACGGACTTGTTGGCATAAACCTTAAACTTCAAAAATCCTAGTGAAAAAGTTTAATGGCGTTGAATTGCTGGGCGGCTAATTCTGATCACCAAAATGAGAAATTACACGATTAGGAAATAATGAGACTCGTGCTTGTTGAAACCACGTATCGTTCAAATCCATATCTGGATTGTCATGATGCGAATATAGCGAGTACCATTTACTATTATTGTTTGCTCAGTTGCATTTACCAAACAGTAACATGCTACGCTGTTTCTGCGGCAGAGCCTTTCTGTTTTTGTGCTCTTGAATTCTGCAATCTTGTTTTTGTGCTCCGTAGTATTTTCCAGAATCTAGATGTCTTTTAAGTTTCGGCCAGCTCATACAAAAGCTATACCATTAACACTTTAACCACAAATTGTTTGACCGTTTGAAAGAAAATAGAGGAGGGGTTTTTTATGGAAAGAGTATGTCATGGAGAACGACGTATTTTCGGAATTAATATTTTGTTTTTAATATAAAATGTATTTTTGCGTTATCAACTAACAGTTCGACTTTTATTATCCGCTATTATTTTTTTATCCGCGCGAAGTGATGAACAAGCTGAATGATGTAATATTGCATTCGGAAAATGTTAGTTACGAGCGAAATTTAACGGACCGGCGAATAAAATTTTTAGAGCGAGAGAAATTGCTTATTGAGCGTGAGCGTATGCTTAATTAGGAGTTATCGGAGTTGTCGCGATACCAAACAAACAGCGATAAACGTACTACATTC
This sequence comes from Nephrotoma appendiculata, assembly GCA_947310385.1. Lineage (NCBI taxonomy): Eukaryota > Metazoa > Arthropoda > Insecta > Diptera > Tipulidae > Nephrotoma > Nephrotoma appendiculata. Next base: position 298,064,384 of record OX371225.1, read on the forward strand.
CCGGAGGAATATACCAGTTATCGTAATTCTCAAAATCGATTTAAACTTACACCCCGTGATGTGATCGATATACTTCCAGAATTTGATCCTGCAAGGGCAGTATTATTAACGTCGGAACAATTCCTTCAAAAAGTTGAATCGTTGATGAATATTTATGAAATAAATGAATTAATTATTATGTTAACAATCGGGAATAAACTAAAAGGATCGGCCAAATTATGGTTTAATTCAGTACAATGCATGTTTATCAAGTGGAGAATATTTGCAGACGAATTGATGAAACATTTTAATTCACATCTTGACGAAGTAGAGTTACACGACAAGTTACGTTCAAAAATTCGCAAACGAGACCAAACGTTGATTGATTATTATTACGAAATGTGTGCCATCGGGCATCGTAGAGTTTCAGGTGACGCTTTAATAAAGTATATAATTTTGGGGTCGAATGATTATCAGCTAAGTACAACGTTGCACACACAGATAGTAGCTAATGTGGAAGAATTGCGTCAACGTATCGAGTGGTATTCGAGCTTGCGGCAAGGAAGTGCGCAGAGTGCACGGATTATAAATGCTGAATACAATTCGGGTCGGCTGAATATACATATAATAATATAAGTACGCCGGGGAAACCAGTTAACAAGGAAACAACCAACGGAATTCATCCAGTTAGGACATACGAATGTTATAATTGTTCAAAACCAGGACATCTGTCTATAAATTGTCTAGAACTACAGAGACGAGAACGATGTAGGAAATGTTCGCGTGTTCATCCGAGGGGACAAACAGAATGCTCCACTATGACTGGCACTCAAAAATCGTTCAATGATAAAATAACAACTGACGATGGATGTTCCTATATATCAAAACTGAAACTATTGGGTTTAATCGATTGCGGAAGTCAATGCTCAATGATACGAGAAAGTAACGTGCGGCTTGAAATGGAACGAAGTAAATGTAACGTGTTTGTCAAACAATTTGCAGGTGGCGGTGTGGTTGCCAGCGAGAAGATACGAGCGAGAGTTCAAATTGTTGAAGTTGCTGATAAGATTGAGTTGCTTATAATTCCTGACCAATATTTAAATACACAATCTCTGATTGGCCAAAATTTTATTGATAAACCAACCGTAAGAATGATCCGATAAGCGATACTTTTTTGATTGATCGAACTTTGGATATGGCAGAAAGACGTGATGTTTCAAATGGCATTTCTTCAAATGGACAAAACGAAGATGTAATTGAAATTCTATTGGCTGAAATAATATGGATCAGTGTATGACTCGGAGTGAACGCGAAAGTTTATTTAAGCTGATAACAAAATTCGGTAGTTGCTTTGTCCGAAATTTAGAAGAACTCGGGAAAACGGATGTTGAAGTGGAAATTAAATTAAATGATGACGCAGCAGTTGTCTATCGGCCTTATATAGACTATCTTACCATTAACGCGAAAAAATAAAGACAATGATAAGTGAATTGTTGGAACATAATATAATAGGTGAGTCTGAATCAGCATATGCTAGTCCAATCGTCCTAGTTAAAAAGAAAGGACGGTGATGAACGAATGTGTATTGATTACCGAAAATTGAATAATAAAACTATACGGGACCAGTATCCGTTACCGATTATGGAAGATCAGCTATCACGACTCAGTGGCTGTAGTTATTTCACTGTACTGGATTTAGCATCAGGTTATTATCAGATAACAATGTCTGATGAAACAATATCACGTAAAGTTTTTGTGACGCCAGATGGGCATTTCGATTTTTTGAGGATGCCCTTTGGGCTAACAAATGCCCCGGCTGTTTGCCAAAAAATGATGAACGGCATTGCTCGGGAGGTTTACGATGATGTAATTGTTTATTTGGATGATATTATCATACCAAGCACGATCATCCAGGAAGGTATGGCAAAATTGGAACGATTATTGAAAGTATTACAACAACGGGGACTAACTTTAAAATTAAAGAAGTGGTAGTTTTTCAAGAAGAGAGTTGAATTTATTGACCATGAAATTGATTCTCACGGCATATGACCGGGATCAAACAAAACTTACGCGATTTTAACATTTCCAATGCCTACGGATAAGCATGAGGTACGACAATTTATCGGGTTAGCAGGATATTTCAGAAAATTCGTTAAGAATTTTTCAATTATCGCTGAACCGTTAACGCGGCTAACTAAAACGAATGAATCTTTTAACTGGACATACGAGTAAACAACGTCGTTCGAATTATTAAAAAGCAAGTTGTGAAGTAGCGATATTTTGACGTTATATAACCCGGAGTTAGAACATGATGTGTACACCGACGCAAGTTCCAAAGGTGTCGCCGGTATACTATTCCAAAGAGACTAAAAAGAAAAAAAGTGAAACGAAACCTGTGTCATATTACAGTCGCCGGACAACCGAGAACGAATGCAAATATCATTCATATGAATTGGAGGTGTTGGCGGTTGTTGAAGCGCTTCACAACCCATTTACTTTAGTCACGGATTGTGCTGCGTTGACAACTTGCGCTACGAAAAAGGATTTAATTCCAAGAATAGGAAGGTGGTGGTTGCGATTGGCTGAATATACCTTTAATACGATTCATCGAAGTTTACAGAAGATGCAACATGTCGACCGCACTTAGCCGTAACTCAATTGACGACGGAGTGGATCTTGAACCAGTACCGATTAATGTGTTCTTAGTATCACAGCATGATGATTGACTTATCGGTATGCAACGCTTAGACGACGATATTCAAAAAATCATCGAAGTTAGGAGTCGGAAACCAATTAATTATGATTAACGGCATGATAAACGAATGTGGGTTGTGCCCAGAACATTAAAGTGACGTATAGCTAAAATGAATCACGACGATATGGGACACCCGGGCGTTGAAAAGACGATTGAAGTTATTCGCAGACACTTTTGGTTCCCTCGAATAAGAGACTATGTATAAGGAAATATATCTCCTCATGTTTGGAATGTGGTTATACAAAATCGAAAGATGGAACAAAGGAAGGTGAAATGTATCCCCCAGACGCCTATACCATTTCACACCATACATGTGGACCACTTGGGTTCATTCCCGAAAACGTCTAAATGTAATGCTGATTTAATAGTTATAATAGATGCGTTTTCAAAATACGTAGTTATCAAAGCAGCGAAATCAACGAATACAGTTCCACTTATATCGCTCATCGAAGATTGGAGTACTCATTTCGGAGTTCCGACGAGGTTAATTAGTGATCGTGGCACTACATTTACAGCATGATCATTTGAAACATATTGTCCGGAAAACAATATCAAACATATCTTGAATGCTATCGCAACGCCAAGAGCTAACGGCCAATGTGAACGGTACAATATAGAACAATCTTGAGAATGTTACGAGTAATGGTTGGCGAAGACGATAGGAAATGGGACACAAATATTCGAAATATACAGTGGGCCTTAAATACAATGATCAATGACACAACAACACTGTCACCTCAAAGGCTAATCTTAACATATGAACCACGAAGTATATTAAAAAATAAATTGTTGCTGGCAATGGAAACCGATAAATTTACCGATGATGACGTGGAAACTATTAACAGGCTAGCTTATGAGAGAACAAAAGCAGCTGGGATAAGCCAGAAACAACGTTTCGATAAAGCACATTGTGCCCCTCATAAATACAACGAGGGGAAATGGTATTTGTAAAGTGGGAAGGCAGTGCTTCAAGTGGTATATCAAGAAAACTAATCCCAAAATATCGGGGACACGATAGATATCACATTGTCGACATTCCATAAGCCGAACAAACTCAGCGAAAGTTCGATGGTGTATGCAGTTCAGATCGATTAAAACCTTGGTGTACGTTAGAAGATCTGGAGGAATTAGGAAATATCGATGACAGCGATGAGGACATCTCTGCGGTTGCAGGATGGACGACTGAAAGAAAATAGACAAGGGGTTTTTTTTGGAAAGAGTATGTCATGGAGAATGACGTATTTTGGAATTAATATTTTGTTTTTAATAAAAAATGTATTTTTGCGTTATCAACTATTTCGACTTTTATTGGGTTTAAATTCGAATATAAGATCTGGTTTTATGTTGCTATAAATGTGTCCCACTTTAAGTTACTGACGAATTTATATGGATTTCGTTTATCACAACATATGTTTTGTACACAACATATGTTTTGTGATCTATCCTTGTCAACCTTCAAAGCAAATGGAGAACATGATCCATCAATAAAAACATGTGAGTACTGGTCCCGCCATTTTATAAGTGGTGACACTAGTGACAAAAACGCGAAGGTAGGCCTGTACAATTTAAAGACGCTGCGCTGAAGGCGTTATTGGGCCATGATTCACGCTAAACTCAAGAGGAGCTCGCTCGAACTTTGGGAGTGACTCAACAAGCGATTCAAAATCGTCTCAAGATCAGGAGTATGGTGCAAAAGCACCTAACCAATTTTATTTTCGCTAATTTTTTAGAAGTTTGAATTCGAATTACGACTAGAAATTTGTCCGTTATGATAAAGAAAATTATGTTAAGAATTTTTGTAAGTTTAATAATTTATATATCATTCCAAAAAACACGATGAAATCCCACTTGAATATCCATAAAAAATCGCTGATAGCCTAATCATTTCAAGAAAATACTAGAATTCTTATTATTCTTATTATCCAATTTATACTGAAAGACTCTAATGTACTATGTCTTATAAAATATTAACTATCCTTGGCGCAGTATACAAGAACATGACAAATTGAAAGTCTTACTACACTTTGGTAAAAGAAAAATTATACATAATTATAGCGGGATTATGGTAAAAGATGATAAGAAATATATTTTCCTTGTGTTGTTCTTTCAACGATTTTCCATTTTCCTTATTTCGTTACTGTTAGATGTGTATTAAATGAGAGCCTTACATAAAGCAGAGAAAAATGTTAACATTTCTGAAAATGTAAGGAACACATTTTTTTATACCTTTATGTATGTATTATTTACTTAACATTTAAAAAGGATATTTAGTATTTTTCCCGTTACTAAAAATCTTTGAAATATATTCACGCGTTTCACAAAGAAAATTAACAGTTTTTAATTTGATTTTGTTGTTTTGCCACCACCACATGAATCAAACGACGATTTTCAATTAGAGCCTTACACATCCAGATTAACCATGGAAAACAAATAATAATATTCGCTCACAGTGTACATAACCAATAAATTTTAAAAAAAATATGCTGTTGGTTCCCTTCGCCGCCTTTTTATTCTGTGCCGTTTTGTGATTTTCATGTTGAAATGTAACCGAATTAATATTTTTTCTTATTCCTCCCATGCTGGCGCCTTTTTGCTGCGTTTTATTGTGAATGTTTTTTTATTTCGTTAAATTTATTTCTTGGAGCAACAAAAAATGAAATGGCCGCTGGATCTGAAATACAATATTTTATTTTTAGACTATTTATTGGGGTCTGTCGAGAATAACGCCTTAAAGGAAGTTTAATTTAGATAAATATTTTTGTTTTCGCAAGTGGGTTTTGGTATGAGAATGGGATTTTTTATTATTATTATTATTTGGTTGTGTTTGGGATTGGTATCTGATCTTAACCGAAGATGTTTATTGTTTCGATATAGATACCTACGAGTAATTTAATTATTTTGAAGAAAAAAGCATTACGCGTGTTTTTGGCTCAGAATAAAGGAAAACATTTGAAAATTTTTGGAAATAATGAAAAACTGAATTTCTTCTGTTGATTGAACACTGTTTTTTAACGGAAAAAATACCGTTCAAGTAATTAAATGGATTGATAAGTGTTACAGTGACCCTGTTCCTTCGAAAGCAACAGTGGAACGTTGGTTTGCTGAGTTTAATCATGACCCTACCAATGATGCCGGTCGCCCGAATTTAACAGTTATTACAGAAAAGATAAAAAACTGCACAAAATCATTTTGAAAGACCGTAAAGTGAAGTTGTGTAAGATAGCTGACACATTACATTCCCCACCGTAACCATGGCGTCCACCAAAGTGGCATTACATACCGAGTACAAATCATCAAATTTTATTTACAAAATTCGTGCTCCATTCGAGAAACGTTCCACGCATTCCGTGAATTCTTTCCTAAAATCAACCGTCGTCCAGAGTCGACTATTCGACGTTTGGTGGCCTAATTCGAGTCAACTGTATTGATAAATATTCAGCTTACGGATGTTAGCCGAAACGCAAGGTCAGCTAAAAACATCGCTGTTGTGCGTGATAATGTACGGGAAAGTTCATGACAGTAAATTTCTCGTCATTCACAGGAACTTGGCTTTATGCGACTTGAAGGTCTGCACCTGTAAAAATATCCAACTGACCCAGGAAATTAAGGTAAACGATTATAGATCACGACGTATATGTTCGCTGATTCTCAGGAGCAGTTAGAAGTTGACGAAGCCCATTTTTGGATTAATTTATTTGTATTAGCAAAGTTGTCGGATTTGGGGCAAATCCAATCCACACGAAATACACCTGTATCAAACGCATGTACTTCTTCCAAAACGAGCACTAGATTAGTGATAAGCAACTTATTGTTGGCTGATATGGATATCTACAACATGTGATGCAAACAGGAGCGCGATTCACACTATACACAGCATGCTACGATTTATTCGGCAAAGTCATCGAAAATTGGACCTCTTGAATACGTACCACCAAGCAAAGCCACGGCAAACATTTGAACGATTTGAATGATTCCATACTTAATGCCATAAACTATTCTTTCAAATAAAAAAAATTGAGTGAATGCTTCACACAACTTGTTTCATTTACATTTATAATTTGAGATTTCTTATTGGAACACCCTTAAGGAGAAAAATAATTTAACTTTAGTTTGTAACGGGTGATTTTTTTAAGCGTTTGGTACAGTACAATTGCAAAATGAACGAAATTTTTGTAAATGTAAATTCATGTAAATGATGACCATGGCTACGTTTTAAGGGGTCGTTCGAGATGTATCTCACTAATGACACGTTTAATGTTGTCTTCCAGTTTTGCAAGTTTTGTTGGTTTATTAATATAGACGGCAGAATTTACGGAGCTTCATAGAAATAGTCAAGGGGCGTACCCATTTAACGAAAAATGAGCTTCGTTATTCAGCAATTCTTCTATAAAAAACAGATTTTCCTCAGGATGTTCTAAGGCCCACTATTTGGACGTATGGTATCCAACTCTGGGCTGTATTAACCAATCAAATCGTTTAATTATTCAACGTTGTCAAAACAAATTTCTACGTGCAATACCAAATGCTTACCGCTACATAACCAACGAGGAATTACACAAAGATTTAAATGTTAAATGGATTATTGAAGTGATCCAGGAATTTGCTATCAAACATGATAGTAGGTTACTGCAACATACCAACAGTGAAGCAATTCAACATCTTGACATGACACAAGAACTGAGACGCCTTATGCCTCAACCAGTCAGACTTAAGAGCTTAAGTTACACGCCGATTGCACCACTTCGGTTAGTATTACAATCACCAAAATTGTATAGGCCTCTCGTCACAAATAAACAAGTGACCTCTAAAATTTTGGTGCTCGTACCGCACTTCTAAGTGGCCCAAAACGGAGTTTTTGTTCTTGGTTGAAGTTTGGTTCTTGGTTGAAGTTTTAGTTATCTAATAAATAAAGATTCGTTATTCGTTATTTTATTTTTATAATAAAATTCAATAATTTGTAAACGTTATTCGGTTGTAAGTCTTTCCACGATGAAATGGCAATGCTTTTTGAGTACAATTAACTTTGACAGATGTCGGTATTCTGATGTGTTAAAAACACAAAACGATTTTGCTTTGGTTTGTAAACGAAATCGTGTGTGACAAGAGCAGATATTTGGCCGATATTACAGAGAGTACAGTTTTTCTATAGTATTCCTTGAAAATAATCGTTCAATAATTTGTGCATACATTTTATGGAGAAAGAACTGTTCCAACGGGTCCAATCATTCGTTTGCTTATGGATAAATTTTCTAAATTTGGAACTGTTGCAGATTCAAGACGTCCGGGCAGGCATCGTACTGGTAACCCGAAGACATCCACGAGAAGACGATTTGCCTACGTGTAGCTTGCTATTAAACCTTTCGGCGAATTTTGAAAGAGGATTTGCACCTCTTCCCGTACAAAATCCAGCTAGTCCTAAAACTATATCCATGGAGCAGTTTAAAATCTGGTTGAAAATGATGAATACTTTTTTTGCAAATTTAATGATAACAGACGAAGCGCATTTTCACTTGAGCGGTTTCGAAAATTAACAGAAACGCAAATTTGGGGATTAGAAAAACCCAAAAACCTTCATCAAAGGCCACACCTTCTTGTTACTATTTTGTGTGACGTTAACGTTAAATACATTTACGACTCATGAAGCAAGCTGCTTTTTCATTTGAAGCTAGAAAAGCAGATTTTCAAAAGGGAGCTCAAACCCACTTATGTAAAGTTATCCCAGCCCAGAATTTTTATCAATTTTAATGGAAAAACAATTGGTAATTGGTATGTTAGTGTTGCCTGATTAATTTTTTTTATTTTCTGGGATAGAATTCTGGGATAACTTTACATACGTCCCAAACTCGAATTTAGCATAATGTGATCCACTGTCATTTATTTATTTATTTATTTATTAATTTAAAGAAATCTATTTTGTAATATACATGTATGATTTCAGATTATTTACAGTTATAGTTAAAATTATATTAAAACAACAAAAAACTTTAAAACAGAATAAAAAAAAAAAATATATAAACCAAATTTTGGTTTAAACAATTAAAAATTTAGAAAAAAGTCTTTAAGGATATTTTTAAAGTTGTCCTTTGATAAGTTGAAGTCAAATACATCGTCAATTAAGTTGAAAGATTTAGACATCCTATTAATTGGGTTGTTTTCTCCATAGTTGGTGGAATGGTGTTCAAGTGCTAAAAATTTATGGTTTCTAAATGTTCTGCATGGCACGTGAATTGATATGTTTTCCAAGATGTAAGCTGAATCTACATGACCAACCAAAACGTTACCAATAAAAGCTGCTCCCAAGAGAAGTCGTCTATTTTCAAGCGTGCATATTTTGTAATCTGTGCATCTTGTTGTGTATGGAGGTAAGCGAGCCACATTCATGTTAGGCTAGTTGCAATTACTAAAGTTGAGCGACGACTCTCTGTAAATCTTTTTCTCGGTAATTGCTATACAAATATTCAATAAAGATCCAAAACCAATTGAATATTCATCTTTAAGTATTGCGCCGTCTGTAACTGCCATCGGATTAGTTCGTAAAACATTCAGGGTCAGAAACCCTAGTAAATTAAATAATTTTGTAGTTTTGTAATTTATTTTTCATGAAAATAATTTAATTCAAAAAAAATTCTTTTTTATTTTTCATGTTCATCTTCTGCTCGGGGCACAAACCAAAAGTAACAGCAATCATCGTATTACCCACAGCAACTGAATATTCAACAGCCCATTTACAACCGTATTTTGATTTCGATGTACAACGTAATGTAACATTTACATTTGGCCAAACAGGATTTTTGCATTGTAAAGTTGAGCGAATAGGTGATAAGGATGTAAGTACATGAAAATTTTGTTATCATTTTTCAATTGTTTTTCAGGAAATTTTTTTTGTTTCATTTATGACTGTGAATTTTGTGTTGGCATATTGTTGCCGTAACTTAAAACCCAAAATATGAGGGAAAACTATTTTTGTTGGGATGGGTGGAATATAAAAACCAACTATATATTTTATGTATACGATATGGGGTAGTTGAACATGAATTACAAAATTTTTGAAAATTAATTAATGAAAATTCTATTAATACTTGTTGGCCAACTTTTTTGTATTGTAAAGCAAAACTCAAAATTAAATTAATTATTTTGGTGCTTTATGTCTATTTAGGTGTGCGGAAAACCAAGTAATAGTTACACGATACACGTGATTTGCAGAAATTTGTTTCGTAAATAAATTGAATTTTAATTTAAATTTATTCAGTACAGTTGAACGAAGTTTTCAAAGTTTAAAGTATGTATGTCTAAATGTTGATTAGCTTTTTTACATTTTTTCTCGTCATTCAAACAAAATGCTCTAGTTTTCCTTCCAAGAAACCCCACCAAGTTACAAAGCTTACCTCCAATAAATTCACCAACCAATGTGATAACTTCTTGAAAACCTAGAGCTAAATTATCTAGCATGTTTATTTACAAAAATGCGGGCATTCAAACCCCCGCGCAAAAGAGCTCAGAAAACCAAGCTTCAGAGAACTTGAAAAATACAAAACCAAACATTCTGCAGATAAAAAGAAAATAATGTAGAGTTAGAATAATAGTGGTAGTAAGAGTCGTAATAATAAGAGAAAATTATTTGTCCTTGTGCATGACATAAAGCACAGTAAAGAAATAGGGAAACGGAATTTTTTGCACAAAACTAAGCTTTTTCTTGTGTTTGGAATACAAAAGGGAAACTTTAAAGTTTATTAAAAAAACTAAAAGAGTCCTAATGTAAAAGGATAATGATATGGAATAAATTATTGTGAATTATACTAAAATTTTGTTGCTGCTTTTATCTACGATACCAAAAATAATGCACGATACGAAAAGCTCATGAATATTGAATTTCTATGTTTTTCCTTTCTTCATCTACATTTTCATCTTTTTGTATTGTTGATGTTACATCAGTCCTAGGAGTATACATAATAATACTGTTGTTGCTATTTTTGAGTTTGGTTTTCTGTATTTTGGTTTTTCGAGAAATTAATTAAAATTGTACTAAAAATTAAGTTTGAAAAATATATTCTTGAAAATCTGTTGTATCATTTGAGATATGTGGTTTAGAGGGGGTGCTTTATTTTCGGCAATGAAACTGCGGAACTTTTTTGCTTATTTAGCCGATTGTTCCATATTTTTTAATAATTTGTTGTAAGTGTAATGTTTTATTAAACAACAGCCATAAATATCTATGAGAAAGGAAATGTTAGATTTTTATTTTAATATGAAAATGATTTATTTTTGTGTATTGTCCCAAACTTTTTTAAATAAATTTTTTGTTTAGATATCGCTAAAAAAATTAAAAGAGAATCATTACGCTGGTTTGTGTTAAAGATAAAAATTGTTCTGCTTTTATTTAAAATTTTAATTTACATGTGAATTTTATACAAGAATGACTTTTGAAAATATGAAAATCTCTACCGGATATGAAAATCTCTATCTAAGTAGTCAATAGTTAGTAAATTGTTAGCTGAAAATATAATGTAAGGCGGTTAGCACAAGACAGCACAATTATTTTTGAATTTTTTTGATGTATATATTCAGCAAATGTCCTAAGAAAAAATTTTAATTAATTAAGTTGACATCTTAATGGTAAATTTTCTGAAATAAAACGTCATTATTATGAGTTAAAGATTCATTATTTTGGACATTGAACGACATAATTAAATACTTGAATAAAATAAATGTAATATAATGATTAGTATTAACTAAATAAATTTGGTTCTCTCAAAACAAATAAAATAAATCGAATCCAAATATTGTAGTATCAAAACAGGAAAGTCTGCGACCGTTCTATCTTCAATGGATAGTATCCTTGTAAGTCTGTTGATTTGATGGATTTATTTATAAAAAATAGTTAACTAACAATCTATATAATGTGAAAGCCAATTGTTCCTGACATCCCTAATCTAATACAAATATGTTTATTTATAAAAAAAAAATAGAAAATGACCAAACGAAATCTGGTTCCAAAACAGCTAATATGGAATCTGTAAGGTAATTTATCAATATTAAATGTTTGGCACACTTTTAGAATTCCCAATACCTAAACAAATTAAGCCAGAATTAAATAAAACTATTAACGTAATCAGGGATCAGTGAGGTAATAGCCTGTACAGACCGAGAACTAGTGTAACTGGTCTAGCAAAACTCGGTCAAGCATTCTAAGAAATAAAAATAAATTCAGTCGACATACTACGAAAAATTCAAAAATCTACTAGCAAATTCAAGTTTTCCATAGGGTGCTTGACCGAACTTTGCCAAACCAGCCTAACGAATTCTCCGTCTGTACAGGCCTTTAGATGACAGGATTAACCCAATCGATTGTTCAAACCTTTACTTCTAAAACAAATAGATCAAGAAAATATTAATATAAGACATTAAAAATTAATCTACGATAGTCAGCTAAAACAAAATTAGAGCCTACCTATACATGTCCTAAACCTGAGTTCTAAAACTCGTTAAGTTATTACTACCACGTTTAAAATAAAAATAATAGGAAATTTAAGAATTTTAATTTTATACTAAAACCCAAAATTTAAATTAATATATTATTAATTTATATTTCTAAAGGAGTGAATATATGCATGAGATAATAATTAAATAGTCTGATTCCTTTACAGCAAAATCTATGATGTATTTCACTTCCTAGGGACTACAGTAGATGGCTTATCAGACACTCAAAAACTTATAAATCAACCAACTTCATAGCTGCAACTACAGTATGTTTTCTCAGTTAAAGTGACATTTCAGATGAGATGTGTAAACAGTACGTCTATCTGCTTGACCCCAACATTTTGAATAATCGTATCAAATTTACGGCACACTAGTCTGACTCCTACTATTTGCCTAAACTCCAAAACCTGTTAACTGATTTTTATTTAATTTTACTTTATTATAACATAAACAGTTATAGCATTGATTAGCCAGGACCTATTGTTGCTCTTATTGGTCTATCGATATTTTCTTTCAATCTGCGCAAGCCTACAATGCAAATTATTTTTATGATCAAATTTAATCCCCAAATTTGAACTGTAGCGCTACGCGAATAGCCCCAGATGTCGGTTTCGTTTAACTCTCTCGAGAACCTTTTGGAACTAATACCATAGGTTATTACCTCGAGAGCGAAATAAAATCAGATACGTTCCAGGAATTGTTTGCAGCAATCTTAAAGCTGCCCGTTTCTAAGAACTGTAGCATTTGTTTGCTAAAATTTACAGAAAATGAACTGTTGCAAACCGCACTTTACACATTTCATTAAAGAAATGAAATTTGCATATTTTATTGTAATATAATTTAGTTCAGTTTCTCGCATCATTAACGTGTTATAAACGAAATTTTTGAGCATCAACTTATCTAGGAGTAGTCATGATCTTATAAAGTATCGATAACTAGAATGAGCTTTTGAATCAATCCCAAGCCAGGCAATGAACTTGATTTTATTTGTATACGCTTTTCGGTTTGTTTTTGATAGTTATTGTCAACGTTGATCGTTATAGTCAAGGATTATCAGGCAATTTACGTCATTGTCCCTTTTTTTGCCTTCCGCTTTCAGATTTCCCTCATTTGGTTTACATCGGTTTCCATTTGGTTACATTCGAAAAAACACGCACGAATATTCGTCAAAATACTTACATGGCTGATTTCAGGATTCTTAGGGGGGTTCGCGATCGATCGTCGGAGGAGAAGAATGTGTTTTTGTCTTTCTCCGTGTAGTGTAGAAAAATAAAATAAAATAAATGAAGTGTGGATAAACAGCTTGAATTATATGTAATTATTACTATAATAAATTATTTTTATTTTATTTTATTTTATTTTATTTATTTTGAATAAATATCATAAGAGAATAAATCTCGCATTTGATACATATAATAAAAATTGGTATATAAATATGAAATTGAATAATTACAACAATAAAAAAAGAACAAAAAAAAATATTACAAAACATGATTTTTTTTTTGAATGGAGAGCAATTACATGAGCCTAACAATCAAATAATTTTAATTACAAAAAAGCTAACTTGTAAGAGATCTTGACGAATTTTAGTGAAAAGCCAGAGTACTTTTATAAATTATTTCTTTTATAAATTTCGAAATAATATTTCTTTATATTTTGAACGAATTTATTTTTATCCAGAAGTTTATAACTGTTTGGAATTTTATTATGCAAACTTGATGCCTTAAAAAATATGGAATTTGTTCCGAATTTTGTAGATTTAGGTCTATTCGGTAATATGTTTGTGTTATAACGTGTGTTATAATTAGAAATACGGTTTGTTGCTATTTCTAAATTGGAATGAATTTGCTTGTTCTTAACTAATTGTGTACCGTCAAACTATGATCAATTATTTGAGCTACTGGTAGCAAATTATTTTCTAAATGTATTTTTGTTGTGTGTTCTAATCTATTATAATTATATAAATTTTTAATAGCCTTATTTTGTAAATTTGTAACGCATCAATATTGAACTTTGTTGTACTATTCCAGAAATTGCCCCATGCAATATAAGGCTATGAAACATAGAAAAATATATAGTCCTACGATATTTATGGTTAATAAAATTACCTAATTTTTTAAAAACATAGCATATTGATTTCAACTTTGCCTTTAAATTTACTATTTCTTTATTAAAATCTAAATTATCATCTAATATTATACCCAGATATTTATAATCATAGCAGCGTTGTATTACATTATTATTATAAGTAACTTTAAAATTGTTGATAGTTTTAGAATTGATAATCATAAATTTTGATTTTAGTGTATTTAATGTTAACCTGTTAGACGCAAAATATTCCGAAAGCATGTTTAAATCTTCATTCATCCATTGTTCAATAGAGCCGATATTATCTTGACTAGCGCTATAAAGTAGTGATATATCATCTGCGTAAAGAAACATGGAACCTTTCAATGGTAAATTAGAAATATCATTAATAAATAATAAAAATAAAGTGGGACCTAGAGAGCTACCTTGGGGAACTCCAAACTCAACTAATTCAAAATCACTGGGTTGATCAACAATTTGTAAATACTGTTGACGATTATTAAAATAATTTGTAAACCATTTCAAGCAAATTCTTGTTATACCTATTTGATTCAATTTATTAAGTAAAATTTGACGATCAACAGTGTCAAATGCTTTCGTTAAATCTAGAAAGATAACTCCGCAAGTTAGTTTATTATCGCAATTACCTTGGATTTGCGAAATCATCACAAATAGTGCACTGTTGGTGTTGCTATTATGCCTAAATCCATATTGGTTATTACTTAATATTTTATTTGTTTCGATAAATTGATTTAATTGTTTATTTACCACTTTTTCAAGTATTTTATTTACTATTGGTTGCAAATTAATTGGCCTATAATTGTTTGGATCAGTCTTTGAGCCCGTTTTGTGTATTAAAATCATTTTGGATATTTTCAACTTTTGAGGAAGGTTGCCTTCTTTCAGAGATTTGTTGACAATTTGCGATATTACCGGTGCTAATGCAGTTTTATTCAACTTAAAAACTTGGACCTGATATCCATCAGAGCCAATTGATTTTGTATTTTTTAAACCATCAATAATCTTTTCTATATCAATTTGAGTAATTTGATCAAATCTGTTTAAGACATTATAATTTGTTATTGATAAACTGTTTGTTGTAAAATTATATTGAGAAGCTAATTGTTTGCCTATATTTGCGAAAAAATTATTACTACTGTTCAGTTTTGCTAACGTTTCGTTTTTATTATTACAGTCGGAAGTAAGTTCTATTTTATCTCTAGGCATCGTGCCATTATAAATTATTTCTTTGAAAATGTTCCAAATTTGTTTTGGATTTTTTGAATTTTTGTCAATTTTTGATGAGAAATAATTTCTTTTTTTTAATCGTTTTAAAGAAGTAACTTTATTTCTCCAGTATATATATTCTGATTTTAATACATGGTTATTAAGATCCTGCATGCGTTTTGAATACCAAAAATTTCTAGCTTTGATTGCATTTATACATTCTTTATCAATCCACGGACTTCCTCTGTTCCGATAAGAGCAATCTATAATTTTTGAATTAAGTTGCGAACAAAAAGACTCATACATGTTTTCTATTTCCTGGTTTTGATTGATAATTATTGGGTTAAATACTAAACTTGCGTTTAACATGTCGAAATTAATTTTATTAGACATGATTCTAACAGATTGTGTGTTTTTAGTTATTGTTTTCAATAAAAAATCAGATTCTAATAAAATAAATTTGTGATCAAACCCAGAGTAGCTGAATAACATAATATCAACTTTTTGATTAAAAACATTCGAATATATATGGTCAATGCATGAGTTATGTTCAGGTCTTGTACTATGTATTTTATTGAATATAAAGAAACCATTACTCTCTACTATGTCTAAGTATTTATTACTCGTATTGTTACAATCTAAAAGATTGATGTTGAAGTCACCTGTTAAATATGATTTGTAGTATTGTAAAGTGTAAAGGTGGTTATCTAAAACATCAAAAAATAAATTCATGTCATCTAAATTATCATAAGGAGCTGTATAAATCGATGATACTATAATTTTTTTTTTTGATTTATTTCAACTTTTATACTCAATAAATTTATTTTATCATTACTAAATTCAGAAAAAATTTCAAAATTATATTTCTTATTTACCAAGATTCCTACTCCACCGCCTGTCTTATTTTTCCTACATGAAAATGCTGCTTTGTAATTTTTAAAATAAAATGATTTAAGCATATATTCGTATATCCATGTTTCTGTTACTGAAATTATCGGAATTTCCAATTTTAAAACATCAAGTACTTGATATAAATCCTCAATTTTATCAGACGATAAGCTTCTAGAATTTAGATACAAAATTTTAAGCGAATTTGGATTTTTTAATATTATGTTCTCTGGCCCTTGACAAATTTGTATATCTGAGTTAATTGATAAATTATAATCTGAATTGAAATTAGACATCGAACTTTATTATATCGTCAAAATTAATAATTCTTTCTGATGCACAATCATCAGATTTTCTAATAAAAATATTACCATACTTAACCCAGACATATTTCACTTTATTAAAACATTTAAGATCTCTTACCTTCTTAAATAAATATTGATTGTACGATGTTAATTGCTCTCCTACATAAAATGGTCGCTTCTCATATTTCATCAAATTCCTATCCTCCAATGAAACCCCATTGAGTATATCTGCAGTTTGCGGGGTCTTCTTCATCTTATGGGCTTTAATGATCGAGTCTCGAGTAGATTTTCTATTAAATTTCACAATAATTTTTGAAGGTAATCCTGAAGGTGTGTTGTGTTGCTTCAAACGATAAACATCATTCAAATCTCTTGAATCAATATCTATGTTTACGTTCTTTACTATCGTAGTAACTATTTCAACCAAATGTTCTTCTTGTTTTTCTGCAATACCACAAATCTCCAAAGAACTTGACAGCGCTTGTTGTTTGCTCTGATTGACAACAATTTCTATTTCACTTATTTTATTTCGAAGCTCTACATTTTCATTTTTAAGATTTTTATTCTCATTTGTCAACATCACTATATTTTTATCGACACGTTCTATATTAATTTTCATACTTGTTAGTGCTTGTCTCAAACATTTTATTTCCAAGTACACATCTTCTAACGTTATAGCCGTAGCTAATTTTTCTGGCAAATTAATAACATTTGGGCTTGTAAAGTCCTTAATACATGATTTTTCCCTTTCACCAATTTGTATTGCATCGACGTTCATAACTGGATTACAACTTATACATTCAAATGATGAAATATTTCTTTTTAGATCATCTTTATTCCACTCAGTGCACGCATCGTGATATATCTTCTGACATTTTACACATTTTGTAGTGTTGCGTTTGTGTCTACTGAACAATTTATCACATTTTTCACAAATATTTTGACCGTGCATGATTAATGGAATTAATTTTCGAAATGTCTTGTGAATATTATATTAAATCACTTGCCTAACTTGAATAAAAAAATTAAAATTTATTTTCAAAGAAAAATCTAAAATCAAGAGCGAAAAATTATGCGTGATTTTATTTCAACGGCTTACTATGAATCTTACTATGAAAGTGCTGTGTTTATTTTATTTTGTTTTAATAATTTATTTATAACTAATTAGGAGTGTAGTTTAAAATATTCGTGTAGTGTTGTGATAATAATCATAGTTTTAGTTTTATTAATTAGTGCGCAAATAAAACAAATACGCTGTGTTGTTTTTTTTAGTGATGTGTTGGTGCTAGTGTTGCATTTTATGTGTGTCTATTTACTTCGTTGTATACTTTATGTTAAGTTAGTGCTTTCCAATCCATTTAATTATGTGCATCGGATTATAAGTAAACAATTTTTGTGAAACTAATTATGATTTGTACCAAGCGGACACACATACATAAATCTGTTAACAAATTATAAATATGTGTACACACATAATGCTCCGCTATATGTATTCGTATACGGATCGATATAAAATGTAATGCGGTTGGCTATGATTTTGTACGTGAGTTCGCTTGATTTGTTTGATCCTATTTTATTTTGTTCTCTTTAAGTTTACTTTATTTCTGTGTTGCAAGCAATACAATCAGGAATGATCCTTCATGATCGATGCATGTCGCGAAAATATCAGACTGTTGTGTCTTATTTATGTATTTTATAATTTTTTTTTATGTCAGTTAATTAAGTAATTAAATTATTATTTATTCATTTCATTTTTATTTTCATATTATATAAATTAATTACTAATAACTGTTCTAGGTGCAAAAAATGTAAATATGGGATCGTGGTTTTTTTAGTATATGAGTACAAATATTGTTTGTTTGATGATAGTTTCTTCAGAATCTACTTAAATATAAGTCCTGCTTACTCTTTCATTGACATATACCTATTTAAAAAAAACTAACAAAGATTGTGTTGGTTACACTAACAATGCAACGCAAATTTGAATTTTTTTTCTTCATGTTTTTTGTTTCTGCACTAATACACTTATACTTAGTTATTTAAAAAAAAATTACTATGGAAAAAAAAATTCCAATACATCTTTACTTAGTTATTGTTTATTTCATATGTGTGGAGTTAACAGGACTTATATTTAAGTAGATTCTGGTTTCTTGGTAGTTATGCTGTCCGTTATGTTATATGTGGAATACGACGATTTAATTTCTATCGGAAGAAGTAGATGGGTTAGTGTGGTAATAATAGAATAAATGTTTTACTTGAATTTTCTCATGTTGTTTCTGTCCTTTGATTTAATTATATTTTGTTTAATTACGAGCATACATGGAGGAATAACAACCTCGGTAGTTGAAGTTGTGTGTATATTTTGTGTCCTGCATTTTTTTTCCTTGATTGATATCGCGATACATTTGAACTACTCTACCGGATATTTATTTGAATACCTATATGTTGTGTAATTGTAGCACAATTCTCATTCGATATCTTATGAAAAAGGTTAGTGCTCACAATTAATTTATTGTGGAATTCTTCTAAACCATGCTATGCATTGAAGTTTCCCAGGGCAGCGTTCTACAATTGATAGTAGCATTGAAATGATCTTAAAGGAGTGTCGAGGATTGAACTTGGATGCATGTGGTAACACATTGTGAAGATATGTAACCGAGCAATATTAGGATAGTTACAAAATATTTATTATGCGCTTGATGCGGATGAGCGTGTTCTTTCTAACCAAAATTTTAACTCCCCTTTGTTTGGATTTTGAGCTTTCACAAAATTAGTGTTCGGTGGAGCTGGAGCTTGTCACCATGTTTGTTTTTTGTATACCACAAATGTCAGTATTGCATTGATTTAGATTAGTGTAGTGTTACGTTTGTGCTCACTGTTGAGCCCATATGAGCATTCCTGGTCCAAAACCATAGTGAGCAGGGGGCTGATCTTAATACATTAGCAATTGCTGGTGTTTCAGTATCTTCAATAAGAATTATGGATTGTGGTTAGCATGTATGTTTTTGTGATAAATGCTCTGATAGACTATGAAAAGACTTCCGAGTATTATAAGCTGAGGGCAAGGACATGCTGAGCTATTTTATGGCATCATAATGACATCCGTTATATAAGAGATTAGTAGTAGTGGTTCTCCATCATTGAGATACAAGGAGTTTTATAGGCAGAGCTTATACAGTAATTGTTTGTATTAGTAATCAATAAAGACAGTATCTAGGCGTACCGTTATATTAATTGAGGTTCAGTTGAGGTGTCAATAAGTTTCAGTCCATAAACCTGATCACAAGACCCTTCAAGTTAGGAATGGAAGGCTCTAGATTATGAGGATCCTGTATATAATTGATCACTTCGGCCTGGATATTATAATTAATTTGTAGCAATTTATATTAGTAATGTGAAATCCTTTTACATCAGGTTTTATAAAACAACATTTGGTAATAACAGTAATTTAAAACATTTAACCAATGTTTTGCAATATTGTTTTCGTCTCCAACTAGTGTTGCAAAACACTCTAATGTCTATTATAATCAGAATAATCTCCATTACTGGTAGAAGAATTAAATAACGATATAACAGATAAGTGCACATCTCCTTTGGTTATTATCGATTATTGAGCGGAATAATTTAACGTGGTATTGAATCATATCTGTACATTTCCATTAGTTAATATGCAATGACAGTGAATAATAGGATACACTTGGTAGTACGAATGGCACAAAACATTCACTCAATTTCACAACACATTTTAAATATTGTTGCAAGATATGTACCTGTTGGTTTTTAGTGTTGTTTTATATAAAAGTGTTAGTTCAATCTTTGTGGTAGAAACCGTGTCCGGTATAGAGCCCAATTTCTAATATAGTCCAATTTCTCACGGTAGTTGAAATTGGTGTAATATAAATAATATTAAACTTTATGTCACGGATTCCAATCGCATTTCCTTAGGTAGTTGTTTTAATAAAGCGGTATAGTTTTGGATCCAATGATTAAGGTGTCAATGGTATTTGTGGTTTATAAATTACACAGTTGAAGATTAATTTTACTTTCGCTTTACTTAAATTCGTCATTGACTAGTTTGAGGATTATTTTATTTGATTTTAATTCTCTCAACCAAACTATTTCGTTCTGCATTCTTCTAAGTGCTCTGAAAATACATATTCTTTTTTCATTTCGGATTTTGACTTGGGTAATACTCCGATAGATGGCAAACCAGTGGAAGAAGTGCATATTGAGTCTTCGTTTTTTCAAACGAATGCATATTATTTTGAATTGCTATTTTAAGTGCATTTATTCACTATTCTAATTTCAAAATGTCCTTTCTAGGTATAATCTATGTTAATTTTATTATTAAATAATTAATTTATTAATTTATGGAATATTATTAGATATGTGTATATTTATAAAATTTGTATGTGTTATATAAATGTGTATTGTGTATAATATAAATTTTAATATTTGTATTATGAATAAATGTTCATCAATGTCTCATATGATGTATAATATTTATATTTATGTATTGTATGAGTTATTATTTATTTATAATTAGTTAATGTAATTATATTATTATTTAATTATTAGTTGGGTGTGGAATTATTAAAGTGTTTCTTGGATTTTATAGAACATATTATTCTTGGTGGTCTTAATCATCACAATATATTTAAAATATGAAATTTTATAATGTGTTGACTAATTTGGAGTTATTTTATAGAACTGTTTTTGTATATAAAATAAATTAATATTTTTGATTGAATAATAAATTTGGCGTTTCAGTGCGAATCTTCAACGAAAAAGTTTATGTCATCTAATTCCATTTATGTTAATGTTACTGATCATCTAATTTGAATTAACTGATCAAAATGATTAGATTTTGAGCAGAGATTTACATAGTACATATTTGCAATTAGTTTATATTATATTTGGGATCAACAATTTGTTTTGCTATGAGGGTGGTTTGGGCTTAAATCGTGATTATGGTAGGATCTAACTATCTTGACTAATTTCAAAAAATATTTGGCTTTTTAAATACAACCGTTCGAGATAAATTGGGCTTTACGGTCTTGTTTTTGTTCTTTGGGTGGGGAACGTGGTTGGATTGTTATAAGCCCTAACAATGGAACTACGTTTTTTATTTGGGGAGTGGAGGCGGGGCCGTGGTGCCCTAAAAGTCTCTGAAAACGGATAGTTTGTCTTGACTATCTTTACTGTACTCAATAAAATGTTTCATATAATGTATTTAACACAAAAATGGTTTGCAAAATTGATTATTAAGGAATTTGTTATTACAGCTTAAAACATTTACGAGGACTGCTAATAAAATTAAATTTATACTAACGGTTTTGAGTATTTTTATACTATGGGTTCACGTACTCTCTATTAATACAATTAGTTTAAATCCTAACATTTAGCTTAGAATAGTAATATTTTCTACTAATGTTGAACTAATTAATTTAGTATTCGTAATGATAAAATATATGCGATAAATTATTATATTAATAAGGACTCTTTTTGCTCTAGGTGACTTTTAATGGTTGATTATTTAGAAGCCGAATACAAAATAAGTTTTTTTTGTAAAATGGCTGAATATTGGAATAATCGATTGTTTAGCTGAGGTTTTAAAATGAAACATTAATTATTGTATCTATATATAGCTTTGATTTAGTTTGGAGGAATTCATGGAGACATCAACTATTTTTTATATTAAGTATTATATATTAATTTTAGGTTATTGAAAAGTACTGTTGAAGTCAAAGTACTAACTAAAAGTTAAATTTCAGGAAATTCATATCCAAATTCATGCCATTTTATTAATAGAAAATCTAATTTTAAATTTTATTACTAAAGGTAGGGTGTCAGTGTCAGTCATGGAAGTAGACGGAATATTAATTACTGATTATGTAGATTAGAATTGTGTTGTCATTGTGCTACTAACTATCGATTTTACCTAGGTCTCTGTGATCGGGCCGATTCATTCAATCAATTTCGTTTAAGAAGCCGGAAAGTATTAACTTAGAATTAAATTTCAGGAAATTTCCAGATGTGCGTGAAATAATACTATTTTTTTCTCTGGTCGCTGATTTAGAGAAGCAATATTTGAAGACCAATACCATCGTTATCCATTAAACATATTAAGCCTTTACCCTTCCTTTAGTAGATTAGAAGTAGATTAGAATTGTGTTGTGCCGTACGATCGCTAGGTGTCTGAAACCGGGTCGTTCCGTCCCAAAAAAAAAAAAAAAATACCTTTCCTATCCTTCCTATTGTTATATGTTAACAGGCTGTAGGAATAGGCCCGGCGTTATCCGGGACACTCGTCAAGTACTTGGTCTTACAGTTCAATCAATCAATCAATGGCTGATTTCAGGATTCTTAGAGATGTTACCAAGTGTGGACATATGTCGCTTAATAGTGCATGAATCGAAGTCTTCAATCATTTTAAAATAAAAAAAACGGGTGCGACTTCACACAAGTTTCAAGGCGTTACATTTTTTACTTTGGCCGATTCATGGATACTCCGAGATGTTACCAAGTGTGGTCATATGCCGCTTAGTAGTGGAGAAATTGAGCTATTCAAAAAAGGTTGGCAGTGGCTCCACACATGTTTTAATTGACGACTTAAATCTTGAATGAAGCCACCAGAAAATGTCCAACAATGGACTCTTTTTGAAAAAATCCAACATTCGTCAAAATGCTTGCTACATCATGGGCGATTCCATTGTCTGCATCTAATTTATATTTTTGATGATCTTTTTTATGTTAAAAATTGGCTATTTATACTTTTAACCTTTCCTCGAGGGAGTTAAAAGTTTCAATTACTATGTGAGTTGCGGGAGGAGGAAATTTATTTAATTAATATTTTTTTTAAACAAAAAAGTATTTAATTAATAATTTTCTCGTGTGTGGTATATCTTGAAGCACGAGTCCGAACATAGTCCAGCTTCACAAATAGGGCATCACTAAATTGTGTTTTTTAAGAAAAAAAGATTAATTATTGATGATTTTATGCATGGCGTACGCGTATACGTCATTCCACGCGGAAGGTTTAAATTGCTGTACTTTTCCCTGATTTGTGTAGTTACACTTTTTATAAAAAAGTATTCCATCAATCTATGTAAAAGTGATTGGCTAAATTGTGCAAAATGCATTGAAAAAGCTGGAAACTTGATGCAAAATTTCAGAATTATCAAAGGTCTTATAAAAAGTTTAGTTCACCGCCACCTGAATGACGCTGTCTAATACCATTAAAGTCGCGTACATGACATTGGAAATAAATGGTTCTATACTCGCTAACGAACTCAAAACCAATCAAATTACGTGAAATGCTTTATACCATGCCTATAATAGTTCCGAACTCGAGTTGAAATTGTTTTAACTTTGTTGTTGTTTTAATGCAGTATTTTTTCTGAACTAAATCACGATGTCATGTACGCATGGGGTAAGAAAAGATCCATTTAGTACTAATAATATTCGGCTATTTCCAGAACATCATCAAAAACTACCGGTTTCTTGTTTGCGGTTTCTAAATGATGTAGTCGAGCATGGAACTCGTTACCCCCGATTGTGGAGCTCACTACTCTTATTAATTCTTGCTTATCATTAAATTTTTTTGGTGATTGAGCTTAATATCCCCTCCACAACAAGCGAACGAAACGAATTTTACATATCACTTAAATTAAAATATTACGATTCACAGTCAAGCACTTTTAATATCATCAACATGTTTTATCCAATTAAATCCCGTGCTTATTAAAATTCTAACCAATTGAGTAGTGCTGCGAGGCCTCGTAATAAAATAAAAATTGCCGCAGCATTTATTCTTAATAATTTTGCCATTATGCAAATAACAAGCAAAAGAACATATAGTTCTAAGTATGTGTGGTGTACGCATATTTGAAAATCCTTTCAAAAATGTTGCTGCTGTATTCTAAAATTTTGATATTCCATTTATTTTTATGATTAGTCAAATAAAAAATCACGAAGATTTCTCATGAAAAATATCCTAAATTTTTTTCAGTGTTGTGATTCCTATCGCCTGTAACAATAGAGACGACGACGGAGACGAAATAAGCCAATTTCGAAAGAATACTTTAAAAAACCTCTATCCCGTTCCTTTTGGCATATTATACTTAAGCACCAGATCCTTGGTGATTTTCGTAATAACACTAAAACACAATATAATATACAAACAACAACAGCAACACCAACAACAAGAGGAAGAGAAAAATTCCTTTTTTTATTATACAGCAAAAAAGTACGTGAGTATGTTTTGAATGGATGGATGGATGAATAAATGGCTGGGATGGATTATAAAATGTGTTTTGAGGAACATTCTGAAGAGCAATTTTTCTTTTTTATTCCATTTTAGCACACAAAAATATGAGTACGCACGATGGATAAATTTGAAGAGAAGTGCTGAACCCTTTTTTGTTATTTGTTTATTCAGATCTTTTGTGTGTGTATGTGTATGTCAAGTATATAGAAATGTTAGAATTCCACTTAGACAATATTTACAAAGTAGTTTTTTGTTCTCTGTCCTATTTATGTAAATGGATGTGAACCTCCTTATTTTGTTGTCGACTGTCGAGTAAACTTTTGTTTTGTGTATTACTAAAACACTTAAGTAATTTACATAAATCCGATATTTTATCCATGATGATAAATTACGATACGAGTACAAACAAAAAAAAAATTGTTGTCAAGTGGACAAACCGATTTCCAAATCAATACATTTGAAAACGTTTTTTGCTTCTGCTTGGCGAGCATTTCGCTTCCGTAGACAACACCAAGACAACAAATACAAAATAACTGATACAAAAAATTAAATTTTTCACTCGGAAAAGTTGTAAAGCACAAACACAGTACTGGAAAAGCGACAATATAGTGTTTTTGACATTTTTGTAAAAATATTTTATAGGATGTTTTATTCCAAACAAACTGAAATAAATTAAATGAAATTTAAAATTTTCCATTTACTCTGTACCATACCAACCATTACATGAGATAAAGATTCAACATGCAATATTTTGTGTTGCTCAAAACTGGTAGAATACCATTATTATATAGTTGGGATTGAGTCATTTAATGTTAATTGATATTTGCTGGGAAATTTTTTTAGATAAAAAAAGTAATTATTTATAGGATTTTGAGGTTACAGAAAGACAATATAAGTACAAATTAATTTGTATAGTTATCAGGTTCAGTGATGTTCAACAATTTCTGTTTAGAGGACCATGTTAAGAGAATTGTTTGCTTAAGGAATATGTTGAAAGCCAGGAAAGTTGAAATCAAGCTATGTTTTCAACTACCTGTTGTTGAGGTAAACTCGTAGGGTGTCTCATTAAAACCACCAATTTTGAAATTTAAAAAAACGCAGTCTTTAATTTAAAAGTTCTGATGTATTTTATTGTAATCAAGAGTGTAGATATGGAGGTTGTGTACATGGAACACAATATCCGATAAATGGTCACCTCATGACTGACGGCAAACGTTGGTCCTTTCGACAAAATTTTTGATGACATATTGGCATAGTGCCTATACTCAATTTCATCAACGGGGATCGAATCCCCTCCCTCAATTCAGGTATTGTTCTTGAGTTTTTGGCATACATCTTTTGTTTCAAAAAACCCTAAAAAAGAAATACAATGGCGTCAAATACCTTGATGTTGGTGGCCCATTCACATCGCTCCGGCGCGAGATAACTTTTCCTTCAAATTTCGCGTTGACCAATTCCATTATTTCGTTCGCTGTGTGGTCGGTTACGGATTACTATTGAAACCACATGACTTTGAGATCCATTTCAGTAATTTGACGCTAGAAAAAGATATTTGTCATCTTACGGTCAACCACTCCGCCGGCTACTAAACAGTAGCTTGTGCATGGTGGATGCATAAGACGATCCGAACAAAACCCGCTCGCCAATTGACTTGGTAATTGGAGCAGATTATTATCGATTTATGTAATAAACAACAACATTATAACGGGCAATCATCATGATCCTATGGTTCACTAAACGGAATTCGGCCAGATTATAATCGCCAACCTTGAAAGTAGCGAACATTAAACAGCAATAGCCAATCAAACAATTATTTATTGAGAATAATCCCTTTAAGAAAATTTGGGGCATAATCCAGATGGAAGATACGCACGGTAACCATTAATTTTAGAATGAGCCATAGCCATCTAGTATAGAACCAAGACAAATTGCTGTTGCTAGATTATTACAGCTTGAAAGGAAGTTTACAAAAGAATGCATAATTCAAGCAGATGTCTATCTCCACTTCCTTCATCAATCGACGTGAAGCAACATGGAGTTAATCCGAGCAGAGCATGAAAAAATCGAAAAAACTGCATCACGGTGTATTCATTTCACAACAACCAAACTTTGTGTCGTGTTCGATGATTCAGCAAAGACAACCAGGGAGTATCATTAAATGACTTAATGATGACTGGCAATAAGTTGTAACAAGACTTTGTGAATATTTCGCACCAATGATGATGTACAAACAGACATGGATTCATGAGGAAAATCGAGATCATCAGAGGATATTGTGGAGAGACGATTCCACCAAATTTATCGCTGCAAACAAATTGAATACGGTTAATTGTGGAATTGCAACAGAAAGCTTCATAGCTGTTAGAGCCTTAATACAACTGGCAGAAGACGTCGGTAGCGCTTATCCAATAGCAGCCAGAATCGTACCATCAAATGAACGTGACAGTCTAGAGAAATCAAAGTTAGCTATAAAAGAGCTGAGAGCCTAAGGGGTTTGAACCTCAAAAAATGGGCTTTTAGTACTGTGAAAAATTTGAAACATATCAAAAATGAGTTAAATCATACGGGCAACGTACAAATCAGATTAAATGCTATCACATCTATCATATACACGGCCAACCAACTAAGCGTTAATTGACATAAGAGGAGATAGTTACCAGTTACACAAAACGATTAATGGATGAAATATATGGAAGAAAATAATCATAAATTGAGCTCAATCACTCCTATCAAAACCATCCATCCCACGCCTAGAACAAAGTCTTACTTCCGAAACGCTCCTTAACAAACCTTCCTGAATTTTGAAAAACCGATACAAAGCACTCGATAACCTCTCCCACCTATTTTTATACAAATCAATCCTAAACGAAAAATAATAAAAAAATGTTTGGAAAAGGGGAGATTAACACAACCACACATATTAGTCACACATACAATAGTTCTGCATACAACATGCAGAATAATCAGTCTGAAATATTTCCGCACACCCAACATCCATGCAGTAAACATTAAATTTTTACATGTTTTCTCTTTTAGAGTACAAACGCAAACTGTCCAATCGAACATAATATTAACCGTAACGCAACAACGGCAGACATCTATTAACGGAAAACAAAGTAGATAAAATGACGAAATGTGCTGCAAGATGTTGAAGCATGACGCAATTGCTGCATCACATGCAGCAACATTTCGAATCATAGTACAATATCAGCAACATGGTGCAACATTACTCTAACTAATGGCCTCAAAGGACTTCATTCCCCCTCGCTAATTTTCATCAAAATTATTTGAGCGCCTGGAGGACTTTATAAAATAATTTTTCTTAATACGGTCCCACCACAATCGATTCCTGGTAAGCGAAAATCCCTTTTCAGCAATGTCCATCAAAATTCTTTAAACTGATAAAAATCAATATAACGGACACTGCCGGAAAACCTTCTAAACGAATTTTCCCGAAATCGTGGCACGTCGCAATCGATTTTTGTACTACAGAGATGAGGGAAAAATTAGGAGAATTAACCCAGGTTCTTCGGAGAACCAACAAGTCGAATTTACGACCGAAAAAAAACCCAAAAGAGGGCTCCATCGCTGGACTTCCTAAATGGGGTTTTCCGAAGTTAGGACTCAATGCAGTTGTGCGAGCCAAATCAATAATGGAAGCAAGGCCAACCGGGTGACCCGTACCTATATTAACCTCCCTCATGACCATAACTCAACCGCAATATGATGGAATAATTCCTCGATGCCTTTGATGGAAAAACAATATTGCCGATGGTGTCAGGAAGAAGCCAGGCGATCCGCTGAGTGAATCGCGAATATTCTAATCGACCGCCGAACACCAAGTTAAACATTAAAAAATAACAAAATATGCAATTGAAACTAAAACAGAAATACCGAAACGAAATCACGCCATGTCATTACGGTCAGCTCGTCTAAGGACAGTGCTAATCTTGTTCCCGGATGATAAGAACAATACCGGTTATAGTACAAGTCAACCTGAGGGAAACGCTTACGAGTTAGTACTATAAATTCAACGAAATATTGTAAAACCTGTAAAGCGGATGTGTGTTGGAAAAGGCCTTGTTGAGATATCAATGACACCTAAGAAAAATGCGACACTCTTACCAAAGCAAGTTGTATCACGGCTGACATTCTTATCGAAAGAGCTGCTATCGCTTAATGGCAACCCGTTGAAATGGCCAAAATTAATTACAAGTTATGTTTGTTCAAACCATCAATGTGGGTATTCATTGTGTGGATAACTGCAGCACTGAGCAAATTTGTGCTTATTATAGAAATATGATTTTCATTCATAAATTGATGAAAACAAACTAAGTAGCCCCTAAAAGATACTATGTTAGAATAAAGATACAAAATACGAAGGTATCCCATTCAATAATATTTTTGTTGAACAACAAACTAAATAATATAAATAAAATACAGGAAACCCTCCAAAAATACGATTAATTCGTTCCGTGTTCTTTAAAACTGTGTTGTTCGAGACTACAAAAAAGAAAATAAAAAACACATTACGTTTTATTTTTTGTTATGATATACAAAAAACAAAATAAAATAGAATAACCAACAACACAATTTTCAAACAACACAATTTTCGTTATTTTGTTTTTTGTAAACATAACAAAAAATAAAACGTACTGTGTTTTTTATTTTATTTTTTGTATTTTCGAACAACACGGTTTTAAAGAACACGGTACAAATTAATGGTGTTCTTGGAGGGGTTCCTGTATTTTATTCCTACTATTTAATTTGTTGTTCAACAAAAATATTATTAAACGGTATACCTCTGTGTTGTGTTTCTTTATTCTAGTATCTTTTAGGGGTATAATTTGTTTTTCCTCACTTTATGAATGAAAATTTATGAAAATCATATTTCTATAATAAGCACAGATTTGGTCAGAGTAGCCGCTTTTGAAAAGTTACAAATTAAGGCTTAAATTGTTTCAGTTTTTTCTTTCTAGAAATTGGGTTTTATTTGTATCGTCTTTCGGGCGAAATTTGAAACTTTCTTTCACTTTTTTTCTTCACCTGGACTAGCACTATTTTTTTCTCGTGAGCACTAATTACCATAAATTGGGCTTATTCTGCAAAGTTTCATTTTGAAACTCGAACATTTTCTTGCTGCAGTTACCCATACTTATTCATTCAATGGATATAGTGTGACGTGCCTTCAGCGAGCTTTAAACCATCAGGCGTACACTCTCCTGCGAAATCGAAAAAATGCCTCACTAATTAATTTCGCCGCAGCTAATGGATGCAAAAATAATCCAACGTTAGTCAAGCAGCTCGTCAACAAAATACCGTATCCTCTGCGTATGGAATGGGGTAAATATATTAAACGCTTGGAGAACATTTAACTTTCAAACTTTTTATACTGGTTGAATGAAGTCACTGAGGGGACGGTAAAAATGTCAAAAAAAGACTTTTTCGATTATTGCCAAAAGAGAGATTCAACAAAAAAGAACGGAGAACAAACCGATGGGTTTAGCGACTTATCAAGCCAAAACGGTGGCAAGTGACAAGAGTATGTGTAATATGTAGTGCGCGAAGTTTCTGGTAATGAATTGTACTCAGCGATGGGAATAAGTTAGAAATCATTGGTGGTGCGAGAACCGTATTCAGATTCATAATTTCCGATTTTGCACAGAAGCGAAACGAATTTAAATCGTACAAAACCATCGAAGGCTCTTAATGAAGATGTTCGTCCGGAACAAACGGGAAGCAATTGAAAACATTTGCCTTCTTGGATGATGGTTCCAATGGAACTATGGGTTGTTATTATCTCGGCCTACAACGACCAATGTTTACGTTCGCCTTAAATGAACGAAAGAGATTATAACCATTGATGAATATTCAATGACTGTTTCAGCAAAAGTCTCCGAGGCAGATAAAGATGTCAAACAGTTTATTTTAGAATAGGTACGAAAGCTAAGTCACTGCCACTACCAAGGCAAAGCCAACCAATATAATCCTTACCTGAGTACATTAAAGAGTTACCCAAAACCCAAAGTGATATATAATCTATAAACCAACAATTTTGAAAGTGTCAGTCGAGGCGCGGCTAACCGTATCAACTGACGTGTGACAAAACCACAGGCACTCACCAATTGCTAAATTAAATTAGGGGGGGGGGGGGGGGCCGTTCACGGAAACAATCGAAACATAAAGTGGTATTATACCACCATGCAATCTAACAAAGCATTGGTGATAACGACTGCATGAGCTTGTGAACATTTTTTATTTACTAGATAATTACGGAATCGAACATGATAAATTAGTAGAACCATGCGAAGGCGATCGCTGCATCAAAGTGGCCTACTCTGGAATTTCGAAAATCTAAAAATTCCTCATCATTTATGAGAAGAAAGATGGATTCCGCAATATGATGGAAGATAACGCCATATTAGTAATTAACACAAAATACAAGACCCAGTACGAAGCAACTTGATACAACATGATACAAAATCGCGCAACACAATGCAACATCAAGCAATATCCCAGAATGATTATGCAACATGACGTAATGTAAACCTAAACGTATCTATACATATGGGGGTAAATTAAAGCGTGGTATTATGTCTTGGAATAAAGTTCACAATTTTGTTTACAGTTAATTGAGTTTCATTTAATTCATTTTAAGAATTTTAAATAACAACAAGAAAAAGTTTTACAAAAAAATAAATTATTTTCCTTTTTTCCTTCCATACGTGCTCGTGCGTGCGAGACAAGAGAGTTTACATAAGATGTATATCTTCTTATTGTTTTTCTTACTGTTTGGAGTGTTGATTATTATGATGCGATGACGATGATGGTGACGTGTGTTGTGATTGTTATGATGTTGTTTGATGGGTGGTAATTTTTGGTGCTGTTTAAATGAACGAAGATGACTGACATAGATTTATGTGATGCTTAAATTTTTTGACTAACATTTTTTATTTTGGTCGTCGATTGGACTTAAACTCAACCAGATCGAGTTTTTTATATTAACGTTGATGGGATTTTAATGATGTATTTAAATTTAATTGATTTCTATAGAGTGTTATCCTTAAGGAAATCTTACATAGAGACATTGTTCCGAAAATCAATCAAAGCTGTTGCGTTCAAATCAACAAGTCAATAACAAAATTATCCACCCTAAAAATTAATTTGTTTTATGTTACATAAAATTGACTTGTACTCATGTTTACATTGTGTAAGGTCAAAAAAATGTCATCATATAAACATTTTTATTTTATTTACTTTCCAACTATCTATCAAACTATAATACTACTCCCCAATATCTGATAACCACAGTTAGAAAGCTGCCACCGCTGGGTTGTATATACAAATAATGAAATTAGTTTCGTTATCGTTTGAAATTTATTTTACTTATCAAAATATTGTAACTTCGACCTATATTTTACTTTACGGAAGTCATAATCGAATTACATTTCCTTATCAAAAATTAAATTTTACGAAAAAGCCAAAAAAAACAAAGGAAAGGGTCGGGGAATCAAAATTATTTCGAATTTATAATAGAAAAATTGGGACACAGAAATGGAGAAAATCTTAATCAAATTTTCCGATTTTCCATTTCTACTTTATTTATATTTCTACTTAAAAATGTTTCTTTGAAATAACAGATTAATATTCCTTTTATTTCTATAGTCGATTTTCGTATTTTCCGTTTTGCTTTTTGTTTGTGCATTGCCTTTTTAATGCTGAAAATGTTTTCCAGGCGATAAGACTGTTGAAAACAATATAGGAAAATATTTAGAGAAAATCAATTTGCAATATTTCAAAAAATCTGGGCCCTTAATATTTTTGATTGATAATCAGTTTTCTTCTCGGTTATGTTGTGGGAATTTTTCACATTTATATTTTTCTATATACTGGTTTTCTTGGATGATTTAATGTCGTAAATCATAAAAACATTTGAGGAGGATTTCGCAGAGGAAATTTGAAATTAAGTTTTGTAGTTTAAGTTGTTACGATCAGCATTTTGTTTTAATGATTTGGATTTGGTAGAACGAGAAAAGCGCCGTCTCTTCATAAAACCATTGACTTTTGGAGCGATTGGTGTGTATAATTTTGTATCACGTATCGAGATGTTGACGATTTCTGTATTAATCAAAAATTTCTTTCAAAAGCCGCCACTAAAAGTAAATGATTTGCAATGTAAGAATATGATCTACGATGAAACCATTCACCACTGTTGGCGTCACCCATATGTAACTCGAATACACTACACTTGGCTTCTAAACCGAAAATTAAATTTACCGGACTTTTGGTAAAACTGTCTTGTATAATCAAAAATCATTTTTCCCTTATTTCAGAAAACCAACACTGTCATCCGTTGTTGAAAATTCAAGCTCCCATTGAAGCTATTTTCTGGTACACAGATTTTCACCAAATTTCGCAAGGATCTTGATTAAATATTAAATAGTCAATCCACCTGGACTATAATGACGAAATGCCGAAATTTGGTAAAATTACGTTCATTTTTTCTGCCCATTTTTTCGCCCATCATTTCTGGTAAAGTCCATCTAAATTTATTATAATTGTGTTCCTCATAAATAATAAAATATTTGCACTTTTCAAAATATTTGCAAAATACGACCGAGTTCCAACAAATCACTGGGATCCATCTGGGCTGTAGTATTTTAGTAACAGAATTTAAAAGTTTGTGAAATATCGCGAAATCGAAGGAATCCTAAATCAAAGCATGACGAATCTACAAAATTTGCTGCATTGCATAGCTATCAAACGATCGCCACCCGCATATAGGAAACAATTGTTACCGAAACAATTGATGCAGTGGTTAAAGCTTCACATCCCTCAAGCTAGCAGAACACATACAGGAGAACATTACGAGATAGTATGGATAATAATATAAGCTAATAAGAGGCTAATTAAATGCTCTATTAAACAATTTTGGGCTCCATCCCTTCCAACTAACACGATGGGTTCTGCTTCCTTTAGAAAAAGTTAGTAAAACACATCAAAAATGATTTAAAAACAATTGAAAAATTAAAGGTTAATTTTAGGCTTATTAAATGCCCTATTTAAATTTTTTTATTCTGTTTGTTCTAGAAAAATCATAATGCTTAATCACTTCAAAGTTAGCAGAACCCAAATCGAAAATCGGACTAAAAACGAAATTAGAACGGAAAACCAACATCGGAAAACATTTTTCGTCCGAATTTTTTTTCGATTTTTCGAACTGATGTAATTTTTCAAAATTAAATAAAACTTACCAAACCGGCGGGAAATCCTCGTTTGTGGATTAATCTTCCTTCAAACTTACGGGCCATAATGTCAAATATCGATGTCGCGAATCGAATAGCTGTGTTATGATAAAAGTATATTATAGTATGTATCTATTTGCTATTTTCATAATCTGAAAGCAGTTAGGGATGGAGAGCACAGGAATATTTAAAAGGAGTTGAAAACTGTTTTAGCTGACTAAATACATTATTTATACCACATTTGT
The DNA here is from genome assembly GCA_947310385.1 of Nephrotoma appendiculata. NCBI lineage: Eukaryota > Metazoa > Arthropoda > Insecta > Diptera > Tipulidae > Nephrotoma > Nephrotoma appendiculata. The sequence continues at coordinate 298,098,862 of OX371225.1, forward strand.
TTTGTTGGTTTTGGTGAAAATAGTGCAGGGGATGAAATGCTGTTCTTTAATCTGTCATGAAGTACAAACTACATTTATTTTTTACTGTGACCGTCATTTTCGATGCGAAATGTGTGATGCCTCGTTTAAGTTTCGTAGTACATTTTAAATTTTAATCTAAAGAATAACATGAAAGATCCATCGGTTACTCCAATAAAATAAACTTTAACCGAAAAACTACCAAAATTTTTATTAATAATTTTCTTTACTCCGGATCTGAATCTTCAGCCAGAATGTCACAGGCTGCAGGAATGTTTTGGGTATGCAATTTTGGCTCAAAACATCGTCGGAATATAAATTTTGTTCTTGTACGGAACTGTTCGTATTTTTCGTTGAAACTCTTCTCGTCTGATTCGGTCCCTCGTTTTCCCGTATCCCTTGTGTCCTCATTAAATATGATTTCAATATCGTCTGAGATTGAGATCGTAAATTAGAAACTGTTGACACCGTATTTTGTATGGGCACAACTGGAATAGATTTTGTTCGTGAAATAGATTTGTTAAGTTCCGATCAATTGTCGAGTTGTCGTGTTCTTCTGCAACTGAATTAATTTTCTGTCGTTTTGCTTTTTTACTTTGCGGAAATTCAATGCTGGTTGCGTTGCGCAATATCGATTGAGCACCGTTTATATTTTTCGTATTAGATATTGACATTCGTATTAGATATTGAATCGGTTTCAGCTTTTATTGTAGACAGCACCAAATTGACGTTATACGTATCCATCCAATCTAATATGAAAATGATTGGCTTGCCGTCAGTTTCAAAATTCATCGAGATATCTAATCTGAAAACCTCAGATAGGTTTAACAAGGCATAAAATTCTCGCAGGCAAAATGTAACTGAAGTAATTTCTTCAATTTAATATTTATCAAACTCTTGAGCACTCATTTTCAAATGAGATCGTAACGCGATCGTGGATTTATTATCAAAAATTATTTACTACATATGTCGGCAAAATTGATGTACTTTGAAAATATTTGATTTGAATACGCATTGGCTGAAGAGAAAGCTCTTAATGAATCGAACTCTAGAACTCGAATTTTTTTTTTTTTTTTTTTTTGATGCCAAAATGACATAAGAAATTTAGTAACATTTTCTTTTTTCGAACAGCTGTTGGTAACTCTGTGTGCGATGTTCGAAAAAAAGTATCGCCGATTAATCGTCGTTTAAACTTACTAATTTAAACCAAAAAAAAATCCATGGATTTTTTTCACCCACGGATTTTTCGAAAAATGTTCCTTGTTCGTATGGGCCTTAAAGTTTTCTTTTAAAAATAAGCTAATAGACTATAATTACTATGATCATATTTAATCGCAACACTTTTTAATTTGTTCCACTTTCCGTCAATTTATGTAGCTAAACTTTTCGGTAAAAAGTTTCGTTAATAATTGAGAAGATACAGTTCAGTGGGTCGATTGTGGTTTTCCTATAGGAATAGGAAATAGGAAAGAATTTTAAATTAGTATAGCAGTGTTGTATTTTTTCTTTTAAGCTTATTCTGAAGCTCGATTCTGGTATTTCCTATAGGAAAAGGAATTAGGAAAAATATTTTCATAGTATTTTGATCACAAATTTTTTTTAAATTTAGATCAAACATGATTTCTAAGTAGGCCAGAAAATTATATTTTTGACAAAAATACTATGAAAATATTTTTCCTATAGGAAAAACCAGAATCAAGCTGCTGGTGTGTCTTACAGGATTTTTTTTCCCCTATTTATTACAGTTTTGACTTCGGATACGGAACCGATTCTGGGATCTATAATTGTATATTATGTTATGTTATTTTTATTTTTTCAATACAAATTCCAATAGGAAGCGGGGAAATAAAATAACATAACAGCAATTTTATGGCACGAGTATAGGGCCAAATAATCTTTAAATTTAATTCTTTAAATTTTTAATTAGACAAAAATATTATAATTATGTACATACAATTAAAGTTTCGAGAAATTAATTCTTGATCGCGGTATGTAACCAGTAGCCTGGCGGGATGTGCGGACGTCGAATGGAATGCACCTTCAAAATGTTCAACCTTTTTTTTTTTTAAAGGAAGTATTAATTGTCCAGTGGATTTAATGTCCTTTGACGGTCAATTAATACCCCCCTTTCATTCACGCACAGACCACCCATTCACATAATTACAATATACCACCTGCACATTGCAAGCTCCATGTCAACCTGTAAACTGACATGGACGGTGGGTCGACGCTGAATTCTGCACTCCAACAGAGGGTCTTAGTTGTGTTTATTAACATTACCGATCGTAATCGATGATGAAAATTCGCTTTGCATCCAGCCTCTGATGGGATTCGAACCCAGTACCTCCCGGTTCAAGTGCCGAAGCTTTAACCACTGCACCACTAGTCCTTTTAGTAATATTGAAACGTGGTATAGATAAAACTGTTTCACTTTCTCTTTAGATTGAAGCGCTGTCTCTATGGCGATGTGGTGATAATCCCATGAAGTGATTTTGCCACCAGCATGCATGGTGGTCGTCTATTCGTTCCGATCCATTGCTTGCGTCCCTCTAATACCAACATCCTATTATAAGTACGTATTGTCGTTTCACCGGCGCAGTCGAGATCTTCGTCTATTTGTAAGGAATTGGTGTGTTATGGGAGGTTTAACAAATGCACCATTTTTTGTAGCCGAAATAATAATTTAATATCATTTTGTATATGGAGCTGGCCCGATACTCAGCCCGAAAAAACGCGATGGCAACACTAAACTATCACTATCGTGAGATTTTATTATCCCAGCCCGAAAAAATGTCACTGTCGCGACAGTAACAGTGTCATGATACAATGTCTTGACATTTATAACATTCAGCCCGAAATTTTAAAATTACTTTTATGTATTTTTAAGATATATTACTATTGCTTGGTAGCCTTATCAGACCTAAATTCTTCATTTAAATGAAGCTGGTCCGATATTCAGTTCAAAAAGGCCGTTAGCAATACTAAACTATAATTTTCGAGAAAGTTTTATATCCCAGCCCGAAAAAATACCACTGTCTCGACAGTAAAATCATGATAATATTTTTTATGACATTTAGAGCATTCAGCCCAAAATTACAAATTTAACTTTTACGTATTTTAAAATTATCCTTTCAATTGTTTGGAAACCTAGACAGCCCAAACCTAACATGAAAACGACAACGCGGAAACATAATTAGCAATATGCAAGAAATTTCACCCCGTTTTAACTTGTTGTTTATGGATATACTCGTTTGAAGTTTTGCCTACAAACCGAGAGATTTCAACAAAAAAAATCTATCGGGAATAACCGGGATAAAGACGTTTGAATCTTGTCTCATATACAATTCACGAGTATTTAGCATATATCGCCGGATTCGTTGAAGTTTTAACTACAAACTAAAAAAATTGTAGAAAAATTCTATCTGGAATTATCTAGATGTAGCCGTTGGAATCTCGGCACGCAGGCGATTCTTGAGTATTTGCGGCGTATACCGTCGGAATTATCAAAACTTCAACGAATCCGGTGATAAATGCCAAGTGCTCGTGAACTCCCTGTGAGACAAGATTCAAACGACTATATCTAGATAATTCCAAATAGATTTTTTATACAAATTTCTTAGTTTGCAGTCAAAACTTCAACGAATCCGGCGTATATCGTGAATTGTGAATTGTCTGTTAAACGAGATTCAATCAGCTGTATCCTGTAAGGATTTTTCAAGAAATATTCTAGTTTTGATTTTAACGAATCGTATTGTATAAGTGAAGTGCTTGTGAATCGTTTGTAATGCGATATTCAAACGACTATATCCAGATAATTCCACATAGAATTTTACGGAAATTCTTTCAGTTTCTAGTCAAAACCATAGCCATTCCAGTGTTATACATAGGTCGAAAATCATTTATGAGGCGAGATTTAATAGAATATACCCCAATTAATATCCGATAAACGTTTTCTCTAGCTGAATTTAGTTCCCATAATTCCACTGAAAATATTTTTAGAATTTTTTTAAAATTTGGCCTAATATTTTTTTTTACTTTGATGTTTCAGCAGTAATAAATTTGTTTTTAGTTCGATATTTATTTAATACATAATTAATTAATAGTTGTAATTTGCGTGTGACACAAATTTGCTTTATAGTTATAATTTGCTTATATTTTGTGTCATGACAGAAGTTGTATTGCCAGAAGTAAAAAAAATAAATTTTCGGGCTGAAAATTTGGGCTAGCTTCACGGAAGTACTATTTTATATGATTTGGACAATTGAAGCTGTTAGCTGTTAGCAATCTGTAGGTACTCTAGTGATTCTCGCTTTAATCCACAAAATCGCCTTTTGCGTTTCACTTCAAGAAACACAGTATTTAGTGGAATGCTGAATTGAAGCTGCCGAATTATTTTACACCTTGCAATCTAGCTCCATTGCTGTCTTTGAAGGCAAGGAAGCCATCGACGATAAAAGTTTTATCATCATTTCTTCACGAATGTCTCTTTCCTGTAATTCCACAACCTACTCTAAAGAGTGTCGGTTTTCAATCCTTAATCATGAGAAAAATTGATTCGGAGTCAAAAGAAACATCCTGAACGGTCGCCTGGTTTAAGAAATAAATTGGGACTCTTGCCCGATGTTACAAATTGAGATATTCAAATAATGAGAGAGAGAGAAAGAAACTTTCAGCTCATCCGTTTTGTCACCATTGCAATATTGAGAATTAAACAAAATCTTAAATTTACTTTCCTGAGGTTCCGGGGTCGCATTTTGCCAGTCCTATCCTCTCATTCTGAGGCCACATAGCCGATTGCATTTGCTCAAGGTGAGCGAGATTGGGCTCAATGTTTTATTGACATATTTTCCCTTGTGTGTTACGTTAATTTATATGTCTGAAGAAGAAAATGGTTATTAATATTTATTAGCAGGTTCTAATTGGACAGATTGTCTAATCTTTTTAATAGGTTTACCTTATTCTGGATTGGAGAGAGGAGTTCTGTCTTCTCCGAAATGTGTTTTTCCCCCCTCATTTTGCATGTTAAATGACAGAGTTAGTTGCGGTTTTCGATTTAACATGGCAACTTACTATAAAAAGCAAACTACTTTTGTAAAAAGCTTTAGTAGGTCTACTCACACAGCAGCACTTGTGAGTAGTTTGTAATATGATTTAGTCATAAGATTTAGCTTTTGGATTTTTATTGAAACACTTCAACTTCAGAGAATATGGTGATAAAGGCATAACGTCGATAAAATCTGAAAATTAATTTTTCTCAAATCCACACTTTGATCGCTTTGAACGAATTGTTATTTGGATAAATATTGCTCGCAAGACCAAAGAGAACTAATTTCTACTTGGCAACAACTTCAAGCGGTATTAAACTAGGTATTAAGCCATGGTAGTAAATCAGAACAGATTTGGGTTTTTGGTAACAATTTGGGCTTCTTCGGGCCATTGTTCTATTTTGCAAATCCTCTAATCGGTAAAAATAATTTTTCTGGATATCATGCCTCCCAGCCGCTCCAGTTTTTTGGATGAGAATAAAATTAAAACAGTCCCGTATTTTATTGTCCCCGCTTATTTAGAATATCGAACGTTGGCCTTTATATTGCTTTATTGTAACTAAACATAATTTAGCCATGCAAATATTAACTTATAAATTTAAAAATATTATCTGAAACTTAATCAGCTAATGGCATTATAGTCATTAACATCATATATTGCATTTAGTCAGGAATAATGATTTTAGCGACCTAGGTAATATGTTGGTATAAAACAGTAGTTAGTGTGTTCTATATACTCGTAGAATGAGATGTTTTTTATTGGCACCGGTCACGATTAAGCTTGAATGTGGTTAGTTAGTATAATGCTGACTTTATCATGCCTCGATCTTTAAAGTAATTATTATTTTAATAAAAATATCAAATTTTATTTTATTTCATGACAGTAATTTTACAAATATCTAAACCATTAAAACGCCGACAGTAAGAAAAATTACACAAAATATAAAACGCAATATAATTTTATTCGGTGAGTTCTTAGAACCTATCTACAACTCATTAAGATACTCTCGACATATTAATAGAGTTATATTGCATGTTTGGTGGGGACAAAAGAGCGATACGGACAAAAAAACGAGAGGAACTCAAAATCTGACGAACAAAATCCTAATACAGACCGCAAATATTGGGGCAATGCTGAGAGGGTTCTACTGCCAATTGGAGGAAACACTATTTCTGTACTACTCGCGGACCATAGCAAGCACAGTTATCGTTTCACAAACCAGCTACGTCAGGATATCGTCGGCAGTTGCTTATCAATTCAAGTTGCCTTGACGGATCTTATTGCAAAACCTTTATGTCGGCTTTGTTCATACCTCCAACTTTTACTACTGCGATCAAGACCTTTGCGGTTTCCTCTGAAATGTTTATGTTCCAGGCACATGGATAGCATCTTTCGACCTACACTCTTTACTTGATGTGACTGTAAACTCTTCCAATTTTAATTCAACGTCTTTCCAACAGTGGTTAAGCAGCTCTTTTGTTTAGCTCGAGAGCCACCAGCAGAGAGAGAGAGAGAGAGAGAGAGAGAGAGAGAACAGTTTTTTCTCCTCTTCATCTTCGAAACTATATGACAGTAATCATGTGAGGAGATTCCCATTCTGCTCGCATGCTTACCTATGAGACCTCCCATTATAGCACCCACGACTTTACTGATATACCACCGTCGCAGCAATGCCGTCTGAATATTGACAGGTCTAGTTTTCGCCAGACCTGCCTAGTTTTTACGCATCAAGTACTATTGGACCATTTGTTGTTCGTTATTCTTCTAGGTTCTTCTTAAAGCAGTAATTTGTACGTAGCGTGCACTATATCAATATCCGCCCTGCTTGGTGAAATGACGCAGGTTGTGCCTAGTCGACCGAGTTCATCCGCCTTTTCATTCCTCAGGCGGATTTTGAACTGATTTGCCATCTCGTTGAGAGATGAAAGATAATTCTAAGCTACTTCTGACGTAAGGAAATAAGATTTGAGCGTCTTAAATGAAGGACCTAATAGTAGAAATATAGAGCCAATGTACAATGTGGAGCTGCAAACCACAACTTTTTCTAATAACATTTTTACGACTGACGATCTCTCTTCATTTGCCCATTTATTACGACGTTGCTGTTCGGTGAAACATTATTGCGACCATTTCGCCCAAAATTCTTGTTATGATTTTTGTAATTTCTGCTAAGCAGACAACCGGTTCAGTGATATTTCCACTAGTAATGTTTCATAGGATGTAATAACCGGTTGGCCAGTCTGAAAATGACCCAGTGTTAATGTCGATAAATCCTATGGATTATTACTTATTGGTGTCAACGTAGCCACCTCCTCAAATCTATACAACTGCGCATCTCCTACTCTTCTCAAATGATGCTTAATGATGACCTCTCATCTATGGCCTCATAACTACTATGTTGCACCTTATGACCGATAAAATAATTCTCCTCAAATGCACGTCTGCTAGATAAACTACCTGCAGCATCGCGTTTGCTGTTCCCGAGAGGCAAACGTTGTTTTGCATAATGAATCCAAATTTGACCTCACAGCTGGTTGAGAGTCACAATAATTTCTAGATGACGTATCCCACTATTTAATGAATCTAATACTGCCCGCAATGAATCATGACTTTCTCGATCCTGCTTCTTCATCGTATACATTCGCCCACCCCGCCCCCTCATATCCCCAGTGCATCTAATTTATCCTGAATCCCACCCAAGGCTGACATAAATTTATTCTCAATTTCAACGTGTACACCATTCGTGATCAAAATGCTACATTGACAATACAGCATATCCATTTTCTCTAACAGCCACTCTTTCCTTCCGTACTCAATGTGTTGTTCCCGAACGAACAATCGTTCTTGATTCAATTGCCCATGCCCTGAGCCTATATCTTCTGCAATCATTTCATAATACTCCGATTGGAGGTTTGATTTTTCCTCGAAGCTCATACTGTTTCTCTGAAAAACTACAACTCAGACAAAAATTAGTGCAATTAATTCCTTAACGTGACGACCGCAACTCTTGCTGTGACCTATTTGAAATAAATTTTAACTACTATTTCAAACAAAATTCAACTTTATTCATTTTATTCCAAATTCATTTAATTTATTTACGATTTATCTCATATTAACACTTCAATATACCGACCAACAGATCTAACCATTATCTCTACGAATCCCTTAAACCTATCACGTCGTTTGAGTTCAAATATAAGGTGACTTCTGCCATCTTTATCAATTTGCACATGTACAACGTGGCATTTTTTTATCTGCTCAGATACTAAGTTTCACGGTAATTTCGCATTCAATTGGCTGAATTTTTTGGACACAATAAACTATTGTGTCTGGTTTCACATCTGTGGCACGCACCCAACTCATTGCACGTAAACGACGAATGACGCGGATTCAGACAGTGTAAACACACCTCCTTACTTAATGCAATGTACCACCTCTCGTGCAACCCCGCTCTTAGCATACTGTTACATCGATACATTTTATGTTTACCCTGGCATATCATACAATTCCGATTATACTCCTATCTTTTCGACAATGGATGGGGTAATGACCATTTCATCAGTGTGTATGTAATTCCTTTCTTTGGCTCTTTGAATTTTTCTTGCTGTGATGATTGATCCGTTGTTAATGATACTGTTGACACTACGGTACACCTTTGCCATCCTATCCTGATCATTGCCCTTGAAGCCAATGGGCTTAAATTCCCCAGCCGGTTTTATTATTGACAACAACTGGTGAGCCATCGGCTCATTATTGTCCATCGCATAACCCTCAATATTCTGTTCCTCAACTCTGATCTCCCATTGAAGCTCCAATTCCCCATCCATTTAATTTTTATTTTGATTTTTCATCCCTTTACCATTCTCTAAATCTTTTACTAATCCGGTTTTCTGTCATTATCGACAATTTTCGATATTCCGCCGTTATTTGTTCGATGTCGGGGTCTTTAACCAATCCAGTTTTACTTTGGATCTCCCGGTTCACAGTCACAATTTCCTCTTGAATTTCATCAAGATCCAGCAAACTGTATCGCCTCTCGTAATTGTCCAATCTGCTAATGATCATCCTGAACAGTTCCATTTTTGCCTGGATATATAGTACACGACAAGGAAATGATATGTTGTTATCCTCGGTATTATACTCTGAAAAATAATATTTTCTCTTTACAAAGTTGATTAAACAAAGTTACTCAGCATATACAATTTTCATAATAGTAGAGGATCATTCTGACCCAAACAACCCTATGTCACAGTGCAGCTCTTTCCATCACCAGTAAACGCCGTGCAACTATGTACTTTATCCACCATAAAGTAATGATTTTCTTACCTGTTATCTATTTGCCTTTTGTCTCGTGCAACACGTGCTTCTATACAACTTTCCTCGACACAACTCCGCTCTATATCTTTATTTTATTAGACTAATTTTTTTATGTCTTCTTCGTATTATACTGAATTTTTTCTCTAACGGTCCCAATTCTAATGGTTTTCTGGAAACCACGTATCTTCTCAACCGAAATAAAAAAGGTGTACTTCGAAATTACTGTTTTCAAAATCCCGGTTTCAAAATCCCGGTTTTCAAAATCCCGGTTTTCAAAATCCAGGTTTTCTTTTCTTCTAGTTCTAAAGTCTTGATTTTGAAAAAAAAATATTTTTTACCCTTTCAGAGCAAAAGCAAAACCATTCATGACAATCAAAAAAATTTTTAATTTTAGTTAAAGTTGTACATAAAATTTGCAAAAAGTTTTGGTTTTGTGCTTTTTTCATCACCAGGACTTTGAAATTGAGCTTTAAAATTTGTCCATTTTTGAGTACAAATTCAATCACGAGTCAAAAAAATCATAAAATTAAAGCACAAATAAAATATTTTAGTTTCAGAATAACGAGCTTTTACAAACAATTCAAAAACATAAATTTCCTTATAAATAATAATTTGTATAAATAAATAATAAATCTTTAGTACTTCAGTCTCAGTTAACAATTATGGCAGTACTAATTAGTATATATGGTATTGGTAAAAACAATTGTTTTTTGCGTTCAGGCATAGAAACACATTGCATGTTTTATAGGAAACCCGCGATTTTCGGTGGCAATTTGGAAAGTTGCATCTGGACGAATTTGTTGCAGTTTCATGAAACGGTATGTGATCTGTTTTATCAAGACGGATTTCATTTATGGGAGGATTTCTTGTTTTTTTTTAAATTTGATGGTGAGCAATCGTCTGATCGTGGTGGTCCGCACCGCCCATTCCAATGTTATATTCCGCGACTATAGCTGGTTGTTTTACATCAATATATCACTTGGCTTTTTCATCCCTTCGGTTGGCAGTAGCTTCAACTCCAACGCCCGTACAATTCGACGCAAGGGAGACGGGCTTATGGTCTTGCCATTTTATAATGCATAGGTCATACACAGTTCATCATGAGACTCTCGACCCTCAAGTTGGTGGAATTATTTTCGCCAAATGTAGTACAACTGCCGGACCAAATCCAAATTTAACTTTATTTTCTTCGGAAATTTCCGTCTGTGATCCTTGATAAATAAAAAAATCATCATACTGATTTACCACAGAGTACAAACACCTTAATACCCCACGGAAACGGTTACATCAAGACATCCTTTAAACGAAATTATTTGTTCGTCTATTGACAATATTTCTTCAATTTGGTGCTCCCGACATCTTGATAAAACACTCTAAATTAGAGGACGAAGCAATTTAAATTTGTCGTTTAGTAAAATCTTTTGAGAGTCATGGCATTTTTGATAAGGTCAAATCCAAAGCTTTTATCCCAGTATGTTAGTAATCGGCACAGTTTAAAATTGCCCATTAATATCAAAATTGAGCCTAAAGGATCTCCGGTACCTACAACTTTTGTAGTTTCAATATTTGAAACACATAAATCATCGTCATCTAATTCTAAAATGGTTTCGTCGATACGTGGCTCATCTGTGGTTCTAATATTCGATGTGATTTTAGATGACGCGGGTATTTCAACTACATCCGCAGCGTTGTCGTCGGATGCACTTGCAGCAGTGTCGAGCTCTGAATCGTCTTCATTTAATGTTTGCAGTATTTCGTGCTGTTTCAAACATTTTCCAGGAGGAAACACGGTTCGTTGCATTTTAAAATATTTCAAAATCTTCACAACAAACCAAAAAATGTAGTAACATTAAAGATAATTTGAATTACAAAATCTATTTACAAAACAAATATTTATGCTAAATTTAATAATTATGAGTAATGATTATTTGCACCCATCAAGATATTTTGTAAGTAATTGTGGACAAATATATTTATGTTTCCAAATGTGGACACATCGATTGAGTAACATTGTCCTTAAATGAGTACACTACTTTTGCTCTTGAAAACATTTTCATGCATTATAATTTAAACATAAATGTTTATTTTAAACACAAGTTTGGCATTTTAGGCACAAATAAATAAAATAATCGCAAAAAAATATCACAACACGAATAATTAAATAACTAAATAGTTTACTTGTTTTACGAACAACCTTACTCATCGAAGCCACTCACACGAATGATCAATTTATCTTTGAAATATATAACCTACAGAAAATTTAGGTGGTTTCCCTTTTTATAAAGACTTCATTACATCAAAGTTCACTAAAACGAGTGTTACCAGATATATAAATTTTGAAAAATAACACCAAAAAACTAATGTCCTCAAATTAGGGTCAAATCTGCTGAAAGGGTTTTCGAGCCGGCCGGACTAATAATATTTTAACAAATGGCTAAATTCCATTCCTATTAGCCATTTTCTAGAACTTTATCGGAAACTCATTTTTGAGTTTTGTCAAAAAATCATTTAAGAGTCTCATTTTCCCACATATCAAATTTTAAAAATTCAAACCAGAATTTTGAAAACCGGTATTTTGAGAACCGTGATTTTAAAAATTGGGATTTATAAAAAAAAACGGGATTTCGTTACACACCCAAATAAAAGACATTTTTCTTCAAAGACAATATTTTGTATTTTTTTCATCCGATTCATTCGGTGATCTTCTTTTATACTAAATCAAAAAAACTATATTCTTCATGCGTGTAAAATACGCCCAAAAAAATCCCAAATTTGCTGCATGCAACAAATGTTGCACGTGTGAAATACGTCCCAAAAAATCCAAAATTTGTTGCATGCAAATCCCAAATTTGTTGCACAGAAATCTCAAAAAATATAACAATTGGTTTGGAATAAAAATAAATGATAGATTTTCAGCGCGTTATTTCCAAAGAAATTATTGCAAAGAATTTCATTAGTATTGTATGTTATAACCTTATATGGTGGAAATATAAATAACAATAAACTATAATAAGAAGGCAAGTGCATAAACAAGTAAGTTTTCAAAATGCTAATAACAAAAGCCATCTTCTAAGAGACAAATACACAGGGTTTATTCTAAAAAGATTAAAATTAGAAATCAGTTTTATAAAATTCAAAAGATTGGCATGTGGGTAGGTTTTCCGGAATGCTTATGATATGATCTCTTGGGACAGACGAATCGAACGATTCTTGGGGTCGGCGATATAAATAACGGGTATTTTACAAAGAGGTTGTTGCAACAAATTTCAGTTAACGAATTTTCTCAACAAATTTCAAAAAATTGACATGTGGGTAGGTTTTATAAAACCTGTCAAAAACATGTCAATCATTTAAAATTTGTTGAACAAATTTGTTAATTGAAATTTGTTGCAACAACCCTTTTGTAAAATACCCGTTATTTATATCGCCGACCCCAGGAATTGTTCGATTCGTCTGTCCCGTTAAGGGACCATATCACAAGCATTCCGGAAAACCTACCCACATGCCAATCTTTTAAATTTTATAAAACTGATTTCTAATTTTAATCTTTTTAGAATAAACCCTGTGTATTTGTCTCTTAGAAGATGGCTTTTGTTATTAGCCTTTTTAAAACTTACTTCTTTATGCACTTGCCTTCTTATTATAGTTTATTGTTATTTATATTTCCTTATTCCGTTAAGAGATCATACCATAAGCATTCCGGAAAACCTACCCACATGTCAATCCTTTGAAATTTGTTGAATAAATTTGTTAATTGAAACTTGTTGCAAAATCCTATTCATTTTGAAACGTTTATTGCATGCAACAAAATTGGGATTTTTTTTCTTTTGGGATATATTTCACTTGGATTATTCTTCTTTTTTTTTCAATTGTCGCTCGCTTGCTTATTGTAAATTATTAACTAAATAATTTACAACAAGTAATATAAAATTAGGCGCGTTCCGTTGATATTCATTACGGTGGCCGTAACACCCAGAGTGCCCTCTACCAAATTGTACATATGGTATTTATACAAATTTAGGTGCTAGCTATAGAAAGAAAGAGTCACATCTAAATTTGTTTTAGAGATTTGAATTCTCACACTAAATTAGGTACATGATAAATGCAATTCTTAATTTGTTTTTTCTTATCACGAAGCAAGGTTAACCATGCTGTTGTAAACAAGAAAACTACTTGCTTTTATTATGCACATGGAAAAGGTAATCGGATTACGAATAAAGTACGTGAAAAGAAAAGAAATATTTTTGTCTACTCAATCGTAGCACTATCCACATATGTTATGTACTATTGAATGACTCAGACGAAAAATAAGTAATACCGACTCAGACAACAATGGAAATTAGTGAAGATGATATCTTCAAGGTTGACGTAATTATGAGAGTTCTAACATGAAATAATTGAATGTTTCAATTGAAAATAGCGTACAAAAAAGAGGCACAAAAGCATGATGATAACATTATTTACTCGTAGATATCGTTCGAGATATTGCCCCTGAGGTCATGCCAATTAAATATGTAAGTGGAATGGATTGATAACGAAATGTGATAAAAAGGGAAAGCATGGCGGGCCATACGGAGGTAATGCGGGAGCATTTGATCCCAGTTTGGTATCTCCGTGGTTCGTACGAGGTTTCTTTAATTGAGTATGAATCTCAACATTATCGAGCAGCTTGCCCCTGATTAGTCTTTTGAAGTTAGTTTTTAAACGGCAAAAATAACTATTTTGTTAAACTCTCAAGAGCCTGTTAGACCTTAAGTTATACGCTGTTTAGACCTAAATAATAAAAGTTTCCTTCTATCATGGTGGGCGCAAAATAGTAAAACGCCACTGTTACAAATAACAAATTATAGCAAAATAGAGGCCGGTAAAAAGAATTCAGCGTTTTAAAATTGACGTTTTAAACTTAGTACATACCACACAACGAACTACCTTAAAAGATTGAACTTTTTAACCGAATGTTCTGACAAATGAGAAGCTGTTTTTGGTTCTAATCGATTATGGATTGCTACAAATATTGTAATGCTTTAAAAAAATAAATCTGCAAAACCAATATTGGCAATGAATACAACAGCGAGTATCAGCGAGTATTGATTATTCAAAAAAAAATTCTACTATTTCATTTCAAAATTTCAACATCTTACAAACAACTCAAACAAAACTATGTCAACATGAATAATACCACAAAATTCTGTAGTATTGATTTCGATATAAATCTGCAGAGAGTTACATTTTGACTCAAAAAACCTAGAAAATGTAACAGACACTTTCAAAAATTTCACACACAAATTACCTTACCCTGTAATACAACAATTAACCGTTTTGCAAGTTTATACCATACAAAGTTTACATAACTAATGGTTTGGACCAGTCAAGTATAGGTATGAAACCATTAAAAATAATTTCATTCATAAAATTCAAATATCAATTTACTGACATTCATTTTGTACATGGAGAGCTTTCATACAACCTATACCCCTATGAACTTTACAAAAAATTCTAATATTTTTAATTTCGTTAAAGCTTTTATTCGTTTTATGTTGTTGTAGTTGGTTGTGTGTGTGTGTGCTTTAATTAGCATTAGAAAATACGACATATATGATGTGGCATTGTGTAGCCTCAAATACATGGATTTACTTGTAGAAACATTTTCATTTCAATAATATAAAAGTTTTGTGTTGTCGGTACGGTTACAAGGTAGACATATGTGATGGCGAAGATATAAATACATATGACTCGCCCCATATACAGTTATTTTAAATATAAAATAAACAATTTTGTTGGTGATATGTGGAACTGAACGGGGGATGATACTTGGAACTGGTTTTAAGTTGGTTGTAAATTTGTTTTGATACAAATTATTAATAAAGTTGAGTTTATTGATTGTTTTATTTATTTTCTAGTACGATTAATTATTTATGATGGGACTTGACTGAACTTTCGAAAAGTTTTATGAAACATATCAGGATAGAAATAAATTTTGGAAGGTAATAAGGTGAAATTTAACCCAAAAAAATTGCAAACGTGTGCAAACCAACCGAGATTGGTCCAACATCACTTTTCAGTCAGTCTACTTGTCTGAAACGATGATATAGTGAGAATCGCTTTTTCATTTCTGAAGTATTTGGCCTAGTTTCTTCTAATTTTAACTAAAAAAGTTAAAAGTATTTTCAACCTATTCGTCATTCTGTCGTCATTTTTTTCAGTACATTAGTACCTCAAACTACCGTCTTGCAGTGGAATTAGCGATTAAGATCAAGAATTCCCAGATCGAGAAATCTCGGGAATTTTTTGAACTTTTGCATTCCTCATTTCCCGGGAAGTTTATTTATTTCTCTCGAGAAATTCGAAAAATTTTGAAAAAAATAAAGTTTGTTGTAAATTGTTTATAGTTTCACTAAATTTGTCATATTTTCCATAAACGATCTGTCAAGTTCGCCACATGTATCTTCCATTAAACATACAAATATTCCATTTAAATTAGAAAAAATGATTTTACAGTTTAGGATATTAAAATAAAATCGTAAAAGTATTAATTTGAATAATTTTTGAAAATAAAAAAGGGGATCGGCTCAAAATCCCGAATCACAAAAGACCGAACTATCAAAATCCTGACAAAAAAAAATCCCGACTTTCAAAATCCCAACTTTTAAAATCCCGACTTTCCAAATCCCGACTTTCAAAATCCCGATTTTCAAAATCTCGGTTCTTGAAATCCCGATTTTGCTAAAACCTTAAAAATCCCAACAAAAGTCGGGATTTTTTAAAAAATAAATATTAAATTTTGTTTTTTTATAGCTAAAAATCAAAATTGAATATTTAATATTTTTATAACTACCTACTAGAGTGTCATTAATAGATCCTATATAATCCGCTCTACGAGCGGCACGCAGTGCGACATGTTTCCTGATCTCGGGTACTACGCCCCCGAAGTTTAAATCTGGGGGGCAGTGACCTCCCGCGTGCCCGTGAGAGTTATCGAAGCCGTTAGTCTCTAAAATTATTACATTGCAAAATGCCGGCCCGTGGGCGCCCGTATTCATAAAAAAATTTAAACAATCGGGTTTTTGAAAATGGGGTTTTTGCAAATTACGATTTTGAAAGTCGGCTAACCTCAAAATTTCTTGTTTTTTTAACTTATTCTGTTAGTTAAATTACGTCTGATTAATGATTCTTCAAAATTAACAAATAATTTGTTTATAGCCCCAATATAAGAAATGACCGAAATACATACATATAGTGATTGCTGGAAAAATGTTAAACCAGCCGAATGCATTATATCTAAAAAAAATGTCATGCAAAGGCATCGACAATAAGATGACAAGCACGAGATGAAGAAAATATTTACTCGAATGCAGCTCGCGCCAGGTATTTTAACTTCAAATCGTACGAAGCATGAACAGGAACACCCAAAAATAGACATTTTTTCGTAAAAGAAAAAACACCAGTAGAAGAAATAGTGTCGGAACTAGCTGCGTATGATAACATCCCTATTTACAAAAGTTCCATCTGTGCTTTCATACATTAGCAGCTTGAAAATACAAGGCCAGGCCATCAACTCCCTAAATATCCAACCGATATAATGAATCTAGTTTATAAATTTTACGATAAATTCAAAGAAGACACTATTAACAAAATCAATGTTATAAAGGCCGACGATGGTAAAGTTTCGTTGTCCATAGATGAGTGGACCAGTTTTCGGAATCGGCTTTATTTGACTAAATCAAAAATTAAGTTCATTTAATATAAGTTTTGTGAATGAAGTTATTGCTACTACAAGCCATATGGAGCGATTGTTATGGTGAAGCTTTGAGCATTATCACCAGCATATTTGCAATTATGCTAGAATCATGGTATACACCTTGCTGTTAATAAAATATTTTTCGAAAAATCGGAAAATGCACATTGCTTAGAATCTGAAAGCTCTTTAGAATCTGAAAGGGAAAATAACGACCAAAACTGTTTTCAACATGGAATCGAATCCGACGAAGAACGTATTGTACGTAATAATTTCGAATTAACACAAACACACAACATAAATAGAATAATAATGAAGATGACCAAAATTGTGAATTTCTTAAGGTCTCCTGTGAAAAAATCTGTTTTATAAAACAACGTAACACAAATTTAAAAATTTTGATTGAATTTAATATTGGATTGTAAAACTCGGTGGAGTAGAATGGCAAAAATGGTCGAACGGTTTTTAAGAATACTAGATCCGGTTTTAAAATCGTTAGAAGTGCTAAATTTATGAGGTATGTGAATTAACGACGACACGACCATTGCCAAAAAATTTTTGGAAGTTTTATATCTTATTCAAATTGCCGTGGAAGTTCTATCATGCCTTGATGCGAGTTTATGAACTAGAATTTCTTTTTGAAATGCCCCAAGAAAATAATTCTTGTAGTCATGAAGTAATTGAATTAAAATTACAAATTGTGAAACGCCACTGAATTCCCCGCTAATTTTTGTACTAAAATTTTTGAATAACCACAATAGTGTAAAGCCAAATCAATGTTCTTTGAGAATCTACATAAATGATCGAAATCGTACGGTTTAAAAAGAGATCTATTTGTAATAATGAAATATTTCTTTATAAAATGCATAATACAAATATTAATAATATCAATACGGAATTTTATATTGCTACACTTAATCTGTCTTTAACTTTATTTTTGTAAATTTTTCGAGAGTTCTCGAGAACCCCGGGAACCGTTAAAAACATTTCTCGATTTTCCGAGAAATAAATTTAATCGAGAAATCCCAATCGCTAACTGGAGGCAGGTAAATTTGATTTATCCCGATTTAATCAGTTGCCGTACCGCTCGAAATTTTTCGGACCAAGGAAGAATTTTGTTATAAGAACCTCATTTCACAAATCCATCGTTTTGGCGCAAATGGCAGATTATACGTGTATCAAAGAATATTGTCGCAGATCATTGGGAAGTTCTTGAAAAATATCGATATTTAGCTGAAGCACCTTAACCACCGAAGTGATGGTTTTTTTCGAAAAGTGTGTCCATAAATAGTCAGGGTATTTTTTACTTTTTAATCTGAATACAATGTTATTTTTTTCCAATTTTTAACAATTTATTCAATATTTCTTTTTGTATGATAGCTATATCTTAAAACGATATATCTTTTAACGAAACTCTCTCAATGGCGCTGGAGTTCAACACATTTAATAATGTGGCATAGCAATCGTAAGAATTCTTGGCTGTGATAGATATGTTTTTCAAAAATACATCGAATGAAGTTATTGTGAAAAATCCGACGCTCAATGGTTCCGACACAGATAATAATAGCATCGACGAAGATGGCATTATTCAAGATTGTGTATTTGGTGACAGTGAAGTCAAACAAATCAACCCTGTGTGCCACAATAGAAAATCGAGAAACTTCATGGTAAAAAATTATGGACGTTGAAATTAGCTATACCAATGATATAGAGATTTATCAAAGTCTCAGGAAGCATCAATTCCACATTAGAAGATCTTAGGTGATCTAAAATTCCAGAGTAGTAGTACATTGTACAACGATAAAGGAAATGCACAGTGTGTTGGAACCTTTGCAGATAGCTCTCGTTAAACATAGTAATGCGGATTGCAATATACTTAAAGCGGATGGAACTATACGATATATTTTTATGAAATTTAGTGCTGTATAGACTCTGCGCTTCCAGTAATTTAATAGCGACATTGTGAATTCGGTTGAATTAAAGCGCTAAGAGTTATCTGGGGCCTTATTCTTGATATCTGTAATACAATTTGCTATGAAATTCTTTATATTACTAAAATTTTCCCCAGCTACTTTTAAAAGACATAATCCCCCTTCCTCTCCCCCTACTAGGGGAAACATTCCGACTGGGTAAATCGAAACGGAATTATTCGCTTAGTAGGTAACTAAATTTATTAGAACACTTGCACACAAATTTGAAAAAACGATTAAAGTTGTTGAACCAATTAAAAATAAAAAACACCAGCTGAAAAATTTACATATTTAATCTTTATTGACGTCATTGCGGATCGTACATAACTGCGGATTACCATCGACAGTAGTAAACTACGGATCAGCTGACTTTCCAACAGCGGTTTCATCATATACTTAAAAGTAAACAAAATTAATTTCATACAAAAGAAAATATCTCACTTTTACTTACCAAACATTGTAAATTAATCCAATTAGTATTTAGCCACCTGAAATTAAGAACTTAGTTAATAATTTTCTAATGATAAAATTAGTTTATATACTTATCTTTTCTATTACTTTGTAAACACAAAACAAGCTGTCATTATTGTCAATATTTAATGTTGTACTAGAGTAGTAGTACGATGAGTGTATTTAACCATGTAACCGCAGCTATACATAGTATATTTTGTACTAGTACTTTACTTAATATTAGCAATAGTATACATTTATAGAGTAAAATTTTGATACAATCTACATTTATTATACAATTTGAATATGACAGTAATTTAACGTACAATTATAAAACTATATTGTAAAATTAATTCTATTCAACTCAAACTGGCGATCAGACAAGGTGTAAAAATAAAATTATAATAAAACGCTTTTGGCTAATTAATTAATAAAATAGTTGTATTCAAAGCAGTGCTAAGATTTAAATTCACATTTCTTATTGGAAAATTTCAATTCGTCATCGGCTATCATTCAACATCAACATCACATATACAAAAGTAGCCGGCGAAAAATTTTAGTAATAAAAGAAATTTCATAGCAAATTGTATTCCGATTACGGAAATTTCCACCGATTTCAAGAATAGGGCCCCCGCCCGGTTGTTTTGCGATCAACCGAGAAAAAGAAACGACATATAAGGATGATGATTCGAATTCCACTTTTACGAAAGAAAAGCTTAGAAGAACAAAATAAAAATTCTACCGAGTACAAGTAGGACGAACAGCAGGTCTATTGAACCGATGACAAGGAAATGAAAATTATGGAAATGAATACTGGATTTCGTACACCTAATAAGGAAATAGTTTATACAGCATTAGGATCAATTTCACCCACATCCATACAGAGTGAACGAGCTCTTCCATAGCTGGGTAACTTTATTACGAAAATTCTTCCACGAACTGTAAAACCTTAAATTCACTCGATTTTTCCAAATACTATTTTTTAACAAAAAACAATATCTAAAGTTAAATTATTTTCGCGTTCGCTTCACGATAATCATCGATACTCAAAACTTTCAAACGATAAGTAAATTTCTGCTCTACGGCTTAGACGATTTAACTGATCTGCAGTTGGTCCACTGCAAGTGAGAATTTTCATGAATCTTTTTATTTTTTGCCAACATTTGGAATGGTAAAGTTCTTGAGAAAAAAAGATTAAGGACCAAAATGTTATTACAGATGAAACATTTGCTCTCTCCATTTTCTTTGTCAGTATTCGGTGTTCTCATAAATGCTGTTATTTTAAAAAATATGCGGATTTGCAATATGGCGAAAAAGAGAGAGTCAAGTACACATACATATAAAGCAAATTCGAAAATCACTTATTGACTCCGGGGATTCGCGACTTACTGCTGTATAAACAACTCGAGCCACAATTTTTATGATTCCTTCACTTTTTTGCACCTTTTTCTAATTTGCCACAAAATTTAGAAGCATTCTTCTGGAGAGAGATGAAGTGAACAAACAGAAAATAGAAGTCCTTATTCGATTAAATGGGGAGATGCTTTTCATGTCTCAGTGGAAAAATGAATATCAAAAAATATGTTAATTTGGTTCAATCTACATATCCAAATGTAGATATACTCGAATATCAAAAACTAAAATGAAAATATATAAAGAAAATCTCTTTCTCCTACTAAATATTGAAATTAAAATTCTGTAAATATTTAGCCATCGGGGTCTTCGTGATTTAATTTTTAAGCTTCGGAAATTATTAAGCCAAATGAAATTTTAACGGAACATTGCATTTAAAGTCTGTTCAACCAACAATAATTGATTAGTATTATTGTATGCAGGCGTCTGCAGAAAACATTGTCACAGTCCGTTAAGTATATTTTGGTATAAAAATGATGTCTTACACGCTATTCTGCTATTTGGAGGGAAAATACATTGCTAACTCTGTCCGTATACGTCTAAAGCGATTCATAGTCAAGTTTTTGTTTCGAGGAGAATGAAAGGAAGTTTTCTACTCCAATTTAGAGATTAGCAGAATAACTGGCATGTAACGGAGCTATCATTTTTATGTGGGTAGTATGTTGCTATTCGTATTCTCAAAGCACCAAAATATTAAGTACATTACTTTGAAAGGCTGCTTGCATATTTACAGTTTAGATAAGTCTGTTTCAAGCTTGTCATATCAGCATAAGAATACTGTTACCGCGAAATTTTACAAGAACACTTTGATGCATTTTCTTTTTCTAGCATTAGTTGCACATTGTTGCTTTTGAATGGCACTTACAAATTTCGAGGTTTCCTCGTTCACTAGCGTATTAAGAAGTAGTTCATTTGTGTCTGTCATGGTGTAATTACTTTTAGACCTTAAAATGTATTTATTTGATGTGCGTACTTTCCAGCACATTTAACGCAATGCGGCTGGTATCTGCAGTATTTTAGCGTATTATAAGACCTCGGAATTTTTCGCTCTGTAGAATTTTTGATGTATTTCCTCAAGTTTTACTCTCCTATTGAATGCCAGTTATAAAATCAACACAAGAGGATAGTCTACTTTTTGAAACAGTACTTTAGACATTCTCACCAACCTTATCAATAACTCTCACAAAAATTGAAATCATTTATATTCAAGGTCGTAGGACGAGTATTACTTTTTCGAGTATTCCGTTTCATTATTAAATTTCGGCGGCCATTCGAGTTTGATGTATCGATCTGCTTACGCCGCTTGTATATCTGTTTAACAGTTTGACTTTTCAGTTTCCTTTCATGTTTTTAATGTTTGGATTATGTTTCTTAAGGATTCAATTGACAGTGAGTGGCACTTCTGTGAATGCACGGGATTAATCTCCACAGTAAAATGATTTACCAATGTTAATCGTGTTGATTAATTGTTAACTTGGACCATTGCATCAAAAATTTGCTGACTATTTGCAATACTTTTTGGTATTCACAAGAGAATAATTTATATTCGGGAAAGCTCTTAAAATTCTCGCTGACACAATAAAATTACAAGAGTTGCACACGATCTAGCACTTGTCGGTTATTTTTAAAACGATAAATGAATTTTTTTACCAAAAAAAATAATATTGATTTGTTATTGGCTGACGCCTAGACCTCAATTATTTCCACGGATGGATTGAGCACTGAAAATGAAAGGTGACATAAAAATTTGCAACGAAAAGTTTTGTATGTTTACGCCGAACGCGTTCGGCTACAAATTGTTGTATCTGTGAACCAACCTTAATAAGCTTCCCAAGGTTACTAAACAATATATGCCTGTATATTGAAGCAATTTGTTCCGTTAAATTTCGCTAATTTATTCGTCGGTTTAGGTACGCTGGACCGAATGTACTTATTCAAGGTTTGATAAAGCTGAACAGAATTTGGTTAAATGATGAACATGGGGGAAAAAATATTAAAATGTTAGTATATTGTTTTAACCAGCTCAACTCCTTAACCATGCTACCATGCAGGGATGTGGTCGCCTCAACTAGCGACTTAGCGGTTCTTTTATAACATTTACTGAGTTTATTGCATTTTTTTGGGTCCGAAATATACGTAAGTATAAGGCAAAGATTGATGAACTGCTCACTATTTGGACTATGAGACGACTAAGTAGTCATTAAAGAGCGGTGATTGAAAGAAGGCCTTTCGCAACTAAGCAACGTTCACATCTGGTTCGTGCTCTAAATTTCCTATAGTATCAGTACAAAACAAATACAACAAATTACTATACTGCGCCGTCCTAGTCTAGTGTTCGAGGTCACCTATAGTACTTCTGTTAGACAACCGTTGCCTTGGGTGTAATTGGGTGGAAATCTTAAAATAGAACTCTATTGATCACTCTATAGATGTTTTATGTGTAACTGTAGTTGTAGTGGTTGACTAAAATTATCTTTAGAATTCGCTAACGATTGTAGAGTGTTATCTTGTAAGGAGGATTATTCTTTCCATCTTTGGACCAATTAAAGTTGCGATCGGTGATCGACGATTTTTGTATTTCAGCGAGATTGTGTTACGTACATACACACATTCAGACGAATTTATCCTATAATCCATAATTTTTATGATGTGAAGGTAGATTGTTTCATTTAATATTAATTGAATTACCCGCCCCTGTTTCTTACGCAAAATTTGACAGCAAAATTAGTTCGATTAGTTAAGAAGAGGTCGGCGGAATATGTTAATATTACGTATACACAACAATATATTTAAAATATAGTAATGTCTCCCCTCCACCTAAGAAGGAATTACCTGATACACAATGCAAATTTCATTCAATTTTGTAAACATTCCGAGTGAAAACCCAGCCAGCATTACAACGCCATTACAGTTGACGAGTTTGCTTCGGTTTAAATCTATGAATATTTGCATGGTATTAGATTTGTAAAAGAATTTGTGTCAGCGAAAAGTTTTAAATTATATCTACAAATTAATAGAATACAAATTATCCAATAAAACCGCTGAAGACAAAGAAATCATTATTTAAATTTAATCTGCAGACTACAATTTTATTAACCCGCTCCATTTTACAAATCAACTTTACCCTAGTTCTGTCGAAAGAAAACATAACCACTCATTTTTTACGAATACATAACTAAATAAAGTTAAAATAAAAATTTCATCTCATTTTCATGAATAAAACTACAATACAAATTTGCTTATCATTATTGCCGTATAGTTGTTACATTATCATTGTTATGTCCTCATCTTATCACTTTAAACAACAGAAAAATACTTGAGATGAGAAAAACAGCAACACAAAATAAAAAATAAACTTGAAAGTGAAAAACTCATTTCCCATCATAACATTTTTCATTTACTCAAAAATTATTTTCACAGATAATCAAATTTCATCGCCCTCGTATAAAATGACCTTGTTTTTGGGGTATATTCTGGAAAATGTCGCGCTGTTCGTTTTTGGTATTCTGCGAAGGAAAAATTTAAAAAATTCCATCTATTTTCACAACGACTGTAATCACTTTTCTGTAATGAGTTCAGTGAAAAATATTTCATTCTAATTTTGAATAATAATCATCTTCATCATCATTTTTTTTTTGTATGCTAAAGAATACAAAGTACGGAAATTTCTTTAAACAAAATACGAAAAATTGAAAATACTTGGGGAAAACCACAAGAAACAAAATACACAGCACACACAACAATGGAAAAATATACTAATAGGTGTAATAATAATTTGACCTCTCATCTCCCCCAAAAACATTTTGCTTATGCTACACGTATAAAGTATACGAGAATGAGGAAATTCCGCAAAACACGATAAGGGATAAAAATAAACCTAAAATATTATGTACATTTATGATCCAAACAGTGTGGAAATGAATATAAATAAAAACGAGAAATTGCTGAAAAAGGAAAAGACAAAGGAAAGCAAGAAAAAAAACAATTATGTAAAGAGCATCCTTTATGCTGCGGCACAACAACGAACTAACGACCGACTAATATACAGATTGTTCCCTGCTCCGCACAAAAAGCTTTTCCTTCTGCCAGTTCATGATTATTGTGATTTTCTCAGCCATATACAAAAGGTTTTCCGTTTTTTGTTGTCTTTTTGCATTTTCATTTGTGTTTTTAGTGCTCATGCACCAATAAGAGTCTTCTCGTTTCGGTGATTGTGTGCTGTTTGCACGATTGCTAAATATAAATATGCAAAAGAATAAAATGTGTAAATGGGAGAATGGAAATCTTTTGGGGATTAAGCAATTTTTGTATTTTTTTTTTCGTCGGAAAATTGGGAAATTAAAACAATCGAAATTGATATTATGCAAATGAGATGATTAGGAAAACATGTGAAAATGGCAGATATGATTTGAGATTTGATGCTGTGTTGATGTTCTTTATTCGTTTTGAATGTGCCGCAATGATTCGAGTAAGGGTTTTTTGATTGCGTCGTTATGTTTAAAGTATAATTGTAACTTAAGTTTATTGTAGTTTTTAATAGTTTTTGAATCAGCAAAATAAATGGTTAAATTTTAGGGGTCTAAAATTGTTTGGTGCCCGATTTACAAGTTCTAAACGGTAATGTACAGTGGGCCTGGGAAAATGGAGAGCCCCTACTTTTAACTTAATTTTGTCTTAATTTGGGAAGACTTTTTTTAAACATCATCCATAAATATTTCGGCTTTCCTCGAAAGTTTCAATTTCAATTTGAGTGCTGGTCAATTTTGGCTTTCACCAGTTATTTTGAGAATTCCTTAGCCTTATTGTATTTCAGAATTTCTGCTTTGTTATGGATCACCAGTGAAATAAGATTTTGGAATCTGTACAGAGAAAATTGGATACTTTAACGAATGGGAAAGCTGGGATGTAAAATTTTATTAATTCTTAGGCTGGGCGACATGATGTTTACTGTAATTTCCACTAATACTTTATTCGTAACACGTAGGTGGATGAAAACATTGACATATACAATTTCTGATGCTAACAAACACATGTTTATGCCACGAAGGTTTGTGCCTCGAGCCGATTGAACAGCAGATAGCTTGATTCTTGTTTTTTTAGACAAAATTTGACTTTTTTATCTATAAGCACCCTTGTCGTCTTTGCTTAAGTCTTTTTTTAAATTTGTTAAACTGTTAAATATTATACTGAAGTATTTCTTTATGATGCCCTAGTGCCAGCTGTATATTATGACTGGCACAATCTTCCAGCTTCGATATGACCCCATATAAATATATATATGAAAATCGTCTATAATTTTAATAAATTGAATCTTTGAAGTTCAGCACCACCGGTATGTTCAAATTTGTTCAAATTTGATAAAATGGCCAAGTTTAATGGCCTCAATTTCAGTTCAAATGTTGTTTTTAAGATCATGAATTGTTTGTGGATCATTACTATATACTTTACTTTTCAAAAAAAACACATAAAATAAGGTATCAATCGCATGACTTACGTAGCCAATTGACAATAGAATTTCTTGAAATTATGCGATCATCGAACTTGCACCGTTTTGTTGATATCACAGATCATCTAATTCAATTTCATCCAATTTTGGCCACAAAGTGGTTAACGACACGTTTAATTGTTGTGCTTGGCTCTTGACGAACGTTTTTACTTACAGTTGTTACTGTTTCACGAATCCAAAATGGACGATGGTGTTCATATGCTCTACGACCTGCAATTGATCCCGTTACTTCAACCGATTAACAGTTTTGCGAATTTCAGGACATCCATGTTGAACAACATCATTTTCTTAGGCTGAAAATGGCTCTTTAAAGCGCAATGAAAATTTAAATATAAATCGTCAATTTGGCCAACACCAGTCGTATGTTAAAATCTGAGTAAATGGTCAAGTTCCAAAATATCGGATTAAGTTATATTAAAGATTGTGTCACTTAAGAATTCCTAGGCCGGAAATAGTTCCTATGTTTTTCATTGGTAAAAATAATGGCAACCCATTGTAAGCTATCTAATGTCAACCATATGTTAGGATTGGCACAATCTTCCAACTTCGATATGGCCCCTTATAAATTTAAATGGCAATCGTCTATACCCTCTAAGAACTTTTCAGCACCAGCCATATATAAGTTGCCATCACCAGCCATATATTCAAATTTGAGTGAATGGCCAAGACATCATTATCAAAGCAAAACAAAAAGAACCATTTCCGATCCACACGAAGATGATCCACAAAAAAGAACCATTTAACCACTTTTATATAAATTTATGGAAAATAGAGGAAAAGAGTGTACAGATTCTAATGTACGGTTGGCACTGGAGAACTCACCTTAGTTTGCCCTAACCTCACCTGAAATTATGGAAGTTGCTCATTTATACAAATTCTAACATACGGCTATCATGAACCATCTCTAAACCATCCTCCAAACTGAACCATCTCTAAAGATTGTGCTAATCCTAACATACGGCTGGCACTGGGGAGATCTTCATAGTTTGCTCTTCTAAAACACGAAGAACCATTGCCGACCTAGGAAATTCTTAAGAGATTCAAATTTTTATTTAACTTAGCCTGATATTTTAGAAGTAGGCCATTTACTCACATTTGAACATACAGCTGGTGATGGTGCTGGTCACATGATCCGCATTTATCGGAGCACGTACCATCTCAAAACATTAATCGCTATTTGCGGTCCAGCAGACCTTGGCTATTCGGAATCAGATTTCATATTTATCCTTTTTCCACTAATCGAGACATACTTGCGAAATTTCGTGGAAATCTGTGTACCGCAAGCTGTAATGGGGGCTTTTCAATTTTGCAATGATGTTAAAAAGTTTACCAAAAAAATTAATAGATTAAAATAAACTTAATAATTAAATTTTCAACTAGGATTGACCTTGTTGGTTTCGCTTTAGAAACTAAGTGTGGTGTATTCGAGATGTATGTACACATTCAAGGTAAAAGAAGGTTGGATGTTGGCCACAACATATTCCCCTTATTTTTTTATTTAGTTTACATAAACAAGTTGTTGTTTTTATTTAAAAAAACGAACGGGGTTCAAGCTCCACCTGAACCGCAAATGTTTGGTAAAACATAAGGTCAAAAATTGAAAAACATGTATGGCATTGCTAATTACAAGAAGTCGATGGTTATCCAAACACTGCATTTCCTTGTGGAGTTCATGCATTTTGGGAGTGTGATTTTGGAGGCGATGGAAAAATTTGAAATTGTTTTACCGATATGCAGTAAATCCTCGATTTAACGGACCCCGATTTAACGGACGCTCGATTTAGTGGACGCTCGATTTAACGGACCCAAACGTCCTATCCATAAGATTTGTTTACTTCCAGTAAGTTAAATATGTCGATTCAAGGCGGCCGGGATAATGTCGTAAACACCTCGATTTAAAGGACAATTTTTTATTTTCCTTTTTTCGGTTACTGATTATGATGGATGGAAATGGGATTCTTAAATGATTTTTTTGAAAGAAATTCTGGAATACGCTCACCTTGGACGGAACTCGGGCAGTTTTTAACCGATTACGATGGGATTAGATTTGTTTAATGGACCACCTGGATTCGGACAGTAGTTTGTACTAGCCAGAGGATGAGAAACCGAATCATAATTTTCCTCTTTCCTGAATATTGCTGTAGTGGAGAGTGTAATTATTGACAGTTTTATGGAATTAACTATCAGACCATTCATGCTCTTGTATTACAAGTACCTAAAAAGTATAAATTTCCTCTTGCTTCGAAAGATTCTGTAAATCTCAAAGTCTTAGAAGACATCATATTCCATGTTCCCGTGAACACTGTTCGAAGTTGTTATTGATAAGAATACTATAAATTTATCCGAGCCCTTTGTGTAGAGTTCATAACGTGATTTTTTGTGACACTAGGTAGTTGGCCTGCCGCTCAACCTATTAACTAAATAAAAGGGTCATGAACTGCTTATTACCGAGTTCCGTTCTAGTTTAAATTACCGAGTTCCGTTACAGGTGGCCATATTCCAGAACTCTTCCAAAAATTAGTGAAGAATCTTATTTCCACCCAACATACCCAATGACATCTTACACCTAACATACCCATCCCTAGTGGCCATATTCCAGAATTTCTCCCCAAAATCATTTAAGAATCCCTTTTCTATCTAGCATACCCAACCCCATCTTAATCGGTCAAGAATTGATTGAGTTCCGTCCCAGGTGGCCATATTCCAGAACTTCTTCCAAACAACATTTAAGAATCCCATTCCCATTTCCAAACGGGCATGGAAGATGGCTCGGCCCATGAATTCTGTACTCCAACATGGGGTCACAGTTGTGTTTATTTCCATCACCGATCATAATTAGGTGATGAAAATTCTCTTTTGCATCGCTCTGGATAGTTAGCAGCATCTATTAGTTCTTTGTGGTGTTTCCTGTGACCCGGCCTTTGCATTTGTCATTTGCTTTACACGTTTTGATAGTTCTTCAGGAAAGCTCATTCTCCATTATCATCCAAGATTGAGATTGATTTAAACAAAGTATAACCAGGATACTTGGTGTTTTCATGATCCCCGGTTTAGTGGTAAGCAACTTAATAGGATCCTCGTCAATTTCAGTATCTGAACCTCGTTCGTGATCACTACTTGCCCGTGCACTAACTGAAATTCCTTGATTGATTTGGATAAAACATAACCCTAGAAAGGTATCGCTATTGTTTCTACCTAATCTGGTAACGCGGGGTGAAAAAACACCCCAAATTTCAAGGGCCCGTATCTCGGGCGCAGTATGACTTTAAGGATTCAAAGTGGGCTCCTTTTTTCGTTTTTTAATATAGAATCGCGTGAACTAAGTAGTTTTGGCTTAGTGTTTGAAGGGTCCAAGAAAATTGACCAAGAAGGGTAAAAGATGTGAAAAACTAACAAAAATGGCATTTTTTCACGATGTCTCAGTGAGTTTTTGAGCGAGTCGAGTATTTTCAACGGGGTTCTAAAGGGAAGATACTATGTTTTAAGGGTAGTATAGTGGTTTTGGCCAATTCTCTAAAAAAAGTATTTATTTGGAATGATAAACTACAATTATTGAAAAAGAATATTGAATTTATCATTAAACATTTTTATCTTGATTTTTATCGCTCATTCTTGCTCACCACACGCCTGACAGATAACAGCTCTATGGTCTTGGCACACGAAGGCCTGACACTTGGAGTATTTGACTCCATATTTTCAGTCGATGGTTCGGGGACAATAAACACATCTTCTCTGTCTTCGTGTTCCACCTATGTCCCGTCGTATTAGCCCTTCATCCAATATATCTTGAATACAAAATACTGTTTGGTGTGGCAGATTTTTCAACTCTTTCCTCCTCCGGATATGAGAAATTGTGAGATGTTCGACTAAACTTTTCAAAAAATCTCTCCTGTTGAGAGATGGATTTGCAGAATTGAAATTCTATATAATCGAGGCTTTGATCCCCGATTGGTCCAGCATCCTCATGGAAACTCGCACTGGCCATCTGTTAGTTTTTCTTGCTGTTGAATATTCGTGACACATCTGGTCAAATGTGTCAGTGCCACCTTTTGCCTTGTTGTAAAAATTGACTATCTCTGGTTTATTTGTAGTCTCACATATTTCTTGCAATCGATGAAACGTTGATAAAACAAGGACAACTTTATTCTTCTTAGGGGTGTAGGAAACCGGAGATTTCGTTCGGTCAAAAGCGAATTTTGATTTTCCTGGCTCACCAGCAGTCTTGAAAGACAAAGGTATTTGCGGTTTATTTTTTTTAGTGTTCCAACCATTGTGAGGTTCTTTTCCAACATTGTATCGAAAATGTATCGAAACTTTCTAACATAATAGGATGGCACTTTTTCTGTTGTCCTCCAAAACCACTTTACCGACATATGGAATTGCGTTGACTAAATAGAATGTTTGAGAGTCATTCAAATTGACACACTATAGAACATATTTATCTGCTTTTTAACCGTTATAAACTTTAAAAGGGCAGCGCCCACTAAAAGATAACACTTGTTCGTCAATGGTACAGTGCTTTCCGGGGCTGTATAGAGTCCTGCATTTTGCAATGAATGAGTCCCAAATTTGTCTTATGGGGCGAATTTATCCTCAACACGACGAATTGCTCAAGTGTTCTTATCATCAAATCTCAGGGATTGTATAGAAGGGCTTGAAATCTTTTTAGGGGCATGACGGCACGGTATCTTATGCAACCGACTTTTAGATCCCATAGATCGTGAATATTGGTCATATTTGTTTTTTGAAGACCAGAAAAATACAATAAACCAACGAAAGCCTTCAATTCAATTACGTCGACATGTTTATATGTATTATCCAACTGCATGTTTATTTCTCGATCCTCGGTATAACGGTCGAGATTTGATCGCTTTTGCAGGTCCAAGTAGAGTGGCAACATTCGTGACTATGTGGCCTTAATTTGACAGTCTTTCACGTGGAGTTGTGTACCACTTATGCCCATCTTTACCCACAACAATACTCTTTTGTCATCCACGATTAATACCACTGCTGCCTCTTCCCCGTCCTCTTCCTCTACTTTCTCTCTTCTCTGTATTACGCAGTTTCTTGAATGCTGGAGCTGTATCTGAGCCATCATCATCTGACTCTTCCGACTAAAAATTACAATAAATAACTAAAAAATACATTTTCTCGCACAGAAATTTACCGAAAGATATGATTTACATACCTCAATTTCACTCTCGGGCTCTACTTGTTCGTTGTCTGATTCTGCACTTTGTTCCGATTCTGAGCCACTCTCCTCTTCCGTTAGATTTTTCCCATCACTTAGATTTTTCACAGGTTCAATGTGATCTTCCTCCTCATGAATCAACTGAAATACAGCCTTCAAAGGTTTTAAATTGTACGGCCTAGCCATTTTTCGAATCTTGAAACAGTGAAAACTACAGTGAGATTATGGTATACACACGCGAGTATCAGTATATATATATGTAAATATATATAGTGTGCCACTATACATTCATTACTGCCCCAAAAAGTGTATAAACACGAAATTATAAAAATCTTTAAGATGACGAAAAATATACACAAACGGAAACGCGGGGTGATAAATCACCCCAGACGCACTTCAAATGTTTACTGCTTCAACTTCCACGTGCTACTGATGCTGCGAGTGTGCTCCCTCTACTCTCAAATGATTAAACTGAATTATGGTTACAGTCCTGGGTCTTAAACGTAAGCCGTTTGTGTTTGCCGCGAGATTTAATCTGTTCTGGGGTGTTTTTTCACCCCGCGTTTCCTTTCTAGGGTTAACTACTAAACAATGGATTTAGACCCTAGCATATCAATTTATAAGGTACTGTTTGATTTTTGATTTGTAACCTCTTACATGACAAATACTCCAAAGCCATCAAGCAATTATGATTGATATTAAATTTCAAGAAACAAGCCGCTACATCACTCCCTATTCAATGAAAAGTTCCCCTTTTTTGTTACATCACTGCTACTATTAAATTGATCATACATCATTATAATATGTAGTACAATTCTCACAATTCCATCCACAATCGCTAGTGGACACAAAACCCACAAAAAGAGAGACCTATTCACTGAGGAGGGAGTGATGTTGCGACCTGTTTCTTCAACTACACCTATAAAGATTACAGTACACTTTGGAAAACTGGAAAATGAAGTAATGTAGTTTTCACCTATCTCATTTCACTACCTTACATCACCGTAGTCTAGATCTTCCCATAAAACATATGCGGGTTGGTTGTAGATGCAAATATTTCACTTTTAACAAATTCTTCATATTTTGGATTTTGCCAAATTAGGTGCAGGATTGAAAACAAAAAGTACATAATACTTCAAAAACAAACTTCTGTATAAAATCTATAATCCACATAAAACATTAAAGCTATTAGAAGACATAAATATCAATCCATAATACTACCATTTACCCTTAAATTAAAGTTGTCAATATTATTGTTTTGTTGGTGCTGGCCATCTAAATTATTTATATTAATGAATCTGAACGGCTACAATCTTAACTATTGATCTTGTTGTTGTTCGTTAATTTTTATTTATTACAAGTAATTAACAACCAAACGAAAATTAAAAAAAATTTATCCCCATTTTTGTTGTTGTAAATAAGTTTGCTTGACATATCGCCTAATCTAATTACGTACGATTATATCGAGCTAATCCAATATATAATTATGTTAACAGATACGTAAATTTCCCGAACATTAACCGCTTAATGTTAAAAAGTATAAAAGCATATATTAGGAAAATTAAAAATCAATTTTCACCATTGTAATAAAATCATTCAGAAATAATTTATAATGTATCATTAACCAAAATGAATTTGTCAATCTTAACTCCTAGTATAAACTGATTGCTGTTGTTGTCGTTTGATTTTTGGGGTAAAACAGAATAACAGAAAATGTTCATCGATCAAACTTAAGCTTTTCCGGTGTAATTTTTTTTGCTACCACAAAACATAGTTTTCTATATAGTGTCGCAGTTAAACAACTACAATGGGGAAACTATTTTTTGTTATACATCGACAACAATATAACATAACCTAACAAAACAAGACGACAGAATATAATATAATACAGAAAAAACATGAAAATATACTTTAATGCTTTTCCGAAAATGGTGATGATGAAAAACGGAAAATATAAAATTCCAAATATTAAAATTGGAAAACTTGATTTAATTTTTGTTTCGTTTGCAATTCAAATATTATTTATTTTAGACGACGACGACGACGACGAGAGTATCAAGATCGCAATTTGAACTTTTCACATCCATATAGTTTTTGGTTTGATTCGTATAATAAACCGTTCAAAATTTTTCATTATACAATAAAAATATACAAAAATATAGTTTTGCAATTTTTTTGTTCGTTTTGTACAAATTTATGTACAGCATAAATTAATATACGGGAAATCTGGAAAACGAAACGAACAGAATCATGAATTTTCATATATATATATATATATATTTGCAATTTAGTCGCGTTCTTTCACGTATTGTGCCTGAAAGATGAAAAAGTTGAGTTGAAAGTTTTTTTGGCGTACAGTGAAAAATGAAAGGAGGCATCGTACGTAAGTTCGTTGGAAAGCATATTAATTTTTGGGAAATGCGGAAAAGTTTTTTTTTTTTTTGCTTGTTAATTATAGCCGAGTACTTCCGTTGACGAATTAACTAAATTATCTTGTCGAAATATGTAAAACGAAATATGAATATGTATTTTGGCAAGGAAAATAAATTAGTTACGATATGTAGATTTTATACTTATAAAATGAGGCAGCTCTGTATGTATGTACATACCCGTACATACATTAATGGGAAACTATTATTACATTTTTTACTTTCATTGTATTCCGCTTTTAACGACTTGGATGGTGTTATGTAATTGGATAAGTATACAGCTTTTATGTGTATTGTGTATAGGCTAATTTGAATAAGTCGTCGAGTTCGTTAGGTAAAGGCGTTATGTATTATTAAATCCAGCAAATCAAACTTTGACACGCTGTATAGACTTTGTGACAGAATAATTTATTTGTTTGTGAAACTACGTTGCGTCTATAGCATTAAATAATTTGATCGGGTGTGACAATGAATGACAATTATTTATTACTTGTTATTCTAATTTGTATTCTTATACAATGGGCGTACATAATAATAAGCCTAATTCACCTGATTCTAATGAAAACTCAACGCTGAGCTTCGTGTCAATCAAAAAATATTTTAATGTAGCGTTTAGAATTGTGCACAAGCTAAATTTCTAGAATTACTTTTTAAGGGGTGCTATAATTTTATATTGAGAAAGGTGAAGGCCGCTATCAGTGTCATGTATCATCTACAAAACAAAGTGCATAGCATTCTTTTAGTATAGATAATATACTAAGAAATTAAAAGAATAATACTTTACACTCCACTTCACTCAATTACGACCACCTATTATATTGATTTCTATTTTTTGACTTTAATGTACGCCTTTATATACTAAAATATTTGTTTCTAGAATAATCCTGAATGCTCTTCAAAAATCGAGCAAATATGTTAGTATACAAATGACGCCTAAATGTTGAACCAAATCACAAATACAATTGAACAATTAATGAAATTAACTTATTCTATTCTAATCTAGGTGTCAACGTAACACTATCCCCCAAGTAAGCCTGTTCGTCCCGAACAGGATACAGATCACCTCCTCTGTAGAGCGCCAAGCGCTCTAAATGCACCACCTTTGGTTTACCTTTCCGTCCTTTCTGTATGCGATAAACTACGTCGTTCAACCTTTTAATGACAGTGAAAGGTTCTTTCCATGTGGGGTTGCAATCCCATGCATTCCCATGTGGGTTGTAATAATCCCTTCTGCCGTTGTGGGTTGTGGAGCCATACCAATTGCCCTTGGTCATGGTTGTATGTCATATCGAGCTTTCATTCGATCACTTGATATCCGAATTTTCTACCGTACAAATTGATATATTTCATTAAGTTCCTCATTCATCCGGTCGACGTAATGCTGTCCGCATAGTCGGTAGGCCATCAGGAACATCGGTATATGTCGATCCCAGTTGCGTTGGTGCCTTTTTACAACCTTTGCTAGATATTCCTCCAATCAATGTGCCATTGAATCTTTCCACTATACCGTCCAACTGCGTGTGTAAAGGCGTCGTTCTTGTTTTATTGATACCAAGCATCTGACATATTTCCTAAAATACCACTGATTTGAAATTCCTTCCTTGATCGATGGGTCTATGACCATAATCTACCATACCACGTAAACATACAGCGGCAACCACCATATTTAACTGGGTGCAAGTCATACAACTTGACAACTCTTGAAAATAGACGCGAACTGCTGAAAAGTACATTTATTGGTAATCTTCTACTAGGTCTAATCGTCTAATCGGATGTGCTAAAGTCAATTAAAAAAAAAGGTTCCTAGTAGATAACTAACACAGAACCAACTATGGCGATAATGAACTAGTGAAGATGATGTGTACAAATTTCAATAGAATTAATTATTTATTTGATTTTTGTTTAACTAAAGATAATTTTAAAAGTAGATTAAGGCAATTTTATGCCTCTCAGTGATCTTTTTACTTGTTACTTTACTTTTATATTTCAAATTTTCAAATCCAATGCGGATTTATTTTATTTTATATTCTTGGATTAATATTTTTCAAGTCAAATTTGGAGACTTTTTTCAATATAAATAAATAAATAAATGATCAGTGTGAATTTCCATCGGTACACTAAATCACAAATCCAATTGTTGATCACGGCATCCATTATTACTAGCCACATATTTATTTCCGCTCTCGGTGGTCGGAAATGGCCCCGCCACACCCATTGCAATTCTCTCAAATGGTGCCCCGACATTATATTGTTTCATGGTTCCACGGCTTTTTCGTGCTGGTCCCTTTACTGCCGCACATTGGTCACATCTTCAAGACCAGTCCACTACTGACTGTCTACATCCTGACCTTTAGAAACGTTGGCGAATTTTGGCTAGTATTTTATTAATCCCTAGGTGACCTCCACTTGCTTCTCCATGATACTCCTTGAGGATTTCCGCTATCCGACCTTTTGGCACCACTATACCAACAATTGTTTTACTTTACCATCCGTGCTTTTCCACTTTCTTTTTAAACATCCATTTTCTATGTGGAGGCTATCCCATTGACCCAATAAGCTTTTACAATGGGAGTTTTGTCGGCTATCTCACTCCATGTGGGCCGGTGTTCGTTTTCCTTATGTTTCATGATGAATGACAGATCAGCATCCCGCAATTGCTCCTTCTTGATCATCAGTCAATTGCTCCTCAGGTAGCGCTTGCATGAACCGCATATCAACGATGTTTTCCTTGACCTCCACATGCCCGCAATACTTGCATTCCACGGGACATGGTCTTCTTGATAACGCGTCGGCATTTCCATGTGCGTTTTCCTTCCGATGTTCAATATCGGCTTCATTTGTCAAGCTGTCACCGCCTCCTTCTAATCTCGAAACTTGGATAGAGGGTATGGGGCAATCGGTTGTGGGAGTCAGCTTCTGCCCCTTCAAGGTGACTCTTTTTAACGACTCCAATGTCGTCTAACATTCCTTTCTGACCTTTGTCTGCTCTTCGTTTGGTCTACGCTTCATAGGAGATGGCGACCTTCCTCGTTTCTTCTTAATCTCTCAGCCGTCCCGTGAGATGTGACACATCCTATCACACACCCAGCATTTAATCTTGCCACTTCCATCTCTGAACTTGGCGTAGCCCACACGGTGTCTATTCTAAAATCGATCTCCACTCGGCGAATTTTCATTGCTGGTTTCACGATTGCCTGAACAGTTTCGTTTGTATAACGCATACGCGATGGTTTCCGTGAAAGTTGCCTTAGGTGACAATATCACCGCTCTGCGTGTCTCAGTATCTCGTATGCCATCAATGAATGCATCTATTTTAATTCGCTCCATGTAAAAGGCCGACATATTTGAATGTGCTAAATGCACGAGCCGCTCAATTTCCGATGAAAATTCCTGTAGCGATTCTCCTCCTCTTTGGTATCGACCCTTCAATTCCATGCAATAGATTTCTCGCTTGTGGTCACTTCCGTATTTTCGATCTAACGCCTTCATAATTCCGATGTAAACCTTCCGTTCCTGCTCGGGAATGATTTGTAATGTTTCCGCCGCTTCGCCATTAAGAGCCACAATTAACGCTCCAACACATTGTTCTTCATTCCACTGATTTTGCTTAATCGCCGTTTCGAATTGGAACTTAAAAATATTGAAGGATATTGTTCCATCAAATGTTGGTGGTTTTAACTTAACTGCATTAACCATCTGGATCACTCGATGTGTCGTTCTATTCATCTTGACATCTTGGAGCTCCTGCTCGAGACGTTTAACTTCCGTTTGTAGATCTTGTTTAACATTTTGAATTTCTGAGTGTACTTCTGTTTGGAGTTTTTCCACTTTACCGTGTAGTGTAGAAGATAACTCCAGAAACCTCTCGTTCATTTTCTTTTGCCCATCTTCTATTTGGTTTTTATTGTCCGCCCCTTGCTGCTCCATCTGCTGTTTCATGTCCTGGTTCGATTGTTTAATTCCTGCCCCTTGTTGCTCCACTTGTAACATTTGCTGTTTCATTTGATGTTTAATGTCCATCCCTTGTTGCTCCAACTGTTGTCCCATCATTTGATTCATAGCAGCCATCATCTGCGATAAATCGAAACTTCCAGATGGATTTTCTGTTGTTTCGACCACGGTTTGTACGTCCTTTTCTTTCATGTCCACACTGATCTCATCCGTGTTTTCCTCCTCGAAATCATACACGTTTGGATTTAAACGTAGTCGCTCCACCAAACTAGCTTTTGTGCCTTCACTGACCAAACCTCGCTGTTTCAGTTGCTCCTTTAATTGCGTCAGCTTAAATTCGTAAAGAATCATTTTTCTTATTATTCACAATCCCACCGCTGTCAATAAATTGTTACGTTTTTGCCTTGTCACTTAAGGTTCGAATCACTGGATTGTAAATAAATACAACTGCTTCAAATTTGAACTCACACAAATTTATTTACACAACACAATTTATTATACAACACAAAATTAACAATTAATTATTACAATTATAACACAATTTTTAATTATCACTTTAATAATCTTTCTATTTAACCTTCACTGTATCACGTTTAAAATAAGACTCAGCATTCCACGTCAATGTACGCCTTTATATACCAAAATATTTGTTTCTAGAATAATCCTAAATGCGCACCGAGGAAATATGTTAGTATACAAATGACGCCTAAATGTTGAACCAAATCACAAATACAATTGAACAATTATTGAATAACTTATTCTATTCTAATCTAGGTGTCACCGTAACAATATTATTAAATCCGAGAATAAGCAATTCTGATAGCATATTCCTGTCTGGTATGTTCATTGCCACCCGAAAAATATAGTGGATGAATTTTTGCAAGAATCCAGAATTGAAGTAAAAATAAAACTACGATTTTTTTTTTCTTTTTGGTTTTATTATGAAAGTTTATTGTATTTTCTTGGGCGCTTTCAACTAATACATAGTAAAGTCACCATTGCTGTTAATAATTTCCTGGTTCCTTTTGTCCATACTATCAACCAAATTTTCTGCATTCGGTGGTTATAAATTTTTCCATATCTCCGGACAACTCGTGCTAGAGCGCTCAAATTTTTTATGTTGTGCACTTTCAGCTTAATCTTCGTGCGTGCTCATAAATTTCGATCGAATTGAAATCAGGTGACTGAGATGGCCAATTCAATGTTGTGGTGCCCTTTTTGAGCTTAAATTCCGAACTGAGTATGCTATGGTGTTTTGAATCGTTGTCTTCTTGCAAAATCCAATAAGAGTTCCTCGCTCTAAACCATTTAAGGACAGATGGTAACAAACCTCGTAAATATGTTTTATTCATAAAAAGTGAGTTTATGTTCCCTGTGGAAATGATTAATTTATCAAAACCTTGCTTGGTGAAGCATCTCCATACATGGAGTTAGGGCGGGTGCGTCACAGTTCAAACAATCCTTTCTTTTGCTAAGTTGGCCAAACACAGGCGTTAACATTAAAACTCCAAAAGGATGACTCATCGTTAGTCGCTTTTCAATGTATTTTTGTATTACCAGTTTTTTGACCAAAGTATTTCCATATGCATAGCCATGTACCATAATTATATTCCGTATGGCTGTTTTTGGTATAATAATATTCTTTTTCGCCAATTTTTCCACAGCTGCCTCCATCAAATTTTTATACATTAAATAATGTGTAATCCTCTTCTGTACAAATGTTTTTGACTTTTTTTTATATATTTTGCTGCACTTGCAACCGACATTTTGGTTCTTTCGGATGTGCACTTAAAAACAACACATCAACTCGTTTTTTATAAATCACACTCATTTCTTTCATCTATATGTTATCCGCTAAATAGTTACAGTTAAGCTAATTTTTCTACAATTTTAAGCACAGTTATGCCGTACACGCTCTTGTTGAACTTACTGTATGTTCATTGCCATCCGAAACATATAGCGGCTGAATTTGTAGTAAATCAGAATTGACCCAATTCCGTTGAACAACAAAGACTGTTGAACTAACAATTTTCTCACAAAAAGTGTTCTAGAAACCAATGAAGTTGGTACTTCTTTCCAAATTTCTATCCAGTATGGTCATTGCCTTCCGAAAAATATAGTGGCTGAATTTTTACCTGATAGCAAAATACAATTAGAAGTGCCAGCTTCATTGGTTTCTAGAAAACTTTTTGTCAGAAAATATTTGTATTTTGTTTGTTTACTATAGTATCTTTTAGGGGCTAGTTTGTTTTCCCTCAATTTATGAATGAAAATTTATGGAAATCATATTTCTATGATAAACAAAAATTTCATCAGTGTAGCCGCCTTTGAAAAGTTTTAAAATTTGGCTTAAATTATTAAATTGTGTCTGATTTTTTCTAGAAAAGAGGTTTTATTTGTTTCGTCATTCAGGCGAAATTTGATCTTTTTGTTTTCCCGTTTTTTCGGCTCCTGGGAGTCAATTCGCGTATCATGAAATAATGAAAATGAAAAGTTTTTTTCATTTGCAATCGAGTAGGTTTGAATTGCCCATAAGAAATTATGATTTCAGACAGTGGAATTTAAAATTACGTGCAAATAATTCAAACTACTAGATTGCAAATGAAAAAAAACTTTTCATTTTCATTATTTCATGGAACGCGAATTGACACCCTGGACTAGCACTAATTTTTTCCCGTGAGCACTAATTAGCACAAATTGGTGGGCTTATTCTGCAAAGTTTCATTTTGAAATTTGAAAGTTTCCCTGCTACTCACGCCAAAA
This sequence comes from Nephrotoma appendiculata, assembly GCA_947310385.1. Taxonomy (NCBI): domain Eukaryota; kingdom Metazoa; phylum Arthropoda; class Insecta; order Diptera; family Tipulidae; genus Nephrotoma; species Nephrotoma appendiculata. The sequence continues at coordinate 298,139,651 of OX371225.1, forward strand.
ACTGGAATCAAAGAAAGCTTATCAACGGTACGGCGTGTATGGTACCGAGTAATATTTTCGGACAAAAAGAAATTGAATTTGGATTGTCGTTATAGACATCAGTTTTATTTTCCATGATCTAAGAAAAGAGAAAAACTACTTTTGAACTGAAATCATAATAGACACGATGGTGTAATGGTTTTCGGAGCCATTTCGTACAACGGAACAAATGACTTGTGTTTACTTAGCACGAAAATAACTACACTTTCGTACAAATCTATCTTAGAAGAGGGTTTTTCAAAATTTAAAAAGGTTTTCGAATCTTTACCATGGACTTGCAAACAAAATAATTCGTACAGCAGGAATTATTGCAGGCCATAGTCATCCAATTTGAATATCATGGAAAATATGTAGGGGCAATATGAAGATAAACTTTCATTGATAACAGCTATTAAAAGTGTCTGCGATAAAATTGGTGTAAATTCCCAGTATACAATTTCTCCACTGTGTGGGAAAAACTGTTTCAATTCCATTCTAAATTCCGTACTACAAAATATCATAGACACAAAAATATCGATTTTGGAGAAAAAAAATTGTCTTTCTCTTTCTGTTTCGCGGTAATATTTTTTTCGTTTTATAAGTTTCGATTGTATCTTTTATTTTCAGTTTCTTCTGACAAGTCGACGTGCACGGTTGCACTGCATAATTAGTTTTTTTTTCTTTAAAGTGTTGTTTCATTATAATGTTTTTCTATTTGTTAAAGTAAATAATTTTAAATTTAAGTATATAATAATAATTATTAACTTATTTAGTGATCACGATGTACAAATTTGGACTAAAAAGGTAATAGAGATCTGTTTCACAATGGCGTCGTCGCGAAATATATTTACGTTGTAAATTTTCAATGCATGTTTTTTTTTCAAGATCTCAAAATGCTGAAGATTAATAATCGGGAAGCATGTGGCGGATGCAATACAAAACACAATTTATGAAATTTAAATATAGAAATAAATTTTCTATGTAGGTTTAATTAAATAAAAAATAATAATTACCTTCACAAAATCAAATGATAATAAAATCTTTTATTTCGAATTCAAGTTGTATGTGAAAAATACTACCCAAATCTGCTCTTTTTCGCGCAGAAACGTATTGGGAATCAGTATAGAAAAGTGTATGGAAAAATCCCGAGTTTCCGACGAAATTCGACCTTCTTTCCAATTTATTTTTTTCTCTTTTTAGTCGGGATTCACACCCACACTGGAATTTTTGTGACACTTTTCTTTGGCGAGTAGTACGGTTTTCCGTGTGTATAACATGGTTCTTTCCATAGAAAGAGTGTGGTTTTTGAAGGCGAATATAAACGGAATTCCGTCGGCGTTGCATATTGGGTTACTCGGGTGCTCTCTACGATTCCACGCCTTCACGAATTTTGTAAACTATTTGTGCGAAAGAAGGAGGCGAGCACCTATTACTAAAAGCAATGAAAATTAAATAAATAAGCATATAAATAACAGTGTTAGTTGTTTTTTTCAAAAAGTTAAGTTTGTACAGAGATTTCTCTATACTGGTCATAATCAAATGACGGTCAACAAAATACAGGCAACGGTCCTACTGTTGGTATTTGTTTTACCGTTATTTCAAAAAGCGAAATACGCTCAAATGCATGTATAAATTAATATTCCCGTTTCACAAATATAGAAGATATTGACATTTGAAATCAATATAACAAGTGGTCATAATTAAGTGAAGCGGACTGTATGTAAAATATTTACATACATGTAAAGAACTCGATTATTTATTTGAAGTTTGTCCTAGCTGGTCCTAAATCCAACAAGAACTTTACAATTAAATTTAACAATTTACCTGCCTTATCCTACCTATGTCCTAAGATATTTCTAAGAAGTAACTACTTCTAGAATAGGTGTTTTCACTTTGTACTAGACCCAATCAATTTAAAGAAAACTCAATTTGAAACATTCATTCCAACCGTAGTGTCCTCTTAGAAATAACTTAGGAGAAAGAAATTTTAATGAGCTTTTGAAGTATACATTTTGTATATTACACCCAGTTTTTCCCTATATTTGCCGGAGAATTCATGTTTTTAATTAGATTAGGTTTAGTACAAAGTGAAACCATATACATTCCAACTGTAGTGATTTCTTAGAAATATCTTTGGACAAAGCACTTTAAACTGACGAAGCGGTCATGCCATGCTGAAAGGGCAGGATGCAAAATGATTTTTCATCAACAGATTACGGTCTATGATAACAAATTAACACAACTACGAACCCCCGACTGTCAGTACTATAGGCTGGCATGGAGCAATGCAATATGCACATGGTTCTGCGTTAATCGGTCCTATAGCCGTACGTTCTCGATTTGGCTACTGCGTAAGGTATGGGTTTTAAAATTAGTTTTGAATGAAGTTCAGGAATATGGCCATCCGGGACGGAATTCGACCAGTTTTCTACCAATTATGAAGAGATTGGGTATATTGGCTGAAAGTGGGATTCTAAAATGATGTTTGGAAAAAGTTCCAGAATACGGTCACCTGGTACCGAACTCGGTCATTTCTTAACCAGTCATGTTGAATTGAGGTAGGTTGGATGGAAATGGAATTTTAAAATTATTTTTGATCTGGAATATGGCCTCAGGGTGTTTAACTAACCTATTTCTTAATCTAAGATTGATTAGATACTGCCACTTGGGATGGAACTCGGTTATTTTTTAACCAAACATGATGAAATTAGACATGTTGGTTGGAAATGGGATTAAAAAATGATTTTTTTGATAAGTTCTGGAATATGCGAACCTGGAAGAAAACTTGGCCATTTCTTAACACTGATCCATCATGGATTTTGAAATGTTGACTGGAAATGAGATTTCGTAACCTAACAAGATTGTCGCAGGGGTAGGATGCAAAAATATATGTTCATCAACAGATTACGATCTAATTTCAACAGGATCAAATATAAATTTAATATGGCATGGCTTATTATTACAAGCACTATACTTTGTGTGTTCTGTTCAGCACATGAGACCTTATATCAAAAATAAACCTGACACGGCTATTTCGAGAACAAACAAAATCATGTCATAGTAGTTCTATTGTAGGCCTTTCTGAGCGCAAAGCTCCCAGAACGACGAAATTTTTATCTAATAGTGACAAAGCTTCATACATATATCTGCTTTGAGTCTAGACACAAATCCTTCTTAGATGATATTTTAGGTATTGGACATTCATTCAGCGCTCTTGAAACTTGGACATTTTATTCTCACTCATTTAAAACTTTAATCAAAAAATTCAACTTGTTTCCAATTTTTCATTGTGGGACTATAACTGAGTAATCAACCAATAAAAAAATGACTATGTTTATGTCGTGCGGAACTTACTTGAATCTTTAAATATTATTTACAGAGTTACTAAACCAATGCTTAAAGGAAAATCTTTAACACTTTCAGAAATACGACCATCGAGCGAGCTCCATCCAGGTCAACTATCAATTCGTACAAGTAAGTTTTCATTGGCAAATTTCGATAGCACTTTAGGTGATCTCGTTGCTTTGGTGTTCAGAACTCCCAGGTACACTTCTCGTTGATGCACCAATTAGCACAGGTTTTAAATTGTGTAGTGTAAAGTGTATTTTTTAAAATGCCTGAAATAATTAATTCAATTAGGTTAGGGTTTACAGTTATTAAAAGATAACTCACATTTCTGCTGATCATCCCTAAATACAGATTGCAGAAGTAATCTTGTTACAATTATCCTTACGAACGGTCACAGCAACAAAAGATTTTGCACATTAACCCAAGGCACAACTGAACATTTATCTCTAGTATTGTTCAAATCTTGAACCGTCTATATAATTTTCCGAAAATGAATGGAAAATCGTCCACGGTTTTAGAGTTTTAGACTGGCTATACACTCGGTTTATGTCTAGATGGTTCACACCTTTACATAAACGTAAGCTAATTGCTATGCAGCCCCAGTCAACTTGTATAAGTGGTACACACAGAGAAATATCTTAATAAAACAGCGATTGTTACGAACGACCAAATTAAGTAAGATCGATAATACTACAAATTAGGAATTTCAATTCCAAAAATTAATGTAATTTGTCATATTTTAAATAGGCATATTTATTGATAAATCATTTATCATTCGGATTATCCCCTTCTAATTAGCACAACAAACACAAAAAGCAAAAATTTTCATTCACGTCAAAAATACATAAAACTCATTAAATGGTAATTCGTCCTTGTACCCCAATTAACAAGTACGTAGCCAGCGCAACTCCCGCACCATATAAAAAAGCTTTTAACATTTAATTACAAATCCATCATGATTTATGATCCGTTTCTAAAAAAAAAATATTGTCTAATTAATAATTTTCTTGAAGCTCCCCGTGCTCGTTCATTTTAAATGAAAAAGGGTAAAATATTACCTTTCCGTATATCATATACGCGAATTCTAAATGGTGTTCATCCAAAATATGAAAAACATTTTTTTTTTTCGGCAGCCAAAAAGAAAAATAACAAAACGTATTTCTCTTATACCGGCACATAGAAGAAAAAGCCAGAGCAAGCAAAAGCACAAAGTACCTAAATTAAAGGTGTGGCATAGATGGGGATTAGGCATACAACACATTTGCCAAATAATCTCGCGTTAATTGGTGTAATGTATAATACAAGAGGCCATTTAACGAAAGTGATGACGTAGGTGCCATATCAAATATATTCCATCAAGCAATTATTTCATCAACGCAAATCGAGGTGGAAATTTAAGTGTTTTTATTGATCTATTCGCTTTTTTTATGTCGTAGTGTAGGCAGGGCGAGATGTTTCTATCAACCGAGTTTGAAGAAATTCGATATAAGAGATCACAATGGGGCTTTGTAATTGTATTGAAGTTTCGGAATAATGTCTAATTCAAACTCAAATATATAAAATGTTTTTAGTGCAATTTTGTCAGAACAAGGATATCATAAAATTATTTATGAACCAAGGTATGGAACATGATTAACTGAGATAGAACTGTAGGGGTCCCAACACCGATCTCTGAGGAGCTCTAGCCGTTATTGGCAGTTCTCCGCTTAGTTGGTGATTAACATGCACTACTTGTGATCGATGAGATAGATAACTACAAATCCAGCTATAGATCGTTCCACGGAAGCCACAAGATTTTCCAAGAGTTTCCTTAAGAAAACCGCATGGTCTACTCTATCAAAAGCTTTAGTCCTATCGACAAACAGACCAAATGACTTCAGCCCTAAATCATGCTTCCACTTATTTTTTTCAGAACTGTCAAAATAGCTTGTTCTGTGTTCTTATTGTTCCTAAACCAGAATTGCAGCGTATACAGAAAATTATTTTTATTCAGAAAATGTATCATCCTACTTTTCATGGCCTTCGGTCGGTACTTGTCTAAACTCGATTTATCATTTTTTTTTTAATTCGGATAACTACAGTTGGCTTTAGGTCGAACGGAAAAATTGCTGTATTGACACTTAAATGCATGACAAAACTTAGGACATCCACAAGATAGAAAGATATCTTAACTAATTAACTAAGCTAGCCGATAATTCACCCGGGAAGAGCGGGGAAAAATAACAGCTTCTCAAAGTAACTCAAAGTAAGATAGCCCAATTTTCTATCCCCGAAAATCGAAAAAGTTGCATATGTCAATACTATATACATTTGTATGTATACTATTGCGACATTTAATTATTAATTATAGCGATAAATCTAAATTTGGAAATTATTCCAGGAAATTTCTGAAATGTTTTCAATTTTTTTTTTTTTTATTTAGTTTGACACTTGAAGAATTGTATAAATTGTGGAAAATTGGGGGGTTGGGGCGGCAGCCCCCATCTTCTAAGGTATACAACGAATTAAAATTACATTAAAAAATATTTTGTATACACTGATAGTTGATTTTTTAACATTTGTGGCACTATCAGAAGAAGCGATAAGAGCGATAAAAACTCTTTGATCTGTCTGTGCAAGGTTGACGAAGCAATTAATATTAATAAAAATAAAAAAAATATTGGAAAAACAAAAAAGTGAAACATTTTTCCCTCCTAAAAACTGATTGGAAACAATCCTGCATTTAAAAATTTATACTCCTTACCTGATTTTCTCGATGTACACGTAAAGTAAAATTACGCCAAATACCGACAGCGAAAATCAAAAATTACTTTAAATATTCCTCCTTCACCAAAATGCAATATTTTTACTCTCAGTCTCACCCCAGAAAATTGGTTGTGTCATGATAGTTTTAGCTGTCATGACAGTAATTTTTCGGGGCTGACAGTAAAAATGTCGTGATTTTTTGGGCTGAAAGTAAAAAATATGTCATGATATCAATAAGTAGTGTTGCCATCGCATTTTTCGGGGATGGAATTTGGGCTATCTTCACATACATTCGAACAACTGGATTCACCTACTCGCATAAAAAAGTTGTTAAACTCATTAGCAATGGCATATGGCACAGAATCAGAGATAATACCACCCGACTTACAATTTAATTCTTTAATCTCAGCAGACTTTGAATGCCCATGTATTAATTCATTTACTGACTACCAGTTGACAGATTAGCATTAACGTTGTCACATAGTTTGCGACTATAGTTAGCAAGCCTATTATCATTTGGATTTCCCCTTGCAAGCTGGCATATTTTATTTCTGTTGGTTATATTATATAATAGGTGATCGGACATCCAGGGACTAAGCTTAACTGTTTTTCCAGCTTTAGAGATAGTTTTTGTGCAGCTCTGAGGTGACCATTTAGAATATTTAGAAAATAGTTAAAAGCAAGTGACCCACTGAATTGGCTACAAACATCGTGCGCCCATAGAAGCAGTTCTTGCAGTTGCCAATATAGTCAATGCGGACAATCTTCGAAAGTACTTCTGATCAAACCTATACAGAGTATATTATCGATACAAGTTGCTGAAAATTTAATAGGTTCAGACACAAGAATATCAAGGCCATTTACTGACAACACATCTAGTAAATTGTCGACATTAGTACTTTTTAATAAAAAAAGCTATATTAAAGTCGCCCTTAATTATTAAATTAGGGTTATTTAAATCAGCCAAAAACATTTTGAATTCCGCAATGAAATTGGAAATGTTGAAGCAATTTAATCTGTAGATGCAGAAGGCACATACTAGTTTTGACTCTAACATAAAGGAAATTCCTGTACCATCAAAAGTGTTAAAGTCGAAGTGTTAAAGCGGAATCCAAATAAACCTTAATTAAAGAACTAGCAATAATCATTTACAACAATATATAAAGCAACAACGAAAGACGTAACCAAAATATAACAATAATAAAAAAATTGTTTAGAAACTATTATAATTACAACTACTCTAAAAAATTCACAGCAACAAACTCGGTAGTGGAATTCAACCATTAGATTCCATAAAAAATATACGATAAAGCAAAGTACAAAAAAAATTATTATTATTCGACCCCTTCTCCAATCTGACTCAGTAGGTCTGGAACTTGGCAAATACCCTCTTGGCCAAATCTGCCTAGTTAATGCACAAGAAGCACTATTAATCTAACAGTTGTTCGTTAGTCCTGCCTCCTGAAGCATTAATTTTCACGTAGCAAGCGCCGCTTCAACAATTGAACCACTAATTGAGGTAGCTATCAAGTGGATGATAAAACTGATCCGCCATCTTGTTAATAGTTGTGACACAATTTGGAGTTAATTGTCACAGAACACTCCACCTCCAACCCTACCCTCTATCTTTGAACAATCCGACAAGAAGTAAACACCTTCAGGGTTCCAAACAGCATCTCTCACCGAGTCCCCTCTATCGAGGATATCAAACATAAGCCTATCCTTTATTACTTCATTCTAATAAATTAGGTCTCCAACTTAGTTTGCTGTTTAAAATAAGATCCAGGTCCCGAAAGATAATAGTGGAGAATTTCAACGGATTGGAGAGCAGTTCCACAGATTTTCCCTTAAAATATGCGTGCTGAGATTTCGACAGCTTCATCAGCTCAATTCAACATCTAATCTGAGCTTAAATTTGATTTTTCAAAATTTTTAAGGAAAGAGAGTAAGCTTAAATGCCTAAGTCTTTGGGATCGCAATGAGAGCTTTGTCACGCCTTAGGTATAAATATAACCTTAACTTCATTCCATTTTCTAAGAATGTATAGAAAAGATACAGGCTGATTTTGAATATAGCTTCAAGCCATGGTTTTAGTCCAAGATTCGATATCCGGTCGTTGAAGTTAGCCCGGGTGGTAAGACTAGTAGCTACTATACTTTACGGAGTCTAGAAACCAATATAGCCTCCATGCGTGTTTCAACCAATTTTCAGTTCAAATTTGTACATTTTGAGGACTTCCTTATGTCAATCCTACTCTTCAGCAGATCTTTTTCAAATTGCTTTTCTGAGAAACTTCCTGCATTAAGTGTGACCGAGGCATTATTACAAACGTCAGATAGCACTTCCACTAGTTCTTCAAGCTCCTATATTGATTCGAGGGTTTTGAAGCAGGTACGGATAATGAATTCCCTATAATAGTTCTGAATGTACCCCAGTCCAATTCTCATTGGAGATAGGAAAGATACAGAAACAAAATGATCGTGAGAAACCTTCCACATTTTTTGCATCGAATAGAAATATTGTGATACCCCTATTCACTGACACTGTTAGTATCAATGAAACAGGGGCTAAATCATTCGAAGGCATAAGAATGATTGCTGTTAGCGAAGAGATCAAATGGAAAAAGAATTCTATTTGGCAAAAAAATTTGGAATACGGCAAACGGTATGCTATGCCTGCCGAAATGAGGCAGCTTTTTTGTCTGATCCTTTGTTGCTTTGGAATGAAAATAAAAACGATAAGACTGAAGGTAGATGTCGCAAACTCCATGGAAGGAATGAGGCTTGCACCAGTTGCAAATTTTATGCTTTAATGGCAACTCAATTGGCTTTAAGAAACTAGCATTCACTCAACTAGAGTAGAAAGTAGAGAAACTCTTTGTATTTAGTTTTGGCTACGGCAACAATTAACTAGTTGCTGCAGGAAGTTATGAATGCAGGAAGTTATGCAAACACATGTTCCTTTTGGTAGAAAATTCATGTTAATGAGTTCAGAAAGGTATTGCTATTGTTTTACATGAAATGCGGTCGTTGTGGTTCTGTCAAGCTTAAAGTATTAACAAAACTGGCGCAATTGTGAGAAGCTGAGTTTAGTAGAGAACAAGAGATGCGTTGATAAAGAACAACTGCGCACGCTTGATTGTATGGGAACAACTTTCCACCTAACACAAATGAACTCCAGGAAACTTAATTTCTAACGATAATTTGGTGACAGAAATTTCTGGAGAAACAATTTCATCAAATGACATCTCTTGTTTATCCAGACAAGTAATTTTAAGGCCAAAGAACTTTGATGTGGACTGAATCAAGAATCAAATTATTGGTTAGCTTCCTGAACAAAGTCAAGTGTATTTAAGTACAGATGATATCGATACTTGTTACGGACCACTCACGAGACGCGCACGTTTTAATTACAGGGGAGCTTAAGCGGCTGGTAGGGTTTAATGCCTCGGAGTCCATCTTGGTCCAACAAACCACACGTGCGCACATTAAACTGAGGGGAATAAACACTTATAGCACCAGTTCAATCTTTATGTCATCAAATAAAAAAAAACACTTATTCCATTTTGATCATGTATTAATTCAGGGTTAAATATTTATATGTCCAAACCAACAACATGGTACCGGACAAAATTTCTAATAATCTTAATAAATTGATTAATACTCAATTTTCCTATAAGAGCAGTCTAGATTGTATGCAAAAGAAATTTTATATTTGCAAAAAAAAAATAACATAAAAATACCGCTTACCACTTAAATTGATCCGAAGAGCGCTCCCAGGATGTAGGTATTGGTTTGGCTGAAATTATTATTAAATCGCAAACCCCATTATATCTCTGCTCTTATCAGAATGATCCTTATTCACAAAATTATTTTTTTTTTTATCACAATTGAGCAAACAACAAAAAAACTTATTCAATGAACTTAGATCTAAGCACTTAACTAAGAAAGACAAATTTCTTAATAGAATCACAATTTCACTATGATTTCACTAATTTATGTTATATTCCTACTTTTTTTTGTTTTATTTTTTTTTTTTTTTTTTTTTTTTTTTTACTTAAATAAATAAAAGTAACCCGCGACGCTAACGAATGTTGCCTTGTGGGGGTCGAATAATGAAGGTCGTGACCGCTACTCTATAGTGTATGACAGTATGATAAAGTCCAACCACCTTACTACGCGGCTTCGTATTTGCTCCCCTTTCCAATTTTACCGGATTATGCCTGTTCACATTAGTTAGCATAAGTTAGCATGCAAGCTACGTAATGTATAGTGCTTTGTTTTTCTTTATAAAAAAAAAGCACAAAAAAAAAAACGCTGCGAGACCCTATATATATGGAATAAAATGAACACACGGTATAACAACTAATTTAGGACCAGATCTTTCGTTTGTTTAAAAACTTACCGGGCTCGCGTAATTCTATTCGCACACACGGAACACTCCGTTTCGCTATTGACAGGCGGAAGGCGGTATGTATTAATTAGCTATTAACTAGCTATTAACCCACTGATATAGCTATAACAGTTACGTATAAAATAGAATCCGGGATTTAGTACTAAATGAGTACACAAAAGAATTGGGTAACATAAAAAAATTCTTACCACAAAAAAAAGGCGATTTCTGAGGTCGTTATTAAAATTTAATTATTTTTATATTTAAACAAAATGTGCTGCACCAAGCACAATATGTACACCACTAGATCGTGTGTACTTAGAGCAAGGGTCTCGAAAATACTAAAGGTATACCACCAAGACAAGCTGTATGATCAATACGAAATAATTGATGCTAGCTGAGCATAATAATTCCTCTCACTTAATAATTACCACATATTAATAACAACCATCAGTGTATTAATGCATATTTGCCTGTATAGCGTAAAATACCTGTACGAGCTTTGTCTATCGCCTGAGCAAAATGTTACATGCAGATGCAAATAGTATTGATTGCCATAATAAACAACCGCTGGAAATGCATAGTATAAGTATGATGATCTAGTTCATTGTATACAATGGTATATACGAGCACGTGTACCATCACACATACATTTCTAAATAACGTTAAGTCAGCGATACACAAACTCTTTTTAAAAATAGGACACCCGTAACATACTGAATCTCAACACTAAACATGGATTATGCAACAGGATACATGATTAAATGTGAAAAGCATAAACGAGAACGTGATTGAGGATATATTCACTAGATCTCATAAAGGTAATATCGTTTTAATTCGATCTTTCAAGTTCCGAATTAAACCACGACAATTTCTCATTAGTCCTTATGACGTCAAAGTTAAGATTCCGTCTACACCGCACCACCAAGTGCTTATGTAATTGTGTCTGTTTAAATTAATTATTTATCTAAATAAATCATCCCTTAAATAAATAAATCATCCCTGAAATATATAAATCATCCCTGAAATAAATAAATCATCGGTAAAGTTGGCAGCCTGCATTATACCTGAAATACATCAAACTACTTTAAATTTAATCCCCTATTTAAATTATATTATTTACTTACCTAATGTTAATTAAGCGAAATCAGTTGTAATCTAAAATTGTTATTTTATTAATAATATTATAAAAGTTATTTAATATTAGAATAATAATACTTATCTAATTGTTTACCGCATCACTTTGACATAAATAATTGTAAATGTCAAATTGAAGAGCGATCATACAATTTACACCTAATTTAGTAGTACCCTGTACGAGAATCTCGAATATTATCGATATTTTAGTTCAGTGGTGTTTCGAGAAATATTTTTCTTTTCCTTTTTTTATCTTCCATGTTTTGTTTTTGACCACTGTGAAATAAACAACAATACAATTATAATTAAAAGTGATAGAAAATAAAGTGTTTGTTTTTATTGTCACACCATACCTACCGGATAAATACCTATAAAAACCAATAGTATATAGTGTATTTGCCGTGCATATCATTATTAATATATGCATAAAGTGTTCGATAGAAGCCATCTATTTGAACATTATTTGAATCCGGCTCGAAGGACCTCAAATTTGAAAATTTGGATATCAGCCCCGTTACAACTTCATGATGTTGAGAGGTTGAAACAAAAGTGGAAACGATTTGCTCATTTTCCAAAACGTTAATTGTAGGTGAGCTTGGGAGTACTAGTGGGGCTTTATGCAAAAACGATGGACCTTTAAACCACATTGCGTCATTAATTAAGTTTTCGGGAATTATACCTCTGGTTGATTTATCGGCTGGGTTGTCATTGCTTGGCACAAAATGCCATTGTGAAGGATTGGTGGCGCACATAATTTCCGCAACACGATTTTCTTGAAATGGTTTTAGCACCTTCGGTGGTTTTGACATCCAATGTAATACGATGGTTGAATCAGTATATAAATAAATTAATGGTTCTCTCGTTAACTTAAGAGATTCTAAGGTTAAATTCAACATTCGGACAAGTAACGTAGCGCCGTTTAGTTCCAGTTTCGGAATTGTTAGTGCCTTGATGGGTGCAACTCGTGTTTTGGCCATTATTAGATTTGTCTTAATATCTCCATCACTTGAAACTACTCGAGAATATATAACGGCAGCATAAGCATCCTTTGATGCATCTGAAAACCCGTGTAGTTCCACTCGATCATCAGTTGTAAATAACCATCTGGAAAATTTTACATCTGCCAACAGATCTAACTGATCTCGGATTAATAAATAATTCTGCAAGATGTTTGGTGGTAACTCGTCATCCCAATTGATGCCTTCTAACCATAGTGACTGAAATAAGATCTTCAGTCCAATCGTAATAGGTGATAGTAATCCCAACGGATCGAAAATGCGTGACGTTTCTGATAAATATGTTCGTTTTGTAATCTTGGATGGTGGCTCTGGTAATGATACTCGGAAGTGGAAATAATCTTCTACTGGATTGTATTTTATGCCTAACACTGAAATTACTTGACTATTATCCGTAATTTCCCATGATATCATTTCGCGATTTTCCGCTTGAATATTCTTCAGGAGTAAGGGATGATTTGCCGACCATTTTCGCATATTGAATCCACCACATTTCATTAGGGAAATTATGTCCTGTTGTAATTTTAATGCCACTTCGAGGCTATCACTGCCGGACATTAGGTCGTCCATATATAAATCCGTTTTAATAATTTGGCTTGCTTCGGGATATATCTTTTCATACTTATCTGCCAAAAAATGTAGTGAAGCGGTGGCTAAAAATGGTGCTGGTGATGTACCGTAGGTTACGGTCTTTAAACAATAATGCGACAATTTAGCTTTGGGATCTTCTCTCCATAGGATGCGATGGTAATCCTGGTCTGGAGCGGAAATGGAAATCTGCCTGAACATCTTCTCAATATCGGCGGAAAAAACATATCGGTAATTTCGGAATCGTAACAACAAATTTATCAAATTATCTTGTATTGTCGGCCCGACCATCAAATTATCATTTAATGAGTAGCCGTTTTTTGATTTGGCGGAAGCATCAAATAATACGCGAACTTTCGTGGTAGAACTGGATTCCTTTACCACGGGATGATGAGGTAAATAAAAAATTTGCTTATGCGGTTTAGATAATTCATCTTCTGGGACTAACTCCATATGTTCTAACTTCAGATACTCATGCAGAAATTCGGCGTAGGCTGCTTTTAATTTTGAATCTTGGTTTAATCGGTTCTCCAATGAATAATATCGTCGCAGAGCTTGCGAATAACTTTCCCCAACTCCGGGTGCATCGACTTTAAACGGCATTTGGACCATTACTTTATTTCCTCGTAATTTAGTAGTTGCATGAAATATGTCAATACATTTTTGTTCTTCTTCGGTTAGAGATTTGGCAGGAGTAATTTCTTCAACTTTCCAAAACCGCTCGATTGCAGCTTCTATACGGTGAAGAATTTCGGTTGACTCAGCATGAGACGATCTGATATCATTTGTGTTTTGAATGGAAATGGGTACCTTTGAATTAGATATGATTCCTCCAAGTAGCCATCCGAATTTGGAATTTTGGACACACGGATACTCGTAACCCTTATGAATTTTACCATCCAATAAAACCCGGAAAAATGGTTCACACCCCAATAAAATGTCGACAGTTGCGGGAACATTAAAATCTGGATCAGCGAGAGTTATATTTATATCTAATTTAAATAATGACTTATCAATTAACTCCGACGGTAAATTTGATGATATTGATGGCAAAATAAAAACCTCTATACATCCATTTGGTAACTATGATCGACTGATGATCTAATTTTGATGAATGATTTACCTCTTGAGCCCCCAGCTTGTGATTGGTTGATTGTGTTGATGATAATGTTGGGTTTACTTCGAGGGATCTTCAGTTGGTTTAGAAGACGTTCTGATATGAAATTGTGTGTTGAACCTGAATCCAATAAGCCTCGACAAGTTACCCAGTTGCCATATTTATCTTGGACGGAAATTCTGGCGGTTGGTAAGATAGGAATATTAGGGTTTGTTGCACTGGCGTATCCTTCAGTTCGATTGTTCGGTTTAACTTCATCTTGGAATTGAAACATGGTTAGAGCTGAATGTGATGAACTTGATATATCGGGTTCAGTATCAGTACTGGGAGATGAAACCGTGAAGTTCGATTGGATATTCATCTTAGTATTTGGTTGTGTCGTCTTCAATGAATGTTAGGAGTGTTCATTGGTAGTATGCGTAATGGGTACATAATGGAGTAATGTATTATGTCGTTTTGAACATTTATTACAGTGCCTTTTATTTTTACAAGTTGTAATGGTATGTTGATCACTCAAACAATTAAAACAACGTTTTGATTCTGTGATGAAGTCTCGACGTTGATTAATAGGCATCGCTTGAAATTTGGGACAAAGATACAAATAATGGGATTCATTTTTACAAAGAGGACAGGAGGGTTGCTCCCCTATTGAATGAAAGGATTTTGGATGTGATGATGGACTTGAACTAAAGTTTCGTCTTGGAACGCTATCCTCTAGTGAATTCGTGCGTTTGGTTAGGAATTCTAAAAATTGTTCGATTGTGGGATGGTCATCTTCCGCGGTCTCGTATTTTCACAGCTGCTTCGTGTCCTCATCCAGCTTGTCGGATGCTAAAAGTATTATCCATGGATCACGTTGAACTGCCTTTTCTCCGAGCGCCTTTAATCCTCGAACCGTCTCATCTATGGTATCATAGAGTCTTGTGATATTTGTGGACGATGGTTTATTAAACTTCGGTGACGAAAGAAATTTACGAATGTAGCATTCAACTATGCCTTTCTTTTTGTCGTATTTTTTAGCCAACCGTTTTAGTGCTTCTAGATAGTTAGGATCATCGACCCGAAAATGGCAAATTGATCTATATGCGGCTCCACGCAATTGACCAAGAAGGTATTTAAATTTTTGAGCTGGCGACAGGTTCGTATTCTCATGTACCGTTGAAATAAATATATCGTAAAATGAGTGCCATTGTTTCACATCCCCGTCAAAAAATAGAAGATTCAATGGGGTAATTTAAAATCGGAACGAAACTCTGTCTGGGTGATATTCGCAGAAACATCGCCATCATCACGTTTAGTTGGTGAAACGGGTGTTAGCGACTTATCTCTAATGAGAACTTGTGTTTTGGAAACGAGTGAAAAATACAATTCGTCAATGGCGTCCATTTCTGAAACGACCTTGTCATCCAACGCAAAAATATCATCTTCGATAGAGACAAACTGTTTATAAATATCATGGGTTTTGGTTAAACGAACTGCTAATTCATCGTAGGTAGCGCCTGCACCTTTAGTCACGATAAAATTCGTAAATTTGGTAAATTGGCCTTTAATCACACTCTTACGCTTCATTAAGGCATCCATTTTAAATTTGGACTTCAATTGGAATTAACGAAACGTTGATCGGATTTTCAGTAAACTCTTATTCACTGCACTCTTAAGATTGGTACTAATATTTTTTTTTTAATTGGTTCAAGCACAAATAAATTTGTCAAACTTGAAATAAATTTACTTTAAGGGTTAAGACGCGTTTGAATAAAATTAACGTTAATTAGAAAGACAAAAACTGGTTACCTGGTTTTATAGATTCCCGATTGATGAAATCACAAAATGGTGGTAAAGGTTGTCCGGAACACGTGTCTCGAATTCAATGGTGGATTTTAATAACTGGATGTTGAGTAACTGGTTTCACTCAGATTATAAATGGTTGGTTATAATTTCACCGGATAGTGTATATTTATTTCCTCTGATGAATACTGGATAGCTGCTTTCTCACAAAATGGAATGCGCGTTGTAGCGCATCCGGCTCGAAGGACCAAATAATGTTCAAATAGATGGCTTCTATCGAACACTTTATGCATATATTAATAATGATATGCAAGCCAGTCATAAGTTGGTCCTAACCAACAGTGACAGTATCCCAGCCGGGGAACCCACTAATCGGGGGCTTAATTGTGTTTCAAAACCAGAATCAATATTAAAATTATAAATGTTTATTCTTCATTTCTATAAAGTTTTTTACCACAATAGTTGTGATTATTAATTCCTGTCTCACGAATCTCTAAAATATTTCAACATTAAAATGAAAAAGTGAAAATTTTTTGTTTAAGAATATGTGTAAAAAATACAAGTTTAAAAATATATTTGACCGCACCTTGTCTAGATACGAGATATCAAATTCCTAAATTGTTCAAAAATGTGGTGTATTTATACCAAAAATAACTAAAAAATTTCAAAATATTTGCTCGTACATTTACTCCAGTTGGTTAAGGTTGTAACATAGAAAATGGAACATCCCCAATCAATTGTGATGGACATGTACATGAAAAATGTATTTTCGGTTGTGTGTTATGTGCTCTCAATATTTAGGAAATTGGATTCCACAAAAGAATTATGAAAAGAGCAATCGAAAAAAATCCCCTTTGTGTCTCGCATATACCGACGTGGATGAATAAGCAAAATGCTGAACGCAATAAATATATCGATTGAAATAAATTCTGCGGGCCAAAATGCGAAACGGGTAAAAAACATTACGGCTCTGTATTTATATAAACGAACACCATGTCATCATATGTACACTGTACGAGTGTGTACCTGCAATATTCAAACTCGATTGAATAATTTACGTGCACATGTTCAATTGATTTGTATAGTTTGGAAAATAAAATTCCGCGATTGTAAAAAACCATATTTCGATTTATGCGGGAAATTGAAAATGTAATTAAATGTCAATAAAATCAACGAGTTGATTGTGTAAGGGAAAGCCGTTAAATTCACAGTGAATGCAACTTTAAACGAAAATAAATATTTTATTTTGTTCGATGTTATTCAGAAACCATAATTTAATCCACCTTAAGAAAATTCACGTACGTAATAAATTATCCGAATTTTAGGAACTTGATATTATAAAATATTATGGAAATTTTTAAAATAAGGTTATACAAAAAGATGCTATTAATTTGCCACCCACAAGCATATACATTTTGTAAAGGCGTGGAAAAATATTTTTATGTGTTTTTATTTATTTCGAATATTTTAAAGTTCAATAACTTGAATTGCTATTTATAAAGCGTTGAGCGAAGCTCGCGATGAGGATAAAACTTTGGGGTGAGAGCAATGCCATTTAATTATGTATTCTCAGAATAATCTTACATTTTCTATTTTTATGGAAGCTCCTCAGACGAAAACCATGCCACACATATTTGCTATATTTTTCACTTGCTTCAAAATATAAACTTAATACAATAACGGCACTATGGAACGAACTCAGTTTTCAATGTGTGGCCTTAATAAAATGAAATATATGTAAAAAGTAAGGACATAGAACCTCACTAGCTAATAAAGAAATTCGGCCCGAAATGTCTAAAAATATGTTGATTGATTTTGTAAAAAATTTGTTTTTATTTATCCTTAATTTTCAGCATTTCCACGAAATATTTCCGGGCTGGTCTAAACATGAAACATTCTTAATTTGTCTTTTTTATCTAGCAGAGTTTATAGCAACTAAGGCCAAGTTATGAATGAAGCATTGTACAGTATTTTTCATGACCTTTACAAGAAGGAAAGTAATTCGATGCACTATGATCGATTTTTGTGATTGTGGGCGGCTTTTGATATCGCATCTATTTCTTTGCCTGATGATGTAAAAGATATTTCGGAATATTTTGAAAATGATACCATAGCAGATTTTGCCCCTTTAGTAGCTTCGAGTATTGCTATAAGTAAAACGCTGGTATTACCTCAAAATGTTGCTCCAAATCGTTCATTTAATATAGGTAATACCATTTTTCATAAGATTAAGACTTACCTGAATAATTGTTTTGAGTTGAGATTTGATACGATTTTGCTAGAGCTCATAAATTCAGGGGTACTTATTTCTTTCAATCCACGAACACTTTGTCGCGCTACTAAAGAAGATTTGGACACCGAAAAATTTCTCTTGGTACGACGAATGCGACGTTAAATAAATTCGATATTTAATAAACAGC
This sequence comes from Nephrotoma appendiculata, assembly GCA_947310385.1. Classification (NCBI taxonomy): domain Eukaryota; kingdom Metazoa; phylum Arthropoda; class Insecta; order Diptera; family Tipulidae; genus Nephrotoma; species Nephrotoma appendiculata. Next base: position 298,158,217 of record OX371225.1, read on the forward strand.
CATTTAATAATCAACTTCCATAATCAACCTCGAACGACACTCATGAATGGGCCACGTACACACGCATTGGCATAATTCATTGAAGTTGTTTTCTAATTCATTTAGTATTTCTAGAACTCTCTCTCTCTCTCTCTCTGGCTTTCACATCCCATGAAGGGATTTCGCCGCCTGCACTAAGGCCCTCCAACCATCTCGATCCACCGCTCTCGTCCTCCAGTTTCAACATCCTAATGTTCGAAGATCTTGTTCGATGTCGTCGCGCCAGCGTAGTCGGGGTCTTCCTCTACGACGTACTCCGGCTGGTTGTTGGTGGAACACTTTATTTATCATCCGTTGTTGTGAAGACCTTGTAACGTGGCCATCTCACTCAATTGGATTTGATGAATCCGATAATATCGCTGCCTCCGAGGAGTTGCTTTATTTCGTGATTCATACGAATCCGATATTCGTTGTTCGCAACTTTAATTGGACCAAAGATTGAACGGACAACCTTCCTTTCGAAGGTAGATAATAATCTACAATCGTTAGTGGTCATGGTCCAGCTCTCGCTTCCGAAAACCAGCACAGGTCTTATAAGTGCTTTATAAAGTGCGAGCTTGCACGACTGCGATAGATGTTTCGATCGCAATAATTTTGATTTGGCGTAGAAAACTCGTTGTCCGGCAGCGATTCGGGCTTTTATTTCTGCCTGCATATCATTCGACGATGTTATAACTGACCCGAGGTATTTAAAGTTTTCGACGCTATCAAAGTTGTGGCTGCCAATTCCGAGATTTGCTGTAGAGATGTTCCTAGGTGTTACTAAATATTTGGTTTTACTGCTGTTCACCTCCAAACCAAGTCTTCTTGCGCAGCGATCGAGCGGTATGAAACTGTCTTTGATATCGCTAGGTCTTCGGCTAAGAAGCACGATATCATCTGCATATCCAAGAATTTGGCCTGACTTATTAAATATACAGCGCGAGGTTTCGATGCTGCTTTTCCTCACTACGTACTCAAGCGCAAGATTGAACAGCAGACGCACGAGTGCATCACCCTGTCGAACACCAGATGTTATTTCAAAGGAGTCTGACACAGATCCTTCAATTACGATTCTACATACAGATCCGGATGTTGTTAATTTACACAGAGAAACGAGTTTCTCTGGGATTCCCAGGCATATGAGCGCGGCCCATAGGTTGTCGCGGTTTATACTGTCATATGCCTGTCTGAAGTCTATATATAGCTGATGTATGGTTATGTTGTACTCCCAACATTTTTCCAAGATTATCCTCATGGTGAAACACTGGTCAATGGTCGATCGGTTGGGACGAAAACCACACTGATAGTCGCCAATGATGTTTTCGGCGAAAGGGATGAGTCTGGCAAGTACAACATTAGCCAACACACTTTGTAAGCAGTGTTCAATAGAGCTATGCCAAGAAAGTTTTCACATTTAAGACGGTCGCCTTTTTTATGCAACGGACATATGAGCGCGGTCTTTCAATTCTCCGGCAACTCTTCTTGGTCCCAGATACAAATGACGAGATTGTATAAACTTGTTACAAGAGTAGCGCCTCCGAGATTAATTAATTCTGCGGGGATTCCATCGAGGCCAGGTAGCTTGCCGTTTTTCAATCGACTAATAGCTGCGTCTACTTCCTCTACTGTGGGATATTCGACAAAGACCTCTTCACCTGGCAGAGCTATTGCTCTAATGGGGGTCACTTCGTCATTCCGATTTAGCAGATTGTGAAAGTAGGTTTGCCATACTGAGAGAACATCAGCCACGTTTGTTCTCAGCTCTCCATTCTCGTCTTTGATGGCTGTACTTCTTGGGTGGAAATTTTTAGTGAGATTCATGGCGTTAGCAAAACAGTCCCTTGAGTTTCCTAGTTCCGCTTGGAAGCTGATGTTTTCGATGCATAAACTCATATGTTCGCGCTTCTTTTGTCGGAGAAATTTAGTCGTGGCTTTCCTAGCGCGGAGATATTCTGCTAGAGTGCTTCTGGTGTTGCCAGCCAACCATTTTTCACGAAGCGTTCGTTTATTTTCGACTACCCTTCGGCATTGATCATCGAACCAATCGTTGCGGGGCCTCGGAGGTCTTCTTCCGATGGTATTTTGCGCCGCGGTTGTTATGGCTGACTGTATAGCGTGCCACTGCTCCTGGATGTTAGGAGGAGCTTCTTCATTATTATGGTGCCGGTCTAAATAATTAGTGACAGCTGATTGGTAACTCTGCAGTGACGCATTTCTAGAACTATCTTTCGTTAATTTTGAGTACTTCGAAGTAATAAAATGCATAAGAACTTAACGATTATTGTTTTCCGATAATTCACACTGTTATTTGACATTTCTTTTAATTTTTTTGATAAAATCTGTGAACAATGTCTAGTTACTTCTAGCGTAACATCATTTCTCCACAATTTTGTGGTTATTATTGGGGCTACAAATAAATTTCCGACCTTTTTTAGTGAAATAAAAGAGATTAGATTTTGTAGAGAATGAAAGGATGTTTTATTCAAAGTATGCTCTTTCGGAAGCTATAACCTTCACCAATTGTTCAGGCAATAAACGAATTCAAAGAAGGAAGAAGTCTGGTGGTTTTGAGGCGATCCAGTCATCGACCCATTTTTTGACGTTTTCATATGAAGTGAAGTGCTGCTGTGCCAGGGGTGATTGCATCGACCGAAACAAGTGGTAATCAGAGGGAGCAATGCCTGGTGAATACAGCGGATAGGGTAGAATTTCCCAGTTCTGCCTGTCCAAGTAATTTTTGATAGATATAGCAACATGTGGCCTAGCGTTGTCATATTGCAAAATAATCTTATTGTGCCTTTTGTCCTGTTAAAGAGATCAGTTGTTGTCGATAAACTTGTCCCGTAATGGTTTCACGCTCTTTCAGCAGCTCCTAATAGACGACACCCTTCATATCGCCGCAAATACAAAGGATCGCCTTCGAACCATGGATATTTGCTTTTGGCGTCGACGGGTCTGGTTCACCTGGCTTGACCCACGATGGTTTGCGCTTTGGATTGTCATAATGGATCCATTTTTCATCCCCAATGATGATCCGATGCAAAAACTCCTTCCTTTGTTGTCGTTGAAGCAACAATTCGCACATGGTTTTCCAACGTTCCATGTTCCTTTCTTTCAATTTGTGTGGCACCCAATTTCCCAGCTTCTGAACCAATCCCTGGATGCTGTGCCTATAAAGCTACAATGTATAAATCCCTGCACCGCAATATACAGCCTGCATCGATGCTAATTATTCCCGAGCCTTGAAGAGTGTGCGGACGAGATTGGGATCCACATAAGATATGGATCGTAGTTTCGTTGGGAACTGCACAAATTCATTGATTTGGTGCCTTCAGGGGAATCCATCTATTCGTGGAATTACTAGTTTGAAAGATGCAGAATTGTTTAAGAGCCGCTTTCCGAATGGGTTGAAGACTGGTGATGTCTCGCGTAAAAAATGAGATGAGGAGACACAATCTGGCAACGAGATCGTTGCTCCGTAGAGAAAAACACGAAATGCTCGCGATGGTTGTCCATGGCCAAATACTCAGTAGAAGTTACTATGCTTGACTGTGCGTTGTCATGCAAAATGTCTGGCACGTCAAAGACGGATAGAAGCGTGTACTCTGTTGCGAATACCAGTGGGATGATGATATCGATGATCACGTTCTGCTTGGTCATTCTACATTTGACTGTTAAACTCTAATATACATGTATTAAATCAGATAATTGGTGACCAGGGACACTGGTTGGTACAAGTTGCCGATTCAGCGTGGAGGAGTAAAGTACACTATATCAAGTAGGCTGTGTAGGGTGTCTGTCAAATTCAGTAGGATCAAGGTTAACTCGATTAACTTCATTAGCACCGAGCGATCCCTGTCCTCATAGCTTCGATACTCTTGTACCACTATTAATTCTTGCCTTAATCGCCTCTGCTCTTGTAATAGCTTGTTCATGGACATCATGGTGAGGTTCGAATTATGCTTTATCAATTTTACCGTCTTATCTATTATAGATGTTTGATTCTGCATTAATTTCTTTAGACGGTTTTCGTTGGCGTTGGTCATCTCAAACTGCGATTCGTATTGTTCAGCATCGCGTTGGGACAAGATTCCAAATTTATTGCACCATGCAATCCCCAGCGTATCTCTTAATTCTCGCTTGGATTGATTGCGCTCCTTATTGCTATCTTCTAATAGCTTGTTTTTTGCTATGAGGTTGTTGAGTCTCCATTGCAAATGTTGTAAAGTAGTGTTACAATTTAACCCTGGCAGGATCTCTATAAGCTCCTTGTAGTTGGAATATGGCTTGCTTGCAGTTTTCAACCTCTTTCCAATAGTCGGTCACATTGTAAAAAAATTATAAGTTTCCATTTCATAGCGACGGCTTCTAAAGTTCCCATTTGCTCAAAGTGTATGCCTGATGGATGGTCGAAGGGGCGTATGTTAGTGATACCGTGCGTCAAACCAGTATGATGCATACCGATAATAACGCTAAGGCTAAATCGCTGACGTTTAGTCCATACTTAGCTCTTCTTGGCGGTTGCTTCCTGATAGATGGAGCCTCGTTGATGGCAGTTTCGAATTCTGGAATGTCTATCGTTTCCACTTCTATGGGAAGCTTGCATGGTTTGGTGATTGGTCGTTTGTACACATTGTCCTTACATTTAACAGTAGCTACGCGCATTAGACCTTCAGTGTCAGCTTGAGTCTCGATAATTCAACCCAATTTCCAATATGTTGCCGGAAGCTGGTCGAATAGTAAGAGGACTAAGTCGTTTATCAATAGGTTTGTTTGAGGCGTTTTCCATTTTCTGCGTTGTTGGAATTGGTGTAGATACTCAGCTGACCATCTTTTCCAAAAGTCTTGTATCACTCGTTGCACTAAATGCCATCTTGTGGTTACAGGTATATTCTCGATGCGAAGATTCTTCTCATTTCAGCATTGGTTCCCAAAAAAATACGTGACATTATCCGAATATAAATCCGTGCATAAACCTCGTCGTGACGTAAATAGCTAGCTGTAACTGAAAGCCATTTAGTTCCTTTCTGGTGCCCCTTCTTGTATTGACCAAGCTAGATATTTTTATATCCTTTACAGCGGGCATTTCTTTCTTGTAGATAAGTCATTTTTTATCTATTAATTGTGGTAGTGGTTTGTCTCATTCGATCCCAGAAATCCACGTGTCCTGTATTAGAAAATCGACTTGCCAATTCTTGCGCAGGAAATTAATTCAATGTATTATGATCGAGTTTGGTGGCTGTGCGCTGTTTCAATAAAGTCAGGTATGCATTTCTTACACGGGAAGGTAATTTGATGCATTATGATCAATTTTTGTGTTTATGGGCCGCTGTATTAAATTCAGGGGTACTCATTAATTTTACAGATAAATAAAGTTTTGAAAAGCTTCACTCCATTAGGCTTCATTCACTCCAAATTTTTGGGACTGAGGTATTCTAATATATTGTAAATAATTAATAAAAAAAATTCCAGTACCACCCTCAGTACGTTAGAACAAAAATTAACAGAAATTCAAAAAGCGTGGTTTGACTAATAATTTGGGTTTTAAAGAATTGCACTCCTTAGGGATAGTTTTTGGGAGGTCTCAACTATGCCGATATATTGTATTTAGTTTGTAAAAAATTCTAGTATCGTTTTCATTGGAATGTGCTACAAGTGGTGCCGCGGAAATAGGGTCATCTACGTACGTAAACAAAATCTCACGAGAATCGCATGAGAAAAACGTGCAAAACTCATAAGGATCAAATAAATTTTCACACTGTGAGATTTGAGTAAATTTTTTATTTTTATTTTATTAGGCTTGACTCCTACAATAAAAAAAGCCATGTTGCCTAAAATAAAGTTTACAAATTTATTACTTAATTTGGTAGTTTAAACTGACAGTACCTTCGACTTCCTACACACATTTTTCGTCTAATTTAAGGAAACTGATATTGTAAATCAAAAATTTCACTCAAATTTGTTTGTTATTCCACTGAGATACGGCTTGATTTCACTGCTTTTCCTTGGTATTAAATTTTATGGTTTTAAGAGTATAAGTAAAAATTTCAACGTAAAAATTTTCAAGAAATCTTTTTATTAGTTTAAAATCCCCGGAGACTGAGCGTTATGCGGCCAAAGTTTGTGGAATTAAAAGTTTTTTGCGACATTAAGTATAAACATTTTAAAATTGGAACGTTAATCGAAATGTCATTGAAATGCATTGCATTGAAAGTCATTTTTTTGATCTAAGATCAAAATTTTGTTTCGAAAGAATTTGCTGTTACTTTGGTATACTGCAAATCGAACCTATAATTTTCAGATTTTTTTTTAAATTGCTACTAGATCCTAGTTTTAAAACAAGTTTTTTTTTTTGACAAAAATGTGGGTTTAGGGTGTTTAGAACAACCAAGTGCACCTTGATATACTGGCTGCGGGCCAATAGTCGGGTAAAAGTCAATTTTAAGTAAATTTTTGGGTAAATTCATTTATTTTTCAAAAACTCTATGGCAAACTGATCGAAAAATCTGTTCTAAATTCGTTTTTTACCATGGTAAACGATTTACCCGAGTATTGGCCCGCAGCCACTATAGTACAAATCAAGCGTACTGATTTCTGAATTTTTCCGGGAATCTGTTATAAACCAGTGCTGACGTATTATAACTATCACTTTTTTCGCTTCGACGCATTGTCAACATAGAATTATACACTATAGAATGGGTGTAAACATTTTACCCATATAAAAAATGCTATTTCATGTGTAACAAGTCAGAGCAGGATGGTTATATATGATATGTATATGGCTTACTCATATCTCATTGTAAAGCCATAGAATTGGGATTCAAAAAATCAACCAAACTTGTTTATTTGACCTTGTTAAAGTTAGCCGTAAGTTGCCAGCCGAAAATAAAAAAAATGATGATGGAGATCGTGTCGTTGGTTAATAGCCGAACATAAAAATTCAACAACGTTGATCAATATATTTCAGCCGATATTTAAGAATAATAATTGTTTCCTTCATTTTATTTACTTCTTTAAGTTGATATTGTTTTAGTTTATGATATGTTATGTCTACTCCAAACCAATTGTAAAAAACATTTAATGAGGATTAAATGTTTCAGACAAATTCATTGAATGGAATGGCGCTCTTGTTTAACCTTAATTCGCATTGATGCCACTATGGCCATTTGATAGGCCCTAATGCCTAGTAACAACAGTCCAATTTTGAAGAAATTCTGATAGGAATACAGGGATGTAATTTGAAAAAAATATCCATAGTTTAATTTCTGACAAATTCATTGAATGTTTTTACTTTGGTTTTTCAATTGTAATGGTGTATTGTGATTTTTCCGTATAGTGGTATATTTTCAGAAATTCAATTATGGAAATTTTGTCAAATTACACCTCCGTAATCCCTTCAGAATTTCTTTAAAATTGGACCGTTGTTAACAGGCATTAGATTCTATCAAATGGCCATAGTGACATAAATGCGAATTTAGGTTAAACAAGAGCGCCGGGCCATTCAATGTATTCTTTAGGAATTGAACTATGGAAATTTTGTCAAATTGCACCCCTGTATCCCCATCAGAATTTCGTTATCGGTTTCATTAACCGGTTAATTTCGTTTCGCAAACGGGGGTGTAATTTCCCTAATTCAATATGTCTCTACAGTTAGGCCGAAGTTGACCAACATGATGGCCTATCTAGTGACCATAGTGGCATCAATGACAAGGCATGCTAATCTAGAACGACAGGCCATTCATTGCATTTTTGATATATTGAATTAGCGCAATTTTGATAAATTACGCCCCTGTATCCCCTTCATAATTTTTTCATAATTAGGCCAAAGTTGAGCAACATTATGACATATCAAATGGCCATAGTGACATCCCCACCATACTGTATGTTCATTTGAAGCAAGGTTAACAATATTGCTTTTCAAATTATGGTTGATTGATTTAAACATTTGTATTTCTCAAGTTTAAATAGAATTAGGTTTTACAACAACCTTCGCATACTAAAACATTAAAATTGGTTTCTGTTGATGTGTTGTCCAAATAATTTTTCGGCTGATAACTTTCGGCTGAAGAATGTTGATCAACGGTGTCGTATTTATCTACTTTCGGCTGAGAAAGCGTAGACGCTATCTGCATTATCGATTTTTTGATTTTTCGGCTGGAAACTTACGGCTAACTTTAATATGTAGTATGTTTATTTGTTTGTTGTCAAAGTGGAAGCATAATTTCGTGGTCTTATAAAATATTAAAACTATTAACTAAAGTATTTAAAATTTTATAAAATAGTTAGTGGATTGTAGTAGTACATCATTTGGTGATAAAAATTAAAAACTTAATTAAAATGAAGTGTATTGTGAAGAAAATTTCAGCAAGAAATTTCTTATCTTCGATAGGTTTACCAAGTGTTTATATAAAATAAAATGTAAATACGGTTAAAAAATATCCTTGAAAACGTGAAAATCCGGTTGTTGCTGTTGTTGTTGGGTTTTGAAGACATGTATCGTTCATTACCCACGGCTGTATTTTTTTATTTTGATTTAATAAAACGGAGTTTATTTCATGTACTACGTGCTTTACTTTTCATAATTTATTTTTATTTTGGAATACTATAAGTTCAATTTTTTACCGAAAATAAAAACAATTAATGTATGTATACTATATTAGAGGATTAAAAATAATTTTGAATTTATGTAGTTTTTAAACTCTAAATACGGCCCGTTGATTTATATGCTTTCTCTCTTACCCTCCGAATTTGACTCATTTGACAGCTGCATTCATTCTATATAATCTTTTTCTATGATTGTCGATAGAATAACGGTATTTTAGAAGTAATAATAATATTTTTCTTTCTAGTAAATTTTTAAATTTTCATCAATGTAGCTCGGTTTTTTCTTTAAAATATTTAAATATTTGTTTATTAAATTTTTAAATCATGCTCACAAAAAAAATTAAAATATATTTCATATTTTAAAAAAAAAAAAAAAATATTTGCCCCTGAATATACATATGCGAAGAATAGCAAGCGACATTCAGGCTGCGGGCCAATAGTCGGGTAAAAGCCAATTTTAAGCAAATATTTCGGTAAATTCATTTATTTTTCAAAAATTCTATGGCAAACTGATCGAAAAATCTGTTCTAAATCCGAATTTTACCATAGTAAACGATTTACCCGACTATTGGCCCGCAACCATAGTACAGCTGATGTCAATAGACAAGAGAGATGTGTGTATGCGAAGCCATATACAATATTTAAAATAATTCGAATCATGGTCAAACACAGATTAGAATTATTTCGATTGTGGTGTACAAAAGCAACTCAGTCATCACGTTTATATACAATAAAACTGTAGACTATAAATCATATTTTAAATTTTTAATCAATACACTGTTAATTACAATAGGATTTTCTTGCCATAACAACAAACAATTTTATTTTCATTACACGCTTATCTAATTATTTAATTTTCTAAATCAAATAACAATACTTGCATGTACAGACAAACATCGAAACGATTGTCTCTGAAACTTTTTTATATGCGATAAAACACCATTCCAAACGTAATTTTTCCATTTTCCATTTAATTTAGTTTTTTTAGAAATGAAAATGCAAAAGTAAAAAAAATGTTTGCATAATTTACAAATAGCATGACATACGAACCGCACCATAATATTTAATAATTAAATATGAATTTATGTGCGCCGAATTGGGGGTGGTTTACCATCATTCATATATATTTATAGTGCATAAACTCTCTACGTATTGTGTGGTGTGAACTGATTTTTTACTACCAATTTTCACTCGAACAGATAACAGCTTAACCTATCGTTTGTGTACACGGTATAGGTAGATATGTGGCCCCAATCACCGCCCCACAGAAATAGATTTAAATCATAACAAGGCAAAATAAAAAATTAATCGGATACAAAATTATTATGCGGTGGGGGGAGGGGGGGGATGAGTTGGCATGATATTTTATATGGAAAATAGAAAAAAAAATTGACGCAATTGACATTCGTGATATTAATTGATTCACAACTTAATTGGTAGCAGAAGCTTTCTATTTTCCATGATTTATACATAAATATAAATTGGTTTTGAAAAAAAGCTTCGTGCCATAATTGATTTTATAAAACAACACAAATTTTTATTATTGTTGTTATTATGTGATTTATGCGGTACTCGCTTAGGAACGGCATAATACGTTTTTGTGTCCTTTCATTAGATTAGAAAAAAATTTTGTGAGCGCACTGTACGATGATGTCCACACATTATTATTTATTATAAATTAGTCGTTGACGGAATAAAATAATATGAATCACTTTTATTTATATGTTATGGATATGAAGTATAAATTATGATGAATTGTGGCCAGGATATTTTTGAGCAGATGGTGGTAGTAAAATCCCAATACCACAGACTGTCAAACTTTAAATGACGGATGGGATTTAGTTTCATCATAAAGTTTGATGGATTTAATTTATTTTCGTATGTATCCATTGCTCGTAAACCCAGTCGTTCGTTTTGTTTGAATAAACTCAAATCATATAACTAACACAGTAAATACGAAACTTGAAACACAGAAAAAACCCAATTTATTCTTTTTATAAAATCATAACTTTAATAATAAATTTTTCTTTTGGGTACGCATATTCATATAAATTACAGTGGCCTTTATTAAAGATTGACCTTTAACCCTCATCAATGTTAAACAAAACAAACTTCTACAAGAAAATTTCATGTATTATGTTAAAAAAATGAAAGTAAACCAATAGAGGCATTCAACCACAAAATAACTAATCAAATTTTATTCAATTAGGAGCTTTAAGAGTAGGAATTAGAAAGATGAGTATAATATGGAAAATTTCTAATTTTTATGTTTTCGATATTGGCACCGATGACAAAAATCAACAAAATACTATAAAAATGATTGATATGATGAAGTTGCACTAAAGCTAGTAGTAAATAAATTAGCAAAAATCCTGACACTCTATTCTAACACAAAAGTTTAGATTTTGAGTAAAAACAACTTTTCTCTTTCTGAAAATTGTGGAGGAGAAAGTATGGAGAGGAAGTTTGGTTATCAAATAAAATGTTCTTTGAGGAGTGATTTTTACTCTCTTTCTGTGCTCTCAGTAAAATACTAACCCTAAACTAAAAAGTAAAATACTAACCCGTCTGTATTTTATGATTGTGACCACAGTATTGGACTAAGGATTTTTCATTATTCGAATTTAATTAAAAGGGCGGGTATATTCACCGCTTAGTATGGATGATTATAGGCTAATTAAATGCCTCATTAAAACATTTGGGCTCCATCCCTTTCAACTAAAATGCGGGTTCTGCTAGCTTTAGAAAAATTTATAGAACCCATATCTAAAACTTATTTAAAAACAATTGAAAAATTAAAGGTTAATTTTAGGCAGCTAAGAAAATGCCCTATTTAATTTTTTTATTCTGCTAAATCTAGAAAATGCAAAAGGCTTTATCATTTCAAAGCAAGCAGAACCCAAATCGGAAATCGGACCAAAATCGAAATTAGAACGCAAAACAAGATCTATTTACAATCAAATAATTTTAGGCTCACTGGGCTATTCAAATGATCCATTCAAAAATTTTGGGCTCGAAAGTTTTGGTCCAATTTTCGGTTTGGGTTCTGCTGGCTTTAGATTAAATGACCTGAAGTCTGGTCAAAAACGGGTGGAGCCGAAAATTTTTTAATGGAGCATTTGATTAGCCCATATTGAGCCTAAAATTATTTGATTGTCAATAGATCTTGTTTTGCGTTCTAATTTCGATTTTGGTCCGATTTTCGATTTTGGTTCTGCTAGCTTTGAAATGATAAAGCCTTTTCCATTTTCTAGATCGAGCATAATAAAAAAAATTAAATAGGGCATTTAATTAGCCGCCTAAAATTAACCTTTAATTTTCCAATTGTTTTTAAATCAGTTTTTGATATGTGTTCTGCTAACTTTTTCTAAAGCTAGATGAACCCGCGATTTAGTTGGAAGGGATGGAGCCCAAAATTTTTTAATGTACAAGTTTACAAGTTTGGGCATTTTGGGTATTATGAATATTTTCTAAGAATACCCGTATGGATTTTAATGACGATTGGAGTATTTTTAAAGTTAGATTTTCTCGTCATACGACACTGCAAAATCGAAACAAAATTTCACCTCATACAAATGAGCATTTTCTAAAAATGTCACAACTGATGGCTCAGATTTGGGTAGTTTTCCGTGAATTTAGGCAAGAATTCTGTTCAACGTAATTGCTCAGCATGGCAAAGAAAATATCTATGTGAAATTTCATTACTATTGGAACATTTTTAGGAAATGGTCATTTGTATGTTAAAATTATTTTGTTCGAGAGTTCTTTTCTACTTTGGAGCATTACTTGACGAGAAAAATATATCTCAGCTCCTAGCTAAAATATCATAAAAGACTAATTGTTCTAGATAGAGAAAGGACCATAGCATAACTATGTTTAATAACATATTTAAATGAATTGCTAAATTTCAGGCAAATATTTTTTTTAAATGGGCGATCGAACCGACGCAAGACTGATAATTTGAATTTACAGAGATTTAACACAGGTATATAAGTTTGTTCGGCATATAGTGTACTGTAGTTTTCGATTCAGTTTTTTAAGCTTTAAAAAAAAATCAAAAAAAATCTTGCTCCTGAAGAAATAGTAAAGGGGGATTTTTAGAGGTTCACAATTTTAAATTAAAATAGAAGAAAGAAAAACATTTTGAATATTAGTGAAACCATTAATGCTTGAATATGATTTCGGCCATGTGGCCTCCAAGTGTCCAACCGTGTCTGCTTAGACAATAGTTAGATCGTCTCTGGTAGACAAGTGATTTAAAATATCCCCAAAGATAATAATTTAATGGAGTTAGATCACATGATATCGGTGGCCAATTAACAGGTCATTCCGTGAAATAAGTCTGTCATTAATTGCGTTTTTGAGTAAATTGGCACCATCCTGTTGGAACCACATATCAGCAAGATTTATACCAGTAAATTGGGGTACAAAAAACATCGATTTCGAAAACATATGGGCCAATGATTCCGCCGGCCCATAAAGCGCACTAAACGGTAATTTTCTCTGGATATAATAGTAGTTCACTCCAAATCCGACAATTCTGTTTATTGTTTCAGCCCATTGACCAAATTAGCGCCTAGTGCGATGGTAGGATGGCTTTAATTCCTGCACAAGTTGAATTTAGCAAGCACGTAAATCAAGAACCTAAGATAAAATCTTCCACAAAATAGATGGATACATCTCCAATTGCTGAGAACTTACTGGATGCGTATTATCATTAAGAGTATACGTGGTGCAAAAATGATCCATATTTAACCGATTTACCCGCTCTTATGGACCATGATGACCACCGCAATATCGACATAATGCACGATGAGTTTGGCGAACAGAATCATTATTTTGCTAAAAAATTTCAACACTTTGCAAGCGTTGCTCTAACGCAAATTTTTTTCACTATGAAATGGAAAAATAAACTAATGGTGACAGAGCAACTGTCAGCTATCAAATCGGTTGTCAAACAAAACAGTGTTGCCAACTTAAAGATGTGAACCTCTATAAAAACATCCTTTATATTGTCCTGTAATCGCGAAATTTTTGATGTTTTGATATTTTCTCCGATTTGTTTGTCAATCATCATGTTTCTAGTGAGATTTGGCATCAACATTTCGGTTATCACGTGAATGAAAGCTCAAATCATGCCTGTCGTGCGACTTCCCACCTTCAAGAAACTTTCAAGTAATTTCAGACCACTTAAGATTCGAGGTGATTGTATTTTATTCAATATTTTATTAGACTTGGACAATTTTGATAAAATTTAGCAGGGCCGGGTTTTCGAACGCAAAAAAACGATCACTAGGAGTTCTGATATGTGGATAATTTTGATTCGCCGGATAGTTACGTCATGTTGTACCATGTTGCATGATACTGCATCATGTTGCAGTACGTTGCCATATGTTTCTTGATGTATGATGCGCTGTGAGATTTTGCATCATGTTTGGTCATATTGCGTTGCGTGTTGAGGACGGTTGCACCTCGTTGCTTAATCTTGCTGAGGATGTTGTATGATTTTCCACTATGTTGCGTCATATTGATTCAATATGTTGCGTGCCGGGGTTCTCTTTTAACATTTTATTTGGCTTGAACGATTTTGATAAAAAGGTTTACGAATGCAAGAAAAAGATTACAAGGAGTTCTGATTTCTGGCTAGTTCAATTGGAGTCGCAACATGTTGCGTACACCATGGTGCATAATGGTGCATCATGTTGCGTTATATTACATGATGTTACTAATGTTGTACCACGTTGCGTGATGTTGCGTTTAGTTGCATATTTTTGTGGGATGATGCACCATGTTATTGATGTGGTATCATTTTGCGCGATATTGCACCATGTCGGATGATGTTGCGCGATTTTGTACTATGTTGTGCCATGTTGTTTCTCGTTGATTAATTAGATATATGGCGTTATGTTTGTACCACAATATGCCCACTATGTCTTCTCAATTCTCGTTTTCTATTCTCCGATTTGTATGTTAAACATACATAGTATATAATAGATTCCAAAATGAGATTTTGAAAAATAAATAAATTGGATGGAAGGAAGACCTTTCCAAATGAATAGTATGGAACCCGGTTGACACTATGAAAATATCCAATCAAAAACCAAACAGAGCATTCCTAAAATCGAATAGTGCTGAGCCCCTGCTTAACCAAGTGTGTCGTAATTATTGTTTTCTTTTACAAAGTAACAGAAAGTAAGTAATCATAAGCATTTTTGACTTCTAGATTTTTGCAGATTTACTACTATTCCCGATACTATCGAAGTTAGAAAAAAAAGAGTGAGTTCATTAGTACTCTCAAGGAGATGTGTAAACATAGCATGTGTATTGTGCGTGTATACGGTTTACTTTAAAGGAAGAAGAAATTTCATTTTACTTACCAGATTTTTTCATTCGTTTATTATCGTCAAATTGGTCTATTACTCTTTCGCTATAATCAATAATAATCAGCAATTGGCCTATGGTAGCTGCGAGCATCAAAGACGTGGTCCCATATCTCGTAGTAGATATATTTTGATCTGAGTTCTTGTGCAAATCGAATTCGTACCACAGAAAGTTTATAAGTGATTCAGCTTAGGGAGCAGCAAAATGAAATCCCTGCTCATAAATTGAAATCCTTGCTCATAATCATCAACAAAAGATGTTAGTCTCCTTGGAGAATTTCTGAAATTCTTTCAGAATACGGAGCAAGAACGAAGTGTATGTACTTGGTTATGTCTTCGACAGCTTTATTCGGCGAGGTGTATACAGCTACCGAAAGCATCTTATATCGCCAATGGGTTGTGTTGTTACGCTCATACCAGTTATTTATCCAACGATGATTTCCTTATGCGAGGTGACTGTGTGTGCTACTACGACCGCCCGCTGAATATCTCTCTTGAACTGAACGCAGCATTCAAAATTAGGAAAATTGAACATGCTCGTCATTCCGTAGCCAGATCTCGGAGAGCAAGAAAATTGAGCTACTCTGCATGACTGTATCAGTTAGGCCGAGGTGAAACGACCTGAGATTCTGGCAGTTCAATGTTAAAAACCAGACGTCACTATTATCTCGTACTAAATTCGCCATTACATCCTGAGCTATACTTAGCGGTTTTGTGATGAGGCGCATTAACTCATTTTAAAGAGAATCAATTGGGTCGCATTTTTACGTTCATGGTAGAAGACATGATCATTCTTAGCCGACGTGATGAATTGCTCTACGAGACTCGTGATAGAGCAACATACACAAGTTGTTGACTGTGTTTTTTATCGTAAGAGTATACTATCTCGTTATAGGTACCACTCTATGGTGCATGAATTGTGGTGGCACAGGCTATTTTAATAGTACAAAATTTATATTTGTATGTAGATTTTTGTTTTTGTTTCTTTTTTTTCAATGAAATTTAATCGAAGTACGTCATATCCGTTCGTTTCATTTGAAAGTTTACTACCACACAAAATTTTTTGGCATACGCGCGTAAAGATGTTTACACATCAAACGGTTGCCGGGCTGGTGTCTGTCTGTCTGTATTCTCTCTATAGTCCAGACAGATTTGTTGATATGGATTGAACCTCATACTTAAACTTTTTCATAAATTGGGGAGTTCCGAGACGGATTCTGAATTAAATTTGTAAAAAAACTGGTTTAAATCATTTCTCTTAAATTTAGGCTTAATAATGATTTATTTCACCATAATTCGGCCACTCGATAGCCCAAACAGGTTGAGTGATCGTTAGTCATAAAACTTCATACTTAAGGTTTTCTGATAGTTTGAGAGATTCGGAAAATTTATTTATTTGGAAATGGCAAATTATGGCAACAAAATTGGTCTATAACATTTTACTAAAATTTAATTCAAATTACGATTTTTGATAAAAAAAAGACTTTTTTAAACCAAAATTCACGTCTTATTTTTAGAAAAATTTATTTTCGAACACATTTTGTGTTATTACAGAAAATTCAATAGCCACGGTTTGCGATTATGAGATTACGCAACAGCCAATGGTGGGCCTTAATATTATGTTCGTGTTTTTTTCCCACCCTATTGTATTACATAAACGTCGAATAACTCGAGAGCGAGACCAATGTGCACCTTATGCGTGCGTGTGAAAGGCCAAAATATAGAGGAATATTTTTTTTGTGGTTTCTTGTTTTGGTACGTGCGCAAGTGACGCGCACGATAAACAAAAACTTTTCTTCTAGATTTTTGGTGCGAAAGTGTTTAGTTCAGTTTTGATTTTCGATTAAAAAAGTCTAGTTTTGGATTTCAAAATGGAGAGTAGAGTTATCAATTTTCTTATAATTAGTCGGGTTTTAAATTTTCGAGTTCTGGTTTTGAGTTAATCAGTTCAGTTATATTTTGAACATGAAAGTAGTGTGCAGTTATTAAATATATTTTACGTCACGCAAAATAAGCTAAAATAACCTAAAGCATATTAAAAAAATAAGTGGTTGTGATTAATGTGAGTTCGATAATAGATAGAGACGGGTTTGAAAGAGTTTCTTGTAATTTGGGAGTGGCAGGTCTTTACGTGCACCACATTTTCGACAGGTGGCGCAATTCCGACGGGTGCCAATTATTAACGGTTACCCCAAATCAACGGCTGCCAAATCTTTTTGTTCAATGGCACCAATTTTTTTTTTATATTACCAAGGCCATGCATCCTGTTATATAAACGGCAAAGGTGCCGCAACGTTGTATATTTATTTGTTTCATTTTATTCTGCTTTATTTTATCTTGTTTTGTCTATTTTAAATCTGCTTGTACTAAGCAGACTCAACTTCCGTTTTCCTTCCGTCTGCGATGGGTATCGTTTTGCTTAACTATTCACTTAGCTATTCATTTATAATCATTTATAATATTTGATTTTTATACTTTACATATTTAGCCGTTTCAACATTCAATTTTTCAATTTCACTGGTTAGGCAACTCGATATCCTTGTTTATAATTCACTTGAATTATACTCAAAAAAATAATAATAATACAGATGGAGACTCCCCGCGCGCGGTTGGGAGGGGTAATAGGTCGTTGGGATAATTATTATTATTATTATTATACGGTTTTGGCGAGACAACACCCAATCTTTTCAACGGCCTATCAAGGCTAAATTTTCGGACAAAGGCGGGAAGACGCCCATCATTTCCGGCGGCCTGTCAAGGCCACATTTTCGGTTAAGGGCGGCTGACAGAGGCGCGCTTTTTATTTACGGTGGCCAGTTGAGGCCTGCAATTTTATATACCGACGAACGTGCCGCCACGTAGGATCCAACCTTACGGGTAACCTACCAAGGCCAGTCGTTTTTTTTGTTCGTATTGGTGAAAGGCACCGCAATATGCCTGTGGCAAACTGGCCATTTGCATTTTGGTTAACGGTGAATCAACGCCCAACGTTAAATTGTGTTTATCCAAGGCGGGCAGACGCCCAACGTTAAATTAAATTAAATTATTACTAAAGGCGTTAAGACCTCACAACCCTACAGGGTGACCATACCTAGGTTCAAGGTACCAATTTTTTATTTTTATTTTCTTGTATTATTTTGTATTATTCTTAAATTTTCCAAATTCAACTTTACATTTCCTAAATTTACAATTTTAATTTTTTAAACATATATTTGTAATCGAGCACCAAATAACGGTGGTGGTATGCGCGACAGGGGCACACGTTGGTTTTTCGCCCTCAAAACTAATCACCCTTCGTAGCTTGATTTGTTTTTTTGTTTATCTCTCTTCCGTTGTATTTTTCTATTTCAACAAAAATAGCACGGCGAATTAGTTCCGGTATTTGAATTATTCCTTTTCGTCTCGGTTGGTTTATTTTTTCCATTCATCGGATCATTGTGTTCCGTTACTATTCTGATTTTTTGATTCTCGCATTTATTTTTGTTTTGTTTTTTTTTTGTAAATAAAATGAAGTACTAAAATTTTCAGGTCGGTATATATGGAGAGGGTTTCTCGTTTCATGTAAGTTCAATCGTTGCAGGCTGGACGTGTCAGCCCCTTAGCAGAACATCGTGTTGCGAAATAACCATCCCAAACAACACATAAATTCAATTAACATTTCAATCATAAGCAAACAATGTTCTAATTTTCCTATTCCCACGCGCAACACACAAAAACACGTGTGCGTAAAGAATTTAAGAAAATTACAAACTATAAAAACAAACCCAGAAAGAAACCTTGCACATGAGAAAAAATGTAATTTCATGCAAATTAAAATTCGAACAAGTTATTAAATTTCTGACCCAAAACCCAATTAAAATTTTTAAAAACAATCTAAATGTGTGACACAAAAAATTTACGAGTGGAAAACTACCACTCAGCACCATTTTGAAACAAAAACAAAAATTAATAAGGGCTATAGTATATAAGCCAAAAAATTGTAAAATGTTTTTTCAGTTAATCAGAAAAAGTGGTCAATCACAAAATAGTATCTCATCAACAAACAAATTTAAATAGTTCAAATAAAAGTCTAAATAGTGTGAACCAAATATTTTAAAATCTATATGTGAAATTTATATCTACTCAGTGTGTAATCGAATTGAAAAGTCTATCAATAAAGCTTTTATTTACTTTCATACATTTCATATACAAAAATCAAATTTAAGTAGTTCAAATAAAAGTCTAAATAGTGTGAACCAAATATTTTAAAATCTATATGTGAAATTTATATCTACTCAGTGTGTAATCGAATTGAAAAGTCTATCAATAAAACTTTTATATACTTTCATACATTTCATATACAAAATCAAATTTAAGTAGTTCAAGTAAAAGTCTAAATAGTGTGAACCAAATATTTTAAAATCCATATGTGAAATTTATATTGAACACTCTATCAATGAAAACTCTATATACCAAAATCAAAATTTAATAAGTTCAAGTTAAAAGTCTAAATAGACAAACCTATAAAAGTTACCAAAATATTACACGTAAAATCCATAAGCAAAATTGTTAATATATGTAAATTATTGTGTCGAAATTTAATTGTCAATAAAAGTATAAATCACAAAGTAAACAATCTAATAAATAAATTGTGTTTTGATTTAAAATAGTGAAATACAGTGCATTCATTATTATTTAACGTATAACATTCATCAACTCTTCCAATACAAGTATAATCAGGTAAGAACTTGACACTACAATTTAATTTCCACTACATTTTATATTACATCAAATTATATTATTTATATTATTTCACAATATATTTAATCCAGTTACTGATTAAAATTATCATTTACTAAACAAATATAATTCAAACCATTTTCAACTACATACAAATATTTATAACATTTTTATAAACTATTCCACAATATTAACTATCTACGATACTATTCTCATACATAATATATATATATACATTTTACAGCATGTAAAACTCGCATGTACAATATATACGCTATGTACAATATATACGCTATGTACAATACTAGCGCATAATTCTTATTTGAAATCAATTACTATCAATAATAAACTTTGTCAAACAAATACAACAGCAACATTAACATTACATGTAAAACATTGGCGCTGTAGTTTACGAACCCGTGTCAACATAATCTTAAGTAAAAATAAATTCACGCGTACAAAAACAAATCTCTTAGGTCGAACACTCATCCACTAAAAAACCAATCTCCCAACTTACACACCCTTTCGCACTACCTTTTGGTCGAACACCCCTTTACCAAAATAAAGTAAAAGTCCCCCCGAGGTTGTAAAACCCTTTCACCCAAATTTGCAGTTGTAAAAAATTCTCTTGTTTCCCCAAAATCGTAAAGCAAAATCAAGATCTCAAATGATCAACAAAAACTACAAATTAAATGAATTAAATGAGTGGAACCGCACCATTCAGCAGTAAATCAAATAAAACTACAAGATCACCAACTCGAGCAAGCGAAAGGCTCAGAATAAAATCAGAACCCAACGAGCTACACTCGAGGATCAAAAATCACTCAAGTATTCCAGTCAACAAGGAAAAAATCCAAACACCACAAACCATAAGTGAACAAGTTAAAATCCCAGCAGAAAAACAAATCGAAAAGGACACCCAGGCAACACAGAAGCCCCAGATCACAGATTTCGAAGACACAGGCAAACGCTCAACAAACACAAAAATGAACCAAGCAGCAATCCAACAGAACATAGCGAGCTTCGTGCCTGAGTTTAACGGCGAAGAAAACAACAACAGAACCAACAACTTAACCAGATTCCTTGGAACGGCAGATAGCGTCTACGAAACATTAAAGACAGAAGAAGAAAAAACCATATTCAACAAACTAATCAAACTAAGACTAACAGGTGATGCATACATAAGAATTTCACACAGGAACATCAACAGCTACACAGAACTTCGGGAAACACTAAACAACATGTACGCAGATTCATATTCATTAAATGAGCTCGAAAGAAGATTCACAAACACACAACAATCATATGGAGAATCGATAAGAAACTACGGCTACAGACTTCTAGAAGCATTAGAACAATATAAAACAGGCTACAAAACCAAGTACAACCTGGACGAAATAGACGAAGCATATACACAACACCTCAACACCACATCTGTACAAGCATTCAAATATGGACTAAACAACACAATTCTACGCGAAAAAATCGCAACAATAAAAGCCAAAAATGTCGACGAAATAGTGAATGAAACAGAAACAATAGACAAAATGCTAACCGGATCAATACAAAACCCAACAACACAAAATATAAACAAACTAATTCCGCAAATGCCATCCCAAACCTTCTTACCACAGAGCAACATTTACACAAGAGTCCCAGTCACATGCAACTACTGTCAACGACAAAATCATACATGGGATCAATGCCGTACACGAATGAACCAAGAAAGAATGAGCAGAATGACACAAACTCAGCCGTACAACCAACAACAACAGAGATATTTCAATAGATTCCACCAAACACTGAACCCATACCACAACTCATTTAACCAAGAACAATTCCGCAGACAACAACCACAAAATAATCAAAGCAACTACAGGCAAAATAACAGCACACAGCAACACAACAGCCAATATCCAACGACTTCACAGCAGATGTATAACAAACCAAACCAGCAAACGAACAGATTCACTCCGAAATTTTGCTCTCATTGTAAAATTACTACAGGACACACATTCGATGAATGCCGAAGTAAATTCTACACGAGAAACCTAACTCAACATAATAACAACGCAAACCCAGGCGCACCTCCCGACACAAACGGCTTAACAGAAAAATTCACAGGAATGAGAATCAACACATTATACCCGCAACAAGCACAAACCGATTATAACATACCACAACAACCTCAGCAGGGAAACTCCAGCGGATCCGACCAGCTGTAGGAGAGCCACTGCCACCGGATCAAAATCAAACAAACCAAACATATAACGAACAAAACGAAAATCAAAACTACTCTCTCCAAATGGGTATCATTCCAGAAATGTACCTAAATCATTTCAATCATACGAGCCAAGACGCTCACTCTATTCTAATAAATAAACAAAAGAGCCCAGACGCTCCTCTTAAATCATTAACAAACAAACAGACGAGCCCAGACGCTCCCATTAAACAAGTAGTATATAAGAAATCGAGCCCAGACGCTCCCATAGAAATTTTAGTAAATAAGGAAAAGAGCCCAGACGCTCATAACACAAACCAACAAACAAAAAACAATCATCCAGGTCAAGACGCTCCAACATTAGAATTACACGAAATACAAACAGACGACGACGACATTATCCAAGAAACAGCAAACTTACAAATTGACAACATATTTTTAGTAATACACATCATAATCCTATACCTTTCTACTAAATTCTCAAAATACCATAACGTAGCGAAAACACAATTATCTAAGATCAAGCAACAAATAACGACTATCAAACAGAACATACTATCAAACATAAAACGAAATTTATCACATAATAAAAACATACTCTACAAACTTTCGAACAACAAAAATATCAAACACACGTCCACACGTAAATCAAACCACATCAAACAAACTTTTATAATTGAACAAAGTCACAAATCCCCTACCACGAAACGAAAACAACCAAATCAAATTAAAACAAACTTCCTAGAACAAGAACTAGACGAAACTGACCACAACAGCTTAAAAAACCTACTCTATCCAGAGAAATCCACGTTAATAAATTTATTATCCAAATATAAGACGAACAGAGACACTATATCCCCTCTTATAAACCAAAAAACAAGACCGAATTTATTAATAGATTCAGGTGCAGACGTATCAGTCATCAAACAGAAACACATCAATACGGACGAAGTCAACAAATTAGATACACTAACACTATCAGGCATCGGAACAGGCACAGTAAAAACAAACGGATCACTAACACTAACACTACAATTAAACGATGAACTAAAAATACAACACAAATTCCACACAGTACCGAACGATTTCCAAATTCTCGAAGACGGAATAGTAGGAAGAGACTTCTTTGACAAATTTAAAGTAGACATACTCTACAGTACGAATAATATTAAAATCAACGAACATTTAATCAAATTTTCAAACAGAACTAATTATAATATAATTCTACCAGCTAGAAGTGAAACAGTTATCGAAATACAAACATCCACAAACGAACCGACAATTTGCACAGCAACTGAAATAAAACCAGGGATATTTATTCCACACACATTAATACAACCAATCAATTACAAAGCAAAAATCATGATAGCAAATACGCTACCACAAGACAGCGAAATATCCGACTTTAAACCAATCTTAGAAACCCTACCGGAAGACATACAGTATTACCACACAGGACAAAAAATAGACTATTCTTCACGGCAGGACCAGATTATTAAAACAATAACAAACAATCTAGATACAAATAATAATGTAGAGGAGAATATGACAATACTCGACTTATGCCTCCAATATGAAGACATATTCTTTTTGGAAGGTGACAAACTGACAAGCATTCAAGGTATATACCACAACATAAACCTATATACAGATTCAAAACCGGTACACGTACAAAGATACAGACTACCTCAGACACACAAAGAAGAAATCAACAGGCAAGTACAAGAAATGTTAGATGACGGAAAAATACAACCCAGTACCAGTCCCTTCAATAGTCCACTCCTAGCAGTCCCCAAAAAACCAGGAAGCGACGGCAAGCCCAAATGGCGCGTAGTCGTAGACTTCCGCAAACTAAACGAGATCACAATTGGCGATTCCTTCCCTTTACCCAACATTAATGACATCTTAGACCAACTCGGTCATGCACAATATTTTTCAACGCTAGATATGGCTAGCGG
This sequence comes from Nephrotoma appendiculata, assembly GCA_947310385.1. Classification (NCBI taxonomy): domain Eukaryota; kingdom Metazoa; phylum Arthropoda; class Insecta; order Diptera; family Tipulidae; genus Nephrotoma; species Nephrotoma appendiculata. The sequence continues at coordinate 298,182,120 of OX371225.1, forward strand.
TTACCATCAGATAGAAATGAATCCCAACGATGCACACAAAACAGCCTTCAGTACAGATTACGGTCATTTTGAATTCAATAGAATGCCCTTCGGTCTCAAAAATTCGCAGGCCACTTTCCAAAGAACAATAAACCACGTCCTAAGAGGATTTCAAGGTTTAAAAGGTTTTATATACCTAGATGATGTAATTATCTACGGTAAAAATTTAAAAGATCACAATAACAAACTTCTAGAAATTTTCCAAATCTGCAGAGTAAACAACTTAAAACTACAATGCACAAAATGCCAATTTCTAAGGAAAGAAATAACATTCTTAGGTCATCTCATAACCCCAGAAGGAATTAAACCCAATCCATCGACTGTAGAAGCAGTCCAAAATTTTCCAGAACCTAAAAATATAAGAGAAACACAATCTTTTCTAGGTCTCGCAAATTACTACCGCCGCTTTATACCGAAATTCTCCGAAATCGCCGAACCACTAACAAAACTGACCAGAAAAGGCACTCCATTCATTTTTTCAGAAAATTGTAAAACAGCGCTATCCACCCTAAAAAACCTATTGATAAAACCCCCCATCCTTAAGTACCCTGACATGAATAAACCCTTTACTCTTACTACGGACGCAAGTGACTACAGTTTAGGAGCAGTCCTTTCACAAATCCAAAACCAAACAGAGTTCCCAGTAGCCTATGCCAGCAGAGCATTAGGCAAATCAGAAAGAAATTACAGCACAATAGAGAAAGAAATGTTAGCCATTTATTGGGCGGCAAATAACTTTAGACCATATCTCTATGGCAAGAAATTCACAATAATCACTGACCATAAACCACTTACAGGAAATCTAACAAAAATACCTAACAGAATCTTAAAATGGAACCTAAAGTTATCTGAATATAATTTCGAAATTATACACAAATCTGGTAAAGCCAACACAAACGCAGACGCACTCAGTAGAATTAAACAACAAAATCAAATCTCAGCAATCACAAGGGCACAAGCTAAAACCCAACTAGACACAACACCCAATACAAATCCCAATCCAGTCCACCATCCCCAGACAGATTCTACAAACTCTAATAACACAAACACACCTCCAAATTGCGCAAGACCACAGAACCGAAAACAAAATTTAATGAACAAAACAACCACACTAGCACAAGAAGAATTCACTCAAAATCTAGATTCAAATAACTTAAGAAATAATAAAATAGAAGTCGTGACAGACATAAGAAAAAGACAACAAATTTTAAATGAATATCACAATCTACCTCTAGGCGGTCATGCAGGCACATGGCGCACATACAAACGTATCAGAATGCTATACTACTGGCCGAAAATGTTACTAGATATCAACAAATTAATTAGAAACTGTCACACATGCAAAAGAAATAAAACCCACAGAAAGACAAAAGTACCACTACAATTGACTGACACATCAGAACACCCCTTCCAACGCGTAGCTTTCGATATTGTTGGCCCTCTTCCAACCACAGAAAATTCAAATAATTATCTGCTCACTTTTCAAGACGACTTATCCAAATTCTCAGGTGCCATTCCTATACCAAACCAGAACGCTAGCACAGTGGCAAGAGCACTATGCGAGCAATATATCACAAAATACGGAATCCCCGAAAAAATATTAACAGATCAAGGCAGTAATTTCATGAGTAACACATTTAAAGAACTCTGCAAACTTCTAAAATTAAAACACTTAACAACCACTGCATACCACCCAGAAACAAACGGTGCACTTGAAAAGTCGCATAACACATTGAAAGAATATTTAAGGTCTTTCACCAACCTCGATCGAAACAATTGGGACGAAATGTGCCACTACGCAATATTTGTGTATAACACTACACCACACTGTTCAACAAACTTTACCCCCTACGAATTAGTTTACGGACGACCAGCATTAATCCCCAGCGCAGTACAGAAAGACCCAGAACCGATATACAATTACGATGACTATGTTAACGAACTGAAAGCAAGACTAAGGGTCGCACACGCAATAGCCCGAGAAAAAATCATTAGCAAAAAAGTACAAGTCAAGACACAATATGACAAATCAACAAAACCATTGACTCTCGAACCGAACGACTTAGTCTGGCTAAAAAATGAGAACAGACGAACAAAACAAGATGCCTTATGGTTAGGCCCATACAAAGTTATAGAAATAAATTCACGTGTAAATACTACCATAGAAATCAACAGAAAATTCATAAAAGTCCATAACAACAGGTTACTTAAACAAAACTAAAATTAACTTAAATTCTTAAATAAACTTTACAGGTAACAAAACGAAATTTAGCATTACTATCATACTAACAATGACAATAACAATAACAACTCCTTTAATAATATTTCACAGGACCAGGACTAAGAAATCACAGAATACAATAATTTCCGCACTCTACACAAAAAACTCAAACAAAATGGCCATGGGTAGACCAAAACACACATGAGTAAACCAACATGGAACGAAAAAAAAATGACCGAACTTGAAAACGCGAAAATTTAAATGCATTAAACGGTAAAATATTAAAATAGCTTTTTCTTCAACGAGCAAAACAATAAAAACTAACACTCGAGGAAGAACAAGCTATACTTTAACAATTATTATTTCAAAAAAAAAAACTAACACCTACCAATTAAGATAAAATTTCCTTTTTTAAATATTATATACCTAAGCAACAAAAGCAATATCATTTAAATCAATAATATTATTTTACACTATATCTCGATCAATCAAAACAAAGAATAAAATAAAACATTTAGCATATAAGAAAACTTTCAAAGATTAAAGCATTTAGTATATAAGAGAACTATCAATAAAAATTCAATTAGTACATAAGAAAACAAAAATAAATCATGCACAAATAAAAATTCATATCCCAAATTACACATACAAAAAAAAAAATTTTTACTTTCACACTAAAATCATTGTCATATAAAAACTAAATATCATGATAAAAACAAAATGAAACACACATTTAAATAAAAACTAAAGTATATAAGAAAAACAAAAATGGCTTCACTCAAAAATATTGCACACACAATGAAAACCTTACTTATTAAAATACATAATTTTCATATTTCTAATTATACATATAAAACAACAAAATATTGTCATCAAAATATATACATACATAAAAACACATAACTGTACAAAATGGGCATCATAAAAAACAATACTACGTTGCATAAAATTACACAGTAAAATTTCTCGGTCAAGTAATACAAATAATAAACATAAATTTTCAAGGTTGAAAATAAGCAAAATGGTAATATGATATATGTAAACAAACAAACGACTGTAGGTCAAGGAACAGCAAAATACACAATAACAGCACGCGACAAAAAGACAACACCGAAGCAGGAAAAATAAAAACGAGAAATAAGAGACAACCACATGTAAGTCAAGGTCTTTAAGACACAGCAAGAAACTAAGGACAATAACCTACACCACAGGAAGATACATAGACAAAAAATGAAGCAATAATAATAGACAATAATACAACAAAAACTATATAACAACAAATAACTCATTACTCTATACAAAATAAATACACATATAATATTGAATAAAAAACTAATAACACGTGGTAACCTAAATGAACAGCATCAGAACATACAGTACAAAATACAAGACCAGAGAAACGGAACAACGGCAACATTAAAAAACCAGACAAAATTCATCTCAGAAAACACACAAGCAGCACAACGAACTTCAAACCAACACGTCAACGAAACAAACCAAGACACATATACATATATATCATATTAGCAAAAATTTTTTCAACAACCTCAAAATTTTAGCTTTTTCAAACGGGGGAAGTGTTGCGAAATAACCATCCCAAACAACACATAAATTCAATTAACATTTCAATCATAAGCAAACAATGTTCTAATTTTCCTATTCCCACGCGCAACACACAAAAACACGTGTGCGTAAAGAATTTAAGAAAATTACAAACTATAAAAACAAACCCAGAAAGAAACCTTGCACATGAGAAAAAATGTAATTTCATGCAAATTAAAATTCGAACAAGTTATTAAATTTCTGACCCAAAACCCAATTAAAATTTTTAAAAACAATCTAAATGTGTGACACAAAAAATTTACGAGTGGAAAACTACCACTCAGCACCATTTTGAAACAAAAACAAAAATTAATAAGGGCTATAGTATATAAGCCAAAAAATTGTAAAATGTTTTTTCAGTTAATCAGAAAAAGTGGTCAATCACAAAATAGTATCTCATCAACAAACAAATTTAAATAGTTCAAATAAAAGTCTAAATAGTGTGAACCAAATATTTTAAAATCTATATGTGAAATTTATATCTACTCAGTGTGTAATCGAATTGAAAAGTCTATCAATAAAGCTTTTATTTACTTTCATACATTTCATATACAAAAATCAAATTTAAGTAGTTCAAATAAAAGTCTAAATAGTGTGAACCAAATATTTTAAAATCTATATGTGAAATTTATATCTACTCAGTGTGTAATCGAATTGAAAAGTCTATCAATAAAACTTTTATATACTTTCATACATTTCATATACAAAATCAAATTTAAGTAGTTCAAGTAAAAGTCTAAATAGTGTGAACCAAATATTTTAAAATCCATATGTGAAATTTATATTGAACACTCTATCAATGAAAACTCTATATACCAAAATCAAAATTTAATAAGTTCAAGTTAAAAGTCTAAATAGACAAACCTATAAAAGTTACCAAAATATTACACGTAAAATCCATAAGCAAAATTGTTAATATATGTAAATTATTGTGTCGAAATTTAATTGTCAATAAAAGTATAAATCACAAAGTAAACAATCTAATAAATAAATTGTGTTTTGATTTAAAATAGTGAAATACAGTGCATTCATTATTATTTAACGTATAACATTCATCAACTCTTCCAATACAAGTATAATCAGGTAAGAACTTGACACTACAATTTAATTTCCACTACATTTTATATTACATCAAATTATATTATTTATATTATTTCACAATATATTTAATCCAGTTACTGATTAAAATTATCATTTACTAAACAAATATAATTCAAACCATTTTCAACTACATACAAATATTTATAACATTTTTATAAACTATTCCACAATATTAACTATCTACGATACTATTCTCATACATAATATATATATATACATTTTACAGCATGTAAAACTCGCATGTACAATATATACGCTATGTACAATATATACGCTATGTACAATACTAGCGCATAATTCTTATTTGAAATCAATTACTATCAATAATAAACTTTGTCAAACAAATACAACAGCAACATTAACATTACATGTAAAACAATCGACAGGGTCGGAGTGGTGAGTCCAGCAAATGTGTCGTCCATTCGAAGACAACCGTAAAATCTACGCGGTCACCCTGTAGCACTCCTATATAGTCCAGCTGTCGGTGTCGGAATATGAGTTGTGGGAGATTGCCTAGAAGTCTCTTCGAGTGAAGAGAGGCTTTGTCTGTTGGGAAAACGTCCCTACCCTCTAATGCTGCTTCGTTGTGTTTGGATATAGGCCTCTAGGGGTCGATGGGTCATTCGGGGGGTTTTTTCAACAGGCATGGTACAGGGTGGGAGCACCCAGTTATATTTATTACGTTTCCTCAAGTTTCATTCGACGAATTCTGGTGTCATTTAATTTAAACTCAGTTTTTAATTTGTTTTTTATTTTTATTGTTATTCTGTTACACGGTGTAGGCAAGAAGCACACAAGCCTCAACTTTCCCACGACCCAAAACCATAAGATCTAGTCGGCAAAATCACCGTGAGAGAGGTCTCTGCGTGTTTAAAGTAAATTTGTGGAATGGTGCTGGCCCATTCCGTATCAATATTATGATCCTGTATTTAATTAGCCACAGCATTAAATAGTAAAACCAATGTAATGTGTTTTAATGAATTATGTAATATGCATATGTCTGTATAAAATGAATACCATCAATGGAAAAGGAAATTTTTATAAAACAATATTGCGTGACAAATGAGGTAAAGATAAAACACAATCTTCTTGAATTCTAGATCAAGAAGATTGTTTCTTATCTGTACCTCGGTAAGCGGTTACGAGTAAGAAATGAAAAAAATAAAAAATACTCGAGGACAGAAATCACACTTCAAGCCGCAAAGAAAATCTAAATCAACTTGTGCCGTCATCAGGAATGTTAGCCTCAAGGCCAAGGTGTTATAATATGTATTTCATTTAACTATTCTTTGTATGATAATGACTTTTTTGATAAGATTTTTCTTATTCCAAAGCTGTGTAGATACTAATATTAAGGTACGTTTCGCTTTTGTACACACAAAATCAAAAAACCTGGGTGGGGAGGAAAAAATATTGGCATTTTTGATTACAAGGCCACATTGCTTGAAGTATATGGGTTATTTGATTTTTTTATTATCTCCTTAGTGCGTACTCGTAACTAAAATCAGATTTAAAAATCAAAACCACAAAAAAAACATTTGGAGGAAAAATGTATATATGCCCTTCTGAGCAATATAATCTGCATATTAAGTACCCCACTCTGTATATTTGAGTGCTATTCGTTTAAACTAATTTTCCCTTCATATTTTCCAGTCAAAAATCGTTTTCATACAAACGAAAATTTTAATCACACACTTAACCGTAGTAAAGCAACAAAACAAAAAACGATGAAGTACCGTGTACAAAACAAAACAATTGTTGGTGCTCGTAATGCACAAAAGCACTTCTGATGGATTTAATTGAATTTCCCAGATGAAATTTAAGAACAATTCAAATAAAATAAAAGATTTTCCGCGAATTTCATTCAAACGTAACTATTGTTGTTCGGCGCGTTATTGTTCTCCGATTTATGAACAAGTACAAACCGGTTTCTACTTAGATCTGATAAGAAAAAAATGTTTATCATAAATTTCGCATTAAGTTTTATTGTTGTGCACGCAATTTGAAAATTAACTTTACCCTTTGCCAACCCAAATAAGTTGTACTGGAAAGTTACGAAAAAGTTGAACCATAATTTTTTATTACAGAAATGATAAGTGATAATTCCTGAAATTTCTTATATAGCAACTATGACAGCTATCCAATTTTAATTATCCAATTTTTATCATAAATGATTTGAATAATACAAAAATTGTGTTATACTACAAATATCCACACAACCATGTGATTCTGCCCAACTGCCTGAATATGATTATGAAACCTCATTTGAGGCAGCCAAATCCATCGATGGGGTATTGTGCCAGAGAGAGAGAGAGAGAGAGTGCGATGTGCCTAAAATGCCGACACAAACACACCATTTTTGTGCAGATATCTTTTGCTTCGAATCAACTTGTTTCGTATACATCCGAGACATCTTCATCTATTCTTACAAATATTGGTCCAATAATTTGACCTGAAGCTGCTATCATCCATCGCGCACCTGAATCTTCGATAAGTAGGACCAAGGTAATGTGCCTTGTCACATAATGCCTTGTCATGATGTGCCAAAAAACTTTTTAATTGTGCATTTGTCCTGGTAAAAGAGAACCGATCATTTTAAACCGATTACACGAAAACTGGACGTTAGACAAGGTAATGCGCCTTGTCAGTCACTATAAGAATGATAAAACCAAAGTATTCGTTTCATTTGTCGCTATTCAAATCGAATGCTGTAGTAACCAAACTGATTCCAAATGTGCGTAAACGAACGAATATGGAATACATCTGCTTTAAACTTAAAGTCAACGCTAATCTTAATGAAACCATATTCAACCGACAGAACGAAGTTCCCATAAGTTCTTACACCTGTATCATAATTAACATAATCTGTGAGACTTGGCTAACGACAATATGCACTCATCAGAGTATTTTCCATCCGACTATTTCGTTACAGGAAGGACAGATATAATTTTGATACCAACCGTAGATGCAGCGGAGTATCGATTGCCGTTAAAGATTCAAAAGATAGTTCATCGATTATGGTTGCCACTATATATGCTGTATATGGATCGGATTTGAATCTGCTGTATTACTTGTATTACGTTTCTAGGACCTTATCATTGTAGGTGAATTTAATTTGACTAAAATAGTGTGAATAAATGTTGGCGACACCTTTACACCATCTACTGCGGACGCAACAGCATTATCGATGAAAAACTAATTTGCTAGTATACCGACAATCCGATTTTTGTTATAATGATGCTTTATAATCTGAGGTTTCTTCATGTTTGAATTTCGCTGGCTGCTATAGCATTCCACATACACCGGTTGCGATAAATTGGAATAGCAATTGAAACTTTATTCAACGTGGGCGGAATTTAAACGATGTAGTTTGTATTGATTAAAAACAAAGCTGGATTTCGAGAGCCTTGGTCCAATAAGGGATTAGCGAATCTGAAGAAACGACGCAACAAGGCACATTGATATTTTAATCTACACGGCATAGAGTACTAACCAGAATCTGATATAGCCCGGCAAGAGTTCAAAAGCCTAAATTGGTTTTTGTTTATGTACTATATACATAGTGCAAATTGAGGACGAATGGACATCATGCCCTAAAGACTTCTGAAATTTTATGAATACAAGAAAAAAGTAGTTTCCCATTCCTCTCCAATGACCTACCAGAGTTCGGTCGCTCTTGAATGTTTGTGATTTGTATGCGAAACTTTTCGCTTCGGTATATAAACCCGTTTCGATGCAACACCATAGCTGTTTGAAGAATTTAATTTTAGTTTGTTCACAGAACAGGAAGCTCTTCATTGCATGCTTCAAATTGATGTTAATAATAGTGATGGTCACAATGGCCTTCCTCCGATTCTAGTTCAGTATTGCGCGGAAAGTTTATGTATTCCAATTACCTTCATATTCAATGAAAGTCTACGAATATAGGTCTTCATGAGCCCTGGAAATTTTCGTGCATTCAACCAATGAAAAGGTGGAAGGGAGTAGTCACTTTTTCCGTCATAAAATTTTTGAATCAATGGTTTATAAAGTATTAAGTGTCCATATTACATCTTAGCAGGTATACGGCACAGCATGGTTTTTATCCATGGAGGTCTATAATTACGAACCTATTAACTTCTGTTGTATCTTATTTTTTGCTTTAAAATCGAAACAACATTGACGTTGTTTTTACAGATTTCACTCAATTCTTAACTCTAAGTTGGGGCATTTGGAGTGCAAATCATTCTCAATTTCCAGTGCTTTAAAATCGCAAACTGCCTTCCGTTCGCCGGTGTGATGAAAATTTACCCTCGATTTAACATAGAAACCCACTGTGTAAGCTCCAAGATGATTTACATAGATTTTGTAAATCGTCAACTGGCAATAGACTACACCCTATATTGCATCAATATCGTTTGTACAACGAAGATATTTGCTGTGTTTTTTTATTAGCGCCCGATAGCTGTATCCGGAGCAGCCAATTTTCTATGTCAAAACTTATATTTAGCGCGCTATTATTGCATATAATTAATTTATTTAACTCTAAGCTAAGATTTTTCATTCAACTTTTTAGGTAAAAATTGATAAAAAAATAACTTGCTCTCTTATTTATCGGGAGCCGCTATCGGGAGCGCTATCCATTTCAATGGGAAATTTGAAAAGGCTTTTATTCTGTAAACCCCTGAAACCATTAGAAACTAAATCTTACAATACAAATTTAAAACGCAGCAAAATGAATTCTTGTTTATAACGTCATGTCAAAATAAATGTCAATTAATATATTTCAGGTGATAAATCTTTGTTTTATTGATGAATTTAGTTTTAATTTTTATAGTACAGCGACACCAGTGAATAATAGCTGCAGTTTCAATAGAAAATTGTCATTTGGCTCCGGATAGTGCTCCAATATTAAAACACAGCAATTGACAGAGTTGAAAACATATGCTAGGAGTAATTTTTTTTAAACTGATGCGACTCTTAACAGACAAATTAACACTATTGCCTCAAAGGCTTACTAGATTTTCGCGATCCGATACCTCTTTCTTCAACATAATAAGTTCCAATATGCATGCACCGTATGGGCACCATCATTCGAAGTGTCATTACGATGAGCATTGAGAGAGTCCAAAAACCATTTGTGTTGTACACACCTCGATGTCTATACCATCTAGTCGAACATCCGGTTTTTTAGTTTCCGCCTTCCAAATACAAAGAGTAAAGATATCTCTCAGTTAAAGATATTTTCGACACTCATATCGATTGGCAGATTAATATTTATTGACCAATCATCGACAAACGAAGGTGTTTCGGAACTTATTTTGAGGAATATGGTCCAAAGGCATCATGTTATTTGTGGAGAGTCGTCAAGAAAAACTGTTATGCTAATCATCCAGAGACGTTTGAGGCGTTAAAAGACTCAATCAAAATGAATAGGCTCAAACGATTGAAAATATACTGAAAAATTGGGTCTACAGAATGAGGTACTGGAGGTCCAGGCGGGGTAATCGTTTGAATGAAATAGTATTCAATTATTAATCGGAAGGTTTACTCTCGGAAATAAAGTTCTAATCATTTGAAAATAATTGTTGCATTTTTATTTAATAAACATTTTTAAAACGAACTAAAAGTTACCGCACCCTGTACTACAACTGGTATATAATTGAAATCTAATGAAATCGAACAAATTTACTTTTATTCCAGGTGTCATGGATACGAAAACGTGATCTACACATATTAACCGCAGGTGTCCTGACATACACATCCGACCAGCGGTTTCAAGTCATTAAATCTGATAACTCGGAGATCTGGACATTACAAATCAAATATTTACAATTTCGAGACTCGGGAATCTACGAATGCCAAATAAATACAGAACCAAAAATATCATTATCGTATAGTTTGCACGTGATTGGTAAGTACCTAACAGTAAATATTTAAGATAACATGAGGAGTACAATTTTCGAATTTCCATATCAAATTTTCTTGTTGGCATATTATCAACTCAGTGACACAAATACGCACTTTGTGAAGCGATCGTTTAATTTATAATTTTATATCAGACAAAATGTCTTGTTTTTATGAAGCTCAAGTGGTAAAACAGGGAATACCAACCATCACTAACAAGCGTTTTCAAAAAAAAGGCACAAACCAAGACAAATTTTATTCTTAAATCTCTTTCCATCAATCAAATGAAATAAATTTTGGTGTTGTTGTATAAAATGGATTTATTAGGAACTCCTTGTAGAATGAATATATGTAGCTACATCTAAAATGATGATGGCAGTCAGTGTTTTTGTGGATTGAATTTATGTCAAAATAAGGTAATTGAGGTAATTTTTTATTGCGAAATGAAAAATGATTGGGAAATTTATTTCGATTTTTGCATATTTTATATTATGTTTGGTTTATTTTGATGACATTGTAATTATCGTTATCGTACAGGCCGCCTATTGGAATAAATATTTATGATTTTAAGGTTTGGCAACAGAAATTTTATTTATGTTTTAATATGAAAAACAAATTTCATATAAAACTTCAACCATGTACTGGACACCATAAACCAAATATACCCTACAGACCTATCGTGAGCTCAATAGATGGTCCCACATACGGTTTATCGGCATTTTTAGATAATATTCTTAAATTTAGTGTAGGAAAAACTAATTCTTTTGTTCTAAATTCCGAATATTTGAAACAAAAAATTTGAAATTTCATTATACCCCAAAATTTTTTGTTAATATCTTTAGACCGCGTGATTTCGTTATTTACTAATGTACATAGTCATATAGTTTCGGAAATTATCAAGAAAAATTGGAGAGACATTAAAAAGAACGCAAATTCAAAATGGACGAGAGTCCAATTTCTTGAAGGATTAAGTATTGTTCTAGATAATTCGGAATTTTCTTTTGACAATAAAAAATATAAACAAATTTTTGGTTCTTCAATGGGTTCTCCCTTAAGCCCTATATTAGCAAATTTATTAATGGAAAATTTGGAATGTTTGGCATTAAATTCTTTAGATTTTCAGCCATTATTTTATTATCGATATGCTGATGATACCATAACGGCTATTCCTGAAAACAAAATTGATATATTTTTGAACAGTTTTAACCAAATTTTTAATCGAATGAAATTTACTTTGGAAAAGGAAGTTGACAACAAATTTCCATTTTTAGATTTACTTTTGATTCTCGTGATAGCAAAATTTCTTTTGATTGGTATCACAAAGATAGGTGGTCTGGTAGATACTTAAATTTTCATTCTTTGCTTCCTACTTCCTATAAATTAAATACAGTAAACATTTTGGCTCAAAAAATTTTAAAACTTTCTGATCTCAAATTTTAACATAATAAAAGAAATATTGTTAACTAATCATTATCCCGCAAAATTAATAAATCAATGTATTTGGAAACAAAAAAAATTTAATAGCAGTTTTGAAATTCAGCCTATTAACAATTTAAAAAATTATTTTTCAATTCATTATGTTAAACATTTATTTGAAAAAAACAAAACACTTGTTCAAAAATTATAAATTCGAAATTGTCGGTAATTCTTCAATTTGTTTAAATGATTGTTTTTTTCTAACCTATACCACTCAAGTTGGATTCACGGAACGAGATAAAAAAAAAGCTGGCTTTTTTCTACCAACTTTTGCTCAAAAATTTTGTCTACGGTTGTTATGTAAGTCATATCGCACATACTCTAAAAAATGTCATAACACAAAAAAACAGTTTTGAGATAAATGCATTTTAAATTGCTAACGCTACTGTGATACTGAGATTATTTATTTTATAAAGCTAATAATGAATAATCTCAGCATCACAGTAGCGTTATCAATTAAAAAAAAATTAAAATGCATTTATCTCAAAACTGTTTTTTTGTGTTGACAGTTTTTAAAAGGATGTGCGATATGTTTTCTGTTGTTTTGTATTTTTTGTTCAAAATTTCTGCTTTGCTTACGATTAGTTAGGGCTTTATTTTAATTTAATCGAATGAACGTATGTCTGGGGATTACAAATACACAGTATTCAGTTTTATACACACATCACAATTTATAAATTATCAAATAATTTATAGACCAACAGTTGCAGCAAAATAAAATTGTTGGTTCTCATCCTAATTGTTTTACATAAATGCATCTCGCATATTTATTCCATTTATTTTATATATTAACTTTAAATTAAATTATTTAAGGCGAAATTCATTCCAAAAATGTCATAAATAAACAACAACAACAAACAGTTGAGCAAAAATGTTGCTCATACTTCCGGTTATTTTTGTTACTATGTTGGTACGACTTAGATTATTTGATACTGTTAAAGTTAGCCGAAAGTGAAGAAAAATCGATAATGCAGATTGTGTCTCGAGTACATCAGCCGAAATTTAAAAAACATGATACTGTTAAAGTTAGCCGAAAGTTGCCAGCCGAAAGTGAAGAAAACTCGATAATGCAGATTGTGTCTCGACTACATCAGCCGAAAGTTAGCAAAACATGTATTTATAATGAAATCAAATTTTATGTTGAGAGTCCGGGAAAATTGGGGGAGTGAAATACACGTGCAAACTTCAAAAATTCGTAAAAACTTAACGTTTAAAGTGTTATGTCTGGAAAACGTCTCGTTTGAATCGGTTTGTCGATGGTTATCGCAAATTGTAAAAGCTTTGTTAAAGAAACCTGGCAAACCTATATCCCAGATATGTAATAGATTATTTGAATTGGGAAACGCAAAGTTGTATGAAGAAAATCTTGAAGATAACAAAACATATCCAATTTTCAAAGGCAAAAATTTAAGAAACGGCAAAATCGTATTTACTTTAAGGTATGCTTCCAAAATGACAAAAAAAATTGTTGGCTATTAACAAGCAACCAAATTATTATAAAATTTTACTTCATTGAAAAAATAGGAGAAGATTTTTTTATTTGGGGAAAAGAAGCAAAGAATCGCAGAAATTTGTACGAGTTGCCTATTGCATCAAGTAAATTTGACATATATGAAGCTACTTTTAATGATGAATGTCTTTTAGATTTCGAAAAATGGAATTTAAACTTAGTTGCAAAAAAACTTTTTGGAATGAAAAGTCAAATTTCCTCCAACACATATGCGTATTTTCCTATTCTTCATTCAACAATGTAAATTTTGTAAAAACTGTTGTTTTTGTGAAATATGATAGGAAAATATGGTTGATCTTCGTGCGTAATTCGGCTATTACAATAATACATAAATTTAATAAAGTTGCACTAGTACATTAATAAAAAATAAAAAATTTGAATAAGAAGTTTATAAGATTTCATCAAATCATTTTATATTATTTTTACTAATTGTTGTATTTTTGAAACAATCAAATCTTATCTAGATCATGTACTCGATAGTTGAAACCTCCAGTAACAGCGAAGCCAAAGAAGTTTCGATTGTGTTATCTAAATGGATTATCGGAGACATCGCGTATTGGCCGCCAAATTATAAAAAAGCGTTAAAAAAATTATTGGATATTGAAGCTGATTGGTCAACGTACCATTGTACTTTGCTTAAGACAGGGATAGAGGATATTCTAACTGCCAAAAAAGCAGAGAGAACCTTCGAAAAATTTTCTAACTCTGAAGCAGAGGAATTATCAAACAAAAGATCGAATAAAATTAAATTAAATATGCCAGATTTGAAAAACGAATTTATCAATTCGGTCTCAGAAAATAACAACCAACAATGTATAAACAATAATATTTCTGGAGATAGTTTTGAAATCACTTCGTTTATCAATTTTAATGCTGCAAAAAAGGGGAAAACAACAAAGAAAATGAAAATGTTAGTGCCCCACCTTTAAGTAACATCGATAGTCAACAAAATAAAGAAAACGATCTAAATACCGTACGGCTAGACAAGGTTGATACTAATATAGTGGTACTTAGTCAGGATTTTCGAAATATTCCGTCACCGTTAACGCCAATTCAAATTAATTCATCAGCTGCGACACCAGTCTTCAGGCAAAACTGTTTTGTCGATGGCAACCAGTATGCCAATAGAGATCATCAACTCCACAAAATAATACCAACTTTAAAAGTACATACAGATTCCATTAATAGAATTGAAAAAAACCAGGAGCAAATGCTTTTAAAGTTTACCTCGATTGACCAGCAAATAAAACAGATGCAGGAGTGCTTGCATCTTCTAGTCAATGCGATGCCAAAAAAACCGATTCCATTACTAAAGACAAGTCAATCATAATTCCAAAATTCCTCTTAGAAGAAGTCGAGCAGGTCATTATATTTAATAATAAATTGTCACAGAAGGAATACATGGAGCAATTGGTATAGCAATATTTAAATACATAGTATCATTTTTGAATAAGTGTTAATTATTTGAATATTTTTATAGATATTGTATTTGGCCAATTTCAATTCAATTAAAATAAACAAAATCGTAAGAAACATTTTTATGCACATCTTCACAACGGATGTGATTTCAAAATATTCTTGGTCTGGTCAAACGTCACTTGCGAAACGCAAGTATCATACAACATCTTTTTGCGAACCATAGTCAACTTCTTACAAATTAAATTGAACCATTTAATTTAATTGGCTGCACCTCCTAAGTGGTAATAGTAAATTCACGTATTAAATGATTTAAATATTTTATCGGTATTACTGGCAATTTTTGCATACTTACTGCTATGAATGTAATTTATAAGCGAGTTGATTTTGGATTTCAATAGGTAGACTTCAAATTTAGTGTAACTCTCAGGACTTTAAATCGCAAGACCATAAATAATTCTGAACAATAAGTACCATCACATCGTATGTTTATAAACCACGGTGCATGTGTTATTGAAACTTTACTTTACAAATTAAATATTTTGAATTTTTTATTGTAACTGGAAATTTTCAAATCACAATGCATAAGTTAAAGTCATTAACCTACAATTAGTAAATATAAATTAATTGTGTTTGTAACCGAATGATGGTCAACTATCCTATTTCAAAACCAAATGAGACCAAAATTCTTAACCATACCAAAAAAATTCAAAATTAAATACTTTTTGTAACGAAGATTTGAGATTAACATTGAATTTTTATTTAATTTCAAGATCAAGTAGTATTTAACTATATAACTGAATTCTCGATCGGCATGTTGTTTTAAATGAGTTAAAAATCGTGTTGAGTTCGATTACTTATTTTGACCACATATGAGCATACAAACGGCTTGATTGACTGTTCTTTTAAAAAATTGTTTTCAAATAATAAATAAGGGCTAATTTTAAGTGGGACTAACATTTTCCAGTTACCAGTAAAATTCAAAATATAAATTCTTACAATAAAACATCAATAATTATTCTGCTTCGTGGTACATGTGTTTTGTTACTTCATATTTTTATTCTCCATTCGTGTTTGAAGTTCTTGGCTGGTGTTCCATTATACATAAGTTATTATATAAATTATTTAATCACAATTGAACTGGTTATGTATTTCAGATAAAACCAAATTGGTTTTTGCGGAAAACTTAAATATTATGGAGTTAATTAAACAAACACATAATTATCAAAAGGACATTTTGGAGCCATTCGAGGTCGTAAAACTCGCAGTTCAAACGTGTTTAAAACGTATCAACTTTCAAAACAAAAAACTAAAATAAAAAATATGTACTTTAATATGTTAATATGTAGTAACTTCGATTTTCAATTCTAAAATTCATAGAATTTTTTTTTATTTTCTTTTGATAAATTTATATTTTATGTGTAATTGAAATATTACGAAATTTTGTTTTTATATAAATATATTTTAATTATAAGATTAAGTATAATGTAGAAGGTGAAATATAATATTTATTGAAATATACCCTTGTGAGGAGGGAAAAGATCTCATTTGCGTCATTCACTGTAAAAATAAAACCGTACTTGATCAAGTCGCAGCAAGATTTAGTTATCAGCAAACGCCGGTTAATGGCACTATATAAGTCAATAAAGTGACTTTATTTTAACTGTTTACATCGTAGTTAAACAACCGTCGAATGTGAACAGTTAATGATAAAAATTCCGATTGATTGTCGGTGAAGAACTAGATTTGTTGGACGAAAAATTACAGTCGTAAATGGTATAATAGGTTTACAAAATTAATAATTTTTCAGGTGATTTGACCGTAAAACACCTTCAATTTTACATGTGGATAAAAACAAACATGACGTAGTAAAAACTTGTAAATGATGGTTATTCAATAGTCACTTTAGGGTAAATATAACTGATGAGATACAGTCTACAGCCTCATCAGTTTTTTTACAGACAAATGTGACGCCTCAAAGTCTTCCAAAACGTGGATATTCTGCAGTCAAATGACCAATTTTGTCTATAAAGTAACCACACGGTCCTCGGTTTAGTTTTGGGTTCTTTGCAGTTCAAAAAAACCACTTTGTTTTCCGGGATACGGAGCCATTTTGCTTCACAGAATGTATTCAGCTTCAGTTGAACTAAGACTAACCATTGCTTGTTTCCTTGATGACCAACTGACTATATTCCCAAGCATCTTGAATACATAACCAAAAGTAAATTTTCGATCACGCCGATCTCCAGCCCAATCAGCATCTGTATAACCAACTAGTGGTTCAACATTTTCATATTTATGATACACCATTTTTAAATCAATAGACGATTGAATGTATCGTAAATTTCGCTTTACATGATTAAAATGTTCATGTTTAAAACCGTTTTGAAAACTACTAAAATGATTGGAGGACGCGCATAAATCACAATTCGAATATGGGTCTTTAATTAAATTAATGTTCATCTCCATTGGTATAGAAACTCCTTTACAATCATGCATGTTCAATTTCTTAATCATACTTTTTAAATAATGTGGTTGACTCAAGCTAATCATATTGTTAATTTTATCATATTGAATTTGCATTCCAAGAAATGTATTAGCTTCGCCAATATCTGTCATATCAAATTCTTTGGACAGCAATTGCTTAATAATTTTAATTCGACTAATGTCATTTGAAATTATCAATAAATCATCAACATAAAGCAAAATATAGTGGACTGGACTATATTATTTTCAGGTTTAGTATACAAACGTTGATCAGACAAGCATCTTTTAAATCTCAATTTAATGATGAATTGATTGAATCTTTCATTCCACATACGAGAAGCTTGCTTTAGACCATAAAGTGATCGTTGCAATTTGCAAACCTTTGTTGAATCCTGTATAAAACCATGTGGCTGTTGCATATATATTTCTTCATCAAGGAATCCGTTGAGAAACGGACATATGACGTCCATTTGATGAATAAAATAACCATAATGTTAAGAAATTGACAATAATGTGCGAAACGTAGTTAACTTTGCTGTGGGCGAATATGTTTGGTTATAATCAAAACCCTTTTCTTGAGTAAACCCACGTGCAACTAATCTAGCTTTATATTTGTCAATTTCACCATTTCCTTTACGTTTCAATTTGAAAACCCAAGACAAATCACAAAGACTCCATGTATTATTTTTTAATAAAGATGTATACTCTTCATCAATTGCACTTTTCTTCAATTGAAAGCGGATCATCTTCAACAAACTTAGCTGCCAATAGTGCATAATTTGCATCTTCATCAATCCATTGATCGATATCCTGACCAGGTACCATAAAATTACCTAATCTTTAAGGTTTTCTTGATTCACGAGTAGTTCGACGTACAATGTCACTAGTGCTATTTATGCCAACATTGTGAATATTTTGTTTGACGTCATTAATACCATCCATATTAGTATCGTGATTGTTTTCTTCAGCATCAGAAGAATGTTCAGAAACACCATTTACGTCATCACTATTTACATTAGGTTTCGACGTATTATTTGAACTTTCTTGATCAACAGCTGCCTCTGTGATTGTATGGATCAGTTTATTTCTATTTAGAACAGATTTTTCATCAAAAAAAAACGATAAGAACCATGTGATGACGAATAACCCAAAAATACACATTTGATTGATTTCTATTCTAGTTTTTTTCTGTTTTTAGCCGGAATATGCTTATAACAAATCGAACCAAAAATTTTTATATGTGACAAATCTGGTTTAGAACCATACCAAAATTCAAGTTTTTGATATAAATTGTTTACCCAAATGCTTTGGTTGGAGAACGATTTTTAATAAAATTGGAAACCAAAATTGTTTCATTTAAAAAAAAAGTCACGCTCTAAACCACTAGCTGATATCATGGCCAAATCCTTTCCTTGTAGCGTCCGATTTAATCTTTTAGCAGAATTCATTTGAGGATTATATGGAACCGTATATATTAATTGAATACCTTTTTTCACAAAATTCTTTAATTTCCGTTGATGAATATTCACCACCATTATCAACTTTGAGTTTAGCAATTTTACTGCCATGTAGGGATTCAGCCATTGCAGCATACTTTTTAAAATTGTTAAATACGTCAGTTTTCTTTTCAATACAATAAACCATTGAAGCTCTTGAGTAATCATCCGTAAATGTTACGAAATATCTGGAACGATCCCATGCTGGTTGAGAAATAGGACCACAGATATCACTATGTATTTGTTCCAGAATTCGACTTGAACGATTTTAACTCGTATACATAATATTTATGTATTATTATTTGCAATAAATTCAATGAACTGATGCATAAAAAAATGTTTTCTGGTACATAATTTGAAAATAAATAAACGAGAATCCTAAAAAATAATGAAATCAAGCGAAATTATTGAAAAATTTCTAGTATGAAACATCCAATTATCCGGAATGCTCTCATCGCCAAGCATTCCGGATAACAGAGCTTTTAATAAAGTATATTTTCTGTGAATTCCCGAATAATAACAAAAATAATTTCCCTTGTGAAAGAGAATTCTCCCTTGCAAAAAAAATTCCTAAAAATTAAAAATCCAGTTAACTGATTGTTTCGGTTAATTGGATGCCGGATAATCAGGCTTTTACTGTAATATCAAAATTAGAGCCATTTAAAACTTTCAACTAATGCTTTCATTAGCTGTGTTCCAATGGAGAAAGCAAACTACTCACAAGTACTTGTATCTACTCGCAGCTACTCATACTCAAACGATGGTGTAGATGTTGAAAGCTGTTACGCATAAATTTGACGGTAGGTATATTAGTTTCAAAAAATCTAACAGATGGCTTTGTGATGGTTTGGTTATGTTGAAATGTCAGATTTATTACAATTTTTTGTTTGTTTATATTCGATTGATTGACAATAAGGGATTTTTGTGGAAAATTACTTATCAAATTGCAATAAAATTTGTAAAATTACAATTAGCTACTAATTACAATTATTAAATTGATCCAATTACACATATACATATACTATATATATAAAATTATTAAACTGATGGAATTGATTCGACTATTAATGCGGTGGATTTTTATAATAAATATATATAAATTAATTTTATTTACATTTTCACTATTAGAACCTCAATACTCCTCTTTCCTGCCAGCGTACGCACAGATTAAGGCTTTGCCTTCATGGTATGTCCAATTTTTGACATTATGTATTACCAAATTGTCTGAAAATATTCAAACAATTTGATTTTGTACAACAAAATATGTTGCTGTCATAATTTTGCCCGTTCCTTTGGTTATCTACTCACAAGTACTTGTGAGTAGCAAATTGTTTCCATTGGAACACAGCTATTAATGAAAATGTGCAAAAAACAATTGCTAATTATAGAATATGACATAATATGACATAGGAGCCGCCCCAGTGGCAAAGTGGTCTGTGAATGAATTAATCCACTCATTATCCGAAATGAAAATATGATTATGAAACCTCATTTTGTGGCGGCCAAATTCCTTGATGGGATAAAGTGCCAGAGAGATAGAGAGAGACGTAGGAGGGTGAGGGGATAAATAATAGGCAACAATTGTGTGACATCATTAAAGAACGTCCCACGAGCGTTAAATTAAAAATTCTTGCCAGCAAGAATTCGATGCAATCGAAATTGCAACAACCTTTTGTATGTTAAATTAAAAATTAATTACCGAAACCAACATCGGAATTTAATTAAGAACCCTTGGTAATTGTTACTAGGCTAACTAAAATTGTAAATTTAATATTTTAATGATATTTTAATAATATTTCATTTTATATTATTTTTCTGAATTCGTATCTGAATGGGAACATACAATTTTATTCAACCCTGTTTATTATTCAATATTAAAATATTAACCATGTTTTATATTTCAACCTAAAACGGTTTGGCCGCACGAACTTACGAGTAGATCAAAATATTTTATTAAGTTTTAACCCAACAAAATTATGAATAATATTGTAATAAATACTTTCAAACATGATTCGTAATAATGTTATTAAAATTTAAATATGGAAAATAATGATAATAACGAAAATAATAAAATATATGCAGAGGGAACAATATTCAAATGAGTTTATAACTCGTGTATTTCATTAAAAATGCATTTTCCATTTTATTTGATTGCATTCATGATGAACTGAATTGAAATGGAAATGAAATAAAAATCATTTTTATATACGTTTTCATTCGGGTCGGGGGTGTCTATACACACTCGTCATACATTCCAAAATATACGTAATAACGTAATATATTTTTTATAAACACCCGAATATTTTTATATGTAATATTTATGATTATTTTTCAGTTTTTTTTTTATTGTATGAGCATAAATATACATAACATAAATATATAAATTTCCTTTTTATTTCCCTCCCGCCCCATATTGGTGTATAATATTTCGCCTGGCCGCCCGTAAAACAAAATCAGGCAAAAAACGTCGACTTGCTTTACAACTTGCTACATAAAAATGAGATAAAACAATCATCGTACACTGATACCATACGAGCGAGACATATACGAATATGTTGCGTATATATCTTTAAAACATAACAAACTGTATCCTTGAATGAAAATTTACCACCTTACATCATCGCCCACACATCCCCACTCAACGTCTTACTTATCAGAAATATAATTTTTGGGAATAAAACGTATACAATATTCGAGTAAACTTCGATGTTGAGCCCCGTAACAATAACAACAACAACAAAATCTTGATCATGAAAAGTTATTTTTATGATTTTCGGATTTTTTTTAATGTACAGAATACGTTTGGGAAAACTTTATCTTACCTACTTTGTGTGTGTGTATAAATTTTTTTTTTTTGGTGTATAAAAATAAACAAAATTTTTTGGAAATTTTATAAAATTTTCTAATATTTTGAGGAGTATATTTATGGATGAGACTCTAGAAGGTATATTTTCCATACACTTTTAGAAAAAAAAATAATATTTTCTATTTTGCTTAAGTGGGTTTGAAAAAAAAATAAACTGTTCGATCGGTACTCAAATATTTTTTGTGTTTATCGACAGGGTGGAGATAAAAAATAACACTAAGGGGTTATATAAATAGTAACCGTTGAGGTTTTATATTTGAAATACAATCTGTACGTGTAAAATGATTCCGAAATATCTAACGCTACACCTTAAAGTTTAAAAGTTAGAATAATGATTTCAAAATATGTTCCTGACGATTTTCTTTTTCCATTTTGTTTACTATTATCGTCAAAAAAGGCAGTAAAAACACGCATTTCCAGTTGTTATATTAACCCTTTGGCGAACATATCGACATATGGCGTCATTTCGTGACGCTCACAGTGAAACACCTCGGTATATTCCGATGAAGAAAACACTTGCAATATAATCACGAGGTGATGGTCACTTTATCATGAACAATTTTTAAATTATGTGTATCTCAATATGCAATGCCGGCGGAATTCCGTTTACATTCGCATTCAAAAACCACACTCTTTCTATCGAAAGAACCATATAATGTGTACGGAAATCCGTACTACTCGCCAAAGAAAAGTGTCTCAAAAATTCCGAGGTCGGCGTCGAATCCCGACTAAAAAAAGAAAAAATCAAATAGGAAAGAAGGTGGAACTTCGTCTGAAACTCGGGTATATTTCATATACATGCTATTTATTAATCGGTTAAGCATATTGGATATCCTCGATGAAAATGAGATTCTTAAATTATTTTAAGGAAGAAGTTCTGGAATATGGCCATCTGAGATAGAACTGGACCATGGCCACCTGTCGGATGGAAATGGTATTCTAAATCGGTTTTTTGAAGAAGTTCCGTAATATGGCTACCTGGGAAGGAACTCAATCAATTCTTATGATGGGATTTAGTATGTTGGATGGAAATGGTATTCTTAAATGATTTTTGAAGAATTTCTGGAATATATTCACCTGGGACGCAACTACGTCATTTTTTAATCGATTCTGGTAAAATTTCGTATATTGAATGGAAATAGGATGCCTAAACAATTTTTGGGAGAAGTTCTTGAATGTGGCCACCTGGTACAAAACTCGGTTATTTCTTAACCGATTTATGATTGGATGAACCAATTAAAAGACAGGTCGCATTAATCGTCAAACTCAGACACGTCAAATTAATTTTAAGGGATATTATTGGCGAGTCTCTAATACTCTAAGCTGGGTTGTAATCCTCGATGTTTTCATACTACATTTGTTAAGTTACCTCCAAGATCCGTGATATTTGGCCACATGGGACGGAACTCGGGCATTTCTTAACCGATTATTATGAGATTGGGTATGTTGGATGAAAATATAATTATAACATGATTTTTAGAAAAAGTTTTTCAATATAGCGACCTGGGTCGAACCTCGTTCTTATCCGATTTTGATAGGATTGGGTATGTGGGATGGAGATTTGAATCTAAAATGATTTTTGGAAGAAGTTCTGGAATATGGCTTCATGGGACGGAACTCGTTTATTTCTAAACTGGTTATGATAGGATTTGGTATGTTGGGTGGAAATAACCTTCTTTAACGGTTTTTGGAAGAATTTCTGAAATGGGATGGAACTTCGTCATTTTTTAATCGATTCTGATGAGATTGGGTATGTTTGATGGATTCTTAAATAAATGTTGGAAGAAGTTCTGGAATTTGGCCACCTGTGGCACTATTCTGGTTTTCCCCGGATATAAAGAATTGGGAAAAATATTCTCATAGCATTTTTGTCTAAATTATATTTTTCTGGCGAACTGTTGGAATTAGTTTGGTGTAAATATTTTCGAAACAAAGTTGATTGGGAAACTTTTGTTCCATAAAATTATTATAGCGAAAAATAATTCCCAATATAACGGGTTGGACAAAAGTCCCGCTACCCTTTTGATTGCGCGCCATCTTGGTTATGTGACGTTTAGCTAAGTTTCGCTTTATAACCATTGTGTTGTGTAGATGCCCAAATTTTATAATGGATAAATATACGCAACAACAACGAGCAGAAATACTGAAAATATTTATTGAAAATAATCGTTCCATTATTGACACTCAGCGGAAATTTCGTCAAAAATATCCTAATCGTCCAGTGCCCAACAAAACCACAATTTATCATTTACATGAGAATTTTCGACAGTACGGTACGACAGCAGACAGACCTCGTTCTGGAAAACAACGGACGTCTCGTAACGCTAAAAATGTGGCTGTGGTACGTGATAGTATTGCAGAGTCTCCAGAAACATCGATTCGGAGACGTGGTTCCCAGTTACACATTTCTGCATGCAGTTTAAGGCAAATTTTGAAAACTGATTTGAAAATGTTCCCGTACAAAATTCAATTAGTCCATAAACTGCTACCGAGAGATCATGATCAACGAGTTGAGTACAGTAATGTAATCCTAAGACTGTCTGATGAAATGGAAGATTTTTCGTCTAAATTGATAATGAGCGGTGAAGCCCATTTTCTTCTCAGTGGCCACGTCAACAAACAGAACAGTCGGTTTTGGGGAACACACAATCCTCAATTAATTCATGAAACATCATTGCATCCACTAAAAACAACTGTATGGTGTGGTATTCATGCTGAAAACATTATTGGTCCCTATTTTTTTGAAAATGACCGAGGTGTTGAAGTTACTGTTACTGCTGAACGGTATCAAGACATGATTCGAAATTTTCTTGTGCCTGAAATGGAACAGCAAGGACTAGAGGACATGTGGTTTCAGCAAGATGGGGCCACAGCACACACAGCCCGTTCAATAATTCAATTATTGAATGACGTTTTTCCACGAAGACTAATTTCACGTAATGGCGATTTAGCATGGCCAGCCAGATCTCCGGATTTAACAGCACCAGACTTTTTCTTATGAGGTTTTTTAAAATCAAAAGTTTATGTGAATAA
Source organism: Nephrotoma appendiculata (assembly GCA_947310385.1). Taxonomy (NCBI): domain Eukaryota; kingdom Metazoa; phylum Arthropoda; class Insecta; order Diptera; family Tipulidae; genus Nephrotoma; species Nephrotoma appendiculata. Next base: position 298,207,253 of record OX371225.1, read on the forward strand.
GCCTCAAACGATTCAACATCTTAAAGACAATATTCGGAACGAAATTGAAGAAATTCATCCTGAGATGTTGCAGGATGTCATGAAAAATGCCTTAAAAAGAGCCGAAAGTTGCATAGCGAATCGCGGTCACCATTAAGCCGATATAATTTTCCAATCATAACGAAAAAAAATGTAAAGACCAAATAAACTTTTTTATGAAAACCAAACTTACTTATCTTTTCTTTGAACAAAGTTATAAGCAATCAAAATGGTAGCGAGACTTTTGCCCCACCCGTTATCTCTGTTTCAAAAATATTTACACCCAACTAATTCCAACAGTATAGAGGTGGCGGAAGGGGTGGCGGAAGCAGGCTTTATTTTTTAGAAAGCGGCTCGCTACGTAAACGTGTTTCAGGTAAAACTGGATGCCTTAACAGCTATCATCAGAACGTGACCTATACACATGAAATAAGTGAGTTGAGCGGCAAGCCAACTAAGCCTACTAAAAGATGAAGTTCTCCAAAACTTATGGAACCAAGCAGGAAGTTACACTTTTGACATACTTGAATTACAAGAGTATAGAAATATAGATGGACTGGGTGTTAGATACATAATGCAACCATTGGTTATACTTTTCACAACAGCGGTTATCAGAAAAGAGGCAAATTTACATTCGGATTTCTCATCCATCGGCGAGTAAAGAAGTTTATCATCGACTTCCATCCGACCAACACGTGGTTATAGAAATGACCGAGTTCCATCCTACCCAGATGATCCTATTTTAGAACTTCTTCCAAAAACCATTGAAGATGCCGATTTCCATTCAACATAACCAATCACTTCATAATCGCTTTAGAAATAGCCAAGTTCCGTTCCAGGTGGCCATATTTCAGAACTAGCTCCAATCCCATCATAATCGGTTAAGGAATTGCCATGGTTAAATTTGATTCCAATATCTGTAATGTTTCTGTCATCACTACGGATACGGTAGATTGAGCCATTGCGATAAAAAAATCTTGTCTAACCGCTGATATGATCCGTCTACTAAAAAACTTAAAGTGGCCGAAAGCTTTAAAATGGACGGTATGGCATCTATCCTTTTTGGCTCGGGAAAATTAGGTTCAACTTCACTTCATTGTTAGTTTCCTGCATTTACTGTGTGATTCTGGCGTATAGTCACAGAGGTCTTAACTATAATATTTCTCATAACTAAGAGATTTCTCTTACTTAAGACTATTTTGCGATTCTGCACATACTGATCAGTTAAGCGGTTCTCTTAAAAACCTCTTAGCCTAATACTTACCAATTAGGTGGTCTTAAACATCATAAATGCTAGAATTTTTATTATGTTGCATACTAAAACTAATAAAAAATGACGATTGTGTAAATAAATAATTTATTAAATTATATTTTACAATTCACAAAAAGGATTTAGATGTAATATTTTTAGAAGAAAAATTATTCCGACATTATCATTTCGAGCAGAAGTAAATATTTTGTTGTTGTTTATTTTAGGCGATATATTACAAATTTTCTACAGTACATTCTCTATTTTATTACAAAAATATGAATTGTAAAACATTAGTTTTCACAAAAATATATCGTATTTTATCGTTTATTTAACAATAAAATACAATTTTAATGGCTCGCATAAATAAAAATCACATTTGACAGGTCTCCAAAAATATTTGGAGAGTTTTTAATATAAATTTTAAGAGTATTACTAACAGAATACCAATTAAGAGATTCTCTTAAAAAAATCCTATTAACGAAAAACCTCTTTACTGTTAGCCTCTTAATAATCTTAACATCAGAATCGCGCGGTTAGTTTCATAGTTTCAAGCAAATGTTCAGAGATATACTAAATAATTTGATGAAACTAAAAATATAAACAAATGATTGTTAGAAATGGATTAATTATGACGAACTATCACGAAAACGTTTTCATTGAATATTGACCGATGCCACTTCATCCTCTAATTCATTCATTGTAAAATAAATCCAATGCTCGATTCCATAATATAAATGAATTTTGTATATTTATATTTTAGTAACTAATTTTAATAAGTTTTTGGAAATGTTTTCAATACAGCTCAGCACAAAAAACAAACAAAACTACATCTGTCACATTGTCATTAAATTTATTTTTGATTTCGACACTATCGAAAATTTCATAATAGCTATTTGCGATATTATCGAAACTTTCGATACTCTCGAAAATAAACGCTATCAAAAATATCATAATAGGCACCCCGGTTTTATTCTATAGAATTCCAAATAGTATTGGGGTGATTGACGGCGGAGGTGTTTTCTTGCAAGTGGTAGTGGATTCGAAGAAAAGATTCATTGATGTATCATATGGTGAACCTGGATCACTGCATGATGGCAGAGTTTTAAGACGGAGTGATATTTTTAAATGTGCCGAAGAAAATATGATTCATTTGTTCCCTCCAACTACGTCCTCTGCGACCATGGCTCGTCCCTCCTTTCAATTACAATGGAACGTTAACAGACTCCAATTAAAATTTCAACAAAATACACTCAAAAACCCGCATGATAGTTGAAAATGTGATTGGCTTGTTAAAAACACGGTTTCGTCGATTGCTTCACTTTACAGAACAAATAGATTTGACACTACTTACAAAAATTGTATATTCATCGTGCATTCTGCATAATATGTGTATTGGGTTGAGTACTGAGTTTGAAGCTGATGAAATACTTCCTCAGAATGATACGAATGACCAACAAGTTTCAGATGGTATTGCAGCGCGAGAAACTTTGGATCGAAAGCAGAGGTGGTTATTCAAGAATTGTTGAATAAAAACAAAAACTAAAAAAAAATTGCAGTCTTGATTTATTTTCTCGATTAGTGATTGTTTCGCTTTCTTTATTAAGACATCGACAATTTCTTGGTGTCGTCTGCTTTTCTCGTCATTTAAAAAAGCGATTGTTCTTTTTTTTCTCAAATGCTTCAGATTTTCGCTTACGAGAGCATGAAATTTTTTTACCATTTACGGAGGAGTTCGTGATACCTTGAACTAAGCTAGCGGAAGTTGAGGGAAAATTAGGCGAGTTTGGCTGGTTTCTTTGAGAGCTGTATGAATTAGAGGTGAAATTAGGTGTACTTTAGGATTTTGTAGTGGTTTGGTTAGAAGATGGGGAAGTAGATAAAGAATTCGGCAGGATTGGTAAGTTTGTGATTGTTTGATGGGAGCTGATGGAAGTGGATGAAGAGCTAGACAAATTTGATGTAAAATTAGTCGTTGAAGTTTGGTTTGAAGATGACTGTGCAAGAGTTTTTAAAATTGGATGTTTATTGACTTGTAGTGATGAAATTTTGCTGGTGTTTGAAATTATCGGTCTATTTTCTAAAATTTCATCCAATTCTTCGAAGAATGGGATTATACTTGGAGAGACCCCCGTTTGTTCTTCATTGTCTTTAGCTGATTTAAATACTTTATTAAATTTTTATTTTTGTTTCCACCATAGTGGTATTTACTTCTGATTCCTAAAATTAAAAAAAGCTGTATGTTATAGATATGTTATAGATAAATCCATGTTTGGAATAGTTAAAAATACCAGTACATCCATAGCCAACAAATCTTCTACCAAATTTTAATAAGCCAATGTTTTTCCGTTCCTACATGTTGTGATTGTAAATAAAAATAATTACATTTTTTAATTAAAATATAATTTGTTTGAAATGAAAATAATAAATTAAATACTCACAGTTTTGTTAATTGTTTGCATATTATTTTTTTTTTTTATTATCAAAGATAAAACCCGACTTTTGACAGTCAAATATGTTTTGGCAAGTAATAAACATACTAGATTAGAATGAATATAGTTAGTTATTGTACTAAAACAGAATGGAGGAGGTACTAAAAAATTGCTCCTTAATTTTTGAAAGGGAAAATCTGAAATTTGTACAGATCTGTATAAAAACCAGGGCCCCTATTTCTGAATACGATACGAAAATGTATTCGTTACGATACGAAAATGTATTCGTTACGAAAATTCAATTCGTTTCGAATTTAAAATGGTGTTTCTGATAACGAACGTTCGTAATTATTTGGTGTGTGTCCTTGCTATAAGGGAAATTTATTTTGAATGGGTTTAACTACAATTGTCGCGTTTTTTCTTCGAACTAGCTGTCCGGAACAAAGATAAACATTGGTAAAATACTGGGAAATTTTTTAGAACTAACTTGTAGGTAGCTTCAAGTCAATATTTTGACATCGCCAGTATTGTTTGTTTACGCTTGTGTCATATTTGTTTATTTCATGAAGTGTATATAATAGTATACAATGTATAATACAGTTAATAAATAAAATGTTTGTAGTATTTTTTGTTTTGCTGCATATGTAACGTATTTGACATCTAAAAATAAACATACATGAAGATAGTGTTAGTGTACGTTTCGACCAAAGAATTCGTATCTATTTTAGCAAAGGGAAATTTGTGTTGCTTTATTTGTGTGAGTACGTTGATTTGATATCCCTCTGTAAGTATTAGAATCAGTTTGACGTTTCATACAATTTTTTGTTGTTCACAAATATTCAAAAATTTCATACAATATATATATTATTTAATTATATATTATACAACTCAAATTTAACAGTTATTAAAGTGCGAAGTGAGCTAGTTTTATGACCGATGGATCGATACCGTAGAAATGGGGAGCTGTCTAAAATTTTATATAAATAAAAATAAAATACAGAAATTACAAAATTATTTTTGAATTATTTATTTGGAATCACTTCACTCATATAACTCATAAAATATATGTAGTTGGCCTTGACACTTCTTTTTTTCGTGAAGTTCCCGTAAAGATGTCATTTACCACCACAGTTCTGTTACCTATAGCTTATCCAATAATGTGTTAAGGGGTTCTAAAAAATCTAATTAATTTAAAATTATTAATTATTATATTAATATATAATATGTATTGTAGTTATATATATTAAAATTATTAATTAACAAATTTTGTGTGCATATTATGTATGCAACACGAGAGCTGTCATTCATGAGTGAAGGGATGTACAAATATTAAATTTCCTATAGGAAATTTTATATTTTAGTACTAATGTAAAAATAGCAACCAAAAAACATCTCGGCATTAGTACTTTTTGGTTGCTATTTTCTTTGTTTTTTTAATAAGTGTGTATAAAAAATTTGTGTTTGAACACAATTTTTTTTGTATATGTATACTATACGTGTGAGCTGCTTTGCTAAAATAGCAAAGAATTCTTTGGTCGAACCGTACACTTAGTGTACGTTTCGATCAAAGGATTCGTTGCTATTTTAACAAAGCAGCTCACACGGATAGTATACATACACAAAAAATTGTATTCAAGCACAAATTTTTTTATACACACAAATTAAAAAAAAACAAAGAAAATAGCAACCAAAAAGTACTAATGCCGAGATGTTTTTTGGTTGTTATTTTTACATTAGTACTAAAATATAAAATTTCCTCTAACAAATTAGATTTGTTCAACCCTTTCACCATTGTTGTGACAGTTCTTGTTTGGAAATAACAACAAAACACAATTTGAACAAATAAAAGTAAAATAAATTGAATTTAATATTTCTACAAAAATAAAAATTAAATTAAAAATATTGTGATTTGATAAAACTGAAATGTAAGTACTAGTTTCCTCAAAAAACTTTATTATTAAAATCTGCATAATAATAATCGCATATGTACGCTTCTATTCATGATATGTTCATTTTAGTATGTTTAAATATGACCCGGCTAACTACGAGATTGAATATCTTGAAGTTGAAGATGAAGAAACACAAAATTCAGAAAATATTATAGATGCGCCAACTCCAAAAAAAAGAAACACCGGAAAACAAAAAAATATTTCAAATGTCCTTAAAAGCAACAAATATGAATTCGAAAGCTTGCTTTTAGATGTCGTATTCGAGCGTCCCCCATTATTCGAATATACCATCCCGACAAAAAGTCGCACGCCTACGATTCTTAATCATTTATGGCAGGAAGTGTGCGAAGAATTAAAGACAAAATTTGAATACATCGATGTAAAAATGGATATGGTAAAGGATATGTACAAAAATCTGCGAAATAACTATACCAGATATAAAAGTCCAACTCAAAAAGTACAAACGAGCGGATCTGAGTATAAAAATATCCCGGAACCGAGACATCTTACTAAACTGCGGCATTTGGATGCAGTTCTTATTAAACGGGCGTGTGCAATATGTAAGTGAACTTTTAACACCTAATTAAAACAATTTTTTTGTTTTACAGCCATAAAAGCAACTTTGATGGAGTAGAAATGGACGTCACAGCCATACCATCGCAACCCGGAGACAGTCCTCAAGCTTCAATATCTGAAGAAAACAGCATGGAGTTGCCGCCAATTAAAAGGGTTAGAACCACCAGTTCGACTTCCACATCTTCATCACCTGATTTTTTGGCCCCATTAAACAAACTTGTGGATAAAGTGGGCAATAGACCTGTAGGCGTGGTCAAAGATATGGAGCATCATTTTGGTGAACAAGTTGCCATATTTTTAAGAGGGCTGAATGAACAGCAAAAATATGAATCACAACTGTACATCATGACATACATGAATGAAGTTGTAAAAAATAAAACGAAGTAAAATTAATTTCTGTGATTTTTTATTATTAATGTAAAAACCTCCTCTATTTATTATTAATGTAAAAATAGGTTCAGACAAAACCCCATTGCCATGGTACTGACCCATCGGTCATAAAATGCTCGGTGAGCTCATTGCGAATATTTGTTGCAGCAAAAGACGCATTGTAACTACCTTGTTTTGATATTGAAGGCAATTCTCCAGCTCTCCTCCAATCACCAGGCCGAAATTCTTCACTTTCCAGATTATCTTGGTCGACTAGAGAGCTTGGGCAATATTTTTTTTGATGGTGTAGTACATTTTCTTCCTCCGCCAAACAAAAATTGTGTAAGCACACTGTTGTTTTCACAATTTTGTCCACAGTTTCTGTGGATGTTTCTATGCTAGTTCGCAATATCCTCCAGCGGGCAGCTAATATGCCAAAAGCGTTTTCAATTACTTTTCGAGCCCTCGATTGTCTGTAATTGAAGATACTTTTCTCATAGCTCAGGTTTCCAGACGATTTTCCTGAGAATGGGGTTAGCAAATATGTTTTTAATCCGAATGCTTCATCCCCCAATAAATAGTATGGCAAAATCGGGCCACCAATAAAAATTTCGCGATCGTGAGGCACGTTCAATGTCTTGTTTTCTAATCTTCTGCCAATTTCAGAATCTTTAAAGACTCCTCCGTCGCTTTGACGACCTTGTGATCCGACATCCATGAATACGAATCGATAGCGATAGTCACAAACCGCCAACAATATAATTGAAAAAAATTGCTTATAATTATAATATTCAGAATCAGAATGAGGTGGTGCCTGCAATATAATTCAAATTTATAAACAATGGAATGCTGAATGTACCTATATAAATATGATACCTGAATTGCTATATGCTTCCCATCGATTGCACCCATGCAATTTGGAAAATTCCACCGCTGCTTCAATCCCTCTGCAATGGATAACCACTCTTGTAGGGTAGGGAGAGGCAAAAGTATATTACAGAGGCACTAGTGGATCGCTGTTAGTGTTTCACTGATTATGTTGCATGTTGTCCTTTTGCCCACTCGAAATGCAAATGAAATTGATTTTTGGCTGCTACCACTTGCCAAATATCTAAAAGCATTCAAATAGATGTATAGATTAGCATATTACAAAGAAACAGAAATGACTATATGAACCTTAGTGTAAGCGCCAATCTCGTACTCAGATTTATGGATGTCCGGAAATTTGTATCCTTTTTGTAAATCAATGGACCAACTAGTTTGAGGAGCTTGTCGAAGGAAGTTGGTGACATACGTGTATAATTAAAAAAAGATTCGTGATCACTAAGACGCATTTCGGCTACCAAATTGTGATCACCAAAGTTTGCTCTGGATTCTTGTGTGAATATCGGCCGAACCCACCATTTTGGGCTTCTCCTTTTCTTCTTATGAAGTTTTCTTGTGGCCATGCTACTTATGACGATTGCAAGAGCAGCAATACAGACATCTTCGTCTTCTGTATAATTATTATCATCCATTTCTTTTAATTGATTTAGTGAACTATTTATTAAACACTTTTGATGCACAAAAACACTTTTAAAAACCAAACAATTTTGACACACAAAATAAACCACTGACGTTTTTGTTGATTTTTATTAATGTCAAAAGTACAAATACACAGCAGAATGATTTACTAATACCACTGCACAAAAAAATTTCCCTTTGTTAAAATAACAACGAATCCTTTGATCGAAACGTACTCCCTCAACTACTCGCTTCAATTCTGAACTGCTCTCGATAAAACCATAGATTTGTTGCGAACTGGTAAAAATAAATTTAATTTGACAATTTATTTTAAATAGATTAATTAAAATGTGTGGGTAAACGATAAATACTTCACGTGTAAGCAATCAAAATTGAAATAATTTTAATTTGTAAAAATATAAATCAAAAAATCGCTGTCCTGGACAGTTGTCCGAAGAAAAAACGCGACTAATAAGATGATAAAACTTGTGCCATTTTGACTGGACGTTTGTTTCGTTCTTGTTTGTATGTAATAGAAATGGATGATATACATACTATATTTATGATTATTATTATTATTAATATTCTAGTTTATCTTAGGCAATATTATATATCTTATTACATAAAATAATAAAATTTTATGTAAATGCAATGTTGTGTAATTTATGTGTGCAACAATACAAACATTTTTGTTATAATCGAACATAAAATTCAATTCAAACAACAAATAATTTCTTGTGTAGTGATAGTGGAACATCAGAAATGTTTGCAACTCTAACCTCCTACATATAAATTGGTATAGGGTTTGCTAAATTTGTGTTTAAAAATTTATTCTATCAAAATTATCAGTATACCAAACAGTAAATGTTTACTGTGTTCCGTTGGGAATTTAACAGTGATCTTTACCATCCTTCGGAAGGTCATTTGGTGTATATCACATTAAATACCACTTGGTCATTTCATAAATTTTATGGAAAAAGAAAATGTTACGGCCATCATTAGGCATACAGAATTTCTATAAAATTATTTTATATCGTCTTAATAAATGTAATTTAAAAATATAATATATGTGTAACTTTTTTAGAAATCAATTTAAGCTTTGGTTTTTCTATGGAGTCGTTAACTAAACATACATCGAACAGAAATCCGTTCATGAACGTACAAAAATCGTTCGAATTCGTTTTGCCAGATAAGGGAAATTTGTGAACGTATCAAGTAGGTACGAATACGTATTACAATTGCACGAATTCGTATTCAAAAATACCAATCATACGAATTCGTACAACTTTTGTTCGTATTCGTATTCAGAAATAGGGGCCCAGGATTTTTGTATACAGGGGCCCTATTTCTGAATTCGAATACGAACAAAAATTGTACGAATTCGTATGATTGGTATTTTTGAATACGAATTCGTGCAATTGTAATACGAATACGAAAATGAATGATACGTTCAAAAATTTCCCTTATTCCGCAATACGAATTCGAACAGGTTTTGTACGTTCATGAACGAATTTTTGTACGATGAATATTTAGTTAACGACTCCATAGAAAAATCAAAAATATATTTGAGTTCTAAATAAGACATTAATTCATAATAATTTTAAAGATAATCTCTTATTTCAAAACTTTAACTTGGTCGTATAATTTATTTACGTTGATTTAAAATGAGAGTATAAATACACATATGAATTACTCGTAGTCAATATGTACTTAGCACATAGTACAGTAAATGACCGAATGTAGAACGGGGTCAAGAGCACTGTTAAAAACTCCGGGACCATAATTCAAAAATAATACTGAAATACATATTTACAAAAACATAATTAATTTAAATTTAGTTATAAAACCAATCAATTAAAACTTAAGAGGTTGGAGTTGCGAGACGCCTAATGGAGCACTATCACACCACAAGAAATAATTCGGTGGTTGAATTTCATTTTCGATCCTAACAATTTTATCGGCCACACAAAATACAAATTATTTTATTTACACAAAATTCTAATTTTATTTCACTATTTTTTATTTATTTTACAATATTTAATAATCCTCAAATCATAAGTGATGCTTATTTGAAAACCTAGAAGAAAAATAATATTATTGCATCCATTTCAAGTACAAACCAAAACGTCAAAACTCAAAATAGTGTCCAAGTTGTACAATTTTATTGCAGGTAAAACCATTTAAAATAAATTTCCCTTATAGCAAGGACACAAACCAAACAATTACGTACGATCGTATTCAGAAATACCAATTTAAATTCGTGCCGTATAAAACTTTCGTAACGAGTCACGATACGTTTCGTATTCAGAAATATGGGCCCAGCTAATGTGTTGTGTAATCGAAAACAATGAAATAAAACAGATGAAATGTGATTTAAACACTAATTTCTGATCAAAATATACAGCATTAGTACAGCAACAAATGTTGGTCTTTTGAATGAAATGGGATGAGGTTTCAGTGTGTTTAAATTCTACAGGGGCTCTATTCCTGAATACGATACGAAAATGTATTCGATACGAAAATGATATTCGATACGAAAATACTTTGGTATTCCTGAATACGATCGTACGTAATTGTTTGGTGTGTGTCCTTGATATAAGGGAAATTTGTTTTAAATGTGTAACCTTCAATAAAATTGTACAACTTGGACACTATTTTGAGTTTTGACGTTTTGGTTTTTACTTGAAATATTATTTTTCTTCTAGGTTTTCAAATAAGCATCACTTATGTTATGATATGGGGATTATTATTAGTTGAAATACATAAAATACAAATAAATAGTGAAAAAATTAGTGTTGCGGAAATAAAATATTTGGTATTTTTATGTGGCCGACAAAATTGTTAGGATCGAAAATAAAATTCAACCACCGAATAATTTGTTATGGTGTGATCTCCATTAGACGTCTTGCAACTCCAATCTCTTAAGATTAAATTGATCGGTTTTATAGCTAAATATAAATTGTTTTTTCGTAAATGTTTCAATATCATATTTGCATCAGTGCTCTTGAGTCTTGACTCCGTTCTTCATTCGGTCATGTACTGTAATACGTGCTAAGTACATATTGGCTACGAGTAATTCGTATATGTATTTATACTCAGATAAATTGAAATTAACAAATTATGCGGCCATGTTTAAGTTTTAAAATAAAATATGTTCTTTAAAAGTATTATAAAATAATGTCTTTTATTTAGAACTCAAATATATTTTTGATTTTTATATGGAGACTTATAACTTTGCACCAACTTGATTTTTAAAAAAAGATATTTTTTTTCTCATTTATTTATCCTTTCTTTTATTTTATTCAACTTTATCTTTTTTATTCAATTCTATTATTTTATTTATTTTATTTTAGAAGATACAATATTCTACTGAGACTACTACTTAACAACTAACTTACAATAATGACTTAATCTAACATGTTGACACCTGATCCTAAAATATGCATAAATGCATAGACATGCATTTATGCGAATCTTGCACTTTTTGTTGCGCATCGTTTTCGATGTAATACTCCGCGCGTGTTTGAAAAGTAGATCTCATCGTATGTGTTGTTGTTGATGTATAACAATGTTATGTTGTTGTAGTGTTATGTGTAGAGGAACGTAACTGGAGTCGTTAACTAAATATTCATCGTACAAAAATTCGGTCATGCACGTACAAAAACTGTTCGAATTCGTATTGCGGAATAGGGGAAATTTTTGAACGTATCGTACATTTTCGAATTCGTATTAGAATTATACGTATTCGTATTCAGAAATACCAATCATACGAATTCGTATATTTTCGATTCGTATTCGTATTCAGGAATAGGGTAGCAGGGCCCCTATTTCTGAATACGAAACGTATCGTGACTCGTTACGAAAGTTCTATACGGCACGAATTTAAATTGGTATTTCTGAATACGATCGTACGTAATTGTTTGGTTTGTGTCCTTGCTATAAGGGAAATTTATTTTAAATGGTTTTACCTGCAATAAAATTGTACAACTTGGACACTATTTTGAGTTTTGACGTTTTGGTTTGTACTTGAAATGGATGCAATAATATTATTTTTCTTCTAGGTTTTCAAATAAGCATCACTTATGATTTGAGGATTATTAAATATTGTAAAATAAATAAAAAATAGTGAAATAAAATTAGAATTTTGTGTAAATAAAATAATTTGTATTTTGTGTGGCCGATAAAATTGTTAGGATCGAAAATGAAATTCAACCACCGAATTATTTCTTGTGGTGTGATAGTGCTCCATTAGGCGTCTCGCAACTCCAACCTCTTAAGTTTTAATTGATTGGTTTTATAACTAAATTTAAATTAATTATGTTTTTGTAAATATGTATTTCAGTATTATTTTTGAATTATGGTCCCGGAGTTTTTAACAGTGCTCTTGACCCCGTTCTACATTCGGTCATTTACTGTACTATGTGCTAAGTACATATTGACTACGAGTAATTCATATGTGTATTTATACTCTCATTTTAAATCAACGTAAATAAATTATACGACCAAGTTAAAGTTTTGAAATAAGAGATTATCTTTAAAATTATTATGAATTAATGTCTTATTTAGAACTCAAATATATTTTTGATTTTTCTATGGAGTCGTTAACTAAATATTCATCGTACAAAAATTCGTTCATGAACGTACAAAACCTGTTCGAATTCGTATTGCGGAATAAGGGAAATTTTTGAACGTATCATTCATTTTCGTATTCGTATTACAATTGCACGAATTCGTATTCAAAAATACCAATCATACGAATTCGTACAATTTTTGTTCGTATTCGAATTCAGAAATAGGGCCCCAGGTTCTTCAGAGAAAACTGTGGATGGTTGGAAAAAATTCAGGTTATGTTAAAAATTTGTAATTTAAATATATTAACTATCCAACTATCACGTAGCAGTTTTCATATAATGAATGCTGGTTCGTTCTTCTTCTGAGGCATCATCACTTTTATTTATAAAAACTCCGATGCTTGATTCCATTATTATAACAAAATTATAAATAAATTTCATTTAATAATTTCAAATAACAAAATTTGACAGTTTTTCTTTGACAGCTAAATAAAACTACATGCCCACGTTCTTTTGCTACCATAAATAAATCACGTACCCGGGAACATGAACTTAAAAATACTCCGCAATAAACAAAACAGTGTTTTCCACCAACTTTTTTAGGTTTTGTTCGGCATCATCACATCCTGTTACGCCATCACTCAGACACCAATTCTTGCAATAGCAATTGTTTTTTGTTCTGTGCTTTGGCCCCCCGGTAATTGAATCGACCTCACATCGGGTACCACAGTTAAGGTGCAACCATGTGATCACCAGTTTGAACAGTTTTGATAATTGCGAACTAAAGCAAAAAAAATTCTAGTGAACGTGGTATACAACCACGAGGTAGCAACGACCGACTTATCTAGACAATTAATAAATTTAGCCCTATAAAATAAACTCAAATAAAAATTAGTTAAGTTACCATATTAGTATTACTATCATATACATAAAAGCATACTCCTTTTTAACACTTATAAAGAAGTTGCTTGTCTAACCTACATTTAAAATTTAACATATACGTATAATATTCCTGTGACAGGCACCAAAGGTATCGCTCGCGTCTGGCTTACACAAAACAGAAAAAATTCACGTCAAAACAAAATAATTTTATAATGTCAAATGTTATTCTCCTCAGCCTACTGTACATTTCAAACACGTTTCCTTTGCTTTTAAGTTTACGTAGAAAGGTATACGCAATCACATAACAACAATAGGAAATCTAAATATGTATAATAAAATTGAAAATCTCTTGACACTTGGCAAATTGAAAAATGTGGAAAATAAATTGAAAGAAAAAATTAGAAGTGATAGGTACGTGTGAAGGTAATTCAATCCACTGTTTTAGAATTGGATTAGTATACCGCAATAAAATACCTGCCATCTACTTTAAACATTTTTCAATTTCCATGTTTATTTTATGTGTTTACCTCAACTGATCTAGGCCACGATAAATAATGGTTATACGTCCACTATCAAGTCAACATTAATTAATTAATTATTACCGATATGGAACTTGGTGAAACTTTCGCTATTAAAACTAACTTTAGAGTATACACAAATCACTGACGCATCATCTCAATAACAAATCTACATATTATCGCATCCATACGATAAGCAAAATTTCTTTCAATACCAAACAACAAGTGGAACTACCACTTCCGTTGACTTTATCCTTTTTCTTGAAGAAAAGAGCAACAACAATAAATTCCGTTTACGACGATATTCCCAAATCACGTATTGGAACATAAAACAAAACCAACTACAAAAAAATCGAATCCCAACGCATATCTATTTATTACTTATATGATACAGGAAAAGGATATGCGTGATAGTAAATCCTATACCAAAAAGGATAAGAATGTTCTCTCATATACATACACGATGAGGAAAAATACAAAAATAAATTTACTTTCACTCGAAACAGTATTTACTTACCTCTAAGGAATAAAATATGTTGTATATTTAAATTATTTTTTTGGTATTGCACGCCCTTTACTCTCTCGCGTTTTTTTTTTTGATATTAGGTACTCTAACAGGCGCCGTCTGGAGAGGTTAGATAATTTTTCCTCCTTATACTGTTTACTCATATAGGTAAATGGAAATTTATTCGGCCTCGCTTTTTTATATATAAAATAATTTTTGCAGTGCTTAAGTGATAAAACGTTTTGTTTAGTTAATATTTGGCCAGGTCGTAATGCCGATGAAAAAAATAAATTTCAAAATTTTCAAATTTTTTATGTTGTAAATTCCTTTCCCTTCGACATTTTTGTTTATTTGCCTCTTTACTGGAATATCATCAAAATCATAAAATAAAATTTAATTGAAATAAATTGAAAAATCGTTTTCCAAAACTAAAAGATTAAACTGTTTTATGCGCAGTACGAAAACTTTTCAAATTTATAAAGATTCCGTAAAAGTTTAAAATCGTAAACAGGTAGCAGCATGTTAAGGTAAAAATAACACACATCCTACATAAATACAGTATTTTCAAGAAACTTTTCCATTCTGTCTTAGAAAAATTTGGAAAACTTTATACCCAATAACTTTCCGGAAAAATCGGAAGATTGAAAATCAAATAAATTCGAAAATCATGGCAATAAAATTTACATTCAGTTTTTTTCGACAAATAAGAAAAGTTATTTAGAAGGAAGAAGTTATTGGGGAGGTTAGGTAGACAACCTGAATATTTTTGCTACGAAAGGAAAATATATGTATACGGATGATGATACCGACTGTAGTTGCACACGTTCCAGGCTTACCAAGGATTTAGATAAAAATCGTCGAAAAATTCCTACGGCAGTCATGTTTAAAAAAATCTTTAAAGCGTCTCTGAACCTGGTCTCAGAGTTATCATATATTGACTATCATTCATCGTCAAAGGACAAATCAAATGGGTTGGCACAATATTATTTGTTAAAACAGAGACAATTTCTGGTATTATAGCTTATATTTGATTGTGTTAGTTCAACAAACCTTTTGAACAATGGTTGCCGGTGCTTTAGAATTGTATAAACCACAGAAATTCCGTCAAAGTGCACATGTGCGCACAGAAACCTTGGCAAACTGAATAAGCAATACTAAGGTATGGATATATGTCAATCAATTTGCGTTAAACGAATAAGTTTGCCTCTAAGCAGTCACCTCGTCACAATAGGGTGCGTAACCGTAACTTAACTCTTTGAAGAGCCTCGAACCAATTCAAGGGTAACCAAAGTACTGCAGTGCCTGACGCTCTTAAGACCAGTTTGGGCTAATCAAAAGATTAATAGAGTTCATTGCAAAATTCCTAAGGCACCAAACATCCACGTTTCATTTCATTTCAAACCATATGTAGCAAAGCAGAGCGGGCATAAAACAAAGGTCTGCGGTTGGGGAAGAAAACGAATGATGTGACCCAACCATGGGGGTGAAAATTTGTTCTGTTTTGTTTCGTTTTTCAACCAAACTAAATCTCCTTCACTTAGCCGGAGTGAATTTGTCTTCAAATGACGAACGGTTTGTAACGGTTTGCTTAAGTTAGTGAATTTAACAACGAGAATTAAAAGACTCATCAGGTTTGAACCGTTAACAGACCCTTGATTCTTATAGGTGGGCAGCAGCATGTTGCCGGCTAGGTGGCAGTCGGATGGGATGGGATCTTTCCACCTGTATCAAGAGCTTAATAATGCTGCTTTTAAATCGTAAAATAGATATATGAACACACGTTCCGTAAGGATCTCTAGTGGCAATGTTCGACTTCAGAATTCACTGTAGTTTTATTTAAAATACAACTAATATGACCGTTGTTATTTTGGTCACAATGTCATAACCCACACCTCCATAATGTTAGATTCCGTTGTTACGGGACCCCCTTGTGTGTGTTTTAAACTTACCTCATCATATGATACTTAAATTATTAATTAGACATTTTAGATTCACTTAAGTCACTAAAAAAAATTGTTCACGAAATAACACACATAAACATAATAATATGAGAAGATCTCGGATTTTACTTCGCAACAACTGATTTCGAAATAACAACAAAAATTATGTCAAGACTTGCTTCCCTTTGGGAAATGAACAAATGACTAGATTCCGATTATATAGTCGTAAAGAAAAATTTAATTAAGTAAATTTACATCTAGAAATCTGGTAAAAATATATAGTTTAATTTAATAAATAAATAATGATTAATAGGAATATAATGAATATATAATATAAATATAAAGGCAATATAATAACTAATTACAACAATAATACTCTAAAATATTTATAAATTTTTTTAATAATTTCACTATATGCATGCATTTGAACCATGGCTCTTATTAGATTAGATTATAAGTTATGACTCACAATTGAATAATTTTCGTAATATAAATTATTATCAACTTTTTCTTATAATTAACGTAGTGAATTATAGTTAACGTGAAACAGTTTTATAGTGTTTTATTTTATACTTTTCTTTTTTTTTTTTTTTTTTACTGCACTTCAATTCGTCAGATTAATCACATCAACCTGATATATTAATTGATGTTTACTATTTATTTACGTTTGAATTGAAGTTTAATCTATTTAATTAAATTTTTGTTCCGAATCCGTATATATTTATTTTCGGGATCTTCAAAAGCTTAGTCTTAAACAAAAAAAAATCGCTTACCAAGTAAACGGTCGGGCCACAGTGCCGCTATCCATATTTAATGACCAATCCGACTCGTTTCTAAAAATTTAAGGAAACGCGTACCGGATTAACTATACTGATTTTCAAAATAATTAATACACGTCATACCTTGATAAGCAGTAAATTAAATAAATATGCTGATCTCGCCGCTTAAATATGGTTTACCACCGAAACGCACTTTCTTGGCCAGATTATCTGCAAATTTTTGCTTATGCTCGGTTGTTAATGTAGTATTCAGAAATTAGCACTTTCGATAACGATAGAATTTTCTATCGTTATCACCAATAGAAAATTCTATTTGATTTTTTTTATTTATTTATTTTTTTTTTTGTTACACAAAATTCTATTTGATTTTTTTTATTTATTTATTTTTTTTTTGTTACACTTGGTGCACTACACTACTTGAATAATGATCAATGTGATCTTAACTGTGGCAAACGAGATAATGATCGAGTCAACCAAATTTATTTAATAAATTCTTTCTAGTTTTAGGGGAAATTGATAAAACGAGTTTCCCAATTTATAACCGGACGATTATCTATTAATACAAACGTTTATTGTTATTTAGAAACAATTGCTGTATTCGTAAAAATTTACAGCATTCCTTGAAGAAATTTCCTACGAAATTAGAACCTTGGTTGGTTAATAACGCTCGTGGCGCTCAAGGCTTTGGCTATAGTTTCCGCAGTCTGGTTATAGGCACGGCTAAAGCTAGTGAGTACTATGTAAGGTCGTCCTGTATGATAAGTATGTAGCGATTGTTATTGTAACTAGAAGGCAAAAGACCAACGATATCTAGAAAGATTTTTTGAAATGGAAATTGTGAAGTAGTAGTAATTTTCATAGGTATTTTGGTTAATTTGGAAGCCTTGTGTCTTTGACAGAAAATACATGCGTTAAGGTAAGACTCTATTTGACGAAACATTTTGGGAAAATAATATTTTCTTAAGCGACGATAACTTCGTAATACTCCCTGATGTCCTCCTAATGGAGTCTTATGAAATTCCTCAATTAATTTAGTTTGCTCTGTACGATCGGAAATTACAATTTGGTTATTTGAATTTTCATTTGAAGGAGATGGGGAATTTGGATCTGGAGTATGTTGATTTATGGAGTTTTGGATGATTTTCGGAGAAGATTCAGTGCTGGATAGTAGGATATTTGGATTATCATCTTGAGTTTTCACAGATTTGGATTTGGATGATTTCGGTTGAATTTATTGGGTTGGTTAAGGAATCTGAGTTGGATGAAGAATTTGCAGGTATTTCTATTGAAGAGTTAGAATTTGTGATTTTATTATTTAAAATTGAATTAAAGCACATGGATTTAGAAAAACTATTATCTTGGTCGGTATGAGAAATGCAATTTGAATTTTTATTATTTGAATGATTAGGGAAGGTTTCAAGAGTGGAAGAATTAATTGCAAATTGATTATGTAGGTTTGGTGAATTAATGATGGGAAGTTTGGAGTCAAAATCAGAAATTAATAGAGTTTGATTTGTAGGGTTAATAGCAATACGACTAAGCGCATCGGCGTTTCGATTCAGTGATCCTGCTTTGTGGGCAATTACGAAGTCATACTCGTCAAGTAGCAATCTCCATCTAATAAGTCTGGACGAAGGGTTGTTAATGCTGTTGAACCAAACCAAAGGTTTGTGATCTGTAATGATCTTAAATTTTCTGCCATATTCATAAGGTCTGAAATACTGAGTTGACCAAAAAACTGAAAGTAACTCCTTTTCGATAACTGTGTAATTTTTTCCGCTTTATTTATAACTCGACCACTTCGATCCAATTGCGAAGTCACTGGCGTCACACGTTACAACAAATTCTCGCTCGAAATCTGGATAGTGAAGCATTGGCGGTGTGACTAGACAATTTTGTAAATATTTGAAAGATTAATTGCAAAATGGAGTCCACTCGAATACGCTATCCTTTTTTAAGATATTATTCAGATGTTTGGCAATATTAGCAAAAATTTTGATGAAGAGACGATATTACCCTAAGAAGCCTAAGAATGATTTTATATCACGAGGAGTTTTTGGTCTAGGACACTCTAATACTGCTTTGGTTTTTAGGGGATCTGATTTGAGTCCGTCACGAGTATAATTAAATGACCTAGATAGGTTATTTCCTTCTGAAGGAATTTTCGTTTAACAAGATTATTTTTCAAATTGTATGATCGTAAGCAATCGAAAATGGCACGAATCTTATGGTTGTGGTCGTTTAAATTATACCAATAAATCACCACGTCATCTAAGTAATCGAAACACTTGAGTCCGTTGAGTCCTGAGAGAACTTTATTCATCAGGTGCTGAAAAGTTGCTTGAGCTCCCTTTAGACCAAAAGGCATTTGTTTAAAATGGAAATGACCATATAAAGTGCTGAACGCGGTTTTCTCCTTAACGGAATCTTTCATTTTTTACTTGATGGTAACCATGGATTAGATCTACGGTACTGAAATAAGATAAACGGGCTAATTGATCAAGGAGTTCATGAATATTTAGTAATCGAAAAACTCGATCGACGGTGATGTTATTAAGACGGCGGAAATCTATCACTACTCTCCATTTTCTTTCGTTATCAGTATTCTTTTTTGGTACTGCGAGAAGTGGAAAGTTCTATGGACTATCGCTAGGCTCAATGGTATCGTTCAGTAACATCTCATCGACCTGTTTATCAATCTCGACCTTGGTTGATTCGGGTAATTTATATGGACGTTGATAAATTGGAACCGAGTTTGGTAAAAGAGGAATGGAATGAGAGGTCGCATTAGTGGCTGTTAGAATATCAGAAGGAAGAATTAAAGTCTTTTTTACATTTGTGTCAAATGGTACCGGCTATTTTTAGTACACCGGTTGACGGTTATACCATTATACCATTATACAACACAAGTTTGAGCCTTAGGCTAAAAATTTAAACATCGAAGATGGGGCTTGAAATTTTTCTTAATGCCTAAATAAAAAAGCTTAATGCTCAAAAACAGATGGGCAGAATTCTGCTAGCAGAATAATTCGAATACACACGTTTATATGGAATGAAATACATGGATTCTGCTTTGTGTCTCTATTTCTAATTTTTCTACCTCAGAACCGGCTGACAACATAAAAAAAAATAAGAATCGCAACTACGAGGGTATATCAAAAAGTCTTGCAATATCATATGAAAAAAAAGAGTGAGTGAGACAACAATATATTTTTCAAACCCATTTTTTGTCGCGATGAAACTTCTAGAAGAACATTTCGATGTAAATTTTACAGTTCGTTTGTTTTTGTCAATTTAGTAACACGTGTTTTGAATTTTTCAGTAAAGATGGATGAAATGCAATTTATATATTCAACTACATATCAAAAGTTTACGGCAAATCTGCACCATCATATGCCACAGTAACAAGGTGGGTAAAATTATTCAAAAGTGGTTGGGAGTAATTAGAAGACGACAACCGCTCGGGTCGGCCAGCAGATGCTATTAGCCATGAAAACGTAATTTTGGCCGAATCTATTGTATTGAAGGATCGGCGTATTTCTGTTCCGCGGTTAGCGTGGAGACTTTCTCTTTCATACGGTACCACATATACTATATTACATGACCACCTTCACATGTCGAAAGTAAGTGCGCGATGGGTTCCGCGTTTGTTGAATGAAGAACAAAAAAAAATGCGTATTCAAACTTCAAAGGCAATTTTAGATATGTACAAAGAAGAACCAGAAAATTTCTTGGATACCATAATAACAGGCGATGAAACATGGCTTCATCACTGGGATCCGGAATCCAAACAAGAATCGATGCAATGGATTAAACGTAGTGAACCACCACCAAAGAAATTCAAAACTCAACCGTCTGCTGGTAAGGTTTTGGCAACAATTTTTTGGGATGCTGAAGGAATTTTGATAATCGATTATATGCTACCGAAAACCACAATCACAGGCATATATTACGCAGAGGTTTTGCGAAAATTGAAAAAAGCGATCCGGGAAAAACGGCCAAGGAAAGTTAGGAAAAAAATCTTGTTTCTTCACGACAATGCACCAGTGCACAATGCTAATATTGCTCAAGCTGCATTAAAGGACTGCGGCTTCGTGGAAATTCCGCATCCACCGTACAGTCCAGACTTGGCACCCAGTGACTACTTTCTGTTTCCCAATTTGAAAAAAACACTAAGGGGCCGGAAATTTTCCAGTGACTATGAAGTACAGTCTGTTGTAAATGAATATTTTATGGAGCAAAAGAAATCTTTTTTTTTAGAGGGTTTAGGCAAGTTAATTGATCGATGTGACAAATGTATAAACCTTAAAGGAGATTATGTCGAAAAATAAAAATATTGCTGTCTCACTCACTCTTTTTTTTCATATGATATTGCAAGACTTTTTGATTTGCCCTCGTATGTTTATGCTATTATTTTCTTTATTGTTGCTTTTTTTTTGTTGAAATGTCAAAAATTTATGACATTTCTAAAAATGGAGGAAAAAGTGATAGAGTTTATGCGGAAACATAAATGTTTATACGACAAAAAAGATGCCAAATATAAAAATGTGTATTGTCGTGATAAATTATTTAACGAACTGGCTGTACAACTAAAAATTCCACGTAAGTAGTTTTAGTATTTTTAGTTTTATTTCGATTTGCCAAAGAGCGGTAAAAAACAACAACAATACCATGTCATTTTTTGATTTTAATCAACTTTTATTGCTGTTTTCTGATAAATCGAATTTAAATCCTAAACGATAAATCCTTATAAATATGTATTACATATAAATAACATTTTTATTTTTTATTTTTAGTTGAAAAGGTGAAACAGCGTTGGAAAACTTTGAGGGACAAATTTCATCGAGAAATTAAAAAGGCAACTGGAGCATCAGGAAGTGAAGCAACCAGCCCCAAAAAGGAGTGGAAGTGGCTGCAACATTCGATGTTCCTTAAGGATGTGGGCAGTGTAAATGAAAGGTAAAACCTAAAAAAAATTATTCCAAAATATTTGATTTAACCTTTTATCCCTCATTCTATATTTATAGAACCGTGGGTAATTATCCCAAGACTGACGATGGAGAGGAAGATTTTTTCGAAGACTTTGAATTCTTAAGTTACGGGGACACCCAAACTAGTGAATCTTCAGTAGGAACGTCCACGTCTAGAACACCCACGTTTAGAACGACCACGCCTAGAACGCCGAGTTCAAAAAAATGTAGTAAAGTAGACTCTGCATTAGAGTCGGCCACAAAGGAAATGGTCGACATGATATCATTAGCTAAGACCACATTTACAGTTCCACAGCCGCCGGAATCGTCAGCTCAAATTTTTTTTAAAGGGATCGCTGCCCAAGTGGACATGGCAAATATATCTCCAATGATATTTGCACAGTTACAGATGGAGGTGCTTAGTGTAGTGACATAAAATTTATGCCGAAATGATTAAATAAAATATAATTAAACTGTTTTTATTAAAACCAAAATGTTTTATTTACATATTTTGTGAATTAGGTACATTATAAAGATAATCTTTTAAATGATCTCTCATTGAAAATGCATCCCTTGTTGAGTTAAATCGCGTTGCAAATCTGTATTGTGGCAAAGGGTTGACTTCTTGTCGCCAGCTGCCTTCTACTAGATCCCCTTCATTATTGAAATGGTCGACAAAGTTATTAGGAATATAGTTCGAGGAATCGTGAAGCTTGATGAAATTATGTAGCACTACTGTTGCTCGAACAATTTTCTCGGCGTTCTCTGGAAACACGTTTAGCGAATTTGTAAGAACGCGAAATTTCGCAGTCAAAATGCCAAACGTGTTTTCTATTCTAACTCTAGCTGAGGATAATTTTTTATTAAAAACTTCCTTGTCCTTTGAAAGAAGCCGCCCAGGATATGGTCGCAACAAATTTTTACGTAATGGGAAAGCTGCATCCCCGATGAAATAGCACGGGAATTCCTCATTGGTATTTGGCAATATCATAGTTTTTGGAATATTAATATTGCCATTTAAAATCTGTTCGCCAAATGCACTTTTTTGCAGAATTCCACCATCACTTTGGCTGCCATATGCTCTGATTTCCACAGCCAAAAACAAATAATTACTGTCGCAAACAGCCATTAGCACGATACTGTTGTATTTTTTATAGTTGTAATACAATGATCCACCGTGTGGTGGGCATTTGATAGCAATATGTTTGCCGTCGATTGCTCCAACTACATTTGGCATTTTTGTGCTTTTATAAAAATCTTCTGCTGTTTTTTGCCACTCCTGCTCTGTAGGAGGTGACAAGTAAATGTCGCGCAATTACTCCCAAATTACTTCACACACTTCAAGTATAATTTCACGGATGGTTGATACACCTATTCTAAACGACCACGCCAACATCTGCCAGGCTGCACCGTGTGCCAAATATCTGAAATTAAATACACATTTTTATAATTGACTACACAATGTTTTACATCACTAAATGTTTATTTTAAAAATATATACTTACACTAATGTTATCACCAATCGGCATTCTGGATCAATCGAATTTCGAACCACATTTTCTTTTTTTAAGTATGGGTTTAACAAATTATTTAAAATTTCAAATTGTGGTATGCCCATACGCGTCGCTTTTCGAAACTGCTCTTCATCTTTTTCTTTAACCACAAGAAAAATTTTAGAAAAAAAGCCGTGTAGCTCCCTTTCATTCTCCGTAAAAATAAACCGGGTCCACATTCGCCTATTTTTATTTTTATGCTTCTCACACAACTTTACAACGTTTAAGTATGCACAGTAGCACAAATAAATCATTAGCATTTTATTAAAATAATCAAATTTAATTAATGAATTCATTTTAAAAAAAAAATCTCTTACAAAACACAACTAAACACTTTGACAAATCAAAATAGAAATAAAAAAAAATTCTGCTTGTCAAAAAAATCTGTTCATGTGTTTCACCCGAAATTCTGCTGGCAGCGCTGCTAGCAGAAATTCTGCCCATCTGTTTTGAGCATAAGCCTACTGATTTGTTTTGAGCTAGAGTACTTACGTACGTGTTTTGGTTCTTTTGTATTTACTTTATTTAATTTTTTTTTTTTCGTTGCATATTCTTGGGACAAATATAATGCGACCCCAAAAACATCTTCGATGTTAAAACTTCACAAAAATCGTCACGGATCACAAAATAATTCTAAAAATCGTTATTTCTCTAAATTAATATTTTGTACCGTCAACAAATATTTTAGGCATACGGAACCGCACCTCATGCATATTTTATTATGTCAACAAATTGTTTTGCTTTTTCTATATATATCCACACAAAACTGAACTAATCCCAAATCATCATTTCCCTGTTCCCCCCATCATATATCCCTTATCTTCGAATGTCATAAAACAATCATTTTATTACCAATTTTTGTGCTTTTCTTATTTGGTAGGAGATTAAATCCAACGCGAGAAAACACGAAAAATGACAACGACATGAAAAAATATTTTTATTACACCCAGAGAGTGATTAGGTCGTTGTACAGAGTGAAATTAAATTACAAGAGATAAGCAGTTTTGCCATGTATCCAGGTTGAGGTAAATTGTTTTTCTATTTCTTGTTGTTGTATGATCCCCAAGGTGATTTTTCACCACTCGCCCTATTTTATGTATATATAGTATACTAAAAATGGTACACATGCCGCAATTGATTGCCCTCATCTTTCATATTTTGGTTACGAATACCTGCAAGGATCTGTTTTCTCGATTTTCCGTGAAAAGTTGTATACGAAAATTATTATTAAAAGATACACAGTGTAATGTATAATAAAACCATACACGTGGACATGATGTAATAGGAAATGAGATATTTCTCCCGCCGTCATCGGTAGAATGAGTGGCTGCAAAAGGTTCAAAGGGAACAATGACGAGAATAATAAAAATGCTATGCTACGGTTGAATTGGATTAGTAAATCAAATAAAGTTGAAACGTAATGTAAGATGATGAAACGAAATTGAATTTTAATGGTTTTATAAATATAATTTCTCGGATTAGGGCTGGAGTCAGGTGGCCCAATAAATTTTTTATATTATTCAATAGGAAATGAATCGGGTCGACGAAAGTTGAACCCAAAATAAAATGCAATTTCCCTAAACATTACCGCACAAACCGTTCTGCACAATTACAGCCAAAACCTCGATATATAAAATTTGTTGTTATTTAATTAAATTTTGTGAAAATTGTTTTTCAATAATTACGGTACAACTAAAAAAAAATATGGGAATACAATATAAAAATCGAGACGATGGTAAAACTTTTGTAGTTATTTCATTGTTTTGTACATGGTCGATCATGTTGAAAATTAATTATTACAGAGAAATAAAAACTGGAAAAACTTAATTAAATTACATGACATAAAAATAAAAGCTCTGGAAACTTTTCCGGCTTTTTGAATATTAAAATAAAGTTAGAAAAAAATTTGTATTATTAAAATGGTAGCTTTTAATTGTGGTTGCGTCATCGTTGAGTTTTTGGGATGCAGCTTTTGTGCTTTTTTTTATTGGTTACATAATAACGTCGTCCTTATACGAATATTGGGGCATTTCACTTATTTAGATGACTGTGAATATTAAATTAGATTATAAGCTTCTCATTAAAATGCAACTAAATTTTATATGCAGTTTTCAAAGCATTTGAGTCTATATGTTGACGTACATCATAACACAAACATGCACAATTAACCAGAATCCGAGTAAGGCAAGAAGCTTATTTAGACGTGATCGAACGACAAATTCCAAAAACAAAATCATCTGCTCAATTTGTATTCAAATAAAACAATTTTCTTTTCTCTCAACAAGGACTTCTACATCCTTTTTAAGTATTAATTTAATTGAATTTCTTAGAAGTCTGTCCGAACATTTTAATCTAGAAATTTAATATTCACAAAAATTTATTTAAAAAATGCAAAGCGTTTAAAGTAAATTTAAATGGTTTTTGTAAAATAAATTTTTGATTGATCTTGAACGGTAAAAATTAATTCTCAAAATAATCAAATAATTTTTTCTGAAAAAGTACCTGTTTTCCATTTAAAAAGGAAAAAAAACGGGGCACTGTATTTATTTCAATGGACCCAAAACTTAATTAATAAATTTATGAAATGAATTTTTTTTCTTTGTTACGTTAAAGCTAGAAGCAGAAAGGATGCTTTATTTAATGTCAATGTATCGTGGGTTAATAACCCTTCCAATAAAATTATGATACGATTTTCTTGTAAAAGTTATCATACAAATTTTTAAACTAGACTACAAACTGAAATAAAATTCTTATTATACTCTTTTGTTATTAAGCCAGAGGTCGAAGAAGGTTAGTGGCCAAAAAGTGAAAATCTAACCAAACTAGTGTTTGTTATGCCATGGGCTTTTATAATTTTAGTTTATGAAGTTAACAAAGCAACTCAGATTTATCGTATTGATGTCACTGCACTGATTCGGTTTTATTATCTTGTGTTTCTTTACAAAAATCTTCATGCGTTCACAACGAAGCCTTATTCCACTCTACTTCATTTTTGCACGTATATGTATATAAACAAGAACAAAAAACTTTGTTTCCGTTCGCGCACTGAACTTAATCAAAAACAAAATAATAATTGCGTGCCACCTATATTCCGACACAATATTTCGTGCTAATTTTATTAAATTTCTTTTTAAATTATTTAAAATTTAATGTTGTTTCTATTTTAAAACTTAACAGTCTTCATAACACAGTTATGTAACTATGGAACACAATGTTCAAAACCAATTAATTCTAACTAGGCGCGGAGCCTGTGGAATCGACGAAATCGCTTCGAGGTTCTCCTAACAAGAAGCGATTTGTATGTAGGACATCAGTCCCGTTCAATTTGATGTTCCATATAGTATGTGTCCGAATCTGAAATTATTAATGCATTGAACTCTTTCAAAAATGGTTGTGGCCCGGACGGAGTTTCTTCGTATATTTTGAAATTGTTAAAATATCAACTTTGCTATCCCTTGAAATTATTATTTGAAAAATCTTTAAATACTTCAGTTTTTCCACGGAGATGGAAAATATCTTCAATTACACCAATCTATAAGGTAAGTAATCGTTCTAATGTAGCCAATTACAGAGGTATCTCTGTGTTATCAGCAATTCCTCAGCTCTTTGAGGCCATTTTGACAAGATATATTTTTTTTAACATAAAGAATTGCATTTCAACATCTCAGCACTGTTTTTTCAAAGGTAGATCCACAACAACCATTGAGTTTCAACGTAAAATTGTTGATACATTTGGATCGCAGAGTCGGTTTTGTTGATCTCACAAAAGCGTTTGACCGTGTTCAATACCAAATCATCATAAATAAACTCAAATTGTTTGGAATATCTGAAAAATTTGTTAATTGCGTCGGGTCCTACCCATCTGACCGTGTTCAATATGTTAAATTACAAGTTGCGCAACAAGTTTCTTGACATTGAAATATTTGTAAATAGTTTTTGTGGTAATATTGACGTATTGGTATTCACGGAGATTTGGTTGTCTGTAGATATGAGAACAAATTTTTCAATTTTAAATATTATAACGGTTTCTTTTGTAATAGAGAGGATGGATATGGTGGTACAGCAATTTTCGTAAGGTCAGTACGATTGGTTGAGTCCAACATAAATATTATTGCGGTGTATCATTCCCAAACAATCTTGTTACCTATATTTTTTGAAATTGTTGAAGAATATTTAGTTAAATTTAAGAATTCTATTGTCATAGGAGACTTTAATTTAAATCTACTAGATATCCAGGATAGAGATATATTGAAATATTTGGGGATAACTAATTCATGTGAATATGTAGTAGCTAATAAATTAACTATGGAATTTGTAACTCGATTTATCACTATGATAGATCATATTTTAACCGATCTGTTACGTTACAGGTATGACTTAAATACTACTGATACTCACTTCTCGGATCACCGCATTTTGTTTCTTCGGGTTTCTAAAATTAATGTTCCAAAAAAGTCTAATTGGAGATTTATGAAAGTCTTTAATTATGAAAAAATTAATGATGATCCTATTTGGAATAGGATCTCTAGTGCTACTAACATTAATGATTTTATGGAGAATGTTAAACAGCTAGTTTGTAACAACACAAAGATAATTAAAAAAAGACAAAGGAAACATAACCAACATGAATGAATGTAGCATAACAAACGAATGACAAATGATATTTTAGGTATCATCAATGGGATAATTTTTTTAAGTTAAAACGATTATATCCTACGGATGTATACATAGTAAATCGTCACAAAGCGCTGAGCTTATTGGTAGCTACGGAAATAAAAAAGTAAAGAGAAAGCTAAATTCAGATTTTGTCGGTATGCATATAAAAAAACCCAAGCAACTTTGGAATTTTTCGAATGAAATTATATTCAACAAAACCAGATCCACCAAAGATTGGGCTTTAGTTGACACTGATAGTATAGTTACGAGTAATAATGAAATAGACAATCTCTTTAATAACTATACTTTGGTAATATATCATCTACCCCTTGGGTCATTATTTTCAAGCACTAGCTCATAAAGATGTTGATTATATTAATTATAGAATTATTTAACCGCTACAGTTAACGCATACCACCGAACAAGAAGTGCGGAATATAATTTTGAATTTAAACATGAATGCGGCTACTGGAATCTCTGGCAAATTTCTACAATACACAGTTAGCATCATTTCTCCATTCCTGCTAAGTAAATTTAAAATTGTAAAAATAACATAATATTTTACATTATTTACCCATGCTAAGTAAAAATTTAATAAGTTCTCTTTAATTAGCCTAAGTTAAAATAACAATTTTTAAAATGTAAAAACAATTTGTCGAAATAAAACGAAATAAAAACTTTTAAATAGTTAAAAGAACTATATCATATTTAAAAATCGTGAAAATCAAAAAAATCGTCATTATATTCTTATTCTTATTGTTAACAAGTAAAAGTTCTTAGATAATGTAAAATAAATTTTTTAACCAAAATTTATAATTGCAAGGTAAAGGTTGCAAATTGGTGTGTTTACATCGGCGATATTAAATAATTATTATTGCATTTTTAATACAATTCGCTAAGTCAGTTGATGTTCATTTTATTTAAATACGTGAAGTGTGAAACATCATTTTCATAGTTTGATATCTACATAATCTAATCTGATAATGATTATCGAATCTTTTAAGTAAAAGATTCAAAATTTTTATCTCATTGGTTTTGAAAAGGTGAGACCTAACAAATATTTTGTTATAATACAAAAGAACCATGATTTTATTTTTTAGACTAAGCAAAACGTAAATTTTACTTAAACTAAAGTTAATTCCACGTGTACACATATTTTCATTTTACGTATTCTATATTTTCATTTTCTTTCATCCAATAAGTTGAATCAACAAAATGTGAAGTAAATATTACATGCAACGACATAATTTTTTTTTTTAAAATTCTTACATAGCATGAAGTTAATTTCACATTTCAAAATTTGTTAAGTATACTTTGCGCAACTTAGGCTCAATTTCAACAGCGATTTTAAGTAAATTTTACTATTATTTTTTGTAGACTTCACCCTATTATTTTTTCAGTGCAGATATTTGTAAAATAGGCAAAGTACTTCCGATTCATAAAGCTGGAAGTGAAATGGATATATCTAACTACCGCCCTATAACGATTTTATCTTCCATTTCAAAAATATTTGAAAAGATTATACTGCTTAGACTAAATCAGTTCTTAGAAATAAATACGGTAATAAGCAAATGACAATTAGCTTTAGGGCCAAGTCCAATATCACGGCTGTCTGCCTAACTTTGACGGATTCTTTGAGTAAAAGCTTTGAAAAGAAAATGTTCTGTGCCTGTCTGTTCCTAGATATTCGCAAAGCCTTTGATATGGTACATCCTGACATTCTATTATTTAAATTAAAAGGTATGCGGCTTACCAACATACAACTAAAATTGTTTGAAAGTTATCTATGTAACAGAAGACAGATTGTTAAAATAGAAGAGAGTAAAAGTAATGAAATACTGCTGAATCTTGGAGTTCCCCAGGGCTCGATACTAGGTCCCGCATTATTCTTAATTTTTGTTAATGATATTACACACATCAGCTTAGAGGGAAGAATACAATTGTATGCGGACGATGCTGTTGTTGCTTATGAAACCAAAACCCTAGAATCTCTGATATCCAAAATACAAAATGATTTAAGAACACTAGGTAAGTGGTTTAAGACCAATCATCTTCTCCTAAATCACGGTAAAACGAAATACATAGTATTTGGATCCAAATGTGTTAAATATGTATCCAATCACTTATAACTCTTTTGTGATTGAAAGGGTTACTAAGTGGAATTATCTAGGTCTGGCGATAGATTGTAATTTAATTGGTCGTGTCACGTCGAAAAAATAAAAAAATCTATACTACCTTATATATTTGCCATAAACAGAACCAAACACATACTTCCTAAAAAATCCTTGTTACTCCTGTACTTTGCATTCATTCAATCGCGTTGGTTTATCTAAACCCGATTTGGAGTGGCTGTGCAAACTACATGATAAACGAGTTAGAATTATTGCAGAAACGAGCTCTAAAAAGCGTCATTTGTGCGCCCATACGTTATCCAACGCAAAAGCTGTTTGAAGAATTTCAATCTCACCATTTCCTAATCGATCGAGAGCTAATAATCCTAATATACAAAATAGTAAATAATCAGATAAATCACAGTTTTCAATTGATCAAAATACATGATCGCCATAGATATGAAACAAGAAGAAGATCAAATTTTGTAATTGATTCCTTTACATCAAACGCTTTCAATAATAACATATTGTATCGGGGTCTTAATAAATTCAATTCATTTCCATCCAATATTAAATATATTGAATCTCTGAAAATGTTTAAAATCAAACTGACAGAACATTTGAAGGGTCAAAATACAATAGTTAGCGACAAAAAGATTCTAAATTAATTTTGCAACGATACCGGTACAGATCGGTTTTCAAAATTTAAGCGGAAATGACGATTTTTGACAAGAAACTGTTTTCCAACCAAAATTCGGGCTGTGATTTTGGTTTTCTCCAATGACGTCATGTCATGTGGTTTTCAGGACTAGTAATTAGGAATATGGTACCCGTTTTAAGATCCGGGAAGGAGAAATTTCGTTTTATGCAAGGGAAGATGGAGGCGGTGTAATTTTTGATACCTAATAATATCTACGCCTGTAATGTGTATCATTCTCGAGATTTCCGGTGTACTGATTACGTTACTAACTTTTGTTTTTCGCAAGTCGTGATGGAGGGAGGGGCAACCGTGTTGTTTTGATACGTAACTACTGTCTACGGCGATACTGACAATATGAGTGCTATTTTCAATGTATTCGCGGTACTGATTAAATTACCGACTTTTGTTTTTCTGAATAGGGGCGGTGTCCTGTTTGGTGCCCATATATATGCTATTAACGCCAATCGGGGTATCAAATTCGGAAGTTCAGATTACATTACTCACTTTTGTTCTTTGCAAGGTGTGATGAACGGAGGTATCAATTTTGGCTCCTACCTACTATCTACGCCTATAATGCTAACACGAGTGTCATTTTTGGGATACTGATTACGTTACTGACTTTCATTTTTCGTAAGTCGAGATGGAGGTTTTTGTTACCTACCTATTATCTGCCTAAAACGCCGATATGAGAGTCATTTTCAGAGTACTATGAATAGAGGATATGGATGTGGTGTCGTTTTTGTTGGTACGATGATGATTATAGGTAGGGAAAGCCGATATGGGTGTCATTTTTGGTGTTCCGTTTCTTTGAAATTAAATTTTTCCTTTATTTCCCTTAAGTGTAACCGTTTCCCCTTTTGTGTAACCAAAAATTTCAATCAGATACGTCGCACAAAAAGTTTTCGTTTCAAAAAATTTTCGATTTGACATTTTGGCTATTCTAATCAACATGTGCGCATAAATAAATCTTGTGGAAAATTATCCTGCAGAGTTTTTAAATTCATTAGATTTACCTGGAGTACCACCACATAATCTTAAATTAAAATTGGTGTACCAATTTGCTGTTAAAAAATTAATGTCAAATTTAATTCGAGCAGCCATATTAACTACTGGCACTACAAAGGTGAAGAAGTTTTAATCCCACGCATTCCTATAATTCCATCACAAATGCCATTTAATTTTAAAAGAATACAATTTCCAATACGCCTAGCTTTGCTATGACCATTAACAAATCACAAGACCAGTCACTTCAAGTTTGTGGTTTAAATTTGAAATATCCATGCTTCTTATATACGTTCAATTAGATGTTGGATACTCACGTGCGGGAAAACCATCATCATTATATCAGTTCCAGAACCAATCATTGCTATACCCATTCGTAAAATGTTCAAAGTTGTCAAGATCACCAACTAGACCAACTAATTCAGCAAATCAGCAGAAAAATGGAAACGCTGGAGTCTGTCGGAAACTAAGTGACTTAGAAACACTAATAATCCAACTAAGAAGCGAAGTTGATAAATTAAAAAAGGAAAATGAAGAATTAAAGAAGCCCAAAGAAATGGAAATGGAGCATACATACACCAGTTATAACACCGAGTTCCATACTGATGAGGAGGAACACGCGAGAGAAACAGATTGGGTAATGAATAGCAACAAGAAAAAAAGAACTACCAAAAACGAAGAGCGAAATTCTCGCCTGAAGTTGGAGAACAATCGCAAGCTATTGCATCTGGCACTACTAATACTAATCCAGCACATCAGCAACAGAAACAACAGCAACAAAATCAACAACAGAAGGTTGCACCGAAAGAAAAGGCTCCACCGCTAATTAATGTGTTCGGTACTTTTTACGCTATTGGCCGTAGGCACTTGGCGAAACACACTAATACTTAATAAAGACATTTTTATTAATCACTTGTTTTTTGTTTCGCAGTTATTTTGAATAATTTTCAAAAAGTTTAAAAAATCACTCGATCGATTTCGACTTGTTAGGTCATCATCAGGAGTATCAGAGTATCAGAGTACAAATCAGTAGATACTCCTGATGATGACCTAACAAGTCGAAATCGATCGAGTGATTTTTTAAACTTTTTGAAAATTATTCAAAATAACTGCGAAACAAAAAACAAGTGATTAATAAAAATGTCTTTATTAAGTAATGTGTTCGGCATAACAGAATTTGCCAGTATACAAACTATGAGGAATACTATGAGATAGTGTCACTAAACAATAACGTGTGGAAAATCAATACACCAGATTCCGATACATATAGAGCTCTAGCCACAAAGCTCAACGAGGAAGGTAAAGAATGATTCACATACGAAGATAAAAACAACCGTGCCATTAAGGTTATGGCCAGAGGCCTTCATCCATCGTGTAAGAAAGAGGATATAATGGAGGACCTAAAGGCAAAAGATCTGCAAATAAAAGATGCAGTTAATATCCTAAAACGAGAGAAGGGTGAGAACAATGAAGTAAAAAAAGAGGGCTCCCACTCTTTATGCTTACTTTTAATAAAAAGGAGAAAGTGGAAAAAAATTTCAACATCAAAATGGTTAAAATAGAACCACTAAAGAGAAATACGAAAGCTAATTCCTCAATGCAAAAATTGCCAAGGTTTCAACCACACACAAAAATATTGCGGTCGGGAGCCTAGATGCGTAAAATGTGCTGGAAAACACAACGCGAAAGAGTGTAAGGAAAGTACAAACAACCCTGCAGAGTGCATAAACTGGAAAGGGCATCATACTGCGAATGTGAAGTAGCCAAAGAACTTCAAAGCCTAAGAAACAAAATGAATAAGTTTCCTTAAACCTCTAAGGTTACCAGAGAGAAAGTAACCAAAAACCAAGCGGAGCCAAAGCCACTAGTTATAAGTACAGAGCGGAAAACCTATACTCGCAAATTGTACAACAATCATCTAATGCTATTACTGATGACCCCTTCGAAAGGATATGTAGAAGCATAGAAGCCACAAATGCTAGGCTAGCAAAGCAAGAACGTGGTCTAGAAGCTTTATACAAGCGTCTAGAAAAGTAAGAAACCACTAACAGGGCAGCAGCATCCTATATTAAAATGAGCAGAATATTAAGAATTGTCACCTGGAACGCCCACAGGCTAGCGCAGCATGTTTCAGAGTTAGAAATTTTTCTAAATTTAGAGTAAAATAGATATATGCCTTATATCGGAAAGCCATTTGACAGAAATATCGTTTATTAAAATACGTGATTATGTATGTTATCATGCTGTGCACCCAGGAGGAAACGCGAGGGGAGGATCATCAATAATAGTGAAAAAGAATGTCAAACACTATGAAGAACCTGGTATCGAAGAAGAAAGTATGCAAGATCAAACCGTAAAAGTCGAAACATAACGAAACATACGAATAATAATAATGAATACAGTATTTCCTCTATCCACTGCCCCTCAATCTAAACAAAGAAGATTATAACAGACTCTTTAGATCACTAGGACCCAATTTTATTATTAGTGGTGACTTTAATGCAAAAAACACCTATTGGGGATCAAGACTTACAACCCTTAAAGGAAAAGAGCTTTTCGAAGCAGGTCGGGTAAACAACTGCGAGTTCCATTCTGGAGGTAAACCACCATATTGACCTGCTGATTAAATAAAATACCAGATCTCATTGATTTCTATGTAACTAAAGAATTGCCGAGGATTACATGTGCTTCGAAATTAGCAAGGGGATATATTCTGACCAATCACCCGTTATCATGACACTCAGCACAATTATAATTAACAAGGATAACTTGTCTAAGCTAAGAAATAATAAAACTGACTAGGACCTATTTCAAGAACTAATTGAAGAGCAAATAGACCTTCAAGTGCCAATCAAAACAACGGTATAAAATTGGAAGACGAACTGGGGGTACTTAACAGTACTATTCAACAAGCAGCATGGGAAAATTACTCTCTTGAAGTCAGGGTATTAGTTAGAGAGAAACGGAAGGCACGAAAGACCTGGCAAAGGACACGCGCCCCGGAAAACAAAAAAAATCTTCAATTATCTGTGCAATAAACTGAAACTACTTATAAAAGAAATTAAGAACCAAACTATTAACAAGTACTTAAGTAGTCTCACCGAACATAAAGACACTGATTACTCTCTTTGAAAAGCAACAAAGGGATTAAACAGGACCAAAATGCATGCCGCCTATTAAAAATGAGGAAAGAACCTGAGCCAAAAGTGACAAGCAAAAAGCTACTTTATTTGCGGCTCACTTGGAAGAAACCTTTCAACCGTTACCCAGGCAAACTGCAGATGAAAACATAACAACAGTTAGCAAAATTGATGACCATAATATACGATCTGTAACATTACAGGAATTGAAAAAGGAGATCAAGTACAATTTAAATGCGAGAAAAGCTGCAGGTTATGATCTAATTACTGACCAAGTCGTAAATGCCATTCTCGTGAAGGGTTTACAAAAATTGGTTCAAATAATCAATACTGCCTTCAGACTAAAATATGTCCCACGGCAATGGAAAGTTGCTGAAGTAATTATGATTCCTAAACCAGACAAACCAGCAAATGACAAAAGTCATACAGGCCGATTTCACTACTTCCTGTCATTTCAAAATTATTTGAAAAATTACTGCTCAAGAGGCTCAAGAAAATAATAGAAGAACAAAATTTAGTTCCACCCCGACCCCACCATTTTGGTTTTAGGGAAAATCAATCTACGATAGAATAAGTTCACAGAATAACGGATATAATAGAAGACACACTTGAGAAAAAGAAAATATGTTCCAGAGATCTACCTAAACAGTTCTATCAAATCCTTAAACCATACATCGCAGATCGGCATTTCCGTGTAAAATATAACGGAGAGTACTCTCAGCAAGCATACCACAAGGTAGCGTACTGGGTCCTATATTGCATATCCTGTACACCAGAGATATGCCAAATATAGCTACCATAGCAACATTTGCAGACGATACAGCTATTCTGACAACTGGAAAGTGTATATCAGAAGCAACGACAAAATTTCAACAAGCAACCAACTCAGTGAGTAGCTGGACAAAGAAATGGCGCTTTAGCCTAAACGAAAAAAAATTGATTCACGTAAATTTCACAAATCAGAAAGTTAACTGGATTCCAGTGGAACTCAATTCATGGCCGGTTCTAAATGCAGCCAAATACCTCGGCATGACTCTCAATTGCAAACTTAAATGGAAAGAGCATGTTAAAAAGAAAAAAGAAGAATTGAACATCAAATATAGGAAAATGTATTGGCTAATAGGTAGAAATTCTGAGCTTACAATACACAATAAATTGCTATTATATCGGCAAATATTTTAACCAGTATGGACCTATGGTATTCAACTATGGGGTTGTACCAACAAAAAAAAGACACAAATGATACAATGTTTTCAAAACAAAGTGCTGCGTGGCATTGTC
Source organism: Nephrotoma appendiculata (assembly GCA_947310385.1). Taxonomy (NCBI): domain Eukaryota; kingdom Metazoa; phylum Arthropoda; class Insecta; order Diptera; family Tipulidae; genus Nephrotoma; species Nephrotoma appendiculata. Next base: position 298,243,957 of record OX371225.1, read on the forward strand.
AACGCACCATGGTACATCAGAAAGGATAACCTACATAGAGACTTAAACATGGATTATGTCAGTGAAGAAATAAAAAAATCATGCAAAGAAACACATTCAGCGGATATCTCGGCACCAAAATGTGCAGACATACGAAGTTTGTTGGACAACACCAATGCAGTAGGAAGACTTCAAATGCGGACACCTTTAGAACTGGGCGGTTTTATTTAATTAGGACAGAGAAATATAATAAATTATGTAAATTCAAACGGGAGTAACCATTGGGTTACTGCCCGTCAAATGTGAATATTTATTTAAGAAAGATAAATTACTAAATGATTCGTAAATCAGTTGTAATATAAATTATAAAAAAAAAAAAAAAATTTAAAAAAAAAAAATTTAAAAAAAAAAAAAATCAGTTCGCCCCTGAAGGAACAATAAAAAATCTTCTATACCAAAGAGCATTGGAATAAATCAATCAGTTTTTATACAATTAAAGTATTTTTAATTTCATTTTGCATTTTAATTTTAATTTAGTAAAATACAAAAAATAAAAATAATTTTTCATTTAAGATCACACGCCAAGCGGGCATGGTACAGCTAGTATAGTTATAAGTAATGAAAGTTTGCCGAAATGTTGTACGATTGACATTTCACCTAAATAATTTTGGCACATATTGCGTGGAGAACCAATAAAAGCTGATGGTAAAATGACTCTACGGCCTACAGTATGAACTCCATCAACACCATTTGGAAAATTCTGCACTTCATTACGCTTGATTTTGACGATATCAGCTTAATATGCCTAGCCATTTCAAACTGTGACATTTGACCCCAACGTCAGAAACATCAAGATAGATCATAGATTATTACAAATATTTTTCCATAACATGTTTTTGCTTTATAAATTTTTATCTTTATATATGCAAATTTGAAAGCAAAACGAACCACATAATTTTCCGAAACAATTTTCCATTTTAATTAACATTCATTTTAATTTTCCATTTGTTATCAAAAAATTATCTACTTAACATATCTGAAAGAAAACCATATAGAGTGCATATAACTAAAATAGAATAACACCCCAACCCAATACACAAAAATGTTCTCCTTAATATTTATAAAGTCAATATATTTGTATAGGAATATTCAAGAAATCTACTGTACGGTACGAGCTTTTTGTTCACTACACCGTATAATGTAGATATTTTGTTGTCAGTTGTTTGCATCTAATTACAATGCGATTTGATATGCAAACGTAGTTGGGTTGTTTTTTTACGCCAGGCTGCATGTCCTCATCTCTTGTACTCGTACTTGTTCAAAGCGCAATTGTGCAAAGTTGTTGCAGTTTCGAATTACTAAATCATATTCTATATGTAAAGTAAAAAAGAATTCACGTAAGAGGAATTTTATCAAAAAGCTCGCTTCCACATACGATGATATACGGGGGAGGAATAGAATTGATTTTCATTTATTTTTTATGCTCCTCCGGTTTTTAGGGAAAATTTATATATATGTTATGTTACTTAAATGGGAGAACCTTAAATTTTCTTTTCGAATTTTTAAACATGAAACTTATGTTTTTACGTTATGTTGTTACGGGTGTATGATTTATGTTGAATTGAATATGTTTTTTTTTTGTGTATCTTCTGAATGCGGGGAGGTATGTCGATTTGTATATAAATGTAGATAGAAACTTTAAACAGGAAAATCATATTCTGAGGTATGTGTACCGTAGAGTTAATGTATTGGTATATGGAGTATATGTAGATGTACCCTTTTATATGTATATTTCACGTATAATACGAAAGTTATTTTTTTACGTAAATATTTGCTATGTCGTGTTGTGTTGTGGTATATTCGCAAAACGTAATTTTAAAAAGCTCACGTGCTCCATTTTTTTGTATATGTAGCTTTTAACGAGAGTACAAGTTCTTTTGAATTAAATTAACTATGTTGAAAATGTGTTTTTTTACTTACATATTATACATAACACACATTTAGGTATCGTTCCATGAATAAGTTTAAATATATTTGCTCAACCTTATCTAGAATTAATATTTAAAAGCAAACAAGACATATTTAAATCATGTGTTGGCCTAGGTACTAGGAGCTAATATAGTAAATTTACAAGAACAGGTATTTGAAAAATATATTTTAAGCATTCCTTTCTACGATACAAAACATCATTAAATGTAAATTTGTGAGACAACGTTACCTTCTGTCTCACCAAAAGTTAAATTTGCAAACTTAGTTATTAATCATAATTTGATCCATATTAAAATTTAAAATTTTCTACATAAATAGCTAAAAGAAATTTTAAATATTTTAGAAAGTGTTCATGAAGCACACAGCTGCTCATCGCGTTTAAATCAAAACAACCGGTTAAACTTTTATTATTTTTATTTATAACATTATAATTTATATCGATGATTATATAACCTAAAAAGGAAAAAATGTAATTAAAAAGGTATGAGAAAAAACATATTGTAAACTTACCTATAAATTCTATAGATGTTATATTAATTAGTTGTATATTATCGAAAAGGAAGTTTAACTTAGACAACATTTATCTGAATTTGTATCTTATGTAAATCGATCAGTGTTATTGTTTAACTACATACTGTCAAATTAATATAGTCAATTTCAAATAAGAGTATACATTATACCAATTAACTAGTGTTGCGCGATGCAAATTATTAATGTATTGCAATAGCGCAAACACTTGTATACTCAGTACCTTTTGACATTTATGTATTTTGTGATGTAAATTAATTTTTTGTTAATAAGTCATGAGCACTCGATCAGTGAATTAACAAAAAAGGGAATTAAATAAAATTAAAATATTTATAAAGTTATAAAGTAAAGAATTTTTAAATACAGTCCGCTACCGCACTTCAGAAAGTAACAGGAATTGGTAATTTAAAAGCCTACTGTAAAAACTGTTTTGACGCCAAGTAAACACAACTGTTCTTTATCTTGACGTGAAGTTCAAGCGCGATCTGTCATCTCAAGTCTGTTTTGCGAATTTTATAGTGAACAAAAATTTCGAACATAGGATTTGCCGCAAATTTTGTATTCGCTATAGCGGTCGAGATGCGGTGGAAGATTTGTCTCACTCTCGTCCGCCATCAACGTCTTCAACTGAAGTTAACATCAATAAAGTGTAAGTAATGGTAACGGAAAATCGTAATCTAGGTTTAAGAGAGATGGCCGCTGAACTTTCTGTATCTCACGAATCAATTCGTACTATTTATTGTACACGATTGTTTGGGCTTGAAACGCGTTGTCGCTCGACTAGTTCCGAAAGATCTGAATTTTCTTCAAAAACTCAATCGTGTGAAGGTCGCTCAAGACATGCTAGAACGAGTCAAATCCAAAGTCGCATTCATAAAACGCATTATAACTGGTGATGAGACATGCCTTTACGAGTTTTACATGTAAACCAGTCAACAAGCTTCGGAATCGCGCCTTTCAACTGAGCTTAGGCAAAAAAGTTACACTACTTTCGAGTTATTAACAGCCATCATCTACAGGTTACTGGGTAATTGGTGTTATTTGACAATGGAGCAAATTATCAACAATTAATAAATGGCTGATCAACCTAAATGTGAGTCCTGTGAAAATGCCATTACTGAGATTCAACAAGATCTATATGGAACTATCTATGGAACTGTTGTCGAACAAGCTCAATAGTAACCGTCACCCCAAAAAATATCTCCGATTCGAAGAATATAATGAGGACGTTCCAAATACTGATAAATTTAATCAGGAGGAAAGACGTTTTTAAGATTTTTTGTTGAGACACATAAAAGAAGAGACGATGGGCGATAGAACCAAGCTACCGCTTAAGAAATATGTTGGCATATTAGAAGACTCATTACGAACCGTAACAATTCGATTTCGATCACTCGAGTGTAAACTATCAAAAAATCCTAAATTTCGTGTTGAATACCTAAACCAAATGAGGGATAATTCGGTAAATATGATTGAAGTACAGCAAAATTTAATAACGGTGAAAGCTACTATTGGTTGGTATTAAAGGAAACTAATAGTTCGACCAAAGTTCGAATGGTGTTTGATGGAACATTATTATTATTTATTCGTACTAATAAAAATGTTTTAGTGGTCGACCAAAGTCCATTTTTTTATTTATTTTTTTTGTAACTATTGCCAAAGGCTTCATTCTTGAATCTTTCTTTATATGAAACTAACAAGAAGTGTGGAATTCTTAAAAACTATATTTTTATTTTTTTTTTTTTTTTTTTTTTTTTATTTAAAGCACGTAGGCTTATCATTTATTTTCAATACGATTTTTTGTCACATATAATAATAATAATATACAAAAAGAAAATAAATGAGTAGGGTAATCATCACCGATTTAACGGCAGTATTGATCTACCCTTTAATAAGAAAAATTATGAAAAAAAAAATGAATAAATATTACAAATAAAAATTTAAATGAATATTACAAATAAAAATTTAACAATAAAAATATAAAAAATAAAAATATAAAAAATAGAAATATAAAGAATAAAAATAAAAATATAAAAAATAAAAATATAAAAAAGATAAACTATTGAAACTAAAATTAAACTGCATCAGACTAAAACTCTAAATAGAAAATCGATATTAGGGTGCTCAAAAAGCCAAACTTTAAGTAATTGGAGAAATGATTTTGAATTTATTTGTTGCCGTATGCTAAGTGGAAGTTGGTTAAATAAGGAAGGAGCAGTTACCAGGAAATATTTTCTAAAATGTTCACTAAAAAAATGTGGAACAACAAATAAGAACTGATCATTGTTCCTAATGTTGTATCGCACATTTGATCTCAATAATCGGTGCCCACTTCGCAAATAAAATAAACGTAAAACCTTATAAACATATAAATGTTGTAATGGTAAAACTTTAAAACTCAAAAATAATGGCCATGCAGAAACCCGCGAAGACTTAAAACTCATGATACGAATAGCATATTTCTGAACAATTATGAGAATTTTTAAAGTTGAATGGTAGCAACCACCCCAACACGATAAAGCATATTCGAGCCTAGAGTTAATGCAGGCATAATAGAATTTTAGCAATACCGATTTAGGAGCTACAAGTCTTAATAGATATAAGGTTCGTAATGTATTGCTGAGAGAATTTTTTAATTTATCGACATGATGCTTCCAACTCATATTACAATCAACAATAATTCCAAGATACATGAAACTCTCAACAGCTTCAATGGAAATGCACAAGCTGGAGCAATTAATGGTATTACAAAAACTGGAATGATACGTTAACGGTGAATGTAAAAAACTGCTACACAAACTAAAATGCATAATCTTAGTTTTGTCACTTAAAATTAAGAAATGCTGGTCAAACCATTTCCTTAAAACTAAAAGGTCCAGTGCAATTTTACGGCGAACATCAGCTTGTGAGGACCCACGATAACATAAGCTCATATCGTCTGCAAAGGCAACAATCGTGCCTGCCAAATTTGTACTAAAAATTGAGTTTATGTAAATCAAAAATAAAAGGGGTCCCAAGACGGAACCTTGAGGAACACCAATGTTTAAAACATAAGGACAGCTCATAGTTTCATTCACCTTAACAACATGATTACGATTTGCAAGATATGATTTAAACCAATTATTAATGTTTCCTCTGAAACCGATTTTAGAAAGCTTATGTAATAGAAGATTATGATCAACCATGTCAAAGGCTTTTTTTATGTCTACAAAAAGCCCAGCGCAAGAGTCGGAGTTATTTAGCGATGCATGCACGCCATTTAAAAATTCAATTAAAGCAGACTCAGTGGAAAACCCATTGCGAAAACCGTGCTGATAACAACTTATAATACCAAGCTTCTCTAAAAATACCACCATTCTAAATTTAATAATTTTTTCCATTATTTTTAACAAAACTGGTTGTAGTGCGATCGGCCGGTAATTATTTAAATCAGTTAATAAATCATTATTAGAAGAATTAATAGAATTAATGAGCTTAATATTTGACGAATTTTTACTTAATATGTCATTGATAGTACGCCACATCAGTTTGGAATCTCCGGAACAGTTATCAAATCTCTTTTTATAGTAAGCAACACGAGCAGCAATAGTTTTCTTTTTAACCTTAAGACAATAGGCTGTAACATATTGCTGGAAACGTTGATTGTTTCTAGCATATTTAGCTTTTCTCAATAACCATTTTTTTCGTTTAATCATGTTTAATAATGCCTCAGAGATCCATGGTTTAATAGGACGATTACTACGTGACTTAAGTGAATCTAGGCTAGCTGAGAAAACATCATTCCAAAGCGTTAGAAATACATCAACAGCTGCACACGGATCATCAATAGCATAAATTGGAGAAAAATTAACATTACTTAACAGTTCCAAGAATTTAGATAAAATGATTTTTGGCTTAACAGGTAATCCATCATTACTTTTCACCTGATTAATCTCGATCACAACATGCATCAAATGATGGTCAGTAATCATATAATTAAATAATTCAACCTTGACGCGAGATAAATTATTGGCGCGTAATCTGCAAAAGAAATGATCAATACAGGTAGAAGTAGAATCGGTTACTCTAGTTGGATCATTAATAAGCGATGCTAGACCTACGGAAGACATCATGCAAATATAATTATCGGACACGGAAGAGCAAGATAAAATATCAATATTAATATCACCCAGAACAAAAAGGTTTTCACCGTTTATATTTCGTAAATACTCAGAAAACTCATCGAGAAAAACAGTTTCCGTAACGGCCTGAAGCCGATAAACGCAAATCAAAATAAACGTTTCATTGCCAATTACAAGCTTTACCTTCACAACATCCGCAGAAACAAGGTTAAAAGGTTCAACAAAACAATTTAAGTTACTTTTATAAAATACCAAAACACCACCAGCACGATAACTATTGTTACAACAACAAACAAGATGATAGTCATTTAAATTCGATTTCATCATCATTAATCCAAATTTCACTTAAGAAAATTAAATCAGGTAAACTAGTAAATGAATCAAGATGAGCCGAAAAAAGATTAAAATTTTTCCTTAGACTTCTAATATTCTGATGAACAATTTGAACACCCATACAATCATCTAAAACCAAACTATCTGAAATTCGATTATTGGTGGAAGTATCAACAAAGCTATCAACACCACTAATTTGATTATAGGAATTTGTCATTTCAAATACAATAAAAAAAATAATTTAAGAATAAAAATGTGGATGCTAGATAGTTTGTCCTCCTTCACCAAAAATCTTATATAATATAATAGAAATTTCAAATAATAGAATATAAAATTATTTACTTTAAGAATACATTTATAAATAATAGGTTTTGAAAGCTTATGATTAGTAAGAATAACACATTTATAATTTTTTTTATATAAAACAAATGCTAAGGAAAAGATAAAATAAAAAAGTTTAGGAATAACTGAAGCGAAAAAGTTGAATACTAAAACGTATATGTATATGTCACATTTATAAAGTTTTAAAAATTGATCAATAAAAAAATTTAAAAATAAAAGTTTTAGAATGCCTAATAATAATAAATAATAACAAATAATAACGTTATGTAATAAAAGAATAACATTTTTAATTTTCCTACGATGCCTTAACCTATGTTAATACTTAATATTATTATGCATTATTATTATTAAATTATTATTATTTACTTAATTTTAGTGTGTTAGCTCAACATGCGCGTAATTATTAGATTATATTTCTCAGTTAATTAAATCTAGAGGGACTGCTCTGCGAAGCCGTCTGTATTTCGGTTGCCTTAGTAGTTCTCTAGCTAATTCGTTAGGGTGTGGTTTCAGTTTCAGTTGGTACTTTAGACTGCATGATTTAATTGTCTCTTTAACAATTTTGATTCCTAGATCTCTATGGATGTTGCTGTTTAGAATATACCATGGATCATTTGTAATGCTACGAAGTATCTTTGCTTGCGTTCTTTGTACGATATCTATATTTGATGCACTAGTTGAGCCCCATAGTTGGATACCATATGCACATATGGGGATTAGGATCGCTTTGTATAGTAGAACCTTAAAGTTTAGAGAGAGTTTCGATTTTCAACCGATTATCCAGTACATTTTAGAAAACTTTATTTTTAATTGATTGCGTTTTGTTTCAATGTGCTTTTTCCATGTCAATCTTCTATCGAGATGAAGACCGAGATATTTAACGTTTGTTTGTTGGGGAATTGTGATATTGTTTAATTTTACTCCTGGACATGTACGTTTATTCAATGTGAAGGTGACATGTGTTGATTTACATTCATTCGTTCTGACTAGGGAATCCAAGTCGGTTCTACCCGACTTCGTGTAGTTGGGCAATTACTCACGCCCAGACACACCCGAAACCATCGGGCATCCAGAGGCTTTGTTGGTTGCCGTCCGATAAATATTTTGTAAGTTACAGTTTAATATTCGCTTGTACTTTTTCCCGAACCAAATTTTTTAAACACCCCGCATCTCAAAGGATATAAAAAATTGACCCCCCCCCCCCCCCCCCCTACCATACGATTTTTTCATGAAATGAACCAAGGAATCACCCCTTAACGGATTAACATTTAAATCGGGGACACCCTGAATATTTTATGCATCTATCTGGTAATTTTTTGATGATTTTTCCAGTTATTAGGTCATGACCTAGCGCTTTCTTAGGATTTATACTGTTTTTGATACCCGTTTTGACGCTTTTCCATTTTAATTTTACTGGTTTTGCGTTCGACTCGTTCCCCGTAAACTGTGGTAGTAGCAATCGTTATTTTGTTCGTTTGGGTGAACACTTTTTGTTGATGGTTAGAGAAAGCGATGGCTATTTCTAAGTCACTTCTGGCCCAGTGACCATCTAGATTCCTTATCGTTGGGTTCGATAGCTCTGGCCTTTTTAAATTTCTTGCTGCCTTCCACAGTGAGTAATCTGTTTTTTCTGTTGCTGTGAGCTCACTTTGGTAATTTTGTTTTCCTAAATTTTGTACTTCCCGTATTGCTTCTCTCAGAGCTTTAATAGCTTTATTTAATTTCCTTTTATGCAAAGGAGATCGGTGAAGCTGCCATAGCCGCCGAATTGCCCGGAATTTTTGTTCGCCGGAGTGGCTTTTTTTTTGCAGCCATTTCCATTAATTGTCTTAAGTTTTCTATCGTGGCAACAATGTCTTCTGGTGTGCGAAATGGAACATTGAGATGACAATTTACATTTACTATGTTTCTATAGAGAACCCATTTCGTTAGTTTGTTTGTTAAACGTTGGGGTGGTTCAGTTTTTAATGCTTGGGTACTTAGTGTTGGGTACTATTATTGGTGAGTGATTTGATGGTAAATCATAACAGTCAACGACTTGAACATTGTTGCGTGCTATTCCTCATATTATACAGAAATCTATTAATCAGGATTTTTTTTCTATCTGTAGGCCAATATGTGGGATGTCCAGATGATAAATAATCTAGGTTTTTCTCGTTTATTGCTTCGTAGAGTTGCTTGCCTTTAGGTGACGTCAACCTCGAACCCCATTGCACATTGTTAGCGTTGTAATCACCCCCTGAAAGAAATTTGATTCCCAGGTGATTGAAGTAATCGATAAATTGCAGTTTTTTAATTGCGTGCTTTGGTGGAAAGTATAGACAATCGATATTAAAAATTTCTCAGACCACTCTTCCAAACTGATAGTTGTAGCTTGGATGTGATCTTTCAGAAATTTTTGGAGCTCGTAGTGCTTTAATCTTCTTTTTATTAAGACTGCAGTGCCGCGGAGTGCTTTTCAATCCGGATGTTTGGTGTCATAAACGGAATAGCCGGTAATATTAAAACAAATTTGACTTGTGAAGTGTGTTTCAGATTGTAACATGTTGTCTATATTTTGTTCGATAAGAAAGGTTTGTACCTCAGCTTTATGTTGCGAGAGCCCGTTTGCATTTTTGTTTTTTTCTCATTTGTCTTTCCATCATCATCATGAAACTTTGGATGAACTCGGTTATTTTATTTACCATGGTATGAATATTTAGTTCCTCCTCATTAGAATGAAATTTGGTTTTCGGTTTGTTACCTTTTAGGATACTTGCGTAAGAAACACCTGGTTGTGCAAAACTGCTGGCAAACGTCTAAGTTATCATTTTGTGTGTTTGCATTCGTTGGTTTGGTGACTATTTTGTATTTTTTGGAAACACGGCTCCCTGATTAAATTGCATATTGAACATTCGTTGCTAGCTCTCATTTTAGGGTTTATTTTTCGTTTTAAGTCCAGATACACTGCGCAACCCCTATAGTTTGCAGTATAATTTTCGCTGCAGCTACTACAACGTAACACAGATGGGTCATTTCGAGACTTGTCACATTGTTTGGATCGTGGAGTTCACCACAAATAACACAAACTTCATTTAAGGTGCAGTATGCTTTCATGTGTCCGTATTCTTGGCACTTTATGCATTGGACTGGTCCAGACCTCTTCTTAGGTTCTTCAATTACTATTTTACGATGTAACAAATATTTTAAGTTGTAAATCTTGTGAAGTCCTTTTGACTTTTCTTCCTCTGGCTCTAGTTCCAAATGGAACATTGCTTGGAGTACCTTCTCACGGTTTACTATATTAATAATAGATTTGACATGGAAACCTTCCGCAGCAAGTGTAGCTTGTATGTCGCTAACATTTACGCAGGTTTCAATTCCTCTTAGCACAACAGTCAGCCCGTTTTGACTTTTTAGCTGGTATGTGTAATATTTGTTACCAACTTCGTCAAAATGTTTAACTAGGGCTCTGAAGCCATCGATTTCGAATGTTTGAATCTTTGTTTCGGATAAATTACCTCTTTTGAGCGGGGCAATATAAAATTTAGAATCTGTTAATGTTGCGATGTTATTAACCAGTTCATTATTAGATGTTTCCCTTAAATAAATTGGAGGCGGTTTCTCAGTTGTCATATTCAGCGCTGCGTTGGAGTCTACGACCTCTAAACTAGAGAATCGGTTGTTAAGAGATATTTGGTTAACACCTCGTTCAGTCTGTGTCACTTTGCTCCTGCCTGCAAACTGGGCAGATCTCGGGCTACGTTTTCTTTTAGATTGAACAGTGATATACCTATCCAATCCCGTTTGCACTAGATTATTTTCACACTGACCACCGGTCACTAGAGTTCGTCGCACTGAGTTCATTACTATTGTTTTCATTTAGCATTGTTAAATTTGCTGATACATTAATTTTTTCTTTGCGGTTTTGATTTTTAAACTAACTATTAATTCTTTCGAATCAGCACTTTTAATCATTGGCACAGGTGTTTTCTTTGGGCTGTGTTGAACTTTGCCCATTTGATTTACACTTGCTTTGTTTATATTTTCTACATGAAACTGGTTCAAGTTTGTTGAACAGTGTGTTCGGTGTTCGATGTTCGAAGAAGTCTTTTTTTTGGGTAAAAAGCCCCATCATGTTTACATCATCACTTAATCACTTATCAAGTTACAGTTTTATATTAGTTTTTTGCACCGTGTGTATTTAATTATAACCATTCACACAATTGAAAAAATAGATATAACAAAATAAAAAGCACTAACACTGCACTTTTCGTTTGTTTTATTTTACGTCCAAAGCTCACGACAGTAAAATTAAAACTGAAAATGAATCCAATGAGTTGGTTTCTTTTTAATTAATGTATATTTCATGAAGTCATAAATAAGAATGAATCTTCTTTTTTACAAAAAGAGTTTTTGGATATAAATTGTATTCTATGGAAATTTGGCTGTTAGCCAACTAGAAATCCTTAAATTTTCTACTACAATAAAAGGCGGAGTTAAAAGCGCCATCTAACAAAGAAAAACTGTTGATAAACAATTCACAATATATAATCTAACAGTTGAGGATACCTGCGGCTAATTTGCACAATTTTACCACTGGATGTTGTAATGTTATAGCTCCCACTAATCCATCTGAACCGGGATGCACTTGAATAGTACGAGCAAGAGGCCATTTACACACGGGCGACCTTGATATTTTCTTGAAGTTTGTGCCATTTGTGACGCTGCTGGATTTTATTCAAATATGTTAAGTAATATGTATCTTTTCCAAAATGATTGGACTCTTTGTTGTATTGCTTGCCATCCAGATAAACGATTTTAGGGGAAGTTGTTCTATGTTTGGTACGGGAATCGATGATGTGGATGTACCAATTAAAAAATGTGCTGGAGTCAGTACTTCATATTCATCATAAGTTTTTGGCAAAGCAGGGTTGTAATCTCGTCAACTGTTAGGTTTACATTTTGTGTAGCCTTGAGTAAGTGTATTGTGACCGATTTCACAGCGGCCTTCTACAATCCATCCAGGAGATATTAGTGGTATAAAGTAACAGTGGATTGTGACCCGAAGAGTAACCCTCGCAGCTGGTAAATTTCCCATTATTTGTTTAGTGGTTTTAGCTGTATATCTAGTACAAATAATGAAACCTTTCAAGATACTTCCAACTCTGCTTCGTCTGTTAATCACCCAATATTGCTGCCTTATATAACTTGAAGTAAAAGTTGGACCAGCGTGAACGACTCTGGTTGTAAATATGTGTGTCTAGGGTAAAATTACAGGATGTTTACTGTCAAAGTCACAATCCGAATTGGTCAAAGCTTCGATTTATTAGTTACAGGTTTGTATCGCTGTCAGCTACGTTGTTAACTTCATTTTTCGGGTTTTAATGGTATTGTTGAACCTCAATACGTATGCCAATATGCGGAATATTTTTTGTAACTTAAATTTGCATTCAAAAATTGTATCTAACCAGGTTTGTTCTTTTTGTGTACATTCGACGTGAAGTGCAACTGTGAGTAGGGAAAGCCCCCCACTTTGCTGTATTCCATATCATAATCGGTTTCTTTAAAATTTAGTAACTCATTCACTGACCATGATCTCTGCTGCTGAACCAACCATTCTCGACCTTTCAACCACTGCGTCAAATTAATTATGTTGTCCGGGAAGCATAATCTGCTGGATCACCTTTAGATTTTATATGCGACCAATGTTGCTTAGGGAAACTATCTAATATTGGCTAGTTCTATTAGCAATGAATGTCTTGCAATGCCTAGGACATGCAGAGAGCCACGCAAGAACTATATCTCCGAATCAGTCCATGCAAAATATTTTACATTTGGTTTCAAAGCTTATTTGACCGCAGACACTTACTTTACAAGTCGATGAGCTGCATATAGCTCTAGACGAGACAAAGAAATCTTTTTGATTGGTTGTCAACATTTGACTGATAATGCTTCCATCTTCATGAACTTTTCTAATATACTAGCTGTTTCGGGAGCGGCTAAGCCGCTCGTCAAAATTAAAAAATAAAAAAAAAATAGTGAATATTGGAGAGTAGATCGTTTTAATTTGGTGGTAGGTGGTTGTGGTTAGGTGGGTGCGTGCTGCTTAAAAAGTTAAGCAGTTTTACGTTTAACAAAAAGTTAAATAACTACTATTCGACTAAATTTAAAATCAATTTTTAATGCTTACATTTTTACATTTGGAAATTTGGAAGACTTCGCGGAAAACGATGTTTCGAGTGAAATGACGTTCATCTCGCAGCAACTTTCCTTGTTGAGGATTTTAGACTTTCATTTGTGCAAGATTTCTGCAGCGTGACCATGCAATGGACAGCTGTCCATGCGGGAAAACTGCTGTCTGTAGATCAATTCCGACATAATCGAAAGTTTGACTGATAGGACTCGTCGTCCAACCCCAGTATCTGTTGGAGTCAAATCAATTCGCGGAATAAAGACAATATCTCCACGATTGCACTCTGATAAAATTTCAGCTGTTATAAAGTTTCGGTACAGCTTCTTAACAATCATTCGAGTGCCATTGCACATTCCTTTTTATAGGTTTAAATTTCTCAGCAGAAACTCTGCTGGATAATTTTGTACATCATTTGGATCCTCTAAGATCACCGAATCAGCATTGTAATAAATTTCAGCTTGTCCTGGCATCATGTCGATGATCTTACGATTCATTTTAAGAGTCTGTCGATTTGTCGGTGCAACAATGACGCGTTTTGCCAACTCCTGCACAGATATTTCAAAAATATTTGTGCCAAAAATACTTTTACCCAGATCACCAGTTTCGACCATTTGCTGAGGGATTTGAACTGTGCAGTTCTTGTTGATATATTTGATAAGAGGATGATGCGACAGTTGAAAAAAGTTTCTCCTCAGATTGCTCGATTTTATATAGCACTCGATGATGTCAGCTTGCGTTCCTCTCACAACAACTGGAATTGTCTGTTGAAAGTCTCCATAATAACGAAAACCTTTCCGTCGAAAGGCATTTCGCAACCCATTATCTCACTCAAAAGCTTGTCAATGCAGCGGAGTCTTTGTCAGCATTAAAATCTCATCGACAATAATAAGTGAAGCTTCTCGCAAAATGTTTGCTTCGGGTGATGTCAATCGCATCGCAGAGACAGAAGTGTCAATCAGCGGTACTGGTAATTTAAATCCGCTGTGAACTGTTCGACCACCCTTCAGCAAAGTAGCTGTGATTCCCATTGTTGCAAATGGAAGCACAATTTTTCCTTTTTCCCAGATGAAGGCCATTAGTATTGCGTATAGGAACGTTTTGCCAGATCCTCTTGGTCCATCTAGTTAGAAACTTCGGCTGGAGACATTTTCATTATCCACTGCAGCAGTTATTTTATGAAATGCATCCAACTGCTTTTCGTTTAGCAGTTGAATTCGTAATTCAGCTTCTTCGGCTTCTTGAACTGGATCGAAGATTTGCACTTCTACACTTCCCGATGGAGTTGGTAAGCCGATCATAGCACAAGAAAATCCGTGCTGTTTAAGAATTATGTTGATATCGTGGAGAACCAAATTGTTTGCTACATATTTTCAATATAAGGTTGACAAAAGCAACAAATAAAAGCGAAGGTCCCTCGAAGCTGTCTTGGCATTTAAAATACTGCTGCTTCTGTTAATCATGATCCCATTCATCATCGTTTACCAGAAGGCTGCAGCTTCTTTGAAGGTTTTGTAAATAACATCATTGAATGTTCGTACAAATTCAAAACTGGTGGCACCTCGAATATGTAGCAAAAGCCGTCGCAGGAAGAAACGCTCCTCATATCTCAAGCTTACTTCATACATTCGTGCAACAACCTTCTCTCCACCTCTTTGATGAAGTTGCCATTTACCGCGTACGTAAACGTAATGGTGGGGAATGTCAGCATATAGGAAATGATTTGATGACTTAAGGTTCTTTCGGCCAGTTTTTCTGCAAGCACCGCTTCATCTTTATTACCTACTTCAAATGTAATAATTTGTTGATTCGGTAGGTGCACATAGAAAGATGCATCACGGCATAAGATCAAACAAACTCATTGGAAAGTCACATAGCGTCACGCAGGCAGGCAATCAGGTTGGGCTATTATATATATATATATATATATATATATATATATATATATATATATATATATATATATATATATATATATATATATATATATATATATATATATATATATATAGATATCACTACACAGTAGACAAGTTCACGAGCGTCTAAAAACCCGTGTGTTTGTACGTCGCCTTGATTTATAAATCTTGAAATGTTGATACTTTCAAAATGTATAAACTGGTTTCGGATTCTGCTGTACTCTGTCATCCCAGTCTACTTTTAGAAGCCATAAGTTCTGAAATAGTATTTTTGAGAGAATGATGGAGGGTCATAGGAAACCGAGAGGATCAAAGATGTGAGAGGATTCTTATATAATTACGCGGTTTTTTCTTCCAGAATTTTAAAGAAGAATGTGTCATTTATTGGATACCATAGATGTTTTGTTTGCACTTGAGTTTTGGGTGGAAAATCATGTGCTGCTTGAGTTTTATTGCAAAATGCAGTGTGCGGAAAGGCTAAATCATCCACGGTTGAATCTTGTCATGGCATAAAGGTCTTTTGTTTTGCGACAAGTAAAAGTAAACGCATGCAATATCTGGACGAATCGGAAACCTAGATTAAAGCATTTCTGTTTCTTCTGATTTACTTTTATTCCATTTATTAAAACCAATTTTATTCATGTTACCGCGTCCTCCAAAGTTCTGAAAAAAAATTCTACAGTTTGAAAATATTTTGCTTGTTTACTCTAAAATATTATAATATCATCAATACAAACATAGTTTTGCCATAAGCACCTTAAGATCACATCCACTATTTCGCAAATGGAAGATTTATCAAATACTACAAACCATACTTTTCCCGAATTAGCTTTTATAATGACTATTTTCCAACGACAACAGTAATATTAATGGCGCTGGTAGCAACAACAAATAAATAAAAAATCATAAATTTAAATATTTAATTTTATTTGGCGTGCATAAATAATATTGATGAAAAATATTAAATTGGAAAATTATATTTAATTTTTCTTTCTATGTTTATTTATATTTTCCTCTAAAGCCGTACCTCGTTCGTATTACATTCATGCAAGGAATCCACATTAATAAAATATTGCAATAACACCAAAAGCAATGTACATGTACGCCAGGGTACTTTTTATTCATTGGTAATCCCGATTTGGTGTTCTTTCATACATTTTTCCAAAGTAGAAAACGGAAATTCGTGGAAATTAAATAAAAGAATTGCGACTCGTATGTTTATTTATAAACCGATATTTTATAAAAATTCCATGTTTAGGTTTTCACTTATATATACATATTTTATTTAATAAGCACATATATTAAAATATAGCATAAAACATGAAACCGATTCGTTCACATTTTCCAGATTATGCGGTACAAAATTCTACAATTATTCGTCATAAATGGCGTACTTAAATATTTATTTCGTTTAATTGCCTTACATTCGTAATGGTGGTGGCGAGCGGGTGGTGTGTGCTAGATGCTGAGACGACTGGTTGAGACCAGCTGTTTAGTCCATTTGAAAGCTAGCAGAAAATTATTCATAAACTGCAATCTACTTTATCGACATGTAACGGGAAGCGATAATAATATAAATACTGCATTATTTCGGCCGAAATCCAATGTAAAACTGCATAACCGACAAAATGTTAGAAGAAAACGAAACCTAAAAGATTGTTTTAAACAAATAAACTAAATATTTTAATCAATTTTAAAGTCATATTCAAATCGGTTGTACTACATATGTATTACATCGCCTGAAAAGTTCCCGGTCTGACACATACATCGGATCAGAAATTTCAAACCCATATGATTTTTAAATATTACCTGTTGAAATTTCATGACATTTCGATCACAAGCTAGATTTGTTCTATTGACGCTACTTTTGATAATTTCAAAACAACGGAAAAAACGAATTTCGTGTGTTGATTAAACGCGGTTTTTTCGATGGGAAAAATACCGTTCAAGCAAATCAGTGGCTAGATAAGTGTTATCCGGACTCTGCATCAGGAAAATCAACCATCCTTAACTGGTATTCTGAATTTAAACGTGGTCATTCATCCACCGATGGTGCACCATGCTCTGGACGCTCAAATAAGGCTGTGAGCTGTGACTCCAGAAAACATAAACAAATCCCAGGAAATTGTTTTTAAAGACCGTAAAGTGAAGTTGCGTGAGATAGCTGACATGTAAAGATATCAATGGAACGTGTTGGTCATATTTTGCACGAAAATTTATGCATGAGAAAGCTGCGCTCGAAATGGGTACCGCGTTTGTTCACAATGGATCGAAAACGGTAAAGATACCCCCTTCTACAAAAAAGGCATCGAAATGTTAGAGAGGCTTCGAAATGTTAGAAGGATATTATGTTGATGAATAAAATGTATTTTTCCCTGCAAAATTGTGTTTTCTTTGTTAGACCGGGATGTGCTACTTTGGTAAAGCTTAGGCGATGTGTTATATTGGTAAAGCTAACTAATTAATTAACAGCTTCTAAGTATTATGATAATTAATTATTAATTTTGTATAATTGTAATTTTTAATGTCTCTACAAAAAACCACGTAGCTCGCATAACTCATTTGTCGTATAAGCGGATTGATATTTTAGGCTCGGGGCTAACAACAGAAAATACATGCAAAGTTTCAGATCAAAATTTATATTGAATTATAGATAGCGTTATTCAATGCTTATGTAAGAGAGCTGGGGGACTATTATGAAATATTTCCGATTTCGGATTTTTTCGATATCGAAAAATCTGAATATCGAGAAATCTGCCGCGAATTTACCTATTATGAAACTAGCATGACGTTAGCAATAATGCATTTTATAATTGGTGTGAAGTTACTAATTTATATTTTGTTGTTGTTTTATTTAGTTTGACAGATAAGATAAATCTCATTTTCTATTATATTCGGTGGGTGAAGAATAATAAATATAAACAAAAAAAAAATTAAAAATATTAATTAGGGTTGGTTAAATACAAAACTCAAATATAATTGTTATTCAAAATACAAATATTTTTTATATAATAATATCTTTCTAATTTATCTACATTTTTAAATTTTTATTTCTCGAAAAAATATATTTTAATTTAAAAAACCACATATATACATTCGATAACACACAATTCTTCAACTAAACAGCAGACGGATTTTGACATTCGAGTTTCAGAAAATCCGATTTCGTTTTCTCTTTTAGTTTCATAATATGGCGAATTTTACGAAGGAGAAAATAATTTCATAGGCTGCGGACCAATAGTCGGGTAAATCATTTACTATGGTAAAAATCGGATTTAGAACAGATTTTTCAATCAGTTTGCCATAGAGTTTTTGAAAAATAAATGAATTTACTTAAAATTGACTTTTACCCGACTATTGGCCCCCGGAATTTTTAGGCTCAAGTCTAAAAACAGAACAACCACGCAAAATACACGTTGGTGCATGCTGGATATGGTGTGGTTGTGGTTATGAAAAGGAAATTCTGGTATATAATCTGAGTGCTAATAACCAAATATCATATATTGTCACGTTACATCATGTCAATATGATCCGATGCAATCGCCATAACACCATGATGAGGTATGTATAGGGTGATCCAATAAGAGCTTCCGAAAGTTTTTTTGAAATAAAACGCATTAAAACCAATTTAATAATCAAAAATTGTATTTGTGGCGTAAATTCGGTTTATTTAATGTTTGCAAATAATTTCTTTTAAATATTGTCCGCGACTGCCTGTTAGATGATCCATTCTATGGGTCCAATGTTCGAGCATTCTTTCGAGCATTTCGGCCGATATTGATATAAACAAATGGTTTCAGATCACCCCCATAAAAAGTAATCTAACTGCGTCAGATCACAAGATCTTGGAGGCCAATTCACGGGTCCGTTTCTTGATATGTTGTTCTCATTAAAATTTTCTTTCAATAAATCGGTGGTTTGGACTGCTGTATGGCACGTTGCACCATCCTGTTGAAACCACAATTCGGCTACACCAATATCTTGAATTTTTGGCAATAAAAATTCATTGATCATTGCTCTGTAGTTTGCGCCATTGATATTTACACGCTTTTTTCCGCATTTTTAAATACGGTCCGATGATGCCACCTAAACCGCACCAAACAGTACATTTTTCAGAATGCATTGGAAGCTCTTGAATCTCTTATATTGGCTATCTCTTATATCTCTCAAATTGGCTGTTCATCAGTCCAAATACGACAATTTTGTTTGTTAACGTATCCATTCACCCAAAAATGAGCTTCATCGCTGAACACAAGTTTTCGATAAAAAAACGGATCAAATTGGAACTGTTCCAACGCCCATAAACTCGTTCTCTTCGGTACGCCTCATTTTTTTCTCGATTTACAGAAGTTTGACCTAGGCTCTTCTCCGAGATTCCCCAAGCCTGGCGTGATTGTCCTTAAATGGATTTTTTTTGAATGGCATGCCGCTTCAATGCTGTTTGGAATGTCATTTCTACCGGAATTTCTCTTTCCATGCCGCTTCTTTCCTCAGGAATGCTGTCAATATCCTGAAAAGTTTCTCCTCGGTTGACTTGGCTGTTATCATGGTTGTTCTTGCTTGGGTGTTCACGTTAATCAGGTTGTCGATTATAAACGATCAGAACTCTGTGTTTTGTGCCATTGGTCCTCGATGGTTACCGTTGATAATACTATTAGTTATTATAATTGAATAGTAACCTCTTCCAAGTATGAGATCAAACGGTTGAGATTGATTGTAGTATGTGTACGGTAAATTTATGCTATTAATATGGGTCCATGCTCTAGTGTCAATATCACCTTCAGCTAGTTGTTGGGCTAGCTTGTTGCGAGCTACGCGAATTTTTGAAAATGTATATCATTTCACGGAAAAAGAAAGTTTCAGACATGGTTGAAGATTTTCGAAAACCTTGCTATTATCCCACATAAACTTTGGCCTGAAGCTTTGTATGGATGGATATTGCCCACTACCGCCTGAACTCATATTTATAGAACGCTTACATGACAGATGAATTACGCCAATTTCGCAAATTTTCATATTCAGAATGTATTTGAAATTTAATAAAGATATGGCATTTCTTCAATTATATAGCTGCAACTATTGCTTACAGAGATACAGTGTCCTAAAAAGTGATTTCAAAAACTGTAGACTTTTCGCCACTGTAAATGAATACGAAATAAACTCGCCGCTGTAACCAAATTCTAAATCACAAACTGTATGTAAGCTCTGAGCGCGTATTCTTGAAATGGTTGGATATTTCCGTATGCGGATTGTAATTTACATTAAAATTATTTATATTATTTGAATTTTTTACCGGCTATTTTAATCGCTTTTTCAAATTTGCTTGCAAGTTTTCTATTATTTGGGGAAATAAATCCGCATTAATTGACCCAGTCGGAAATTTCCACCGTTTTTTGTTTAGTAGTGAAATAAATAATGGAAGACTTGCAAACAAATTTGAAAAAAACGATTAAAGTAGACGGCGAAAAATTCAAATACAATATAAAGAATTTTAATGCAAACTATAATCCGCATGCGGAAATATCCCCCGATTTCAAGAATACGCGCCCTGTAACCGTAAAATTTTCGATGTGTACTAAAATGGTATTCATAAAATGTAACTCGGCTCTATAAACGGCAGTTTGGTTCGGTAACTTTGCAGCACCAACTTTTATGACGGAAAATTACATATCAAGATTTCAATAGCGAAAAACTCGAAAAAATTGTCATTTTGTGAAACGGTTTTTTCATATATATGTTATTACCAATAGCATCTCTATACCAACAAAAGTTGAAGCTAATAATAATTGTAGTTTTTAAGCTTTTAGATCAAATTTATTGGTTTAACATTTATTAATTTTCTTATATACACCTAAATGTTGATAATGCAAATCATACATAAAGTCAAAACAAATAGTTTCTCTGCGATATACACAGAAAGAATTTTTTTCTTAAGGTATACAAGCGAATGACACCAACTGTACTAATTGTTTGACAACAGCTGTGCAATTCTTAGGCTGTGTGCCAAACTTAAGGTTAAAGTCAATTTTAGGTAAATTTTTCGGTAAATTCAATTATTTTTCAAAAACCCTATGGCAAACTAATCGAAAAATCTGTTCTAAAACTAGTTTTTACCATAGTAAAAGATTTAAATTAAGTTTGGCACATGGTCTTATTAATTTAATTCTTAATTAATATAATTAAAATTTAATTAATATTTATGACACGAGTTTATATCAATATTCGAGTGCTGCCATTGAATTTGATAGAATATTAGAAAATAAAATATGATTTACAGCGGCGAAAAGTCTACAGTTTGTGAAAATCTTTTTTTTTTTATTTCTTAAATTAAAGTCCACTGAACACAAATGTGTACGTAAAATATGACAGGTTGTAATGGATTCTTCCGGATTTTAACAGATCTTAGTTAAATCAGAATTCTTTTTGAAAAAAACATTATAATTTGATAACATATAAATTATAAAACATATTAATTATTCGCTTTTTATAACATATTAATTATTTTATTATTATTATAGTTAATTTTTGACACGATTCTCTCTCGTACACGCACAATTGTGATCGCTGGCCGGAAAAGGAGTACTTTCTTTGTATCGCAGCCAAACTATTGGTTTCGATTGTGCGCGTGTTATTGCATTATCAACATTTAGGTGTATATAAAAAAGTACTAAATCTTAAACAAATAAATTTTATCTAAAAGCTCAAAAACTACAATTGGCTGGCATAAGCTTTAACTTTTGTTGGTATAGAGTTGCTATTAGTTACAAGACAATTTTTTCGAGTTATTCGCTATCGAAATCTTTATATGTAACATTACGTCATCAAAGTTGGTGCTGCAAAGTATGCCCCATTTACATGCGACCAACATTTTTGTTCCGCAAAATGAAAAAGATATAACATTGACTTTTTGCAGATGAGAGACAAGAAAAGAAATATATCCCAACAAAATGTTGCAGAAGATTTTTAAGCCACTACACTGTAAACCACTATAAAAATGTTATGTTGCCATAAAATATATTCGATCTGAGTATTTTTATGGCAACATTTTTAAAATCAACAAGAAAAAAATTATTTCGCATTTATAAATGTTGAGGATTCATAATAAAAACAGACGCCATAGATAAAAATTTAATTTCGCATTTGAATTCATTAAAAGTAAATTAATAATGATCCTATAAAAAAATTACGCCATTACTATATATGTTTATTTCTTTCTGGCACATTGATTATTTTTATATAGCGGATCCTTCTTATTTACCTGCAAAAATTTGTAGAAGAAAACAATTTTCTACATGTAAATGCCCCATTACAGAACAAAACTTCCTTCTTTCAAAATTTTATGAATAGAATTTTAGTACATATCGTAAATTTTACAGTTACAGAGCTTATACATACAGTTTGTGAATTAGACCAATAATAATATTAGGTTGGCGAAATACTATTCCATTATTTTTTCGCTAGATGGCTTGGTGGCATATATCTCGTGATGTGTTTGTCGCAGTGGGCCATACTTACACTCGTTGGAAAGGGGACAAAAAATATTACAGATCTAACCCGGTTTAACGAAACTCCGATTAGACGATACCCGATTTTGCCACATCCGATTGTACGATAGAAAAGTATCCGATTTTACGAAAGCTAAAAAAACTCGAAAATTTATTGCGTGTCAAGTCACCGTAAGTTACATAACCCCTCAGAATAACAAAGTTTATGGTGGCAGCACATTCGGCACTGCATTCTTAACGAATTCCAACAAGGAAAAAATGTTTGGTGCCGACGTTGTGACTTATGAAACGTTTAATTATTTGTACAAACGTTTCAGAAGTGATTATTTCAATCTTACTGACCAGCCGCGCCCTAGACAACCACGAAAACTTGAAGCAGCGCAAACGCCACAAGAGGTTGCAGTTCAAGTAGGAGTCACCAAAACACCTATTTCCAAGCGATTGCACTGAAAGGGAAAAATTCAAAAAATTGGAAGGTGGATCCCACATGTGTTGACCGAGCACAACCTAGGTCAGCGTATGGACACGTGCATTTCACTGCTTACCTGGCAATAAAAAACTGACTTCTTGTGGAAAATTTTGGCTGGTGATAAAAAGTATATCTTTTTCGAGAACCCCAAATGCAGAAAGTCGTGGATTGATCCCAGGAAACCCAGTACAACGACGCCGAAACAGAAAATCTACTTAAAGAAGGTTCTCCTATGTAATTGGTGGGACATGGAAAATGTGCTTTATTATGAACTCCTGGAAACTGAACAAACTAAGCGCAGAACTTGGTCGGAAGAGGCCATTTACTGGGCAAGGAAGCAGGCAAGTCATACTGCTGCACGACAACGCTCGACCTCATGCCTCTCGCGTGACTCGGAAGAATCTCTTGAACTTGGGATGGGGAGTTTTCCCACACGCGGCATAATCACCAGACTTGGCCACATCCGACTAACATTTATTACGGTCAATGCAGCGCGTCTTAGTAGATAAACAATTCAAAACGCCAGAATTCGTATGTTGTCTATTTTTTTATATAAAATAAATTTGCTGAAAAACCTGTAGAAATTAAGTCATACACCTAATAATATAATTTTTAATTATGTACTTTTAAATTTTTAGTTTTATTTTAATAAATTCGAAATTAATGATAGATATTTCTTAGATATTTCCTAGAAGTTTAAGATTCAAAAACCCTTTTTAAAAAAAATCTGATTTAATGAACGACCGATTTTACGAAAGCTAAATTGTATGTGCCTTTCGGTAAATCGGGTTAACGCTGTATTTCGTCATTGTTTTGATTGATCGATTCAGTTGTGAGTTATGACGTGTCAATGATGGAGGAAATCAAAGAGAGAATTCGCAATAATTTACAATTTCACTTCGATAAAGGAGAAAACACAAGCCAGGCGGCTGAAATTGTGAATGGTATCTTTGGTCCCAATATTGTCACATTCAAATCATGCGCAATTTTGGTTTCGCCGATTCCGTTCCGGGAATTTCGATATCAAAGATGCGCACTGGAAGCCCTATCGTCGAAATGTGAATAAAATCAAGACATATGAGCTGTCATAGCATCGCCCAGGAGCTGAAGATCGACCACAAAACATTTTCAAACCATTTGCTTAAAGCTGGCTTCGAAAATAACCTCGATATTTGAGTGCCGCACGAGTTGACGCAAAAAAACTAGATGGACTGTATTTCCATTTCAGAATACTTGGACAAACGGAACGAAATCTAGCCATTTCTGATCCGCTCTACTATACCAGCAATTGGACCGAGTGAAGGCAGCAATCGACCAGAAGCGGCCAATTAGCCAATAGGAGAGGTGTCATGTTTCGCCAGGACAACACACGCTTTTGATGACCGGCCAGAAGCTCCGGAAGCTTAGTGGGCGATTTTTATGCATCCACCTTATAGTCCGGACCTGGTACCAAACGATTTTTATATTTTTTTGTCCATGGCAAACGTTCTTGGTGGTATAAAAATGGCCTCAAGAGAGGCTTGAGAAAACTAGTTATCTCAGTTTTTTGCTAATAGGAACAAGACGTTTCGAGATGACGGTATAACGCAATTGCCTGCTACTTCACTCATTAAAATAAATTTGTATAATTTTATCGATTCGATTTACTTATTTATTGTTGAATAATGTTAAACAGGTTTAGGTTGAATTTTCTGGTTGTTTTGAATCTGTATTATCGACATTTTTCGGTAAGAGCATATCGGCTAACTTTAACAGTATCCCAGTCTGTCATAACTGATTCTCCTTTCCTATCTTTTGGTTTTGTTTTGCTTTTCTGGATTACAAATTATATAACTTTTTTCAGTTATTCAAACTAAAAGCTGAAGTTATTCGTAAACCATTGTAAGCTTGTTGATTCAATTCAATCGTCCTTAATTTAAAGTTAGTTGGCGTATATAACTTTATCCATAGCAATACAGAGCGTACATAGATGCTAGAAATATTCTTCTCAAAGGATCCATTTCAATATCATATCCTTACAAATAAACAACCCGGAAAAAAGGAAAATATTTTTTTTTCTACTTCTAAGTAGAACCATGTTATTTTGACATTATATACCCAAATCGCAATATATTCTGGGTTTTTGCCGTATCATAAACATACTATTTTCGTCATATCGAGATAACCCATAACAACAACAACGCTATAAATAGGATCCTATTTTTCCGAAATTTTCCTACATTTTATTTAACTATTCACTTGTGTTTTTGCAAAGTTGTTTTTTTTTTGTCAAATCCTTTTGTCCTTGTTTGTTTGTGAATTTGTTGATAAAAAAGGACATAATTACATATTGTTGCTGAATAAAAAATTAATCTTAATGTCTATGACATGTTGAATATGTGCGTATTTGTGTTTTTCTGTCGCATTGTTAACAATTATAATTGGAAGGCCATCCTTAAAATGCTACCTACATTATTTTAATATTGCGCGAATTCGCAGCCTACACATAATCAAGTAAACGAGTACGTTAAAAATGATAATCTATAATAAAATACATATTTAAATTGATAACTAAAGAAATGAAATAAGGAGCGGAGGTGTCTTAAATTTGTATTCCTTTCACAGCAAATTCGGTTGCTCCACATATTAACCAAATTTTATATTTTCTGTTTGTTTTTTTCTCATCCACAGAAACGAAAGCGAATATATCTGGACCAACAGATCTCTATGTGAAATCGGGCAGTGATATAAATCTAGTATGTAAAATTTCACAAGGGCCACACGAGCTGGGCAATATATTTTGGTTTAAAGGGGCTGACCTGTTAGATGGCTCCGCGTATTATGAAAATGACGTATTAACAAACGACTTAACAAATAGGATTAGTATTGAGACGGACTGGTCAGAAGGATTGCACTCAAGGTATAAAAATCGGAATTTAATCGTACAATAAATTGTCTTATTCACAATCATATGGTTTCAGATTGTATATACAAAAAGCTTTACAAAACGACACCGGCAACTATACGTGTGTACCATCGGTAGCTCAATCAGCAAGTGTTTATGTACACATAATCAATGGTGAACAGCATCCGGCCGCAATGCAACGAAATATCGCCACAAGTATATTGCATCACCATGCACGAATTTTACCAATTATTATTTTAATTATTCAACTCGCTTTCCATCAACCAAGTTGACATTGAGACTGCTATAAAACACAAATATTTTATTAGACAAAAAAATTAATAAACGAATTAACTTTTAAGTATGTAAACACAAATGGAAAACGATGGCAATTCTATCATCCGCACCATTCACTAATCTCGCATCAACTAAAGTTTTGGTTGGAAATTTTGTAATACTAAAATTTCCAGGACAACATAAAAATATTAATTATATTTATTTAAATCCTGCAGGACATAAATTACACGAAGATTTTCAGATTTTCATGCCATCACAAAATATTCAACTCTTTTGTACAGTTGCATAGCAATATTGTGCGACAATATAAAATTCGGACGACGAATACGAAAAAAAAAAATGTACTTAATTGAAAATGGGAATTTTTTTTTTACATATTTTCTTTTATTTTATGGATATAGAAATGAAATATAAGTTTAACGGAAAAAATAATTAAATTAAAATTAAATTAAATATAAATTAAATTTTAAATTGTACAATTTATTATTAAGAGTATTTTTTTATACATAAAGAAAAATTTAAACATATACATAGACAAAAAAAGGACAAATTGGAAAACGAAAGACAATGAAATGGAGCATGGAGCAAATTGTATATTAAAACGAATATGAAATTGGCGAAAATGTCTCTCCGATTTAATAACAAAAATGTAAATAAATTAAAAATAAAATTGGAAGGCAAACAATTTTTTATTAAATATATTTTGAGATTTAGATTTTCTTCGGATTTGTAAAGGTGAGTCGTAGAGCAGCAGAGAAGTTTTTAATTTTAAAAATGAAACACCACGGCAAGTAACTGTAAACGAAAGTTCACAGAAAAGGACTGCTCACAAAAAATGACAATTCATCGAAACCACAATTCATAGAAGAAAAGGCAATTTGCAATGAACGACAGTTCACCGAACCCGGGTTTGTATTACATGGTGTGGAAAAACTGTGAAAATCGTAAAAAACTGGAGAAATAAACGTCTGATTGAAAAACAAAAGACTGCTGCTCAATATTTTTTAAATGTATAGGTGTGACCGCCAAACACGAGTTAACCCCCTTGTTTGGCCATCGTAGGCAGGCATCTTGAATTTTTAGTTAATTTTAGAATAAGGTGCTTGAGTGTGTGGAACAAATTTGGTTAATAGAATTTGGCTTCGATAATTTCTTATCATTGTTTTACCCTTCGAGGGATCTGCTTATCTTTATCTTCAGATTTCAATAACCTGGTATGTGAGCCGTTACTTTTCACGTTCCAATTTACCGCTTTTCGCATAATCAACTAGCTTATGGCAATATAGGTTCAACCACTACCATATTTTATGCTGATTCATAGCACTCTTTGGCGGAAGGTATAAACTACTTTACTTGTCTACCTAATCGACGTTAACATTGGTACGCTTTTTCTCTAATTAAATATCAGCTTCCAGTGCTGGTCGTTATTCCTACGGGTCACGGCCGTGTTAAGCTTGGGACTCCTGGTGTGACGAATGGTTGTTTGCTGTGCAGTTTCTGCATTCAAACAAAATACCATACGATCTTGTAGAATTATTTGTAAATTATTTTTCTTTTACATAAAATAAAATTGCCGTATGTCGGGTGGCTTGTAAAACCGCAGAGTAAATAAAACGTTTATCCATTTTTGTGTGTTGTGTTGTGTTATACAAAAAAGTAAGGTCGGCAAGGGCAAAAAGGGGGCTTGGACCCTTAAAAGGCGACAGATATGTTCACCCCCCCTGAACAATTCTGCGCTTTTGAAAGTGTTAGGAAGTAATGGCCAACACTGAAAACGAAAAAGATGGAATTAGAGGTTGAACTTACTCAATATAAAGGTATAAATCATAAAAAGAAGAAGAGTTTGGGTCAAGTGATCAACTTATTTTAACAAAAATTAAGGTTCCAGTGGAAGAGGAACACACAGCGCAACATCGTTATACGATTCAAATTTTGGGCAAAATTGTTCCCGGTCGAATAATATCAAAAAGTGGTGATATCGACTGGTCCCCACCATTACCTGATTTAACCCCTCCCGATTTCTTCCTATGGAGGTTCATAAAGCAAAAGGTGTACTTCAATAAACCAACCACAACCTCTCGATGCTTAAGTACGAGAATAGAAACGAACTTACAGAAATAACACCACTGCCTGAAGAGGTCACTTGACCGGCATTATATTCCATTCCATGTATTTCATTTAAAAGTTAGTAAAAAAAGACATCGACCTGGAACATTAATCACTGCTGGTTCGCTTGCCGCATTCGAGTTTCTCAAGTAGATGACTCCAATAAGTATTCGTACTCGACCTCTTTCCCAAACTGATTACCGGTTGATCCCTGCATTTAATGGACTTTTACTTAAAATTTACTGCATTACTTTATTAATAATTTTATTTTCAGTCAGAATATAAATTTTCTGTTTTTAACTGGAAAAACATATTAATCATTTACAAAAATATTGTTACAAATTTCGGGTGTTCGATATGGATTCGTACACGATTTTGTAAACAGCGATTTAAATTACAAACTTTATTGTCCAACACCTTTAATTTCTGCAGCAATCCACAAATTTCACCGCTCATTAATTAATTCACTTTTATTTGTTCATCTCTTTTCGCCCTGTGTACTTTTCACTTTTTAACTTGCACTGTTCCCTGGTTAAATTACAGCTCTCTCTGCATCCCAAATTGCTCGCGCATACATACTTGTCTATCGCTGTTCGAGGTTATTATTTTTATTGCATCTGGCGATGTATGCGTTTTACAATTGTAAATCACTTTCATGTAGTTGACTCCACTTGGAATGCCATGCAATTCCCAGTCAAACCCTTCGAGCAGTCATGTGCTTGTGTACAGTAGAATTCGTAACAAATGCCGTATTTTTATTATTACCTCCCGATAGATTGTATCTGAAGCACCCAATTTTATGTGTCAAAACTTATAGTTGGCGCGCTATTGTTGCATATATGATTAATTTATTTAACTCCAAACTAAGATTTTTCATTCAACTTTTTAGTTGAAAATTGATATAAAAATATTTTCCTCTATCTATTTATGTGGGAGCCTATCATGAGCCGCTATTCATTTCAATGGGGAATTTTAAAAAGCCTTTGTTTTGTACAACACTTAAACCATAACAAACTTAGACTGTGTGCCTGAGAGCGATTTTTTCGACTACATTGCCCACTAAACTAAATTAATGAGTAGTTATGATATTAGCCACCAGGTTTTATCATTTAGACTAATGCTGAGGTTGCTTGACTATTTAGTTGTCATTTTCATTTTTTGTTTTTATTATTTTTTTATCGTGTTCATACGAGTAAAAATGTCTAAAAGGAAATATCTCATTCTTAAATTCCGTTATAATCACATTCATGAATAATGCGATTTCCATATCCTAATTTGTTTTTTTTTCTATTTCCTTGATTTTAAAAAATAACAAATCGGTGTTGTTGAAAACAATATGACATATGAAAAGTCATAATTTAGTTTAATTTACAATCGGAGGAGGCACAGCATATTTAAAAGATACTAGTGCCATCTTTGAAAGAATGATATGAATCAGTCATTAATTTAGTTTAGTCGGCAATTTAGTCGAAAAAATCGCTCTCAGGCACACAGTCTTATTCTTACAATGGGCGAGTTTGATCGTTGGTTTCTACAAAGGGGACTATAATTGTCAAATTAATTGTTTTGGCAGTTATGATCCCCATTTCTTCATAGGAAACTGTAATTGCGTTTTATTTTGGGGGAGGGGGTAATGAGAGCTCAATGCGAAATTATCTATTCGACCTTTATCTATTACCGTTGCTGTACTAAAATGTTTATAAGCAACTGAATCTAGTTCACTTGATTATGTGACATTTCGAATTGTCAACTAGACTTTTTCGTCTGTCAACCTTAGGCTTTGAATCGTCGAAAAGGGTTTCTGTCAATAAGAGGTGCGAGAACTTTTCCATACGTAAAATATCAACGAAAGAAGATGCCATCCACACATTTTCTATAGATTTTAGAAAGTCCCAAAGACATCGAATGTAATTCCAACTCCATTAAACGGGCTGTTAACGATCTGAAATATGTCAATTGACATTTAATGTGACATGACGTTATAAACAAGAATTCGTCTTGCTGCATTTTCAATTGTTATTGTGTTTAAGTTTGTTGTGGTTTAAGGGTTGTACATAACAAAACCCTTTCAAATTTCCTATTGAAATGGATAGCGGCTCACGATAGCGGCGCCCGATAAAGAGGTGGAGCAAAATATTTGTATATCGGTTTTAACTAGAAAGAGAATGAAAAATATTAGTTTAGAGTTAAATAAATTAATTATGTATATGCAAAAATAGCGCAATAAATATAAGTTTTGACATAGAAAATTGGGTGCTCCGGATACATCTATCGGGCGCTAATAAAAAAACACGGCTAATATTATTTATTGTTCTGCATCCGAAATCTATTAGGTTCTAGTAAAACTAATTAGGAATAAAAACATGAAAGTTCCCGATTGCGTCTTTGAAACGCTAATTTCGTTGTTTGCAAATTTGTTCAGTTAATACTTAAAATTCAACTAAACTGCGTTCAACAAATTCTGCGTCTTTTTATATACGAGTATCATATACTAAGTTTTGTTGACTGATATCGTCGCAATGGTACCAAAACTTTTGCAATTTGCAACATTTTACAAACTTATAGGTTTGAATATGCATTGGCGTTTCTCATTTTTGCGTCGGTACGAAATCCCGAATTACAAAAGATCGAAATATCAAAATCCCAACAAAACTCGTTCACCAGCTTTCCACTTCTCGTGTGTGTTTTGCACATCATCTCCTTTGCCAACTCTTCGATTAATTTATAGATCCAACATGAGGTCTTCCGATTACTATTGTTAGTCGGGCGTGCTAGGCCTCAACCGAGTTTTGTGTTCTAGCGAAATTATCTCCATGGTTCTGAAATTTAGTGCAGAACTCTGGACTGTATTGTGGTCTTCTTTGGTATCCGTTTGGCAATCCGCTTGCCGTCTAGAAAATAGAAAAGGTATCCTTTGTATTCAGCCAACGGAAATTATGTTTTAGCTGCAGCTACTCTTACTTTTTTAAAATCTGACACAATTATTTTAGGATTTAACGAGATGTTTCAATCACAAACAATATTACAAATCTCATAGAACATCTCCGAGTAAGCTTCTGTTGATTTTTAGCTCATTATACAAAATAATAATGGCACGGTCTGGTTGCCAATTTTACAATGGATCGAGAATACCTGTCTCATTATAGACGGTACAACCTCGAATGTACCCCGTCCATGAGCCAGCATTCAGCCACTGCTAGCAACATCAAAAATGTTTTTACTGCCCTAATAAAATATTTTTTTTCTCTCCAAAATCTTTCTCAGACAATACAAAAAGCTCTTCGTCAATAAACTTTAATGTTTCCGGAATGGAAATTTCATTTAAACTTTCAGGGTACTTGTAGCCCTCACTCGACCAATTTTTTGTTTTTGGTTCCTTTTTTAATTCATTTTTTCCTTCTTCTAGTGTAGTGGTTGCTCTTGCTATTGTGTAAGAGCTATTGTGCTATTGTGTAACCATCAATAATCAGCTTTTCTTTATTTGTGCTTGTTTTGACCAATGAGATATTCGTTTTGCTCCATTTATTATTTGTTTTTATTTTTTAGCTTTATTTTTATTTGTAATAGGCCTCTTATTTAATATTTTTTATAATTTTAAAAATTAAAATATTTCACACAAAAATTACAAAAAGATTTTTAAAAACCCGATAAAAAAAATTTATGAATTCAGAACTTTTTATAAAAAATCGGGCTTTTGAAAATCTGAAAGGGGGGATTTTAAAAGTCGGGATTTTGATTTTGGAACTTTGAAAGTAGGGCAAGCGACTCCAACCCGTTTTTTGTACGAGGAATGCCACGAAGTGAAAAGTATTTTTTAGGTTTTGAACGCTACATACACCACTAGTAATTAATAGAGATGTCGTTATTTAAACTGCAAGCGACAAGAAACACCCAGCATAAGTTCTAAATGGTTATATATGCCTGGATTTTTATTTTTATTTATAAACTATTGTTAAATTATTTAAAATTTAGAATTAATATACATACCTAATTAGTATTGTAACATGACAGCCGAAAATGTCTCTTATTCTTCTTATAATTACTACAGTTAAAAAATCATCTTGAAGACTAACACACCGTAATCTCACAAAAGTAATAAAATATCATTCAATCAATCAAATTTCAAATTTTTTGTGCTATATCTTGTCATATAATATATTAATTATTAATTTGATTAAAATTTTCATAATTTTCGTTTTTTTCTTATACATATAAATTAACAAAAAAGAATTTATAAAATCATGAATTTTTAATAAAACTCAAATTAAAATCTAATTTTTAACAAGTTTGTCGTTTCACGTTACACATTTATATTTTACAACCCTGTTGAACACATAATATGTATGTTTGACTTCACTACCATTATACATAATTTATATATAGACATAACATAAATAGTTTAATATAAACTTAATTATTCTGAAAAGTTGAATTTTTGTGCGGTCCATCGTACGTTGTCGCCCGAATCGACCTATAATTCAAACCAAAATAAATTTCCAATTCCATTATGCCTCCTTAATAAATAATAGAGTACTCAACCTCGTTCGACCATCAGTTTATATAATGTGATAATAATTATATAATTAATTATAAATTTAATTTGTAACCATAAAAAATAGAATCTTAACGACTAATCCCATATAATTTCTATTTATATTTTGGGGTTTATGGAAATCATAATACGGGAGGATGCCGAGGAAATGATATTTAAAGTTTATGGATTTCTCTACGGGGGATTAACCCGACAGATACATAACATCCTTAATACTTTTTGTGTACCAACTGGCCCAGCCCAATAAATCACATGAATTTATATTGGAAATTAAAAAGGCAGTTTCTTATTTACGTGTGTATCCGTATTATTATAATTTATAAATGTCAAGGCAGTATCTTTGGCGTGATATCTCTAAATATGCTCCTCTCCCTCTGCCATCCCCGTCCCCCGCCTATTATCTAAAATGTTTTATAATTTATGTGGTCCTAAGTGTTTCGTATAACTTATAAATATTTTAATTTTTTGGTATATAAATATCACTAAATAGTTCCGCGTCTTAGACCGCAACCGGCCAGTTTTTTTATTAACTTGTGACGTGGTACTTAAATTCTAATCATTTTATTATATTTAGATAACAATACATGTATGTATGTATATGTATATTAACAAAATAACAAAGTTTTAATTAATTAAATAAAAACATTTTTTTAACAATTTTAAAAAAATGTTTCAGTGCCGCATATGCCATGTGCGATTCTATAAATTAACATAAAAAACAGCGATCTTCTTATTCGTGTAAATTCGCTAAATAAGTAAAAAGTTCTGTATCTTTGTCCGATCCGATTTTTTTTTTAAAATATTTGCAAATAAATAAATATTAAATTGGCATTCAATTTGTACTTTAAGGTGTTTACGATAACGCCCTTCGTATACCGAACCAACAGTTCAATGAATTACTACATCGAATATCTCTAAGTAGATCAGTTGAAAATAAAGTATTTGACGATTACAACACCACTTCTCGTAATTCACACACCTCCAGAATATTTTGAAAATACCGGAAATAATCTCTCACTAATTTCATTTTCCCACTCTTACTTTACCAACAATAAATCACAACAACAAATAATTTTCACAATTATTTACAATTTTTAATTACACCACTATTTTCACTTAACGCTACATACTTGTTAATATTTCGCAAGGTTCACTTTCGCTTTGAATATTTCGCATACCGAATCTCCCAAATGACTAAGTAAAAACTGACTGACTCATTGTGTTTGTTGCACTCCTATTTATACTTCGATCGAATATACTTAATTCGCCTAGATTTATTCTATATCGAAAACCTCATTTAGTGCCACTACTAAACCACAGATGTCACAAACCCCGGAAAAATGTTTACAAGTTCTCAATCTATGTTTGTTGAATGAATGTCTCGCAATGCCGAGAATAGGGGAGATCGTAACAGTATAGTGTTGTTACGATCTCGCCTATTGACTAAATAGGCTATTAATTCGGCATTGCGAAACATTTATTCAACAAAAATTGATTATTTAAGGTTTAGAACTAGTAGAACATTTTTTGTTGTATTGGTGACATCTGGGGTTTAGTAGTAGCACTAAAGGAGTTTTCTTACAGTTTGTTTATAGCAGACTATTGTCTGGAACAGAATCTAGAACAAATCTAAGCGAAGAAGAAAATATTCGATATTTGTATAAAATCGAGTGTAACAAACACAATGAGGAGTCTTTGTGTCATTTGGGAGATTCCGTACGCGGAAGATTAAAATCGAAAGTGAATTGCGCGAAAATAATAAGTGGTGTTAAGTGAAGATAAAATAAAAGTGGGAAAATTATTGTAGGAATATTTTGGGAATACTCCAGTAGTATCGTAAATATTAGGTATATATTTAGAAATTTTACAGAGGTTATATTCGAATATTCCGGAAGAGCGAATATAATCGCCGTTATCGGCTCCAGAATTATTGTGGAATTTTGAATATTAGAAGCTGAGTTTAAAAGATTTGACTCAAGAAATGCTACAAGAAATTAAAACAGGTCACAAATACATCTTGAACAAATTGAACCAAATGGTAGACATAATAATTGGCAAACAAAATAATGATGTAAGCGATATGGAGCAGAAGGTCGAGCATTCAGAAAACGATGGAGAGCAGATGATGAAAATGACTGTTGGTAATAAGACGGACCCGGGTGAAAGTCATGGATTGGGGCCCGTTGGCTGGGAGTAAAAATTAGGCTTTGTGGAATTGAGAGTTTGAGCCATCTCGAGAATGATGAACAGTTCAACCAGAATATTGCAAGAAAGGTCAGAAAGAACCAGGGGTTAGTGTTCATAATGAATGGGGGTGGCAACGGATCATATGGCAAAAGAAATTTCGACTATTTTGATGCAAGGAATGATTATGTAACGGAAAACTACAGAAACCCACAATTGTGCAGCAAATTAGATGAAAGTGATGATGCTGAGACTAGAGGTGTTAAGGTTAATGCGAAAATCAAACACGGATTGTAGCGCAAAAATGGGGTCGGTAAGTATGACTTACAGAAAAATGAGAAACTCGTTGCAGGTGTGGAAATTCCCTCGGATGATGCCGGAGGGCAATTGAGGCAGCTATGTTTAGACGGGCTGGAGAAACATAACTTGAACTAATGCTGGCCAAATCGATATGGGGTTATTGAAGCGGTCATCTTAGGATCGGGTGAAGTTCGTTGAATGGAACATTGAAATCTATCCGGAGAGGATACCGGCAAAAGCGAGTGAGAATTGCAGATGATTTACCACTTGTGACTGTCAGCAAAGGTCATCGAAAGCGGTGATCGGCAATTAGCAATACAACGTAAGCCGTATGAGTTTTGCAACGGCCTATGGATGAAAGAGAGATGTGTGGAACATATCCGCCAGTGATTGCAGAAAATGGTGAATAGTAAGAGTGAGCAAGAGCCATATTGGGGGTGACCGTCATGAAGGACAGCCTATGATAATTGTATAGAAAATTTATTTGGAACGTAAATTTTTATATCAAATTTGAAAGAATGTCCCTTAATTTACTGCGATAATTTATTTTGTCCGGTATATGAAGGTCGTTGAGCGCGATCCTGCATCCTAAATAAATTCGTTGGATGAATTTATATTTATTTATTTGCTTAAAAACCTCCCACATTGCAGAGAATCGATATGCATCTGTACTTTCGTTAAAATCAAATTCGTAACTAAATTGTCTGGTATAATTGGAAGACTCAAAATTTTTTGTGTTTTACTTTTAAGAAAACGGGTTAGGCCTGTGTACCCTTGAAATAAATAAAGTTTAAAATATTATTGTGCGTGCCCACATAAAAAATGTTGGTGTTCCCGGTTAAAGTAGCGCAGGAAAAACATATAAAAAGTAATGGTTTTTTAAACGCGCCTCTATGGCCCTTTCCAATCCCACGTTGGCTGTGTCCATATATAGCCTGTGTTCGTTATTGAGCAGACCGCGTTGTAATATCTTCCAGGCGATCTTTATTGATCAAAAATTAGTTTAATGTGATTATAAATGTGGTGAATTCACCTACCTGCAATAAGACCACTGTGGGCATCGACACCGAAACATTTGCTGAAATTCTTCTTTGCAGATTTCATTCCACCAACAAGTTCTCTAACGGTTGTGAAAAATTTTTTTTTTTACTACTTCGCTTTCTTTTAAATAAGAATTCCCTTACCTCGGTCAAGTATCCTCGAACACTTTGATCTGAATAGCTCCGCTTCACAATTCTTCCACTAGTCCTTTGCCCAGTTACAATAAGCACAGTTAAGACAACCGCAATCACATACTTAACCTAAATCCGATCCGATACATAAAAAAGGATTCAAAATAAATTTTGTATATCACACTTACAATCGACATAATTTCCCTGCCAAAATGTTTATTATTTTTTCGTTCAATTTATCACGTCGCCGATTTACAAGAAAATCAACAAGAACAACCACAACACGGAAAATTTATGCTAAACATAAAATGTTCATTTATATAAAAAACACCGTATGCTATCTTCTATTGTTATCACACGAAAATGCAACTTGTTGATGATAAGATAATTCATCAATATGTAGAATTTTAATAATATGAGGATATAAACAAGAATATTTTCACTTTTCCTTTTACTGGTGTTGATGCTGAATTTTCTCGGGAAAACTAATGACAAAAT
Source organism: Nephrotoma appendiculata (assembly GCA_947310385.1). Taxonomy (NCBI): domain Eukaryota; kingdom Metazoa; phylum Arthropoda; class Insecta; order Diptera; family Tipulidae; genus Nephrotoma; species Nephrotoma appendiculata. The sequence continues at coordinate 298,281,307 of OX371225.1, forward strand.
GATAAATGTCAAAACTGGAATGAAAAATGTAAATAAAATAAGATAAGAAAAACTTGTTTGGTATTACAACTGTATGGGCGGAAAATTTGGAAAACTGCTTAGTTTTATTTTTTGTCCACTAGATGGCAAAAATATAGATTGTCCTTTTCGATTGTTGCGCACTCTACGAAAGGTTCAAGTATTGAATATTTTTCGAAACTGTTTTAAACAAAATTTTCTTATTAAATTTTTAGGCAGATAGCAGCACCAATACACCAGTTTCGGTAATTGGCAATTCGATATCGAAAATAGGTAGGTGCACTACCCTACCGGTTAAAATGGCGGAATGTTTACAAAAATAGTTCACATCCTCAACACTAGAGAGCATCGAGTGTACATAATGTAATTGTCAAAATGTAACATTTCACATTATTCAAAACTGTCTCAAATTGTATTTACGTGGAATTTTCCATAGTTTGTATCAAAATGACTGAAGAAAATAAAGAATATATACAAAAACGGTTAAATAAAATACTAGAAAATCGTCTAGACACGGATCGAGTAAGCAATCAATGTATTTATGTAAAAGTTAGTGTAAATTATTTTATTTTAGGAAACACTTGAAGCGCTTACCGATTTATCGACGTTCTTTACGGAAAATACTTTAGCGGCCCGACGAAATTTACGAAGTCAGATCGAAAAGCGTAGCTTAACGATAAATAAAGAGTTTTTGGGGGCATACGAGGAGGTGAAAAATTCATTGGATGTGTTGATGGGGGATATTTCAGGGATGACACTCCTTGTGGATAAAATGAAGCTGAGCTTAAAGCAAACCCAAACACAAACTTCTAGTTTAATACAGCAAACAAATCAACTTCAGAATGAGAGTAATAAATTACTATTCCAATCTGATATTTCCAATTCATTTCTGAAGCGATTTCAACTAACTGAAGAGGATCACAATTGTCTTTATGGTAAAGAAAAGGATCAAAACATCACACAAAATTTTTTTAATATTCTCGATCGAATACATAAAATCCATTCCGACTGTAAGATCCTGTTGCAAATTGGATACCAAACCGTTGCCCTCGATATCATGGAAGAGATGACGTTGCACCAGGAATGTGCTCTCGAGAAATTGTATCGTTGGACACAAAACCATTGCCGAAATTTAGATTCAAATGAAATTGGTCCTCTAATTGTGCAATCAATGGGACGATTACAAGATCGGCCGGTTCTTTTTAAGTATGTGATTGATGAATATTCGACTACGCGTCGGGCCCTTCTCGTTCGGAACTTTATCGACGCCTTAACAGTTGGTGGGCCAAATGGTAATCCAAAACCAATCGAAATGCACGCTCATGATCCAAAACGTTATATTGGCGATATGTTTGCATGGCTTCATCAGGCGATACCATCTGAGCGGGAAAATATATTGCTGCTCTTAAAAAACTGCGATAAGAACGACATTACTGACCAAATTCAAACAGCGCTGATCACAATTACGGATGGAGTATGCCACCCGTTAAAAGTGCGTATTGAGACTATTCTTAATTCGGAAAAGCAAACTATTACACTTTTTTCGATTGGGAACTTAATTCGATTTTATCGGAATATTATACAGAATGTGAGAAGTTCGTATCCGTTATTAAAGCACCACTAATTAGTTTTCAATTTCAGACCGTAAAAAATGGAAATCTTGAACAATATTTAAATGATTTAGACGAATTAAGTGAGCACATGTATATGAAATCATTGGAGTCCCAAGTTCGGGAAATTGTATACGGTCAAAATGTTAAAACGCTGGAAGTTCCGAAAACCGATCTTTCACCACCGCAAAGTGTTAATAAACTGTTAAATATTTTAAAAGAAATACTTGCTGTTGCTAGCATGGTAGAAGGTCGGCAAAGCGACATCAAAAAATTAACAAGTTGTATAATTGACCCACTGCTTGAGGCGGTAACCGAGTCAGCCTCTCATTTACCAACAATCGATATGGCCGTCTATTTACTAAACTGTTTATACCAAATGCAAAGCACATTAGCTCTTTACGAATATATGGATGAAAAAATGGAACGACTTCAAGCACAAACAGATGCCCAGTTGGATACTTTAACATCAGAACAGGCTTCTTCGTTTGTGGCCAATTTGAATTTGGGTCCGATTTACACAATAATTTTGAATAAATCTACCAAAATTGATTCAAATCTACTTAAATCATTTAACGTGTGTAGTTAGTTGTTACACGAATATGGGATAATATAATCAATATAATTATTTTTACAGGAAAAATGGGTGAAATTCTTGGAACTTCCGGACGTGCTTCATCTTCCACAAATCGGCTTGATGCTCAGTAATTCACATCGTAATACAGTTTTAAAACGATCATACAGCGTAATTATTGCAATATATACGCAACTTTTTGATAACTATAAGGGAGCCGAGGAAGAGGAACAGATTATATTTACAAAAACGCCAGAAGAAATTGGGGAGCTGCTTAAGATGCAGTGAGCATATTTCTAGTTTGCGTCGTCTATGTTATGCTATAAAATAATTATTTATGGTTAAAACATTTTTTTTTATTTACAATGTTGTGTAATTATTTAATTAAAGACTATATAATAAATAATATATGATTAATTTGTTTGGTTTACAATATTTGCTCATAAATAAAGTACGTTTCATAAAAATATACCACCGTATCCAAATATTCAGGCGTACATCCCTCATTAATTTTATGGCAAACAAATGAATTTTTTTTAAGTAAATATTTTTTCTTGCGATTGCCCGCACTGTTGTATTCTGTTACTTGAATGGGTTGTGTCGTGTGTCATTTATAAGTTCTATAATTTATTATTTTCTTTTTTATTATTTTTCTCGGTTTATTTTCTATTATAAAGCTAATAAACAACAAATATTAAATGTATTTTCATTTCCATTATAAAATATATTTATATACAGTGAAAAAAAATCATGTTTTGTGAAATAAAATAGTTAAAAGTGTGTGCATTAAAAAATATATATCGTATTATATTGAGTGATTACAAAATATTAAAGATAATTTCTTTAAAGAATTAAATCTGAGAGATAAATTATTACAAGAAAAATGTGTTGATTTGATTTTCGTTATTTTTTATTGTTAGTAACATTATTTCAAGGACTTACTAATTTTAAACATGGCGGATTCTTATTATCAGGTAAATTCTATATTCTCTGTGATTCTTGATTCATCATGATATAAATATGTCGCATGCGATGTTTAAGATATGTAGTATATAATAAATACGATAACGACGCTTCATAAAAAGTTGTGTAAATAAAACAAGCCGCACACAACAAAATTGTATGTACCGGAATTTTTTTTTATCTAAATCGTCTGATAAAGTCGAAATAAATCCGCTGTGTGAAATCATAATATGGCCATCTTCATTTTGTTGTTGTAACTGTCACAGTATAAAATTAGTAATAAAAAATAAAGAACGAAACAAACGAACGACCGAATGAACATAAACCAGCTATAATGGAAAGGGGCATTGATTCAAATTTTTCCACTTAAACTGTCAAAATGAAAATAAAAAGTTATCTCTGTATGGTTTGTAATCGTTGTCGTAGTGTTTAATGTGTGGATAGAGATTATAATATAGAAAATCCAACACAGGAAACTCTGTAACTATAATAACACAACAATGATAATAAATAATTATGTGAAAATATAACAGTACTTTCAATTTTATTACTATGTATTTATTCTTCACTACCAATTTGTTCTCTTATGTTTTAGCCTTCCATGTAGTTTGTTCTGGACTGGAAATCACACTATCACATTATGTTTGAAGATTTACAAGATTAAATGTGACTACAATTTTCGAAATTTGAGATTCTCAGATTTGCAAATTGCATATATCACAAAAACAACCAAACTTAAACTGTAATTCTGTTACATCTCTTGGATTAGCTGTTAAAATCCTTACTAAAAAATTAGGTCACCACACTTGAGTTTTCCAAAGGCACCAAACATATTTGTGCAAAATACTACCAGTTTCTCTAAGTCTTGAAATTCATCCAGCTTGAATAGAGCTAAACGTAATTAGGAAACGATATTAAGGTGTTCCAGTTCCAGACCCAATCACATAATAAAATAAGTACATTGATTATCGTTGTGGCAGGTCATTATAAGATTATTCCATACCATCCTCAATATTTACCTGCGAATCACAAATTTTCATCACATTCCAATATTTGAACATTCCTTCCAACTATGTGTAAGTCGATACAGTGTGACCTGTATCAGTCTTATTCCATCTACCTTGATTGAGTTCATTAAAAATCAGAACATTACTCGTGGCTTTTATTATCATTTAATCACAGTCAAAATGCACATATATTTCATAGGGAACATAACTATTTTATGTTCAAAGGAAAAAATCAAAAGCGCTCACTAAGCATCCGTAAAAGAAACACACAATTTGAAAATTGCTAAAATTAATTAAATTAGTTTAAACTAAAATCCATAGGCAGAATGGATTTTTATGGAGTTTTGAAAAGTATTATAATCGGAATCTGTGATATCAGTGATTTAAACTAACCTTAAATCCATTTGCTCCATAAATTTTCAGCTGAAACATTCGAAGTATACTGGTTGGGGTCGTTTGTCCGCCGCTCAATATCCCTTTTTTAAAAAAAAAACCCCCGTTTTTCATAATCCGATTATCAAAAATCCCACTTTTGTTAATTTTTCCATTTTTTGAGTCTGTTTCAAGGCAGTACAATACTGAAAAACTATAAAATCATTGCGGAATCCAAATCAAACATCAATCTACATTGGAATTCCGGCATAAACGTTTGAAGATTTTTTTTTAACTACATGGGTCATTTTTTTTACCGATTATGGTCAAATTTAGTTTGTAAACCGTAAGGAATGAAATTAAGAATTTCTCAACCTATTGTTTTCAAATTAGAACGAATTTGTAGGGCTGAAGTGAGATTTGAGCATGTATTTGGATAAAACCAGGTCGTTTCTCTCGTAAAATTAAAAGTAGATAAGTAATTAGTTGAAATCAATAAAATCCTCCCGCTTTTTAAATTTTAGTTAACTAAGTATCCAGGTTTTTTTTATTAAGAATGAGCATGGCCCAATTCCTAAATTTCATGTTAGACTACAAATCACATTACATAATCCAAATATGATCGATGAAGAAATTACATTCTTTATAAATATGTAGCTAAAAAAAAATTTGACATCGTTAAAACAAAAAATTCCACTATTTGGGGGGATTCGAGTAAACCGCGATTTCAGAAAACAGAATTTCGTATCGGTCCCGAAGTATAGCGTCGTCTATAGTAATAGCGATTTCAGTCGATTCATCCTTTGAACAGGATATATTCATGACAAAAACTATTAAAAATATGGAAGGGATTCAACAAAATGAAATTTGCTAAAAATTAAATGTATTGCAAAATTTAATTTTTTGTTTTTTAATTCAACTATTTTTCGACCACTATTATGCTTTATTTTGTTAAAAAAAAAAATCGCAATTTTGTAAATAAAACCTATACATATCAAATATTTAACAGTTTTACTATTTTACAATCGACATGGGAGGGCAATTTTCGGTCACGAAAAAAAATCATTAGTTTAGTGCAACCATGACTCGCGGAAAACTGATTTCTGCTAATATCAGAAATATCATAGTTAAGTATATCAACAAATAACGATAAAAGTGTATCAGATTACAGATAACTTACTATTATCACGTTCCGTAAATATATATTTTACGGAACGTGATAATTAAATTTGAGTAATCCTCAACAGAAAACAACCTTGCGCAAAAATTTAATCCGGTTGTAAAACGTCATTTTCTGCACAAGATTATCGTTCCTTGGAGCGAACATTTAGGAAAAATATTCGCTATCACTTCCGTAAAACTCGCTAAAAAATGAACAGATATTCTTGGTAAGCCAGTTTCAGCTATCACTTTACACAAAAGCCTGAAGAAATTAGGATTTGGTTTTTATAAGGTAATGGCCGCTTGCTAATATGAAAGTTTAACTAAACGATTATAGGCAAAAAAAAACGTTGCCGACTGAAAAACGAAAAAAAAATAAAGAGCAACACCAATCGGCTAACGACCGAAAAACTTGGACCTCGTAATGCGGATTCTCGAAAAAGAATCATTTGATAAACAGTTGAGGCAGTGATTAACTTGAAATAGAATTAGTGTATTAGATTGGTCTTCTAGTAGTTCGAAATCGTATCTATCTAATCTATCTCGTAACTTGATCTTTTTTCTGGAAGAATAAATGGCTGTACTGAAGGTTAGTGACACAAATAAGAAAGCCGACGAATATTCCAACGTGACAAATAATGAATAAGAGGTGGACGATGCTGTGACAACCTCTATGTAACCAATTTAATGTGGTGCAATATATGACCTGGATAAGGAATATCATTTAACGACATTTGCGGGATCGAAACATCATTGCAGCGGCGATTAACGTCAGCAGAATACGTTACCATGTTTACAATCAGCGAAGAACGAAGGACATACGAGCAGGCAATTGGATCGGATGATTCCAAGCAGTGGGAGTAGGCAATGAGCCAAGAGTTCTGTTCGCTCATTAACAATCGTACGTGGAGCTTGGTCAATCCTCCAAAAGGTCAAAAGATGATTGTAATCGTTGGGTCTACAAACTAAAGCATGATCCAGATGGAAGTATTGATCGATACAAAGCACTATTGGTAGTGTGGGGATTCACACAGGAGTATTGCATTGATTACACAGTAATGTCCAGCCCTGTGTTTAAGTTTACATCGATTGGGGCACTTCTGGCGCTGGCGGTATCAAACCGAATGAGATTGCAGTAGTTCGACTCAGTTCGCATAGAGACGTTCGATATCGAGAGAAATGGAACCATTTTACTTAGGGTGGAAGCCTTTTGATTAAACGTTCCGAAACCGTTATTATTAACCATTTTTCCCGATTCCTATAAATATATCTCTTAGACGGTTAATTTTCAAATTTATTTTTAATTCAAAAGCTTTGAATTTAAAAGATCCTTTTTTAATATTTTTAGAAGAAACCCACCCCCACAATTCCTATTAGGACTTGACTAGAAATTATCCTTGTTTATTAGTAAATTTGTTAATTTTCCAGTGACTAATATGCCTCTTTGCTAAATGCGGCACTCTCGGGAATATGTTTGGTGTATTTTCCGCTACCATTTCTTGCGACACAGTTCTAGTGTCCATTTTACTCTTAATTACTATTTTAATGTCATTTCAGTGTGAGCTAGAGTAGTTATTGTTGTGTCAACTGTTTCTTCCGTAGGTGCTGTTGACATTTTCGATTGTAATCCTGCAATTTCCATAAGTTTTTATTCAATTTCTAGTTCTTTCCTTTAGCTGTCAATACCCATTATTCTTCCATCTGACTTCCCCTAGTTTTTGTATGTGTTCATTTCTTTCTGTTGTAGACAAGGTACATATTCTATTCATAGATATTCATCTTGTTCCATTTTTCACTTCCTCCTATGAAATCACCAAGCAGTAACCCAAATTGGTATTAACACGTTGGGGATGAAGTTGTTGTTTTATTCTCTGTCCAACTACAACTAGTAGAAGTATTTATTTGAACTGAGTTTGCTTCCTAAATAGATTAGGTAAGATTTAGTCAATTATTTCAATTCTAAAATTTAGTCAATTCCTCAATTATAAGGTTAAATTTGTGTTGTTTTCCTTCGGGCTTTATTGTTGCCTACAATTGTATGCTTTGGGCTATAATGTTGTTTTACTTACCTAATAGTTAAAAATGGGCGCCATACTTCAAACGTGCCTAGTTGGAGTGCTTTCAAACCGGCTTGAATTTAGAGTTAGCACTTTTGAACTTGAATCTTTGTTTCACTCTCTGCTTTTCTTAATTTATTTAATAATTGTTAATAATTTATTTCAATTAAAAAGTTATACTGTCGTTTTATTAATTTTTATTTAGTAATATTAATTCATCTAAATTTAAACTAATCTCAAAAATACCACTTTAAAATTTACAACACTCATTTAATTTGCATAGTAGGTGTGAACCTGACGTATAATCAATACTGGTGGTTGATTTTGTCCGTCATCATCTTCATCATAAATTTCAAGGCCTCTTAAATATTTTCGCATTTTTATGGTGTCTAAAACATTATCATTATCTGTATATTTGTTTTGACAGCCGAAATCATCAGCATCACATATAAAATATGTTTTAATTACTAATGAATCATCATCGTGACATACAACCAACATCCTTGTTCATTATCAATACAGAAATGAAAATATCGTTATACGATGGAATTTAAGATTTTAACCAGAAAAGACGGCGATTTCAGTTTTATCAACTAATTTCTAAATAATTTCTTGTAATTTGTTATGTCCCTAATATGCCTAGTTACATTGTATTCGTCTTACTTATGAGAATGAGAAGAAGTAAAAAATGTGTCGAGTGAAAACGATGTATATGTGAAAACGTTAAAAACTCCGCACGGCGACAAAAGTTCAAGGCTATATGCAAACCATCACTTAAATAAAAATGTTAATTTGTACATATTGAGGCCTTGGTTAAGATAATTTTTGTTGTATTTTAAACTTCCATTTATATTTTATACGTGTTTCATCATCCACCGTATGTGTATCAAAAAGATAATCGTAGTTGTAGTAACATTTGTGCACCGCCCAAACTAATTTTTAGTATGTAAAAGTACATCTAATGCACGTCTAATTAAATATGTCAATAAATATTAAAATTCTAATCAAATCACACGATCATACACCACAGCACCACTTGAATAAATCAAAATAATATTCAAGAATACAAAACAAAAATATCTTTATAGCATCATCTTAATACTTACTTAGTTATGTATATATAACACGAAGAGTCATTGGAACTATAATTATATAGCCAATAACCATAATCAATTGAATTTTTTAAAGTAACTGATAACTGAATTTTAAATACAGGCGCACCTCGCATAACGCTGTTTCAGAATATATTTTGACGTCAGATAATCATCTTTTATATTCATGGTTCTAGGCTACCTGAATTAAAAACGGCTGACTTAAAAATTATGTTTTTTCGGACTTAAAACCAGCGTTTTTATTTCATTTTAAAATTGACTTTAAATCTGTAATGAAAATGAAATAAAAGAAGCTGACTTTATTAATGCATATCATAAGTCATTTAGAAAATGATTTAAGAAGTGTGTTTACAAAAAGCATAAAATGTGTGTTTATAAATGGCATAAAAAGCCCACTTATTTATGTTTTATATTTCATTAATGAAACATGCATTTCTATGTGTATTAAAAATAAATGTAAATTTTATTTTTATATTGTGAAATACATATAGTAAAATATGCCTTTTTTAAGTCATTTTGAAAATGAATTAAAAAATATATTTGTAAAATGACTTAAAATATGCCTTCCTTGTGTCATTTTGAAATTAAATTTGTTTTTGTAAAACATATTTGTTAAGTCAGAAAATTTGTTAAAAAGGGGCATGATGAATTAGAATGATAGTGATGGAGAAATTACTCATTACGTGAGATTTATGGTCAAAATAATCGACCTACAGAGCTTACTATTCGCAATGTAATTAAAAAGTTGCAGACAAGTGGTAGTGTTCTGATCTCCAACCAAGAAGTTTGAAGTCAACGTATTGAAAAATCGATGTTATGAACCAAAGTGTGGATACAAATCGAGAACAATCAATTAGATGTCGTTCTCAAGTACTTGGATTTTCTTATGGCAGCACATGGAATATTCTTCATAAAGATTTGTATTTCTAGGCCTATAAAATTCAGTTGACCCACGAATTTAAACCAAATGACCATTTATTCCGTAGAAGTTTTGCAAATTGAACTTTAGAGCAACTTGAAACAGGTTTATTATTTCATGGAAAAGTCATCTTCAGCGGTGACGCTCATTTCGTTAAATGGCTTCCTAAAGAGGCACAATTGTCGCATTTGGAGTGAAAAATTTACATGATGTTCATGAAGCACAAAAATTAGCAGTTTGGTGTGGTTTATAGTCTGAAGGTGTAATTGGACCATATTCTTTTGAAAATTAAAATGGCATGTGCGTCAATGGAGAACGCTATAGACACATGACTACTGTTTTTTGTGGCATGAATTAGATGATTTCAACTTGAACGATAAGTGGTTTCAACAAGATGGTGCAACATGTCATAAATGTCATTTATCTCATGACACAATCAATTTATTGAGAGAAGCTTAATGTCTATGTAATCTCCAAAAATTTCGATGTCATCCACAAGATCATGCGATATAACTCCATTGAATTTCCATTGATAACTCCTTTGTTCTTTGTTCTTACTGATGAAATAATTATAGATTTATGCGGAAAAATGGCCAAAAATTGGTGTTCCAAAATCGATTTTTTAAAAATCCAGAGGCGGCCAATTAGATGAAATCATTTTTAAATAAAAATGTCGTGAACCAATATGTCTAAAAAAATAAAAATCACATTGATAGCTTATGCCGTTTTAATTTTATTCCAAATTAAAAATATACACTTATTTGATGACCCTTTATATTTATATATACGAGTTCAAGTCATAGTATCGTCTGGCAGCGCATAGTAGAAATAATCAAATCTCTTTTAATAAAATGTTTAAACTCAGTATTTTAATCAAGTTTTAGGCAAAGCTTGTTTTAGACGTTTTGTTAAAAATAATAGTTTGAACAAGTTTGTTATGGTAAAATTAGATTTTCTGTACTCAAATATGACACATACCCAATTGTATCGTTTGTCGTTTCAAGAGATATTTGAACTATTTCTAGCAAAATGTCACATATTCCAAGGTCAAGCTAAATAGTTTCATTTAAAGTAGCTTCGAAATTAGATCGATATAAGCTTAAATGATAGTATCTAAAAAAAATATTTAGATTTCTCTTCCGCAAACGACACAAACCCAACAAAAACTAAAGAAATCAAATTTCTTTGTCAAATTCAGTCAGACGCATAGTTCGACTAAACTCGTAAGACTTTAACAATTGAAAGGTACCCAAAACTACTTAATACATACTAGGATTTTTATTCAATCCACCAACCCTTTGGACTATTGAAATGAATGTATTACCTAGTTAATCGAACACGAAAAGTTCAACTCTCTAAAGTCGAGTACTTGATCAGGCTTATTAATCATTAAGCTGTTAAAATGAAACTTTTATTTATCATGTAGTTAATATTTCTGAAACTAAAGTGGCCTAACTTAACGGTAATGAAATCAACTTCTGTCTGGATCATGTGCTCGGCTTAAGAGAAGTTACAAAAAAAATACCTAACCTAATTAACTTACATAAAATACCAGAATTTCCAATTTCTATTCTATTTTCTTAGCCTCATTAAAATTATCTGGCACAGTACGAAATTAAATTTTCAGGAAATATTCAGGTATTGCAGAAGATAATTTGTTCCTCAAAAATTAATAATATTCACATTAACTCAATTAGGCTATTTTTTTTTTTACTTGTGAGATTTCATTAAACTAGATGTGATGAAAGTACATGTAACCCCCGAAAAACACGATTAATTGGTTCCGTTTTCTTCGAAACTCGTGTTCTTCAAATACCGTGTTCTTCGGGGGTTACCCGTAATATGTAACGGATGTGTTTACTCTATTCACTCTATTGAAATTTGTAAGGTATTGTTACTTTAAGAGTATGATGAACCAAATCAGTCACGAATATTATTAAATACTTAACTGAGAAATATACGTTTAGAATGCGATAAGTGAATTTCTGCGTTTACCTTATTCATATGATTTGTATCTTGTGTTACAACAATTTGAATCATTGAAAATATTAAAAAAAAAAAAAATATTTTAAAAATTACGTATCACTCTAACCGAGGTATTCTTGTTATTCAATTTCAATTAATTATTATATACCTGCATACCTATGTTGAGTAAATGCCTAAATTAGGATTTGTATTGTTATTTGACTAGAGGGTATTGATCATGATTTAAACTTTTATTTTATTTACTTTTGAGTTACATACTTTATATGTTTGTTTTTGTAATTGCTATACACAACAGAGAGATAACTTTGAATTGTTGCCAATGAATTAAAAATTTCTAGGTCACCAACCACTTCAAGTATACGCACAAGTGAATAGTTTTTCGGAAAAACTACCAAGGATGAAAATTAAATCATATTATTATGTATATGTAAGTGTAATATATATACAGTTTTGGGACTAATTTAATCTATTATGGATTAAAATTAGGTTTAATAGTTTCGGGGAATTTTTGTGTCATGTACATATGACTCACAAAACTTGATTTTTTTGGAACTAAATTTTATCAGTTCAGTTCGTCCGAACTCTCTTGTTATGTTAAACATCTCTTACAATAATACTTAAAATCTACGATAATTTTCTATTTATACTAAATCACACATCAAATACACATAAAAAAGTTAATTTTGTAATTTATTTTGGCCTGTGTGTGGATGACAAATAGAGCAACATGTAAAAAAAATTTGCAACGCGTCAAGTGCGCGGCGACATTATATTGTTACGTACGTACAGCATTCGGGTTACGTTGTATTATTTAATTTTTTTAGTACCAATCTAATTAAGGGTGTAATGATTCGTGACAAAAATAAGACTCGGTGTACTAATATAGACAACAAAAATATTAATTTACGTGTGTTGGATGACAAATGCACCGCACATTTGGCTTTATGCCAAATAAATTTCAATATCACCGAAAAATAGAAATATTTGCTTAGCATTTATTTTTATTTTGGAGAGCGCGGCAAGTCTGAAAAGCTTTGACTGTGTTTTGGGGTCTCGTGTAATGTTCACCATTTTTATCTAATTAATTTCACAAATACGACATATAAATTAAGGTAGTCTCATGCGATAAAAGCCCAGAAACGCCAACTTAATTTTAGAGGGGACAATTTTTCTTCAGAAGTAAGAGCTAATATTTTTCAAATGGCAAGGGTCTTGTGATATAACCCAAAACGTCATTTTTTTTAATTTTCAATTATAACTGAATTCGTTCTTATATGTTTTTTATTAGAAACAGAGCCTTTTATCCTCGAAGTTTCGAGCAAGTTGTCACATATTGAGCTCTAACATGTAGTTCTTTAAAATAAACTGATAATTTACCGCCTCTCCTGTTATGTAGACTATTTTTAAAATTTTCACCAATTGCTTTGCAAAACAAATAATTTACTAGATTAAGTACTATAATTTTATTCAGGCATCAGAAAACATTCATCTATTTTATAGTAATAATTAATGCAATAACTAAATATACACTTTACAAAATATTTTACTTTAGTTTTTCGATTGTAATGGTGTTTGTGATTGTTCCGTATATTGGTCTATTCTATTTTCAGCACTAAGATGAGAAGGCTAATTTTTTCAAATCAGTAATCTCATCCGGTCGAAACTGATTTTTGTGATTCTTACACATTTTGGATCTATAAGTCAAAAAAATTCAAATTTACAAAATAATTAAAGCTAGAGTTTGATAGGATAAAATTTTGTGTGGAAATGAAGCAATCCAAAAACTATATACTATTGTACGCAGAATTGAAATACTTTTTAAATGACATACCATACGACCCACAATGCCATTTGAAAAAAGGGGTGTTTATTTTATTAAAACACTGTTCCTCTTCAAATTTATTTAATTTTGTGAATTTTTTGTCATTTTTTTATTTAATTTTGTGAAATTGTTCAATTCCGAAATGACCATTTAATTACTGTTTATCTAATAAAGTGATAATCAATGTAATTACCCCTTTTGATAAGAAATTAAAGCAAACTACTTATAAAAAAATCAGACTACGTTATCGGAGTGAAGTTTATGCTAAAATACCAAAACACACTGTGATCTAAAAATACTTACAATTGAAAAATCACTCAAAAATTGAAATTTCATAATAATATTTGAAAATTTCTAAGATACACAAATAGTTCAACACTATTAAATAGAAAGAAAATTAAATTTTCTCAAAAATTTTGAGTGAAAGTTATAAAATGAAATTCTTTAAAATAAAATACAAAAACAATCGCTCAGAGGTATCGAGGTGATTCTGAATTAGCATTTGATGTAAGATACCAATCCTACTTAGCAACGTGCTCAAACCGTTGAAAACCGTTGCAAGGAAAAAACCGTTGAGTGTAATACAAAATTCTTAAGCATTTAGAATTGTTATATGGGCTGCTGTAGATCAAACAAAGATGACCGAATGGATCTTCTCTGTGCGATTCGTAGGGACCTAGTTAAAAATTTCTGAATATTTAGGAATTTTGTATTACGCTCAATGGTTTTCCCTCGAATAATAACAATTTCACAGATTCGTTAGCATGTGGCTAAGTAAAATTTGTTTCTTACTTCAAATGCTAATTCAGAACCAGTTTCATCACCTCTGTGCGATACGTCGGAGTAGAGATACAAATTTTAAGGTTTATAAGAATTTTGTATTACACTTAACGATATTCTCTCTCAAATTACAATCTCAAAAATTTTCAACCATGTGGTTAGGTAAGATTGGTTTCGGAAATATAAAGCTAATTCAGTGACACTTTAATCACCAACGGTGATCCTCTCGGTATCCTCTCACGATTTACAAAAATCTCTGAAATTTCCAACGAGTCCAGAACGATCATCTCTGTGTAATCCCTGGGACCCAGTGAAAAAATTCCATATGTATAAGAATTTTTGTATTACACTCAATTATATTCTCTCTCTAATACTAAGTCAATCAAATACTAAATCAGACCCACCTCGATCACCTCTGTGCGATCGTAGGGCCCGAGTTACATAGCTTCAAATGTAAGAAATTTTGTATTACACTCAATGATATTCTCTCTCGAGTATGTTACGGATGCTTTCGGAGTCATTACACGGTTTCGTCTCGGGTAGACTTCAGTGGAAAAATGGGGGGTTCTTTTACTCCGAAATAACATACACCGTAAAATATACGTGTAATGTATAACCTAGTTGTGAAACAGCACTTGAATGGACTCATCATCACCCGTAAAATATCGAACTAATTAAAACATCTTATGTTCAGTAATTCCCATTAGATAGGGTTACATAATTTTAAAAACATGAGCAATTTATTTAATTTGCTAATATGATATAAACTATTAATATATATAAGATACTTTGAATTTATAGCTAAGCTAATTATGTATAAGCAATCACTTTTAAGAAAATTGGATATCAAAGTTATACTCGATGTTATTACGATGAAATGACAAAGTGAAATTTCCTATTGTAATTGATGTTATTACACACCATAAAAAAAAAATATAAATAAAA
Organism: Nephrotoma appendiculata; assembly: GCA_947310385.1. NCBI lineage: Eukaryota > Metazoa > Arthropoda > Insecta > Diptera > Tipulidae > Nephrotoma > Nephrotoma appendiculata. The sequence continues at coordinate 298,296,633 of OX371225.1, forward strand.
TTTATCAAAAAAACTTACCACGATCTCCTTTGAAGCGCTTCAATATAAGATGATGGTTGTACCTAAAACGCGGAATATCCTGGTTTTTGGTTATAGGAGTTTTCACTGCAGATTATAATTTTTATGAATGCGCGGTTATCGATACGTATAACTTTCATATGCCTAAGCACTTTAACTAAAATGTAATTAGGCTAACAGATTAATTGCCCAAAAATATTGATTTAATATTTGACATGTACTTTATATTACAATTGATATTATGAAAGCAAAACTGATTCCACTAGATTAGAAACTGCAGAAAATAAAAAAATAAGCTTTGAAATTTAGCACATGCACTGCTGCATACAGTGATCACAAAAAAAACTGTTAGTTAGAAAAAACAACTTAAATATATATATAGAAATAATAAAAAAAAATATAACACTTGTTAAAATAAATAGAATAAACGTCCGCGGCCTCTATTCTTTCTCTGAGGAACTGTTACTTCACATGTGATAGCATTGTGTTTGGTTTTACGCCTATGTTCGAGAAGCAACAAGAAAAGTTTCGTTAGAAGACTGTTAGAAAATGAAACGAATTTAACTTTTCTAATATTTACCTTTCCAAAAAAAAACGTATGCAATCATTCAATCTATGCAGGACGTTACGCTGTAAATTCCACTAGTTTTCCCCAAAACGGAATATCTTACTCGTAGTAAGTTTACTGGACGTGCTACTAACTAAAACACGTAGTCAATATTCCTGGATGGAATTTAATCAAATTACAATCAATTTACCACATAAAAATATAGAATACGTACGTTCAACAAAAACGAGGGAAAGCACTGATTTTTTTATTCTGATATTTTAAAACTAATATGGCCACGGCACTTAATATATTTTTTTAATTATGTTTTTATTTCGAGTTCCACGAGAATTAATGTAATTCGCTTGGGTTTGCTTTGTATACTGACTTTAGGTATAGCAAACGGACTTTTATGTTAATAATTTGGTACTCGAATAATATGCACGATACCGAAGATAATATATAGCACAATATATAGGCATAATATATAAGTAATGATCGGTTACCATTATCACCATACAAATACCAAACAATGTGCCTTACCTTTACGCATGATGACTTTTCAGATATACCGAAGATATCTGTATTTAGGGGATATACAAATGCAAATACGTTAATTGTATATAATTCTTGACCATATCATTTAATGCGAATACACGGCCACTTGATTATAAAGATATGCATTAAACGCTCATTGGTGGTAGTATCTTGTTGATACTATTAGAATTAAAATTTCAGAATACCATCACTACATAAACCGATTACTCGTACCAATATACATTTTCAAAATATCCATCTCGGTATATAATCAACGATAAATGCATTTACATTTATATAAATGTTACCCATCGTTAACACCTAGACTGCGTGTGCCCCTCATTGCCGTATGCGTCAACATACCTTCCAAAATCATTTGTTACAGCACAGGTTTATCTGAACTGCCTTTTTAAAAGCATGTTAAGATAAAGCTGAAAGATAAATTATACAAATGATTTTGGTTTGCAATGTTTTACTTAATGTCTTTCGAATGATACACCCCAATTATTTTTCCATTCTTATCCTTAACCTCATAGTTTACAGTTCCAATTTTTCTTACAACGTATCCCTCAATAAACAGTGGGGCAAATTTAGCACAGAATCTGTCTGATGCTTTGCTTTGAGGATGTGTACGAACGTACACCTTTTGTCCAATTTCGAATAATTTAGGCCGGGTTCGTAAATTATATCGCTTTGAACTCTTTTCGTAGGCTTTGTTTAGATTATTTTTGACCTCGGCGTGTAATAAAGCCAATTTAGTGGGAAGTGGTAGGGCGATTTCACCTTCTGAAAGATCCCCTAACTGACGTAAGAGCTTGTAATCGTTCGCGTGATTGATTTTGTGGTAACCGAATAAAGTAAAATGAGGTGTACTACCGATGGTTTCGTGAATCCCGTTTCTTAACGCGGCTGCAATCTCTTCAACATGGTGATCCCATCGAGTATGTTTATCTCCAATATATGCTCTTATGGCCGCTAAAATGGAACGATTCACCCGCTCTGCGGCGTTTGACTGCGGAGAGTAGATAGCCGTTTTGGAATCGATTACTCCAAATTCTTTCAAAAACATTTTGTACTCATTGCTCTTGAATTGTGCGCCGTTGTCGCTATGTATTACCTCCGGAACATTAAAGAGGCAGAATACTTCGTGACGCAGAAAATCAATTATCTGTTTTGTTGTCCCTTTACTGAGAGGTTTTAACAATACAAACTTCGTAAAATGATCAAGTACAATGAGTATTAATGTATTACCTTTAGTAGACCGAGGATAAGGACCTAACAAGTCTACATAGACTCGTTGCCAGGGACGAGGAACAGCGTGTTGTAATCCCATGGGTGGAGTCATACAAAAGTTGGGACTCTTCGTGGTATTACATACACCACAGTTTTTGAGATAATTTCGAACGTCCTTAGCCATTGCAGGCCAATAATAGAATCTTCTAATCTTCTCAAGTGTTTTTATAAGACCTCCATGTGAAGATAGAGGCCCATCGTGTTCGCTTTTCATAATTTCTTCGCGCATACCATTTGGAACCCACAGTTTCCACATTGATAAATCAGAGAGGGGTTGATGGCTTCGTGGTTCCAGGCGAATAAGGATGTACTTATCATCTACTTTACACACGGGATAATTAGAAGGGCATTCTAAAATTTTACGTTTGAAGTCAAGATATTCCTTCTCCTCGAAATATATAGGATTATAGAGGTGGTGTTGCAGAACTTTAGGTAAACTATCGTTAAATTCGGCGATCTCATCACAAAATACTCTAGAGAGCATATCCGGGACCACATTCTGTATTCCTTTAACATGTTTTATCTGGAATTTATATCCCTGGAGTTTTAAGCTCCATCTAGCAAGCCGCCCGCTTAGATCTCGTTGATCCATCAACCATCTGAGTGAAGCATGGTCGGTTATAAGAGTGAAGTCATGTCCTTCTACATAAGGACGGTACTTCTTAATTGCGAGGATAGCCGCGAGACACTCCAGCTCAGTTATAGAGTAATTTTTCTGAGCACTATTAAGTTTCTGCGACATGAATGCCAGTGGTTGTTCATTTTCCTTATCATCCATCTGATACAACACAGCTCCAACTCCCTCTGTGCTTGCATCACACCGAATGAAAAAAGGTAAGTTGTAATTGGGGTTTCCTAATACCGGTGCGGTAGATAATTTAGATTTCAGAACTTCGAAAGACTTTTGCGCCTCCGTAGTCCAATTGAATTTCCCTTTCTTCACACAGTCAGAAATTGGAGCTGTTAAGGCAGAAAAATTTTCAATGAAACGGCGGTACCAGCCGGCCATTCCAAGAAGACGACGAGTTTGTTTAACCGTAGTGGGAGGTAACAAATTCTTGATTGCTGATATCTTTTCAGGATCTGGTCTTAGTCCTTTCTCGCCTACCAAGTACCCAAGGTATCTAATTTCTCGCATGACGAAGCTACTTTTCTCTATATTAATTGTGAGCCCACCGTTTCTGAGATGATTGGCGACCACTACTAGCAGTTCAAGGTGCTCCTTCAATGTGCCGCCTGTGATGAGCAAATCGTCCAGATAAACGAATACCTTGTCATGGAGCTCGTGAGGAATTACCAAATGCATCAGGCGACACATTGACTGGGCTGCATTACACAGCCCAAACGGCATCACCCTGAACTGATAGAGTGGCCTCCCGGGAACTGTAAATGCTGTTTTTTCCTTAGCAGAGTCCGTTAAAGGGACCTGCCAAAAGGCATCTTTTAGATCCAGCGCTGTGATATACTTGGTTTCAGCTAGCCTTCCCAACAAACCATCTATTATAGGGAGCGGATATGCATCCTTTTTCGTAATCCTGTTTAATTTGCGGGCGTCAAGACAAAGACGCGACTTGCCATTAGCTTTTTTAACAAGAGTCACAGGGGAGCTCCATGGACTTTTGCTTACCTCTATCACTTGTAGTTCCAACATTCGGTCTATCTCTGCGAAAAGGTCTTTTTGCACAGCAGGCGACACCGGGTAATATCGTTGCTTGATTGGTGTAAACCCTTCTAAAATTTCTATATCATGTGCATATAGTTTTGTACGACCTAGACCTTCTTTTGAAAATGACGGAAATGATTTTATAATATCGTCAAGCTCTTTTCTCTGTGAGTAACTCAATTCGTGTTTATTAGAGGGAACTGCTTCAGGCTCCTCAGATAGTTCGTTGATTTGTTCATTGCCTACTGACGGAGACATAATTTTCGGAATAAGGTTAAATTTTGACCAAAAATCGATCCCTAAGTAAACAGGTGATTTTAAATTAGGAACTATACAAAATTGTATATTCTCCGTCTGATTGCCAAACACGACTGGTAACCAAACGTATCCTTCTATAGTATTCTTCGTACCATCTGCAGTTGTAATGTTAGACTGAATTCTTTTATATTTAACCCCAAGTTCTTCCAATAGCGCAATAGCTCCTCTGCCCAAAACACTAACAGTGGCACCACTGTCCAAAAGGCCAGTTATAGTTTTTGAGTTGATAGTAATTGTGGCATACGGACGAGGATCACCATCATTCGAGCATTTAATCAAGGAGGAAATACAATTTTTGAAAAATCTCCTTTTACTCTTAAAATAAGTTACGGCTCGCTTGGCTTTATTTTTACACTTAACACTAGCAAGTAAATATAATTTATTATCTGTTTGTAAATCAGGTATGTTAAGTGGCGCAGGCTCTTCAAGTTCTAGTACGACCGGATTTTCTTGTCTTTTAAGACTCATTGTATTAATACGATCGAAAACTGTTTGGTCGTGTAAATCAGGTACTTTAGCAAAATTCGTCGTAATGGAAGCTATTCCTGTTGGGAAGTGAACTGGTTCAAATTTGAAGTGTCCGACATTTGATTCATTTTCTTTTGTTGTGGGTGTGAACCTGTCGAAGTAGTCACACCCATCTTCGCGTTTTCCGACCGCTTCAATTTACAAAATTGACAATTAATTTGTTTAACTTTTGGCGTACCACACCCCATACAGTATAGTTTTTGCCACGGAGCAGGACACATGTCGTGCTTATGGTTTGGTTGCCAACAATTCCAGCACCTATCCAAAGGACCAGGTTTAGGAGGTTGTTGGTTTTGACTAACATTAACATACTTTGGATAGTTATTGAACGCTTCAACCTGTGGAGAGGAGTCCAATAGACCATCTGGAGGATCATAATTTACAATGGAATAAGTTGACGAAAAGTTGGAATTTGACGAGTCTGGTAACGAATTTAAGTTTATGTCATTAACTCCATAATGAATTTCATTTATTGTAGGACGTCTTCTGTTTACTTCGTAAAATCTTCTCGGATCATGTCCAGTCTGTTCCCACATTCGTTCGTAACGTTGACATAGAATCCTCAACTCATCCACGGTTTTGATTGAACTTTGACAAGAAAATGTAACGTTCTTCAAGGCTGGGCTCATATTTTGGAATAGGCGATATAATAATTCGCTTTCCGAAAGCCGCCGCTGAAGTCTTGCATTTAATTTCTGTACGCTTAGAGCAAATTCCGCAAAGGTTTCTTTATTTGACTGGTGTTTTCTGATAATTTGCTCCATTATCTCGTTTTCATAATCAGCACTACTGAAATAGGACAGCATGGCAGTTTTAAGAACCCTCCAAGGAACGTTTTGGTTTTCCTTTCTATAAATCCAAAGCCAGTCTTCTGCACGTTTGGAAAGAAATAGGTGGAGGATACGAGGTAGGTGTTCTTCTGGATACCCATCGTTATGTGCCATTTGTTCTATTCGGTAGATGAAGTCATGTATATTACTAGAATCCATCCCGTCAAAAGAAACATTCCAATTCTGTTTCAGCTTGTATGCGTGTCCCAATCTAAGTTGCGGGTGTGGTTGGGGTAAATCATTCAAACTTACATCGTTATTATACATATTTTGTTGCATTGGTGTTTGATCCACCCCTACGGTCTTAGCAAATTCACTTACAAAGCGAGGTTCAATAAAAGACATATCGTGGAGGCGTGGTGGATCATTTTTAAAATTAACATTTGGTGCTCTAACGTTAGCAAAAAAATTTTCAACCGAGCTGCGTTTTAGTTTACTATCCACTAAAGGAATATGCTTAAGTACTACATCTCGAGAACCACCAGCTACTAGTAGGTTATCCCCAAAAGCACTCTTAGTTAATTTAGCAGTTGCACTAGGATTAGGGAATGACACAGTAGTGCTTGGTATGGATGACTGGGCTACTTGGGTAGGTTTGGTTGTAGAAGCTATAAATGAGCCAGTAGTTGACATGCTAGATGTGAAAGAAGTTTCGACATCCGAAGTCAATAGATTCTCATCATATAATTTGGTGTACCAATTGAAAGTTCGCCTCAAACTAGATAGCAGGTTAGATAAATTCTGCTCTGGTCCGAAACTATTATTTAATCTTTCTACCCGATCTTTATAGTGAGTACATTGTGCCAACCTGGAAACGATTACCTTAAATGGAGGTATATCTGCAGGAGCGACAATGGTATTTCCAAGTGCTTTAGCGTTAGAGTTACAAATATCAAATTCTTCTACTGGATTTTCGGTAACATGCGATTTTTTGGGTTTCAAAGACTGGTCTAGTCTTTCCGCTACTAGCGCATCTATTAAAAAATTTCGTGAATCGGTATCGGTGACCGATATACTCCTCGCCTGATATTCAACTTGCAACTCAGGGAGTGATAAATTTTTGATGTAAATACTGGGATCCATTAGAAAGTAGGATAAATAATTATTAAAAAAAACTTAAGAAAATTAGGAAGATGGTATAACTAAATATCTAGTGTAATATGTGATATATAAAGTATAGCCGAAAAAAAAAATAAACAAATAAATAAATAAATAGGTAAATAAGTGAGTATAAATAAATCTATAAATAATTTCAATAAATACTAGCAAATAATTTAAATGTATAAATAGAAAAATTATATTCTGATCTTATCAGTAGTACGGTGATGATGCTCCAAACGAAGTTGCTGTTTGACAGTGAGTGCAGTATGACATGTGATTGCATAATAAAAATATGGGTAATACTACAACGACTAGATATATCTCAATGCGAAGTTAAGCTAACGTTCATGGTGATTACACGTGAAATCATCACCGATTCAAACCATGAAAGTTAGATAAACTCGAACATTATTTAATCTTTGTCGGTATTTACAAAAAATTTGTTTGTTTTTTTTTCTTTGAGAAAATAATGAATTAAATGATGATTCACGCATGATTTCATCATTTATCTAATTAATGACCTCTAATGTAGATGTCCTAAATGTTAATCAACAAGAATCATGAAATCATCATGAAATCCATTGTTGACCAATCACTATGAATCGATGCATAATTTCATTAATTAGCTAAATTATGGATATCTATAACTGAAACCTCCCGCTTGTTTAAAAGAAGGGAAAAAAATGAAATTGTTGAAATTTACGGTCAAGCGGTCTTAACGGTTTAGCTAGTTAAGCAGTTATGCTACTAGGATGTCTTATTAGGACTACCTTCGGCTGACACTAATAATTAATTAAAGTTTTACGTTTTTCACATGCACATATTACGGCATACTATTGCAGTTGTATGACAACTCACTTTTAAAATCTAATTTTATTTTTGAAGGTCGATAGACCGAAATGTATGAGGACACTCAGGTCCCTGCTCAGGCGCCATTTTGTTACGGATGCTTTCGGAGTCATTACACGGTTTCGTCTCGGGTAGACTTCAGTGGAAAAATGGGGGGTTCTTTTACTCCGAAATAACATACACCGTAAAATATACGTGTAATGTATAACCTAGTTGTGAAACAGCACTTGAATGGACTCATCATCACCCGTAAAATATCGAACTAATTAAAACATCTTATGTTCAGTAATTCCCATTAGATAGGGTTACATAATTTTAAAAACATGAGCAATTTATTTAATTTGCTAATATGATATAAACTATTAATATATATAAGATACTTTGAATTTATAGCTAAGCTAATTATGTATAAGCAATCACTTTTAAGAAAATTGGATATCAAAGTTATACTCGATGTTATTACGATGAAATGACAAAGTGAAATTTCCTATTGTAATTGATGTTATTACACACCATAAAAAAAAAATATAAATAAAATTTATCAAAAAAACTTACCACGATCTCCTTTGAAGCGCTTCAATATAAGATGATGGTTGTACCTAAAACGCGGAATATCCTGGTTTTTGGTTATAGGAGTTTTCACTGCAGATTATAATTTTTATGAATGCGCGGTTATCGATACGTATAACTTTCATATGCCTAAGCACTTTAACTAAAATGTAATTAGGCTAACAGATTAATTGCCCAAAAATATTGATTTAATATTTGACATGTACTTTATATTACAATTGATATTATGAAAGCAAAACTGATTCCACTAGATTAGAAACTGCAGAAAATAAAAAAATAAGCTTTGAAATTTAGCACATGCACTGCTGCATACAGTGATCACAAAAAAAACTGTTAGTTAGAAAAAACAACTTAAATATATATATAGAAATAATAAAAAAAAATATAACACTTGTTAAAATAAATAGAATAAACGTCCGCGGCCTCTATTCTTTCTCTGAGGAACTGTTACTTCACATGTGATAGCATTGTGTTTGGTTTTACGCCTATGTTCGAGAAGCAACAAGAAAAGTTTCGTTAGAAGACTGTTAGAAAATGAAACGAATTTAACTTTTCTAATATTTACCTTTCCAAAAAAAAACGTATGCAATCATTCAATCTATGCAGGACGTTACGCTGTAAATTCCACTAGTTTTCCCCAAAACGGAATATCTTACTCGTAGTAAGTTTACTGGACGTGCTACTAACTAAAACACGTAGTCAATATTCCTGGATGGAATTTAATCAAATTACAATCAATTTACCACATAAAAATATAGAATACGTACGTTCAACAAAAACGAGGGAAAGCACTGATTTTTTTATTCTGATATTTTAAAACTAATATGGCCACGGCACTTAATATATTTTTTTAATTATGTTTTTATTTCGAGTTCCACGAGAATTAATGTAATTCGCTTGGGTTTGCTTTGTATACTGACTTTAGGTATAGCAAACGGACTTTTATGTTAATAATTTGGTACTCGAATAATATGCACGATACCGAAGATAATATATAGCACAATATATAGGCATAATATATAAGTAATGATCGGTTACCATTATCACCATACAAATACCAAACAATGTGCCTTACCTTTACGCATGATGACTTTTCAGATATACCGAAGATATCTGTATTTAGGGGATATACAAATGCAAATACGTTAATTGTATATAATTCTTGACCATATCATTTAATGCGAATACACGGCCACTTGATTATAAAGATATGCATTAAACGCTCATTGGTGGTAGTATCTTGTTGATACTATTAGAATTAAAATTTCAGAATACCATCACTACATAAACCGATTACTCGTACCAATATACATTTTCAAAATATCCATCTCGGTATATAATCAACGATAAATGCATTTACATTTATATAAATGTTACCCATCGTTAACACCTAGACTGCGTGTGCCCCTCATTGCCGTATGCGTCAACATACCTTCCAAAATCATTTGTTACAAGTAACAAAAATCTCTGAGATTCCTGAGCATGTCTCTAAATAAAATGGGTTTCTTATATCAAATGTTTTGTTAAATTTCATTTCATAACTTTCACTCAAAACTATTCCCAAAAATATTTTTTTTTTCTATTTCGTGTTGAAATATATGTGTGTTTACTAATATTTTCAAATATTATTATGGGGGTTCAATTTTTGAGTGTTTTTGAATTCGAAATAATTACTTATGGGCCACAGTGTACATTTTGTTATTTTGGCATAAACTCCACTCCGATTACTACGTTACTTAACAAATTTTTATTTTGAAATAGAATAAACTCAGTAGTAAATGCAAAATAAATTTGGACAGTGCTGACATGTTCTACCATCACATTTTCGATACTTTATCGAAGATTATGTCTCGCTTTCCTAAACTAAAATGGCCAACTGTTTCATTTATGAATTATTTCTTTTCTATTGCTATCACAACCTACTAGTACAAATGCGAACAAATTGTCTTTCTCCAATTTCGTTGAAGTATCGAAAACAAATTATTTCGTGATAGAAACGGAGTAGAATATCACAATTTTTCAATCTAGCAACCTGGTAAATGATATAAAATGTGAAAAAGTGTCACATTTTATTCTAAAGAAGCGAGACATAATCTTCGATAAAGTATCGAAAATGTGATGGTAGAACATGTCAGCACAGGAAAGTGATTTCGTCTAAAGTGTTCTACATATTAATGCCTGGTAAATAAATGTTCTGCAGAACTAAATGAGAAAATACCACTACAGGAGGAAATACCACTAAGAGGAACGGTCAATGCAAATAGGTTTACAGTGTATCTGCCGAAACCTCGAACTGAGGGAGTCAAGCGCGAATTTATTTATCGAACATCCAAGAATTGGGATTCGCTAAACGATTTCGAATTGTTGAACTTTAAAATGTCCAAATCTACAGCAGCTACCAACCGTTACTTGAATGATCGCACGTTGGTTGCAGGAGCTCTGATAGTTACAAAGAGATGGGACAGTCTAAAGTCCGCCCTGCGCTCAATTAACCAAAAAAAAAACTGTGCTGTAATTAAACGGGACAGAAAAAACTCATCTCATATAAATGGCTTCAAGCTCACCGAAGTAAATCCATGAAACTTTGATTGCTATTTTAAACTTACTTTTATTTATGTCTGGTGAGATTCGAGCCCCGCCCCTCCAGGGCATTTGGTCTAAACTTCAACTCATTGCACCATTTGCACGAACGGCATTGTTTCCGTAACCTTAAAAGTTTGGATGAATACACAATATAACTATTCTTAATCGTTCGGTGTCTATTTTATTTGCCGGAACAGCGTAGAATCCACGAGTTTTATGTTATTTCATTACATTTTCGTTACTTTATCGAAGTATTTTTTGTTTGTTGTTGTTCATATAATATAATGTTTCCATAGGCGCTTTGCTTTACAAAAATTGTTATGCCTTGGAGCTTTTTCGTTTTTTGTAAATATTTTGAAAAGTATATCATTTACAAGATTTTACAGATTTTAAATTAAATTTGCAATAATATCGGTCCAGATCATGTTAAATTATGTTTTTTGACTGAAACTATTTTCCAGCAAAAAATCAGCTCTTCGTTCCCAGACGGATTGATTGATCGGGATGAAACATCATAATTAAGGTTTTACGATAAATTGGCAGCTCCTAGTGAATTTTGGCCAAAATAAATCCACCAAAAGTTACAGCTTCCATAGGACTTTTTCAGTTTTTTGCAAATATTTCGAAAAGTTAATCTTTTACGAGAAAAACGATTATGAACTAAATTTAAATTAATTTTGCAATACCGGTTCAGATCCAGTCTCTTATATTTAAGTTGAAATAACGATTTTTGGCAACAAAAAAACCGTTCAACTAAAATTCATCCCAGGTACAGCTCAAATGGATTGATTGTACGGGATGAAACTTTAAACTTAAGGTTTTTTGATAAATTTGGTGATCCCAGTTAGATTTGGCCGAGATCGGTCCAGCGGATGTTGCAGCTTTCATAGGAGCTTTTTCTTTTTTTTGCAATTATTTTGAACAGTTATAGCATTTTCGGAAAAACGATTAAAAATAAAAAGATTCTAAATTAAATTTCAAACAAAATTAGTTCAGATCATATTTTAAATTTTACCGGAAATAACATGTTTTGATAAAAAAAAATTATTTCACCAGAATTCGGCATCTCTGCAGATCCATTTTTAGCAAAGGGTTGACCTTGTTGGTTTCCTGAAATTTAAGCGGCGATAATGATTTTTGATTATAGAAGACAGTTTTTGTCACAAATCCGATAGGTTCCATTTTTCGCTTTAGAAATTAAGTGAGGTGTATCTGTGTACATTTATCGTAAAAAAAATTCAATTTAACCAGAGTTTTTTTTATTATTACCTATTTGTTCTGATTTTTTTTGACGTTTACATCGTTTGGTATGAGGAATATTGATCCTTCCGGTGCAGTAACCTCGTTAGGCATATTGTCAACGTTATCATTTTCTCGTACACCTATGAGTTGGTTTCCATATGACTGTTATTTTTCCGTTGGTTTTTCATGTGTGCTAGCAAGTCTAGTAAGTCAGTTATGTTAACATGTTGACTGACTAAAGAACATCTTTATTGCATTAATTTTTATTGGGAAACTAGAAAATTTGAATTACAGTATGTGCAACAAGAGCGTGTACGGCAAAAACTAAGTAAAAATAAAACTACGATTTTTTTGTTTTTATTCTGAAAGTTTGTTGTATTTTCTAGGGCGCTATCAACTAATACATAGTAAAGTCCCTATTACTGTTAATAATTGCCCGGCTCCTTTTGTCCATACTATCAACTAATTTTTCAGTATAATATTCGACCAATCTTTGTTTTTATGTTCATTATGTTCACTGAATTCGCTTTTCAATGTTTTTTTGTGTTACCAGTGGTTTGATCAAAGTATTTCTATATGCGTGGCCATGTTCCATAATTCTATTTCATATCGTTGTTTTTGGTATAATATTATTCTTTTTCGCCAATTTTTCCACAGCTGCTACCAGCATAAGCGAAGAATTTTCATCAAATAATTGTATGATAGCGTCATCCTCCTTTTTTTTGTAGTGGTTCGGATTTGGCCTCTACCTGGCAAATCGTCAACATTTTTATACATAAAATAATGTCATTCTCTTCTATATAAATGTTTTCAAATTTTTTTTATATATTTTGTCGCACTTGCAACCGAAATTTGTGGCCCTTTGGGAGGTGTACTTAAAAACAATGCTTCAAATCGTTTTTTATAAATCGCACTCATTTCTTTCATATATGTTATCCGCTAAACAGTTGTAGTTAAACTAATGTTTGTTTTATAGCGCCCAAGAGGAATCAATAGATAATCGATGTAAGCCTCGCCCATATTTGTTCCAATAGTTTTAAGTACACTTATGCCGTACACGCTCTTGTTGAACATACTGTACATACGAGTACTTTAAAAAATTTGAATTCTATACAGCATGTTCAATTCTGCCTTTGATCCATCAGAATAATATTTCATTTTGGGAGTTAAGATTATGATTGTAATAGTCTAGGGATGGGAAATGCAAATCGTTATATCTCTTATAGATCTTCCTGCTCAAGACTTTTACCGTATATTTACAAAATTGCTGTTGCACGTTGGATTTAACATTTTTAATAAGCTTTCTTTTGCCGACGTATAGCCATATACCACCACGCCATATTCTAATTTTAGTCGAATTAAACCTTTGTAGATAGTCATAAGTGATTGTCCATCTGTTTCCCATTTATAATGAAGTAGATATTTGATGATGTTTACTCTTTGTGTTCAGGATTTTAATTGTTTATATGTTTATTGTTTATTTTGCGAAGCGACCTCCCGCGTGCCCGTGAGAGTTATCGAAGCCGTTAGCCTCTACAATTATTGCATTTCAAAATGTTGCATTAACAAAATATTGCTTTTTTTTATTAATCTTGCAACTACAAAATGTAGCAATTACAAAATGTTGCAAGTACCAAATCTTGCAATTTCCAAACTTTATTAATTATTTTGTGCAATTAGAACTAGAAGAAAAGAAAACCGGGATTTCGTAGTACACCCTTCAAAATTATATCTTGTATAGCAATTAAGAATAATATTGCATTTAATACGGTTACTTGTGGCATTCCATTTTCTAGAACAAATTCTTCCGATAGTGTTTGATTCAAACAAAACATTTTAATCATTTATTTTTGAATGCCCAAACGTTAAATATTTCCCGCGTTTTTTTTACTATAGTCGATAAATTCACAAATACATTCATTTCCTGCAATATTATCACGACAAAACCGATTAAATTTTTCAATTGTGTTTTTCCTTCGGATATAATTCATATGCGTACATATGTAACAACTTAATAAGCAAAGTTGATTTATGATGAAAGCAAAACTAAACTAAAATAATGTTTTAATCACGGTTGTTGTATTTCATCTATTTCTAAATAGATAAGAAAACAAAACAAAAATTTTCTCATTTCCATGGTTTACAGGTGATTTATTGTATACAGTTTAAAATCCAAGTTACACTACGGTTAGTCATGTTTGACTCAGTTAATTACATATGAATGACTATTTCTTATATGCTACTTATCTTATTGGGACATAACTATGCTGCTTAGTAGATATAGATTTGTTCTCGTTACAGCAATAGCTATATACCTATCACACATATGACGTAGATATAAATTGTGAAACAAAGTGGAACGGGAAATGCACGTTTTTTATTACAAGTCATTCGTAATATATACGTAATACGTTTTATTGTCTTGTGTAGTTTATTAGATTTAACTTCTTATGTACTTTTCATACACTTTATTTATCTGATATAATGAAAATTATATGATATGTGTACATGCATATATAATAAATGAATTTGTAAATAATTCAAGGTTTTGGGAAATTGATTTAAATTTTCTAGTCGTGCTTAGCAACCTTATAAAGCTATTTTGTGGGAAATGGGATATGTTTTTTGTCCAATTCAAGTAGTGCAACTGTGATGTGTTTGCGGATTCGAAAATATTTTGAGAAGAATGATTTTGGCATACATGAGTCGACGTAAACATATTAATCCTTTCGCAGACACGTCGGCATATATCGACGTTTCAATTGACCAACAACTGTAGGACACGTCGGTATATACCGACACAAACAAAATAAATAAAAACACGACGGTAATAACAGACGTTGTTTACATATGATTAATATTGAATATGGTTTTCTGTGTCCCAGAGGAAGCTGTTTTCATTGTGACCCAAATTGTTATTATTTTTTTTGATATAATCTGTACTCTAACCGGTTTAACTAAAATGGTCAAGAATCTAAATTATAATATGTGTCCTGTAACAAACATCCTTAAATATTTGTGCATCCGAGAAAGGGTTAAAGAAATACCAACAAAAAATTAAATTTAAAAATTTTATTTTATTTACATAAATCATACAACGATCAACTTTACCCATTATCTTTCAATAGTTTGGTAGTGCAATAAATATTTCAAATAAATTAGCACCCACCTCCGAAAATTCTATTACATTTGATGGACCAGTTTCTATAACTTTTATGTTTGGAGGTCGACAAGGCATGATGATTTTTTCATTAACAAGAACGCCTCGATAATCCTTGGAGGACGGTAAAAATATAATTTCAATTGTGTATTCCTGATCCGGCCTCAAATTAATTGAATCACCCAGGCTAATTGTATCAATTTTTAAATTTGACTCCATATACCTTAACGTTAATGTATTACTCTTTATATTAGTTATAAGATCTTTCGAATAAATCTGTATTTTGTAATTTCCATAGGCCACGCCGTATCTCAACCCTTTTAGAGTCACGTTATTCCATACGGTTAGTTTGGTTGTAGTTTTGTATGATTGTTTCTGTTCATTAATTGGAGTTTGATGCTTTAATCGAGGTGTTGTCATCAATAGGTGATTATGTCCAGTTGTCCCCAATGCATGTTGTCTCATAATTGCTCCAATATCTTCATCAGCAAATAGATATGGATGTTTTTTCCAACATAGAGTAAATTCTGCAGCCGACATATTTTGAAAGCGTATCATTCGAACTACTTTACCGAAAACTATTTTCTGTGCTGCCACTGGTATTTGATTGGTTTTACTGGTTTTAGAGATCCAACGAACTACCAAGTAAAACAAATCAAATTCTGTCATGTTCAAAGGCATATAATGATTGTTCAGAATAATTTCTAATACATGTTGATGTACATTTAAAATTATCTCATCATTTACAAATGTTTTTAGATTACTGCAGATAAAATCGCGCGCGGCATAAAAACATAACTCATAATTAGTTTGCACACAGAAATCAAGCAGCTGTAATCGGACATGGAATCCAGGTCCAGGATAACAATTTCTGTTCAACAATTTTGATTCTAACTTCACTATTTTATAACGGACAGCCAATTTCAACATTTCACAAACCATACCATCCTCAATGTCAAAGTCATCGGTATAAATAAATCGAACAAATTGATAAAACACTTTGTACGTGGTATCTTCGATTGGTATTAATTTATTTTCACCCAAATTACTTTGAAATTGTCTGCGATACACAACACTACGTTTCATAAATTCCCAAGAATGGCCATAAATCACTTTTCCCTCAACACGAAACTCGATATCAGACATGAACTTATTGTCAAAAAGTTCTTTGGTTATTTCTTCCATTGTTAAATCTGGAGAATTATTTAGTGGTATATTATCCATTTTCACGAACTGTTTTCACTTTACACTTGGTTTTGGCAAACTGATACTAAAGGCTCATTGAAACTTGATTTTTATACTTCTTATCGACCAATACATTAATAAAGTCAAAAGCATTGGATAGGTATAATTTTGATTTATGTTATTCCATATATGTCTATACTTGTTCGATTCCTTGTTATCTGGTTGTGTAATTGGTATCTACGGAATACCACTTGGAATAATAATCAGAATTATGATTCCAATATTTAAAATTAGAAAAGCTTGGTCATTTAAAATTAAAATATACTATAGTCAATGTTTTAGTTATTTTTTATGGTTAGAAAAAATTGCGAATTATATTACTCTCAACGTATCGCTAAAGTTTTACAAGTTATGAAAGTGAATGGAACGAAAAGTGTGATTGTTTCACGTTGAATTTAATTACTTCTTCAAATGAATATTTGTTTCCTTTGTAAATAACGATGGAGCTGATCAAAGAAATGCGCGTGTCATGTTGAAGAAAAGTTGTAAATATAATTATTGTGTTTATAAACTTACAAAAATTTGAATATTTTCACAATGTATAATTCTGTGTTTTCTTCAGGAAGGTGGTCTAAAATCTTGCTTAGGCTTAAACACTAGCCTATCAGCGTTTTTCAGTAATTACCGCCTTCAACTAATTATCACCTAATTATTCGAAGAAATCTGTTACATAAGACACGATTCGGTATCCGAACTGACTAGGAATCTTAAACCTACGGGAGTCTCTAATACTACAGGATAAAGATTTGTTAAATTTTCTAACTTATAAGAAAACTTACTTGAGCAAGCTATCGTTTTTCCACATTACAGCTCGTTGTTTGTTCTCACAAGTGCATTATAACCATTTCAAAATTACCTTGTTAGTAAAGAATTGTTACACTACTTTAGGTTAGTTGGGGGACACTTCCGTTGATTATCTTCCTTCCACTCACCATAAAAATGAGAATGGTAAATCGCCTAAATATTTTTTTTTACATATTTTTTTTTATTATCCCTGCAATCTGTTCTGCGGCCAACGCTCTTCCAACTCTTTCGCGATTTGCTTTTTCCCTCTTTACGATATTCTTCCCATGAGTTTTTCACTCCAGATCGTAATCTGTTGATGAAAATTCCTTTGCATCCTGCCCCTATCGGAATTCGGACCCCTCCTGATCCAATCGCCAAAGCCTTAACCACTGTCATTTTTCGGTTAAATAATTTTTTATAAATTGTTACATCCTCTCTGATTTTCGCCGAACATTACCTCGTAATCCTTCCTCCAACAACACAAAAAATTCAGCATTTAAGATTTTATTTAAGTAACTTTAGAATATTTCCATTACAAATACTAAATTTTATAAAAATAACTCTGGATCGTCATAAAATAAACTACATATTTCCAAGTGAAAAATAATTTAAACTTAAAGTTTATGGGTGAATGATTAAAATATGAAACTTCATTGCATAATGCGCAATTGAATATAGTTGCACCAAAAATGCAGGAACACTTCAATAATATCCCACCAATAAATCCTACTAAAGATTCATTAATAGGACCCTACCGAAGCCCTCCTACACCCCTATACATCTGTTATCAATTCGTATGTGGTCATCCTTTATGTAACCTTGTGTCAAATATCCGACTTTACGTAACCTTGTGTCAAATATACAAAACGCCTTCTTCCATATCACCATTCCTCTTCCATCACTCTTCCTACCAGCAACTTGTGGTCGTCTATTGACATCTTTTTCAGGAAAGCAGATTGATACGAGCCCAATGTTTCCGAGTATTTTAGTATTCTAATAAGTAGTATCTTGGCATAAATTCTGTTTCCTACGTCGGTGATTACAATTCGTCTGTCATCAGACAATGTTTTTAGATTAGGTATTTTCTTAAGTGGTATTTGAACAGTGTTCATACACGCTTCAATATTAGAGTTGGTGAGTCAGATTAGTTGTACTTACTAACAGATTCCAACCCTGCTTCAAGTATGAATTGTAAATGTATCTGGTCTAAGCCAGCTCCCATTTCTCCCTTCATTTCCTTTACAATATCAAAAATTTCCTCTGCACTTGGCTGTTTCTCTATGGGCCTATATTCATTTTCTGTTATTAGTGGTACTTGAGGACCTTGAGCATTTTCTAACTCTCCCACTGCGCTATAGAAATAAAAACGGACGAATTTTGACTATTGTCCCGTCTGAATTGTTTTTTAAAAAATGATATGTTCTGTTCATTCTTTTAGGGTTTATATAGACTTGCTTTATTATATTGCAGATTAAGAATCTGTCTTTTTGGATCACCGCACTTCTGTCTATTCTATTTCTTCTCAGCAAAGTGGATGTTGAATGTAAATGGTTTTACTATGTGGCGATTTGCAGTAGTGCGCATAGATAATTAATGTGCTACTAAAGTGCTTCAAATGGTAACCCTTTTGTTTTAGAAGCTTAAGATATTTCAAATTTGACCACTTATTAATATTTGTCTAAGAACACTTTGTTTTTAAGTGTTTTTATCCATTGTTTGGCCGACATATTTGCGTGTGGCCCATTCTATCCGATATCTCGTCCTGTCTCAAAGGCTTCACTTTCTCAATTTCTTTCTAAGCTGAGCATAAGATTAGTTTCTTTATGGCCTGATAGTGACGACCATTCCCACTTACTTTCTAATTTTTAAAGAAGATCTAGGGTTTATTAGAATGTGGTCTAATTGTGATGTCGTTGTGTCATTTAATATGACACTTTCGTTTAGGATTAGGAAGGAATTAATAGATGACTCCCTACTTTGTGGCTATCGACATCTCTATGTTTACACCTAATAAGTACTGGTTTAAAACGAAACCGTTCTCTTTGGGTAAACTATATTAATTCGAATCTCTTGATATTCGGAGAGGACTTTTGAAGAACTCTCTTTGTACCTTTGAACAATGTTTATGAAAAAATATATCCCTAATAATAAAAATTTTCCTAATTTAAACAAAGTGTCCTATTTTCACCTTAACTACTATTACTATTTAGTTATACATATATACGTCTCCCTTGTACAGCATTTATGTTCCTTCCGTATATCCATTGATTTATATCGCGGCTCGGAGAACTTTACTAGTGAGTATCACACATTTGATGGAATGAAATGTTTCAGTCTAATGAAAACTCTGATCACCATGATAAAAGATTGAATAAGTATTAATGAACCATTTGCCTCTGCTAGTCGAGATTTGTGTCTTCTAACAGCATTATTGAATCCGAAGACCTTCCGAATGCTGGTAAATTGACGCTGTACAAATATTTTATCGTATCCGTTGCTATGGATAAATACGCAAATGGGACGCTCTTGGATGAGTACGAAAATGACTTATGACATTCTGGGGAAAAACCATAGGTATGATTTACGGCAAAAATCGTGTAGGCGGCTGAATGATCACTAGGCTCAGAGGTTTGTCTAGAACACTAAGGCCTAGTAACGGTAACACGGTTATTAATAACACTATGCTTATATCAAAGCATATGTTTAATGTTTAAAAAGTTATGTAACCAATTCTGTTTTTTATGCGACTGTGATGATTTCCTTGCAGTGGGAACCGATTTATAAGGAATTACCTAAACCGACACAAACTTTATAACCGTTTGTGTTTTAAAGTAAACACAATACAAAGCAAATACTAAATAATTCAAATAATGTTTCTTCAGTTACCGTGCTTTATTCGGAAAGAATACTCGTATTTTCTCTCGTTCCAAAATTTCATCACTTTTTTTCAATAATAATCAGATGATCAGTTTTGTATATTTATATTGTATAACTTAGTCTATATTGTTAAATAGTTTCACAGCTTTTTCAAAACGAAAAATTCGACGCGGATCTAATCTTACTGAAAAATTTTCCAATTTGTATATGTGTATAAAAAATAATCAACATCCCAAAACAGCTCTAAATTGTTTTGTTCTATATTATTCAATTATCTATAATTGAAACGAGTTCCTGACGAATTCCTCGCGTGATAAGAAATGCTCCAAGAGACCTTATCATATTTCATTCATCTACATACGATTAGCCTAAACGTAAACTTAAAATAATATAAAGGGTATTCCATCTGTTAGTTTTTTAAAATTCAAAAAAATGTTTAGTGTAACCCGAAATTTCATTTTAACAAATGAAAAGTCAAAACTAATGCCATTTTTACTCATGTTTTCGTTTACAACACAACAAAGCGTTTTGGTTATCCTAACTTATTACGAAAACGGTCGTTCTGTAAAAAAAACATTTCATAAATTACGTGATGATTTTGGTCAACATGGACGTCCTACAGAGCCTGGAATTCGCGAAATTGTTGAATATTTTGAAGAAACTTACAGTAACAACTGTAAGTGAAAATTTTCGTGAAGAGCCAAGCAAGCATCTCTTTGTGGCATGCATGCTAACTAGATTTTATGGTTAATATTGAATGGAATTGATTTAGATGATTTTTGGTTTCAACAAGACGATGCCACATATCACACAAATCGTGAAACACTCGCAACCAAGTATCGATGATCGCATAAATTCAGAGGACAATTGGCCACCAAGATCATGCGATTTGACACAGTTAGGATTTATACAACATTCGAGCTAAAACTGAGGACATTGCTGCATTGCTTTTATTGGAAAAATTCATCAAAAAGTTTGATGTTCTGATGCAGGCTTGTAACAGAAGACGTGGTTGTCACATGAACGATTGTGTATTCCATAAATAAATGATAAGCCACGAACGAACTTCATTTTCAAAAAAAAAAAAAATTTAATATAAAAAAAATTAACAGATGGAACACCCTGTATTTCATCATCGCCCGCGCGTTGTCGTAGATTTTTTATCTTATCCGCGGGCTTTGTTGAAATAACCAACAACAACAAAATTCGGAAAGGAAATTATCACATATGATTTATGGTTGAGATAATATGGGCCGTTATATACGAACATTATATACGAGTAGTTTTGTGGTAGTAGGTTTTGATGCGTTGCGAGTGATTGTGGCATATCAAATGGATAAAATTCGAAAAATTGGTTTATGATTATTATTATTATTATTATTGTATCGTGTTCGAATTTAAGTGGTATTGTCCTCTCATCCTCGTCGATAGTTAAAGTATTATAGAGGAATGAGGTTTCTATTTTCGTGTGGAACAGTGTCGGAAGTGAATTGGTGTTGTTATCAGAATGGGGTGAGTTTTTTACTGTTTTGTTGTTGGAAATTCGCGTGTCTCAACGTGTGGTGGGTGTTTATTTATATCTATAACACATATTGTTTGACAAAGTGTTTGATATCTTTTATTAAGGATTATTCTATTACGGAATTTAAGAACGTTGCTATATTATTTTAGTTTTAATAGACCTGTTGTGCTATGTTTTGCGGCAGTCGGGTTGTCAGGTTCAACTATCTATAGTCATTACTAAGTAAAAATAAATACATGTATTATAAACAATTTTGCATTGTTACACTTGTACATGTTCGATAAATCTCTTAATTCACACGATCAAATGGTTGACTGATCTCGGTCAATGTTCATAAATTTTTTTTGCATATTTTCCGTAATATTTTATTATTTTTATAACATGTATATGTTATTGTATATGTATAATAACATAATTCACTTCGTAATCCACAT
Source organism: Nephrotoma appendiculata (assembly GCA_947310385.1). Lineage (NCBI taxonomy): Eukaryota > Metazoa > Arthropoda > Insecta > Diptera > Tipulidae > Nephrotoma > Nephrotoma appendiculata. The sequence continues at coordinate 298,318,736 of OX371225.1, forward strand.
CACATATTAACTAATTTGGAATGCACACCACAATTGTAACCAAAAAATATCATACATAAGTACTGTACGAGAAATCTAAAATGGTAAGAAAAAAAATACAATTACCTTTTCTAATACGATTTTGGGTTTGTGTTTTTTTTTGTAGTGTGGTCGTGAAACACTCACATATTTGATTTGAATTATAGTTAAACTGACAGCCATCAATTTTACTACCAATTACAATTTAGTGTACTAATCCACTCGACTTAGATTATATATATACATACGTAATGCGGCCGTGTCGCTGATGTACATATTTTTATCACGCATCCAAGTTAATTATATAATCCGCGATAATTTTTATCTTTTTAATTTACTCTTTTTCATGACGCGATATTTTCTTGGTTTTTGCATTTTCATGAACCTATCACCACCATTCTATGTCTTCGTTTTGTTCTATGATTATGTTATGTGTTTGAAAAGTTCAAAAATAGAAATAAAATTGCAGTCAATCACACTTTCATTCAATTTCCTTTTGATTTGTATTAAATTTTGCGATACGCGTTTGTGTCTATTATTGCATGTGCAAAAAATTAAATGTAAAATGTTTCTTCCTTCATGCCATTGTATGATGGTGGTTCAAAGTGTTTTGAGGTGAAATATTCTTAAAATTCAACATTGGAGGCTCAGCCATTAAACTTGAGTTCTTTTGGAGTACATTATATCACAAACGTAATATAAACAGACGAATTATTGCGAAAGAAAGTTTGGTCGAATACTGTGGCTCCACTTTTCATATTACATTATTTTTTGTAATCTAATCGAGGAACCCCATAACCCTGCCATCTATATATACATAGCAGAAACAGCCTAAAAAAACGTTCGTATTTTTTTCGCACTTAAACTGCATACACATCACATAGTAATAAAACTTTATGAATGAAGGAAACAATAACAAAACAACACGATGATCATAGTGTCGGTTTATTAAAAACGAGCTCTCTTATTCACGATTTAGTTGTTTTGTGTGTATGTGGTATGGATAATGAATATTTATAAAAAATAAAATATGCATGTATATCACAACACACGGGTAGTGAAGCACGTGGAGCTTGGCCATGTGCGTTTTACATGTACAGAGAAAAATAGATTTTAAATAAATTTCGTAAAAAAGATACATAATTCTTTTTTCTATAATATTGCTGCATGTAGTTTTTTGTTTCTATATATATTCGAGTATAGTTGTGTTGTATGTGGATATGTAGTTTAAATTTTTTATGAATTACTCAGACATATTTTATGGCTTCCTGAATTGAAAAAGGCCGAAATTAAAAAGGTAGACTTAAAAAATATATTTTTATATGAAAAAATGGGACCTTTTTTAAGTCATATTTATAACAAATTTTCTGACTTAACAAAGGTGTTTTACAAAAACAAATTTAATTTAAAAATTACACAGGGAAGGCATATTTTAAGTCATTTTAAAAATACATTTTATAATTCATTTTCAAAATGACTGAAAATAGCCATATTTTATTTTATATTATAAACATAAAATTTACATTTGTTTTTGATAGACATAGAAATGCATGCGTTATAAGTGGACTTTTATGCCATTTATAAATATACATTTTATGCTTTTTATAAATACACTTCTTAAATCATTTTCAAAATGGCTTATGATATGCATTAATAAAGTACGGTTTTTTTTTTATTTCATTTTCATTACAGATTTTAAGTCAATTTTAAAATGAAATAAAAACGCTGGTTTTAAGTCCGGAAAAATACAATTTTTAAGTCAGCCTTTTTTAATTCGGGGAGCCATATTTTATATAGTTTTCACTTTTCGTCCTTCGTTTCCCATTTGATATTTTTGCCAACCATAATTTACAGGAATATAATGTATTAAAATGTTAACTCGCACAATAACGATTATAAAGTACACGTTTTTTATTTTTAATACAATTTTCATTGAGAATTCTTCTTTTTCCACGTAGGTACCTTTATTTATTGATTATTGATAATCAATAGAGTTAAATATGTGTGAAGACAAATGCGCTTCTATTATGTTTGTAAAAACGTGTAAAAATGAGCAAAACATCATAATGCCGAGATGCTTTAGTCGGTCTCGGTAATTATATTAATATTTACATATAAATGATAATCAAAAAAGGTGTGTCAAACACATAGCGATCCTACGGCACGATACGATTCAATTCTGATCTACTGCAAGGAAGGATAAAGGTTTAGTATAGGTTTAATCGAGATTAATGATGATATTGGTCTTCAATAATTGCTTCATTAAATCAGTACCTAAGAAAAAAAAATATATATTTTGGATGTTTCTAGAGATTTCCTGAAATTGAATACTCAAATTAATACTTTTCTTATTGATCATAAACAACAACAACATATTCATATTTGAGGCTTGTAATTGACTCCGCAGCTTTAAATGGAATTTACATAAAGATAAATTAAAGAAATGCATTATACTATATATATTTGCGATAAAAATAACGCGAAACAATTTACCCAAACCAATCCTCAGTATGATCTACATATCATCCATATATTCACATATAGTGTATTTAAACCCAATATGGAGTGGGGCACCAGAATATTTGCTAAACTGCATCTTTAACCACTTGAGTGGTTTGCCCGAGCGTGACTCGGACGCGTAGTTCGATTGTGTTTTGATTTGCCCGAGTCTTGCTCGCGCAAAGCTTGTATTGAAACAATAATTGAAAAATAAAAATTTTGTATTCAGATTACTTGGTAATTATTTTCTAAAGAAATGTAAAAAAACCTAACAATTTATGGACACTCTTTCTCACAAAAAGCCGTCACTTAAGTGGTTAAGTTCTCATGATTTGTTTATAATAATTAAATAAAAAAGTATTTCTGTAAAATATTAAATATCTGCGTATTGTTCGATGAACTCTGCAGTGAAACAATAAAAAAACTGTTAGCCTATTTTGAAATAAAACAAACTTATGGCCTATTCATCGAAGAATATAAGTAAAAATTAATAACATATCCTAATTTTCAGTTATACCAGTTCTCCTATACTTAAGTTTTTATCTAAAATAATTGGTGGAATACAAAACAATCAGTTACTTTTCATCATAGAAAAATACGTATGGATAATATTTGTTTCTTGTTTTAAACTGGTTTTCGGCTAATTGTTTGATTGGTATTTGCCTTTTTATGCGAAGCTGTTTGCAAAATTGCCAAGAGTTATTTGCAAATGGTAGTAAGCAAAAGTTATTTGATAATATAGTAGGGATTTAGCCGCCTTATTTCTAAGGTACACAATCAATTAAATTTCGGATTAATGAGCAAATGATTAGTTCATTGAAACCAAGCCAGATCCCAGGGCAGCTGAAAGAGGCATATTGCTACTGAATGAGGAATACTAGCATGCCCGGAGGATGAATTTATTTCCTTCCATTTACTGACCAAAACAACAATTGTTTGACTTTGTTGGGATACATTGTTAAATTGTTTCTCTCTGCCAGGCCAACCAAACATTGAAGTTATTCTAAGTCCGAAGGATTTTACACATTCACTTGAAAGCTAAATTTTTGTTTTATATTAATGCTGTGTGCAATCAACTACATTGACTAAACTAAATTCAAACTAGAAGTCCCTGAAATTTAAAGACAGATATCACTAAAATAAAATATTTATTCTGTGTAGTTTATTTGTTAATGTACATGTACAGAAATTTTAAAATCATCCGGAGTACACCATAATAAAATTATGACAATTCTAATCTAATAAAATGTAATCAAAAAGTAACCACCTAAATTTAATTGCATCAGTCGCGTCCTGGGAGTCAATTCGCGTTCCGTGAAATAATGAAAATGAAAAGTTGTTTTCATTAGCAATCGAGTAGGTTTGTATTCCCCATAAGAAATTTTGATTTCACATAGTGAAATTAAAAATTTACGTGCGAATAATTCAAGCTACTAGATTGCCAATGAAAAAATCTTTTCATTTTCATTATTTCACGGAACGCGAATTGACTCCCTGAACAATAGCAGAAGCTTCAATATTTGTTTAGTCAAGGCAAATGGCATAAGTTGTTCATTCTAACAACTTTTGAATTCATTAACCACCAACCAAGAATTTTTTCCACATATTAATGTAGTTTCAATTTTCTGAATAATAAATCTTTTTTTGCAGTATTCTACAACCAATGAAAAGATATACACCTAAATTAACGCCTACTTCGCAATTTATTATATCGCAGATGAGGAGTAATTAGAATAGAAACGCCAGCTAAGGGGCCAATGTTCCAGATTTTCTAATGCCATTCTTATGTTATTCACTTTCACTTGGCAACAAATGAAAAAAGTTTTTGTCCGGGTTGAATTAGTTAATACCAATCTTTACGATCATTGAGTTACATATATAGATTTTAATTTAGTTATTATTTAATAAAATATTAATCATTCGATTATGTTGTTATTCGAAATAGTAGATAAATAGCTGAGGATGATGATTTATTAATTTATATAGTTATAATAAATGTTGAAAACAATTATGTCGCTAGCAAAAGCTTGCTACTTTACATTCTATTTCATTGAACTAACAACTCAGTTACTATTGACTATTAAGAAGTCTGAAACTGGGTCCATTTCAGAATAATTAACTTATATATAAAAGGGTGGGTGAATGGCCCGCCGTCCACTTGTTTTTGGTTTGGTCGCATACTCTAAAGCATTTCTGCATCATGAGCAATAAATGTTTTTACACACAAACATAATAGAAGCGCATTTGAGCGCTTCACACGTACATACGTGGAAAAGGAAAAAATCTTAATGAAAATTGTATTAAAAAACGATGATCTATGGATAAATAATATAACAAAAACTTTAAATTCGTTTTAAGGAAAATTGTGCGAGTTAACATTTTAATACATTTATATTGGTGTAGGAGAAAAATTTCGTGGTCTTTTTCGGGGTAGATCGCTTTACATTCATATATCCCAGTAAACATTGAACGTATCAGGCAACCTTGTATGCGTTTGAAAGGTGACATTTTAACTTGCACTTTGACATACAAAACACTAAAATCGGTGAAATGAATAAAAAGTTACATTTTAAACATATAGATAAATAATGAAAAAATTCGTTTACTTTTACAACTTTATTACGACAAAATTAAAAACGCGGCTCAGGCTTGCGAACAAATTGTGCATGGAGAAGGTGCTTTATCAAAATGAGCAGCAAAGAAATCTCGCTTTCAACCTGGAAATATGGATGTGAAAGATGCCCCTCGCTCTAGTCGACCAACCAGTGGAAAATTCGATGAAATCATGCAGAAAATTGAAGAAGACCAGCATATAAGCAGCCATCCCATTGGTAAAGAACTCAATATTGATCACAAAACACGTTTAAACCATTTGATAATGGCTGGATACAAAAAAAGCTTGACGTTTGGGTACCTCATGAATTAACAGTTACAAATTTAATGAACCGGATTGCTATTTGCGAAACGCGAAAAAAAATCGTGCATTATGAGGTGCTGCCACCTGCTGATGACATATCAGATATATCTGAAATTTTTTTTAATTTGGATGTACCTTTGCAAGAAGCTTCAATGCGGTATATTGTGGGCTACGTAGCGTTCAAAATTTTGAGTAAAATTAAATGTTCCCGTTGCGAAAACATGTTTATCAAAACTGATGAAATTTTAGAGGCTCCGACAGAATATTTGATTAGCAATAAAAATTATGACGATGAAAAAAAGAAGAATCTTAAAGCTCCAACTGATTATTATTTCAAAATTTGCAAAGAACAAATTTATTTATTTTCCCGGATGTTTTCAGAACGAGCAAATATGAAAGATTTGAAGAGGAATATTGTCCAACTTTGTATTGTTAACACCAGCAGGTGTTACAAAGATTTCTATGTCGAACAAAATCCATGCCATGAGCATAACAAGGCAGCCTTAAACTTCATGATTTTAGTTTTAATCAGAAAACACTGAACCTGGTTAGCTGAAAAACACATACAAAAAAATTAAAAACCGTACGAAGTCCTAATTGGCGAATACTATTGCAAAACAAATAATTATATACAAATAATTATACCATATAATGAAATGTACCGCACATGGGTTGTTATTTTATTTTTAAATTTTATTAAAATTTATTTTAATTTTAATAAAACTTTATTATTGAAATTTTTATTTTATTTGTTTTATTGTTATTGAATTTGATTAAATAAATTAATTATAATTTAACTAGTAAAATTGCTGGTTTCTTTCTCTTTATCTAGTGGTATACCAAGTGAAATTTATTGTATATGGACGATTTATTGTATAGAGAAACGTCCCCATACATATGTTTGATGTACATATGTTTGATGTACAAAAATTCAAATTTAATGTCAAATAACCTCACTCTCTTGAATAACCTCATCGCAATTCTTTTTCAATACCCTACCTGTTTAACCCTTTACCTGATCACCATTAATATTAAAACTTACTAGTCGGACGTTCTGTGCATATCGTTCATAATTTTTCTCGTTATCAATTAGCATCAAATCAAAATATATAGTTGAAATGTATGTATTAAGACTAAATACAAAATATACCAAAGCATATGTTGTTATTATTTCTGTACAAAATTTATAACAGTTTTTACAGTTAGTAAATATAGGTACATTAATTATTTTTATCAGTTAGTAATGTTCTCAGTCTCAAACAAAATTTTGTAATAAAAAATAAGGCAAAGTGTATCATCATCACATATGATGCGCAGGACAGTCAAAGGGTTAACTCATCGTATAGTTAATTGATTATAATAATGGTTGCACGACAAGGTCGATATTAAACAAAAAATTATTTAACATAACAATTAAAACTAATTTCAAGTAAAACAACGTGCATACCATGTGTCATTTTTTGTGTGTATGTGTGTCGAACTAACTGCCGATATTATTTTGTTCCTTTCATGGTTTTTATTTTTCGTATACATATAGCTAATACTAATAGTATCTAAAATTTATTTTTATCAATAAATTTTCTTATTGATCCATGGTAGGTATGAAAATAAACAATATGAATATAATTTAAAACAACCAATGAATGGAATAACGAAAATAAAAATAAATAAAAAATAATAATTTACAGTTTTCACTTATAAAATTGTTTTTCAGTTTTTTGTGTATCTGCATACGAAAAAATTGTGATGTTTTCGACTATGTTGATGGTAGTGCCATCTACTAGTAAGTAGATGTCAAATGAATATCAAAATAGCTAATGGGGTTCCTCGATGTAGTTTAAATTTTTCTCACCACACAATTGGCGCAATTATCAGTCAATTTGATAAAACCATGTCTTCATTCGCCAATAATTCGTCTGGATATATTGAGTTTGTGATTATATGCTCAACTAAAGCATTGATCTATCGGCTGTTTTTTCTGAACAGATTTTATTTTATACATATTTTATAACATTTTTCTATGAACAACATTATTTGTCGGATCAAGATTTCCTCGTGGTATTCTACACTTTAAACCAGCAAAAACGATTTATTGTTTCTCGGAACATTTTATTTTTCTAATTGATCAGTTTGAGGAAGTTGAAGAGATAAGCACGTTTTTCTAGCATCACCTTAAACGTTCTGCTGATAATGCTTTAACAAAAATTACAAATACTAACTGTCCACTCCAATATTTCTGTGATGATCAATGTTTTGGTTAATTTTGCACGTATCGTCCATAAATGAATCAAAATTAAAAAACTATTAAGTCCAAGGTTTTTTTTAAACCCAGTTAGATCAATTTCATATCGAGTGAATCATAATACACATTTTTTAAATAAATATACATAATTTATTTGTGTAATGAAATTATTATTCATTTCAGATATCTAAATTTTAATAGTTCAATAGTTTGGTCTGATACTAAATTATAGAAAACTTTCGATCCCTTGTTCACTTCACGAAAGAGCCCATGAAGCAATGAGTTCTCAAAACTTGATATCCATTGCGACTATGAATGTTTTCTGTGAATAATCGAGTTCGGTTGCATTACTTATGATTCTAGTAATTTAAACATTTTCAGCTTCTCAAATTTGTGAGTCCCCTGAAATGAAATCTCCATGTGTTTCCCTTCCGCAGTGACGTTATATATTTGGTTTTTGTTAAGTTGATCTGATGAAGACCAATTTGTTGAGATGTTGATTTCCATTGATCATTCATCAGCGTAATAGCTGGGTAACTTAAAATTAAGAACTACTGTGCTTGGCTATATTGAGCTGAAAAAAGATATTGTTCAAAGGAGACATAAAGAGGGATTGGATCGTACTTCTGATGTTATTTTGAGGGGCTCGAAAGTTGCTTAGACTATCAGATTGCGTTTTACACCAATACTTAAGCTTTTTCCATAAATTGGGAGATCACAGTGATTTTTTGCCGAAATCGGTCCACCGGAAGTGACAGCTATTTCGTTTTTTGCAAATATTTTGAAAAATATAACATTTATGACAAAAACGATTAAGCCAATTATCAACAATTATTTTATTTAAAAGATTGTATTTTAATTTTGCACCCCAGACGGATTATTTGATTAGGGTGAAACTTCATACTTAACTTTTTCCATAACTTGGAAGTCCCAGTGATGTTTGTAAATCGGTTCACTGAAAGTGGTAGCTTCTATTGGAGCTTTTCCGTTGTATACTCCATTTACATGCGACCAACATTTTTCTTCTGCAAATTTCTGCAGGTAAATAAGAAGCATCCGCTATATCCCTTTTTCAACCAAGAAAACAAAAAAATCGGCTCAATTTTAGTCCAACCCACACAAATGTGTGAGTAACAAACCATAGTACGTAATGGCGTTGTTGATAAAAAATTTCGCTTGATTTGAAGTAAAACCAACACAATTGTGTGTATAGATATAGTGTGTTTTTCGGACCAAAATAAGTTAAAAAGGAATTCACAAATGTGTAAGTTGGTTGAAAACACGTACAAAATAAATTTTTGACATGGCACTTTTGATCTACCCGCACAATTGTGTTAGTAAAACACAAAAGAGATATAAAAATATTTAATGTGCGAGAAAGAAAGAAATATATATAGTAATGCCATAATTTTTGTATAGCCTTATTATTAATTTATTTTTAATTAATTCAAACGCGAAATTTAGATTTTTATCTATGGCGTCTGTTTTATTACGAATCAATCCTCAACATTTATACATATAAAAAAAAATTGATTTTTAATTTTAAAATTGTTGCCATAAAAATATTCGGATCGGATATATTTTATGGCAACATTTTATAGTGGTATTGGCGGTGTAGTGCTCAAAAATCTTGTACAAAATTTTTGTTTCTCTACATTTTTGTTGTTTTCCAGATCTATTCCCGTACTTTCGAGCTAGTGTATTGTGATTAATTGATGAGCCCAGATTTATCTTTCTACATGCCGCTTTACGTCTTTGTGGTATCGAAACATTTTTAATTGTTATGTTCGACAAAAATACAACGTTCCCACATTTGGATATGTGGAACATCAACACATGTGACGGAAAGGTGATTGTAATATTTTTTTTAATAAAATGTGGTAGAGTGGTTAGGGTACATCACCAAGTGCTACTATCCCACAACTCGCTAGATCTAGTCCAATGCGAGGCAGTGCCATCTTAGCAGAATAAAATATACAACAAACGCAGTTGGTGCAAACCAATTGATCTTTAAAATTACCCATTACTTGTAAGGTCATTTTAGCAAGGTTTTTGGGGATTTTTGTAGCCTATAAAATTTCTTTTCTGTTTACAAACATATATAGTTCCAAATTTTCGATCAATCTTTTACAAGCTTAACGCCTTTTATAAACTAAAATTTCAATATTTCGCAAACCGCTTTCAGCATTTGGGATCGGTACGAAAGCCCGGATTATCAAAATATCGCGTTTTAAAATCCCGATTATGGTGCAATCTTAAAACATCCTGCCAAAAAGCAGGATTTCTTCAAAGATATTTTAAAATATTTTTTCATTTACATTTTTATTAAGAGCTCGGTCATTTCTTGATTGATCTTAGTTAAATTATGGGATGTGATTTGCATTTTAACACGATTTTTTGGGATTCGGCCATGCTCAATAGAACTTGGCCATCCCTTAACTAATTTTTAACGAAGTGCCGGAATTTGGTCATGTTGAATGTAATTAGGCCACTTCTTAACAAATTATGGTGTACAACTGGATTAGAACTTTCTGGAAGTGAAGTTCTGGAATTGCCATTTCTTAACCAATTATGGGCAAATTTAAGTTACAGAGCAAATTGAAGTTGAGATTTTTACAACAATTTTGGCTGAAGTTTTTAATTTTGGCCATGTTGGATGGAACTTGGCAATTTTTTAACCATCTAAGAAATTTGGCATTACTTAATTACTATGCTATTTCTTCTTCTTATTGAATGGAACTTATAGAAATTCCTTAACTACTTATAACCCTTAACCACTTGTACTGACAATGTACTGAGAAAAAATTATCCCCCATTTAAATTATTTTTTTATAAATTCATAAAAAAAGGCCGGATTTTGATATGATAATCGGGATTTTGAAAAGCGGGATTATGAAATAAGGGTTTTTAAAAGCGGGCAAACGACCCCAACCCTTAGCCGTTTTATATTTGTCTTAACTTTGCAGTGTCAATTTTCTCCAGGGAAGCTTTTTCACAAGGAATGTTAGTTTTAGATCAGAAGTTCACAACCAAGCGGTCACGACCCTAAAGAGAGAGCTTTGAATGGGGAGTCGCATAAAAACCTATAAAAATTAGACGTATTATTTTGAATTTCCTTTTTGCATTATTTCAAAAATATTTTGGAATTTCTAACTATCTTTTGCCAACGAGTATCCATATTATACATGGTAAGGATAGAAAAATTCATTTTCTGACTTATGTATGGGGCACCAAAATTTATTGTTTTTAAAATAGGGTTAAGAGAATCGGATCTCTGCACATAAGGGTTTTAAGTAATGTTTAGTCCCAAAAATTTCTAGAACCTAGAAAAATGCACCAAATTGAGTATTTTTTTTTTTTAAATACTCTATGAGATTCTTAAAAGATCCCTCATGAGTGTCTGAAAATTTTTTGTATGCATAGAAATCAGTACATACTCGGACCCAAGAAACGTACTAAATGAGAATAAATTCAAGATTTATAACAAGTGAAAGTGATTTGACTGCTAATTGACAGCTGTCAACTGTCAATATCGAAAATCTAACTCCATATTTGAACGTAACGACCGCAAAAAACAATGTGTACCAAATTTTAGAAAAAAATAAGGGTTACGAAAAAAAGTGATGTTTTTAAACAAATATCTGAGTATGTACTGATTTCTATGCATACAAAAAATGTTCAGACAAAATACTCATGAGAGATCTTTTACGAATCTCATAAAGAGTATTTAAAAAAAACATACTCAATTTGGTGCATTTTTCTAGGCTCTAGACATTTTTGGGACTAAACACTACTTAAAACCCTTATGTGCTGTGGTTTAAATCATCTTATTTGATCTAGACTTCACTATATTCAATATCGACAAATTCTGCTTTCAATTTTTTCGAGGTACTATTTTTCAAACTACTCGTAGCATGATCGGTACTGAAGACGCAATAACATACCAATACATAATAAATACATACAAAGCAATCAAATTAGGTAGTCTAATTATTGTTCATGACCGACAAAACTGACATTAACCTAAATGTTGGTAAACTAGCGCGATAGAGATTCCTCAAGTAAATCTACATCGAGGTTAAATTTAATCATAAACCCAATACAATTTTCTACTTTTCGTATTTAATTTGTTAACCACGTTAATTATGGGTTTTTTAACTAAGTATTTAATCATTATCGATTATGTATATATAAATATGTATACCTATTTGCTATATGTGTTCATTGTATGTATATTGCCTATATATATACTCATTTATATTTTGTAAACACAAATCCAATTAGTAATCGCATCTATAAACTCGCGAGCAAACGATGGTCTTTAAATATATGACGTAGTGTAGTATCTACTAAATAAATTGGTATGTTAGGTTGGTATTGTATGTATACAATATATTTTGTTGTAATTATTATTAAATAACATGTACTCGTTTTTTGTTGTATATATCATACCCAAAATATTAAAAGCAGTAATTGAAGTATAAAGTACGAAAATAACTTAAATGTATGTGCGCGAATTATACGAGTACAAGGGGTGATTAATGAATTCGCGATATCAAATTTATTTATCGTATATCAGTGATAATAAATATAGGCGTTGAGGTTATCGTGTTAAAGTGCAGATGTTTGCGACAGTTTTCCATACACAAAATTCGTTAATTATGCTTTTGATTACATTTATAAAGAGTGGTGGTCAAATATTTTTCCTACCGCATCAATCACGGGTTATTTATTCATATATACATATTATACATAATAAATAATTGACGGACTCGGTCGAAGTCTTCATTCAAAAAGAAAAGTTTTCACCATCGATTTTGTTTTTTTTTTTTTACATTTCTTTGGTGGTGTGTTGTTTTTGGATTTTCATTACATTTCAAATTTTTTGTGCGGAAATTTTATTTATTTTTTCTTTTTCTTGTGTTTGATGTTGTGAAAAATAGTATGGCACGTATATCGGTGGTTAAACTGTGCAATTAGATAAAATAAATAAGTCATATCAGTATATTTACCGTGTGCGTGTGTATTGTATATGATAAAATATAATTTATGCATTGTTGTTGGTGTTGTTAATATTAAATTGATAACAAAGATAAGGAAAAACAAAATTTATCAGAAAATTTTATTACGTTCGAAAATTTAAAAAGTGCTAATGTTTTTGTTTTGGGTGGTGTTGAATCTAAGAAATTTCTAAGATTCCATTCTATTGATTATTTTTATTATACGGGGGCAACACAAAAAATGTGTTGGTTAAATAAAATTAATTTTGGTGAATTTGGATAAGAAAATTGTTTCTAAAAAAAAAATAATTAAAAATTAAATAAATAAATACTTAAGTTTTTCAAAAAAATCTCCCCACAAAAATGTTAAACTGGAGAATAAATAAAGATCATAATATTTTTTTAAAATGTTTGAGGCCCAATGTTAAGGTGGTCGAGAACTTACTATTTTGTTTGAAATGCAAATTTTTAATGTATTTTTTACGATCTTCTTCTAGGGTGACTATATAAAGCATCCGGTATTTTATGAATTGAGCCATAAATATGGATTTACGGATAATTTACCTGAAAGTGCGCTACCAAATCGGTTGGAGGAAATTAAAGATGTTATTCGACGTGAAATACGAAAAGAGTTAAAGGTATGTACACAGTAGAAATTATTTTTATTTATTTCATATCATTCGATTGAGGAATTTCGATCTTCACGATAAAAGTATGTATTTACGCGGTCGCCGTTCGGTATATTGTTTTTATTATAGTCAATGAATCTACAAATATAATTAAAAGAAATAATCTCATATCGTGTACACAGCTCGTTGATAAGATTATAGAATAAAGTATTCGTGTTCTTGTATACCGGGAACCATTAAATTATTTATAAACAATTCGTAATTCTGAAGCACGACTATGGACAGTGGTTTAATAATATGCAAATTTATAGTTTACCCACCAATTGTTTTGGCTAAAAAATTTCTTACTAGAGGGATGTCCTAGCCCAGATAAAGCTTCGAATACTCGAGACTCGTGATATTGACAAGTTCTACGATTTGGATATTTATGTTTTATTTTTATTTAGTTGTGGGGTCGTATCATAGATCTCTGAACTTTCGCATCATTTACGATTACACACGAGTATAAAATTACTAAGTTAAACGCCATCAATAACATATCATTTTTTTAGGATTGTTGATGCTATTTTAATCAACAATGAATAACAACATTTTGGTTTATAATCGTTTGGTTGGGAAAACGACCTTATATTTCGAAAACCTATAATACAAAATTTATATTACAACAATTAATTCAATAGCATTATTATGCTCTTTACAGTAGCAGAAAGAGACAATTATTTTCAATAAAAAAATTGTAGTTTTGCAAAACCCACAAAATAGGAGTATTAAAATGAGAGTATCAATTAATTATCTACTGATTGTCGTTGTCATACTTTTCTAGGGACAAAATTACAATGTGTGAAGTTAGTGAATGTGATAAATATTCAGAGAAGACATAATCTTGCAACAGAGCAGAATGTCCATTAACACAAAGTTAAATGCAAGAATGCAACAGTTTATATGTAACATGTTAGTGGAGTTCAATAATCTATCGTTTTTAATGTAAGACCGTTTGTTGCTGAATTACATTTATTGTTGAACCTACCCTCAAAAAATAATTTGAATGTGTCCATTTGGGTATTTTTACTTTACCATTCACACCTATCCAATAGTTAAACTCAATATTTGCATACCACACAACAGTTTGTTCTCTATCGAGCTCTCTAAAACGAGCTTCTGAGCTTATTTTAATTCATTTTTCTGGAATTTATGCATAAACTCTATTTATTAGATTAGGTTTTAAAGTTTATTATTGTGAAGTAAATTTGAGTATATTGAGGTTGTTTGGTGTAATGATATTTGTTATAAATTGTTGACTAATTAAATAAGCGGTTAGTTCATACCAATCACTGATAGATGTTACTAATATCTACAAACCAAGACACAATTATTTAATTCGAACTGCCAAACTTAAAAAAACTTTATCAATCGACGATTATAAATATTTCAGAGCGATCGGCGAACCTAACAACCAAATTTTTATTTACGCGTGAGGCACGCAACATATAGAGCGCGGAATAAGGAACATTCGACTACTTTCTGGAAGTATCAAGATTTAAAATAATTATACATCATTAAATTAAGTTCAAATATACTCCAAGTTTTATTTAATACGTTCAAAAAATGTTTTTGTTTGGGGACGAACGTTTATGCATTTTATACTTATTTCATTCATAAATAAATACCTTTGAAATGTCTGCGTTATTTTCTGTAATAATACCGCTTAAACCTCGCACACAATTTTGGAATATTGCCAATCAATTTTGCGATGACAAATTAATAAGTATCATGTTTTTAAAATACGTTATACGGGCTATTAATGTTCATTTTTATATCTTCTGTATTTTTCTGGAACATTAAAATCCCCAAAAATATCATTCGTTTCACAAAAAGGCTTGTTCCTAATTTATTTCTTCATCATGAACAACTAACAAACGAACAATATAAACCAACGAAATAGAATGAGATCTTGATAAATTTTAAGACTTCACCTAAATTACATTTACAATTTAGTTATTTTCTAATCTTGATCCATAATAAACCATCATCTCGTTATACGAGGGTATACAAAATGAAAAAATCTCACGATTACCCATTGTGTTGCAAACGGAAAGTGAAATTCCATACTAAAACTGCGGGAAAAATAACATTTTCCGACAATTTCATAAATTTTGTTTGCAGTATTGATGAGTGCCGCATGTGTAACCTTCTGTGTGTCCCGCGCATATTACATATGTTCATATATTTATAAAGAGAGAGAGAGAGAGGCAATTTTGGATTCTTTATAAATAAACTCAACATTAAAATTAGATAAAATATTCATTGAACCGTAAAATCAATCCATAAACATAATAATTTTTAACAATTTTATAAGATTGGATTTTGTGTTATTCTCGATTCAATGAAAATTTACCGTCGATTATGTTATGCATATATGTGCTCAGCATTAAAATGTTTTTGTTCATGTAATCGTGTTTGGTATCTAAACGAGATGCCGGTTTATTCGGGTGTATTTTATCGATCGATATGTGGAAATGAAAATTTGTACTTTTATTAACGCATCGCATCGTATGCTAGGAAATGATTTAAAAGTTTATGTATGCATAATTTTATTCAAAACAATGTTTGCTTGATGTATATGGTGATTTGGTTGAATGGAAATATAAAACTTGGTTGCCACAAGGGTGATTATTTAAGTGAAACGATTGGATCTGATGTGATAATATCATGTTTCAATGACACAGTACAGAAAAATTAGTTGTTTTAATTAGTTAACGAATCTCGTTAGTAAAAGTTAGCTAAAGAGTATCTGATAATTTTAGGGAACTTAACTTTTCGAATCCGAACATATAATTTGTTCAATTTATTAAAATAAAGGATCGTGGCGCAGACTAAAAAAATCAATAATTGATATACGAGCATAATCTTTTTATTGTATTTGCAATTGAACCATATTTATTTTACGTGATGTTACTTTGGGTTACACATCTTCTTACTACGTAAGGTTATCGTAGAAATATATGAAACACAATAATTATTAAAAGGTTATATAAATATTGCTTGCTCTGTTTACCAAAAATTCTTAGAGTGCAAAACAGTCCTCAGTAAGCGCACAACAAAATCCGGCACAAAGCGCACAATTTTGACTTCCAGTAAAAAGTTTCCCAAAATATTCCAAATAAAATATGAATAAAACGATCACATGTGCATGAAGATTACAACACAAGCTTTTGGCATCCATTGGGAGACCTACGAGTATTTGTCTATACATGGATAATAACCAACATGTTTACTGAGTTTTCCAATTTGTTTATAAAGCCGAACGCATTGATAATTATAAAGATCTAGTCGCTAATGAATATAGTACGAGTATGTTCATAGTTACTCTACAAATCGAGGCAGACGACCTTGAGCGAGCACTGGTAGGATTCGGAGAAGGATGTGGTCCTGATAGTATTTCTGCTTCATTTTTTAAAATTTTGGAAATTTCTCTCAGAATTTTGTTAATCAGTCATTAAAATGGGCAACTTTTCCACAAAAGTGGAAAACAACTAGAGTGATACCTATTTTCAAAACTGGATCTAAAAA
The DNA here is from genome assembly GCA_947310385.1 of Nephrotoma appendiculata. Classification (NCBI taxonomy): domain Eukaryota; kingdom Metazoa; phylum Arthropoda; class Insecta; order Diptera; family Tipulidae; genus Nephrotoma; species Nephrotoma appendiculata. The sequence continues at coordinate 298,335,611 of OX371225.1, forward strand.
TGATGTATCTTGCTACAGAGATAGTACATCTATATGTGCTATACCTAAGTTATTTGACTTGGTAATATGCAACTCATTCAAAACAGTGCATCCGCGGTGTATGTTGCAATACAAACACAGTTTTATGCCCAAAACATCAGTATCGACAAATCTCATAGAATTTACCAGCTATTATATTAACAAAATTGAGAAGTACAAACAAGTTGTTGTAATGTACACAGACTTTGCAAAAGCTTTCGTCTCCGTCAGCCACCGTCAAAATCTACAAAGTCATCGAGTCAGCGATGCCAATAATCTACAAAAAGACATTGACAACCTAGCGATATGGTGCGAGTTGAATTCTCTGAGTTTCAACATTGAAAAGTGCAAATCTCATTTGACCGAAAGGTCAACCCTGTTACACAAGGCTACAAGATAAATGGTGTATTTCTTCAGGTAGTACCTGAAACTAAAGACCAAGGAGTTACTTTCGTTGAAACCATGAGCTTTACTAGGCACGTAGCACATACATTTTTGATTTGGAGACAATTAAGATCCTATATTGTGCTTACGTTCATCCCAGTTGAAATATGCCGTAAATGTTTGGTGTCCGTTCTACGAAGGACATATCCAAAGTATTTAAAATTTAATTAATTTATTTTAACTGGATGTATAAGACATACAACTTGGCAACGCTAAAAAATTGGCGTGAATTGCTAAAATGTTCATTTATTGCTAATCTTTACTAGGCCTAATCGACGCACCGCATATACTAAATTCTATTAAAATAAAAGTTCCTAATAGACAACTAAGAGATCATGACTTCTTCCTCCACTTAAATAGACACTGGTTCATTATCACCAACTATGGTGATAATGAACCAGTGAAGATGATATTATGTGAAAGAGTTTCGATAAAATTGACTATTATGATTTTTGTTTAACTAAAGATAATAAAAGTAAATTAAGGCAATTTTATGCATTTAAATAAATAAATAATAAATTAACTATTAGTCTAAATTTGACACATTTCCTTAGGTTAACATTCATCTGCACCACTACTAAGGAAAATAGCTTCCAAATTTCTCATGAACAATTATAAACTCGTTGGGTACTTGTACTTGTAAGGGAAGAAACCATATTTTTTGTAATTTCGTTTAATGATTTCGGGACATAGTTTCCTTTCAGCTCGATACATTTAGTCCAACGATATTCCGAGCTTTTAAGCCAACCAAAAATTTAGATTTATAAAACTTTGTGAAATAGGTCAGCAGATAAATTGTGATATTTTCAAGGTTAGCAATTACTCTAACCGACTTCAAAAACGGATCTTCAGTCACACTTCAATTCATTGAACCAGTGTCTGACGGTAGCCTACGGTGGTGCAGAGTTCTTATAAATGACAACTTAATTTGATTTCCTCATACCCATAGATCTTCCCATCCAAACATAGATGCGAAACATTGACCGATATTGCACAACAAAATAAACAAAAACGGCGAACTAAAACTATCAAAATAAAATTATTCTTTAAATATCTCAGAAATTTAGCCATTTTTTGTTCGAAAGGTGGCGTTAAATGATGATACAGGTTTTGAGTAGGCTCCTTACACAATCTATACATAGACCGCTAACGTATTGCTAATTCCTCAATATAAAAATTGAAATGTTTGTATCGTCTAAGCAGCCCTTATATATTTACGAATAATTACGCATTAAACTCGTTAGCCCCCCCCCCCCCCCCCCCCGGCTTTCACATTTTCGTTTTCGAGCACCATGGTATTTAAAATGGGCACGAATTACTCCGAAAGCGTTAATATTTACCGCCTTGCACTAAACAAGTTGGTTTGATCCCTTGCCGAACAACACAGGTGTCTATCATTGTTCAGTACTGCATCTTTAGTACAAATTTGGGCCACCGCATAAAATGGAAGGTAAACGAGATCATCGCACTTTATGCCGACACATTTAGTTAATATCAATGCCACTACCGACATCAATTTCATAATGCAAACTTCTGAAGGTATTGTGGTTTACATACAAAAGTTACCCAACCTTTTTGGGATAAATGGCGTCCAGTTTATGTCACATATTGTGTGTCTATATAGCCCGTAAACTAAATATGGCGATGAAAACTATCTCTATTAGTAAATAAAATAAGCGAAGTGATTCGAAAAGCCAGGAACTTGGATTGATACATTTCCCTAAGTAAATTTTTTTCGATTAAAATTTAATTGAAAAAAGTTTAAGTCATGCATTTTATTTCAAATTGAGTGCTGCAAAATAAACTCAGCATACAACCAAAAATAAATTACCGATATCCCAATTACCGGTATAAATTTTCTTGTTGTATGGAAAATTTTCTGTCTAAAATTACGCTCATTGTTTGATCAAGATTATAAAAGCGCATTGTGGGTTTCGATTAAAATACTTCAAACAAAATTATAATCTTAAAAAAATCATTAAAAACCATGATGATTTTGAAAGAAGCTGTCAACACTTGAATCAAAATTGTAACAGCTACTCGAAAATAGTTTCTGATAGGAAAAGTCAAATTGATCTTTTCGAACCCGCATTAACTAATAACAAATTGCGTATTGTTTAATTTTGGGTGCTATACTAAATTCCAAGATTACACAGATCAATATTTATAATGGTAAAGGAATTGGATGATAATTTAGTCTAAGTTAGTCACAAGTGGTGCAGTGGTTAAAGCTTCGGCAGTTGGACCGGAAGGTACTGGGTTCGAATCCCATCAGAGGCTAGATGCAAATTGAATTTTCATCATTGATTACAATCGGTGATGTTATTAAACACAACTAAGACAAGACGCACTGATGGAGTGCAGAATTCAGCGACAGCGCCGACCCACCGTCTACGTCAATGTACAGGTTGAGCTTGCAATGTGCAGTTGGTATACTACAGTTGTGTGTGTGAGTAAGTAAATAGGTTAATGATGTGGCGTGAATGCGTGCCAAAATTGGCCTAAGTGTCAACCACTGAAACCTAACCTAGTCAATTTTTATCGCTTTTTCAGGCAAACATTGGGCACTTTCAGATCACCCAGTGACAGTTGGGAGAAATCTATAATATGTTGAGTAAAATCACGGCCAACGTTATGAATATTTTGAACTTTACGAAAGTATCAAATCTAATTGGCCGTGATTTTATTAATGAGCTGGGAGGCCTAAAGCGGCATGTTGTACTATCACTATTTTCGACTTTCGACTTAGTTTGTGTCTCAATTTTCAGGAATCAATTAACATTCTATTTCGCGTAAACAACTATGTCTCTTTTATATCGGGATTTCAACCTCTTGATAAAATTGTGAGCTTTCTCTCTCTTCTCATTGCGCGCAATGTAAAGTCACAAATACAATCATGACATTGGAATTATCAGAAGTTTTTTAACTCATTTTTTTCTCTCGATTTATAAAAATGAGAAATCTATGGCAAAAGTAGTCTTAGAAATCGTAGAAAAGAAATAGAGTGACGTTTTACTCGAGCAAACTGAGATTAGGAAATGCGTAATTTTGGAAGTGAAATAGACTGCCATTTTTCTCGTAAAAAAAAGACAAACTAAGTCGAAAATAGTGATATCATCATGCCGCCTCTGAATGCTCCCATTGTTTTCAGAAAATCTGGCAGGCGGCAGGCCCGAGTGATCGAGGCCTACTGACTACCGATTTGATAACGGTTGAATGCCGATATTCTAACTAAAGTTGTTTTGTAATATTTAGGCAACATAGTTTTTTTAATTGAGGGTATCGATCCGATGGGGAAAGTAAATCAGTGTCAGTATGTTATTTCATAATATTTTATTTTATTCATTGTATTAAAGATTCTTATTCCGTGGCCAGACATTATTCTTGAGGGTTGATATGAAACAAAATAAAAAATTGTTATACTTTAAATTCCGAAAATTTGAAATCCTGAAGCTTTTCAATCTTTATAAATTCGAAAAGTTTTCAATTGACGATTGCAGCCGTGATTTTAGATTTTTTTTTTTTTGCACGGAATCCTAATTTTTAAAATTTACCATTTTGTGAGTGTACTGTGACCATTTTTGCATCGAATCACGATTTTATTTTATTCCGATAGGAAGTGTTTTCTCTATTCATTAATATACGCGTTATCTCCTAATTTGCTTTTGACGGATGATACTTTCCAAAATGTTCACCAGTTTGATCATTAACAATTTAAATTGTCTTAAAAAAATTGTAGTATTTTTTTATTTAAAAAAATTCAGCGGCATATAATTTAAATTAACGTACTGTTAAAATGGTATCAATTGGATTGGAAGATCTTAGGTTCAAATCTCGATTGAGGCAAGATGCAAATCTAACTGCAATCGTTGCTGAAAACTTTCACTGTGTGTGGTCTGAGTTCTGAATTTAAATAACCAGCGAGCTTCCATATCAGTACTGTAGGCTTACATGGAGCTTTGTATAGCACAGAGTATCTACGTAAATCGGGTCTATAGCCGTTCGTGCTCGGTTTTGTAAATTGGATATCTAACGCGAATCGCAAAAGAGTAGGGAATGTTTGCCTCAGAAAAATATACAATTTAACTGTAGCTTAACCGGAGTGTTGGCAAAAGTAGGTCGTCTCTGTTACAGTTTATTTGAGGAGCTGCTAAAAGGAATCAGTGCATTTCATCATGCATTCGCATCTGATTGATATGTTGATATTAATTTGTTATTGTTTTCTGAAAATTATTGTATATCATTTCGAGTTAAAATTAATATAATTCCTGTTTTTAAAAAATATTAGAGACCAATATCCGAAAATCATCCCACACATCATAGTAGCAAAGAGATTGAAATTGTCGATTTAATTGATAGATGTACGTTTATTTACTATTAAAAATCGTATTTTGTGTTTGAGAAGTTGTTTTTGTAAATCAATAAATGTAAAAAATAAATGTTTATTCCAACTAACGTCATCGACGCGCCGCGCATTAAATAAGACAATTTCAAGCGAATATTATAATTTTTGCTAATCCCAAGAACACATTGTACAAATTTATAAATAAAAATATTACAATTATGTGACAAATGTCTGTACCCCGCAAAAGTTTAGAAGTCGACTGAACCTCTAAAATCGATGATATTTACATAGTTTATTTAAACGTTACATGCAATAATGAAGTCATGTGGTCAAGTACACATACAATAATCCAATCAAGTTCTAAAATTAGCAGAAAACATTTTATGGCGCGTATTATACTTTATGATAAAAATAAGGCGGCCCACACACTATCACCAACCAGTCTCGGACCGTAATGTAAATTATCAGATTCTACAAAATTATACGTATGTTTTACATTTGCTATTATACACAGAAATATAATATTTAGACCGGAAACTCATCATTATAAAATATATCCAGTTTGAAACTCAGTACAGAAAATCTGATATTTTCTTCCGAAATAGTTGAATAGACTGAATATAATCAAATTTAGACGTTGTTTGTACATTACCAATTTCAACTAAATTTTATTATAAGCGTAATAATTCTTAATAATTTATGATGAAGTTATAAACCTTAATTATCAATTTTCCGGAAAATTACACACACACATACACAAACCATAAATTAAAACGATATTCGACCTACACTCATAATCACTTAACGTTAATATAAAACACAAAAAAAAAAATCTCGGAAATGTTTTAAGAGTAGATGCGTTGAAAATAATTATTGTTAATGCATACTTAAATTATTTAATATAATTGTTACATGTAATTTATTGTTATTGAGAAAAACGATTATGTATTAATTTTATCTTTTATATAATTTTTAGATTAAAGAAGGAGCAGAAAAATTACGCGAAGTTGCAACCGATCGTAAATCACTATCAAATGTGGCGTCTATTGTTAAGAAAAGTAATAGTAAGTTAGCAGAATTAAAGTCTGAATTGCACGAGCTGGAAAGTCAAATCATATTAACCCAGGGGAACACAGTAAATAATGGCGGTAAGATATGTTTAGCTTTATGGATTATTAATATTTTGTTCTGTTTAAATTGTAGGTTTTATGTTTGTCTACCATGTGAAATTGGATCTAAAGTATATCGACCAAATATATTTTTGAGTGTCGAAGACGTTTTTAAACAACATTACGAGTCTAATTCCAAAAATCTAGTTATCTCATTTTTAGTTTTTGTCTTAGTTAATCGCTCTCGGCCTATCAAACTAAAATCGAGATTCGAATTTCTGCATATAAACCTAAAAATTTGCCAAATGCCGTTAGTCTAATTGTTAAAGAACATAGAATGGAAATTGAATGTTATTATTTCAGGTTGCTCTTCTTTTGTTTGGATTTGGGTTCAAAATCAGAAAGTGCTAATTTATATAACTTGCAATACACATATTGGACGCTTTCATGTATGTTATATGTAATTTATTGTTATTGAGAAAAACGATTGTGTATTAATTTTATCTTTTATATATCATGCATGATTAGTGAAATCATCGCCAATTTGATTTGAAAATTTCATAGTGCTAAACATTTTTATAGCGTTGGCTGCGATTTCACTCAACATGTTCCCAATTGTTGGGTGTCCTAAAAGCGCCGAATATCGAATATTTTCTTTATTTTTAATTTTGGTGCAGTAGACTATAAAGGGCCAACCATAAAAAATTATAAAATTAAAAATTTTGACAACACTAATTTTTAATGACATTCCAGCGATACTAGCCGTAACGGATATGCCGTAAATATTGTTGAATATTGAATGACAGCTATTTGTTATAATGACAGCCATTTATTATTTGTTGTTTTTTTTAGATAACACGATACATATTTTAATTTTTTTTTTTAAGTTTGGACTTAAAATTTCGCTCCTATAATTTTTATTAAGTAACAATTCATATTTAACGAAGCTTCGTTAAATTTTTTAATTTAAATTAATTTTTCCATGGGCGAAAGCACAGAAACGGCATTTATCGGAAACATAATTTTTTAAAGTTACGTTTATAATTTTTTTTTTATGTGTGGTTTTACCCCTTAATGCTGGAAACAGACGTGTGGAGAAACGCTTGCGTTTAAATTAGAATACACTACTTTAAATGAAATGAAATACATGTATTCCGCATAAGATGCGTTTTTCCCCAAGTTCACGACGGCTTTTCAATGTTTTGCCAGAAATTCAAAAACAAATTGTATATTATTTATTGAAAACTACCGAAAAATAAAAACGCAATGTCAGAAAAATACGCTCATGTAGTTAACTTGCGGTTTCGCATGCGTAAATTCCGCACATGTGTTTCCAGCATAACATGTAATAGTTTCGTTAAGTCAGTCACTTGCACTGTAAAGATTAGAATTAAAATTTAAATTTGAAATACATTCAATTTTATGCTTTTAAAAGAGAGTTGTTTACTAATGTAAGTTACAACATGTCACCACAGATTACATCGAAATATGCAACAACAATAGGTTGAAATTTATTTCACAATAATAAACTATAATTCCTTATCTTGTGCCTAGTTTTGTTTGTTTTAATAAAATTAAATATTTTAATTTTAAAATAAAGAACACATTTATTTAAAAATAGTACATATGCAAAAATTCCAAAACAGTTTATTAATATAAGCATAAAATTGCCCATTTTTTCGATCCGATAGGTGAGAATGATGAAGCAAAAATATATAAATGGCCACATTGAATTAGATTAGGTATCACAAGTTTAATTTGTATAATTTTATAAAAACCCAATTTTAAAAAAAAAATACGCATATGTATACAATAGTAAACGTCAAAACCAAGAAACGCGCCATTTGTATAATTCAATTTTTGTTTTATTTTCGTGAACAGATGCATTAAAATTTGTCTGGATAATTTCTAATTTTGTGAACGCTCTCAAAATCTTATAATGCTTGGGAACACAAGCAGAATTCCGAATGCATAAAATTTAGAACGCAATAATTTACATATTGTTGTGACACACAAAAATATCCATTGGATGCAAATGATTGTATCACTAAAAGCAAGACGATTGGTAACGTTATAAATAAACTCACGAACTTACATGATTCATGTTGAAATTGCAGTAAGACTAACACCTTGATTCGGAAGCTCAGTCACTGACTGAAAAATGGTCTTAGGTAAGACTTTTTGTCTTTGTTTTGAGTTTAGTCTTAATTATTAGACTTCGTATTCTGCGCGTAATCTGTGACCAATAAGACCACCAAATTTGTATGTCTTACTTACGTAAGACTTTTGACTTTGTTTTGAGTTTGGTCTTAATTATGACACTTTTCGTAGTCTGCGCATAGTCTTAGTTGGCATTGGTCGTAAAAATAGTCTTATCTAAGACATTCAAATTTGGTGGTTTTATTGATCACAGGCAAAAGTCTCTTAATTTAGACTAAACTCAAAACAAAGACAAAAAGTCTTACCTCAGATCATTTGTCAGTCAGTGACTGCGCTTCAAAATCGAGATGTAAATACATATAGGAAGATATTGATAGATGGCAGGACACACATTTTCAAAGAAAACTTTTTTATAGCTTTATGTTAATTTTATGATTGATAGAATTATAAATACATTTATTAATATGTTATATTTATTTTATATATCGATATTACATATATATCGTAATTTTATTTAAAAAATTATAGTTGAAACTACTACGATGCTATCTACCAACTTCTCCAATCGTAACACACGTCAAACTCGATATCGCATGCAAACATATGTAAATGATTCACATCATGTAAATTAGTACACTCCTGCTTGTAGGCATGCGTAATTCTGCATGTGCGCTTCCAGCAATGCACTTGTGATTTTGCCACAATTTGTTGTACAATCGAGTAAATAGTTCAAATAAAAAACAAGCAAAGTTTTTTAATGTTTAGCATTTATGATATTCATGACTAGCAAATATTTCGACAACAAAAATACGATCGCGACATTACGATAAGAAATATTTTTTACGTATTCTTCAGGTTTCCCTGAATATAAAAGAAATGATAAAAGAAAACCCCAAATCGTGTCTGTCATTTGGTTTTATTATTATAATAACCAATAAATGCCGTGTATGATGATACCAATTGTTAATGTTTACAAGAGGTGTCTCGAAAAATTGATATAGGTAATAGGAAAGCCAGTCAGCCACGATAAATGCGTTAAATGAAATCTTTTCTAAACAGGCTCATTAATCTGGATCAGTTAAATTTTTGTATGGAAAATTTGATTTAAATTTATGTAATTTGTTTCACTGAATTGATTCTTTACGTATCATGTGGTAGAAAAGAACCACTCAGTCACGAAAAGCGTGTTGAAGCTCGTCTAAAGAAGCTCTATTTCTTTCCTTTTTGGAAAAAAGCACCTACTTGGATGAATAAATTCAAATTTATGTAAATTGTTTATCAAAATACTTACTCCTAGTGTTCACTGATGACCAAGTGGATAAAAAATATAGGGATATTTTCTATTTTATCCGGAGTGTGATTTAATTCATGAAACAATTTGTGTTAATCAAACAAAATCATCTGCTCAGCAGAAATATCAATTCAAACAACATTTTAATTAAAAATTCGTTTTTAAAACAAACAAAAAAACAACAATTATTTTTATTTTAGTACTTGCTCTAATAAGCTATTTCCACCTAATGCGTTACTTTGTCAATTCGAATATATTTTCATGCAATTTAAAAATTTTACTGGTGCGTTTGTGCGTTATTCGCGATTTCCAACAAAGTAGCTGACATCTGGTGAACAAAATGGGAATCATAGTTTGCTATGAAGCAAGGGGGATTAAAACTGTCATAACAATGGATTTGACAATTCTCGTCCTCCTTGTAGACGTAGAAACCAACGCTATCTACATTCGATGAAAATCGCCAATAGCGTCGAAACTGTCTGACATTGTAAACACCTTCTAACCAGCCGACGTTTTAAAGCTTAAGACAGTGTCAGTTAAATATTTTTTTTGTTGACGATCTCAACGTGCGTTTATGACACAACACGTGATACAATAGAATATTCTAAACTTTATGTTGTACAGTACATTATTGAAACGGTTTTCGAGAGGAAAGCAATTCTTAACCCTAATGTGAGTGACGTGGGTACCCGGGTACCTTTTGCATTTTTAGACGTTTATTTTTGTATGTTTTACTACCAATAAAAACTAAATTTTATGAGAACTTTTAGTTCTATTAGTAGATTACGATCATACTTAAAAATGAGAAATGTTACAATTAGGATGAATGTGGAAAAAATAAGTTTCAGTACAAAATGCATGTAGGTACTAATCACTCAAAGAGAGATTTTTTCTTCACTCACATGAGGGTTAAATCGATAAAGCTATATACTGTGATTTGAAAATCCTCTTATTGAACGTAAACACATAAAACCGTGTGATGAACCTGCCTTTTTGCAATTCCAAATACATACGTGTATGTCGAATGACGGAAGTGTAAAATAGGTAATATTTCAAACAACTGAATTTCATTTCTTATGTTTTTTGTAACAAATGTAGCACTAATATAAACGAAACATTCTCAGAGCTTAGCCACCTAAAATTTCTAATTTATTTGAAAATGGCATTAAAGTAAAGTTTTACAAATTTGGGCCTATTATACTGGCAGTATTTGACGGTATTGTAGGCTAGGTAGATTGCTGTTACTAATGTTATGTATGAATAGTGCCTTCGTACTTATAAAGTACCTCTCAAACAGGATCAGGGTTTTTTCACTGATTTTAAACACTTGAGCGGGGTTATGAAAGAGTTAGTTTTTCTATATTGTGGGAAAGTGGAGATATGTGATCTGAGTTTATGACTTAATGTTTTTTACATAATCGGGTAAAACTAGACTTGTACGTTTTAAAGTATGTATTATTTTACTAACCAGAATATTTCCTATTTCAGGATATTGATTTACGAATTCGGAAAACTTTCAAAATGTGTCATGTTTCGTTCATTTTGTGAGAACTACCAAAACTATTGTGCTTCATGATACTGCGTTTTTAACCACAAGCTCTTTTTATCTGGAAATGCACATAGCTCACGTTTTCAGAATCTCACGTGCTTGTGCTTGTGTCATCTCTCGCATCTATGTTAGAACCCCGTCGCTTTGATGTTTTCATTTTTGCCTCGCGGTTACAATGGGTTGTCGGCCGTAGAGCGTTGGATTTACAGTTGTTTCCACTTTTAAACGCCGTTATCTCGAGTTAAATTTTCGTCCCTAATTAAAAATATATCAAGATAGAAAAACAAACATTAAAGGCAATTATGTGTCAAATCGTTCGTAAGGCTTGACCAACTTACATAATTCTCTAATTAGTTATAACTCGGTGTAATGGTCTAAGTTTAAACGCGATCTGGGCCATTTACTCTAAGCCATCATGTTGGCCGTTTATTTATTCCTTTAAGACTAGCGACATACCGAATGCAGAATTATTGCTTTTTTGTTTGCGTATACCAATTTAACTGTGGATGTCACATTATTTGAACCAATTCATTGCAAATACCAATAGGTAATGATCATCATCACTATAATTTTTAGTTCGGAATTTACATAAATTTGAACTTACAGAAATATCGAGGTCGAATTCCAAAAGATGATCATCACTGATTATCACTAAAATTTTAATTTAAAGTTAATAATTTTAAGAATATCATTAGTCATGAAATTTTGATGACTGCTGTGAAACGTCTAAACTAAGTTTTAAGTTCTGTGCTTTAGAAGGGTAGTTTAATAATCATGAAAAACGGCTACTGTATATAGGATTTGGCGTACTCTGAGATTTGACCAGCCTCAGATTTTCCATATTGGTAAACTTGTGGGTTCACATATCAGTGCTGTGTTTTATTTTTTTTTTAACCCATATCACATTACAAAATATATTCGAATAAATTGTTCAGCCGTACAAGGAATTTCGAATTTGCAATAACCAATAAAATAAAATGAAATGGTCGAAGGAATGAAATAACAATTTCATGCAAACAACTATTTATGACTCCACGTGGTAATGGTGGGTTCTGATATGACCATTAAAATAGAAAATGACAAGTACAGCCTTAATAACATTAAAAATTGCATTAGTGCAGTAGACTTTACCAGACCCTAAATCGTTAATCGCTTCAACCAGCGAATGCGGAAGAGTGTAAGTTGTAGGCTTTTGGGGCTATTACGATTAATGTTAAAACTAAACAACTGGCTGACATCTAAAATGTTGGTGGGTACTTCTCATCTAAGGGGTTCAATCGGAATACAAGTTAACCTATTACGTTGTGCTGATTCAGACTTGATTCCTCACACTTATATACATAAATGTATAGTTGCAAGTAAAGTAAAGTAAATTTTTTACGCGTATACTTAAAATACCATTATCCGCAATAGACGGAACAACTATATACGGCGCTATGAGAAATTAAACGAAACACAGCACCAACGTCTCTCAAATAGGAACAAGATCGCCTTGAAAAAAATTTAACAGAACCAGCCCGAGTACAAAAATAAAAGTTTAAATAGCTAACTTTCTTACCGGGGCTTCCCAGGACGAGCAAACACCTAAACGGAGTTATGCCCTTGTAACACAAAAACGTAGATGAGTTTGGCTCTTCCTGTTACTTGCTCATACCACTCATAACCGCCTGTTGTGGACCTCGTATTTCCAGCACCTATTATCACCCCGTTTATAAAGGATGTCATAAACGGCGCTATTTGATCTAAAACTTCGCCAAACATTTCATCTAATGTATGATATAAAATTTAGAATATTCTTAAGCGGTCCTGGATCAAAAATTGGTAGCTGCCTTGTATATATCCGTTAGATTTCGTTTGTTGCTCTCAGTTTGACCTTTGCCTATTTTATTGTAAACAAACATAAAAACTCTATTCAAAAGTAAACAAACTTTTCGCACACATTGCCAGAATATTATCTATAATCAACGTTGAGACGATAATTATTTCCTTTTGAGACGTTAACTACTTTATTTAATGCGGCGCCAAAATTCTTGGGATTGCTTTTTTATATCTGCAATTAAATTGTGTTGCCAAATTTTCGATTATTTTGAAACAATTGTAACGTCCTTGTAGAAACACATATTTACCTTCACCTAGAAATTATTTTGTCTATGCCGAAGCCGAAAACATCTGGCATGTAGAATTTCAATATTTTTCTTTAAATACAACATAATATTATTTTATAGCGAAATTTAAGATTTTAGATTTATGTTGTATTTATTATTATTTTTTTGCAGACTATTCATCTCAAATGCATAGTGGAATGGAATTCTCCGCCAATGATAAACTTCTTATGTCGCTCGAAAAACAGTTGAGCATTGAGATGAAAGTTAAACATGGTGCAGAAAATATGATTCAATCGATAACAAGTGGTCATCATGGGCGCGATAAAAAACTTCTCGCCGAGGCACAACAAATGTTAGCCGATTCAAAAACAAAAATAGAATTCTTGAAATTACGAATCCGCAAAGTGAAACAGAATAAGGGGTCGAATCGAGGTGATGCGGAAGAGAATGGTGATTTCAATCCCCGACAGTTTGAACCGCCGCTCGAGGAACGAATCGAAGAATTAAGACATAGACTAAGGATTGAGGCAGCTGTTGTAGATGGAGCTAAAAATGTGATAAGAACATTACAAAGTAATAAAGTACCCGATAAGAAAGCACTTCATGAGGTAAGTCGGAGAAATGTTATAATATTTTGAGTCATGTTGTTAAATGCGTATGGCCCACGCACCTATATAAAGTGTTAATTGCTCATTTTTATGAAAAGCATAAATCCCAAACACATAATTTGTTAAGCATATCTATTTGTTGTATATTGGAAAATTCATATGCGCGATTTATTTATGTTTTTTTTAAGAAAATTTTAATTCCTTGATCTACAAAGAAATTTCATCGTAAAATATTTAGAAACAATTTTTGGTCTGCGAGTTTAAAGTGAGAGTGAAATGTGTACGCCAAATATTTTTGTAATAAATTTGTGTAAGTTTGCAAATAATATTTAGAGATCCAATTAAGCATATTTTTTACATCATGTTAGGTATTTTATTAATTAGGGCTATGTAAGGAGCACAGGTGGCAAATGGCGTAGGTATCGATCACAAACATACATATTGCATTTATGAAGCTTATTTACTAAAATTTATTAGTTGATGCGCCTTTATGTAGGAAACTGAAATTATGAAATGCTGTGCGTAATTGCATAAGTGTTGTCAATATTGTTATTGTTAAATACAAGACATCCACCATCACATGGCAAATGTTCGAACGGATTATACTATTAGACCACACCTAATACTAAAACCGACAACTGATATTCAAATTTTAACAACATAATAACAAAATTACACAATATAAATTCACAAGAATTTATTCTGAAGACTTGCCAAAAAAGATAAAACCTTTCACGTTCATTACATGTATGCGGTACATCATACACAGTTTCGTCTAAGTAAAGTTACTTCCATCCAAATGCAATAAAATCAATGTGGAACTTACACCGTCAATCTCTACATTGTACATAATCGAGAGAAGATAAGTCGACTGATTATGATTCACTGACCGAATAAATCGACTCTCCCTCCACTTACTCAAAATTTTTCATTTACCAAATTGGCTACTCCCAATAATAGTACACAATAATAATTCGATAGTGTGAAAAAAATATTTCATAGACTTAATGTCTCGATGAAATGTTTTTTTCTTCACAAATATTGCGTAATACGCACTCACATATAATTTGGCTCATTTTTAATTAAAATTGCAAATCCGAAAACCCTTAATCCTAAAATCATATTTCGTTAACACGCTACATTTATTTTATTTACATGAAAAGCAGCGTAATAACAAAACTATGCCAAGAAAATTTATTCGTTTTCTTTTCTAACATTTTCTCTATTTCTTATAAAAATTGTACAGAAGGCAAAAAATTCTTGGTGTGGTAAACGGAAAACGAATAGAAAAATTTTATGTTTTATTTTGATCAACATATTGACTGTCGGATAAGTGTAGCAAAAATGGCATTAAAACACGTCACTGAGTGTGTTTGGGAAATAATCGGCGAGAGATCATGTGATCATTATATTTAAATCTTGATCTACTTATTTTTTTATATTATGATTTATCGTCTTTATTATAAATATTATGATTGGGTTGGGAAACATATTTTCCGCGTACGATTGTTAGCATCGAAGGGGTTTTCATATAACATGATCATCAAATTTTTATCACTTTTCTTGTGAAATAAGTTTCAATTATCTTCCGATTTTGAAATCTAATTTAATAAAATCCGTGTTAATGCATTGTAAACAAATTGTTTTAATGTTTATGTGTGATTAGAGTAAAATGTGTCAGAAACGTACTACACTAGAGAACATATGTAAAAGATTGGTATTTTTATAGTGCGGTTATGTAACATTACGATGTGTGGTGTATTTTGATTGACAACGATTCATTTTATTTTATGGAAAAGAGATATTTAGAATAGTTTCACTGCATTAAAGTTATTTTACGGATAACATTAAACACTCAATCATCGAACTGTTGGAGTAAAATAATGAATTATTCTTGGCAAATTTATGAGTTATAACTTCTTCTCGGTATAAATATAGACGAAAGATTGTGGGCCATAAGCAAAATATTGGATCGCCCAAGTGTCAAGTAAAAGCCAAAAAGGTCAGGTAAAAATTATCCGAACGATTTTTGTCAAAGTTGTTCAGCAACATTCTTTAGCAAAGAACCTTTTTACCATATAATTCAAATATCACAAATGAAGGTTGCGATTTAAAGACCAAAAGAACATTGTCACAAATAGTACTGCCATGGCCGATATTTACCGATGTTTAAATCTCCAAGAAAGTCTTACAATTGTTTGATAAAGAGTCTTACAAAAAAGTAGGTTCTGATTTTGAAATCTCCCAATAATTATGCTGTGTCCTAAATCGACTAAATCTGACTAATAAATTACGTCAAAATAGTTACGTTTATAATATTATAAATTATTATTTGTCACAAGATTTAGGTAGTTTAAATTAAGTAATCGGCAAATTCAGGTTCAAATTATGTTTATTTAATAAAAACCTTATAAAATCGTATTGGTGTTGTTACAAAATTTTTAAATCGCAATTTTGAGCATTTGACATGCGGAAATAAAGATTAAATTTCTTCGATTGTACTGAATTATCTGAGTACCTAATATGAGTTAACTCTTTCGAACGCCATTTTTAAATATCATAGCAACAAATATTTTAGTTTTTTTTGGAATAGTTGATTTATATTGAATCATTCTTAAAGACGGTTCACGTATGCGATCAAAAAATGATTCGCGAATCAAGCCAGTCAATGAGCGTCATTATTGTTCATAATTTGTCGTTTTTTTTATTATGTTGCATGCTTGCGATCAAAATTTGCCCAAAGTAAAAATTATTTCATCTCGGGCGGAGAAATTTATATATGTTTTCAATGTTTTGAATCGCGAATCATTTTTTGATCGCATACATACCTACCTTAAAGAATACTAAAACAATAGAGTGTACATAAAAAAAATTATTTTACACACATGTCTGAAGCAAAAAAAAAATATATTAAGCCTGCTATGTGCGTCCCAAGTCGATTTACAATATATTGTACAAGGCGTTCGAACAGGTTAATCGAAGCAACTGAATTGATTGTGGTTAGTATGTGGTTTAATTATCTAAATAGTTATTCAGTATATGGGAATAGTAGTTTATTTTTGTGTCTGTCCACAGTATTCGCAATTTCCATCAAAGTAGATGTAGCGATATCTGCTAGACAAAACAGAATTTCAGTTTGTTATGGACAAATAAATTGAGGAGTGATTTTTCAAAACGACTTATGTCCATTTTAATCAAAAGTGATATTATTTCGGATTTCAGTTCAGCTTAAAATTATTGTGTATGTTAAAGTGCCTTCAGTAGTGAGTCACTACTGAATCTACTCGTAATCTTGTATTGGTTGCAATACTCATTGGTTTCTTATTTTATCTTTTCTTGTTTTTATTTGTAGTGTTGATCTTGTGTTTTAAGTCGAGTCCTTTTGGTCGAACATTTTGGTTAAGCCGAGTCGAGTTAAGTTTATTTGTTTATATGGTAGTCGAATACCCCTACCGTCTTAAGAGGTCGATGAGTCTTAAATGCTCTAAATCTTTATCGCTAAAGGTTTAGCATTAGTTAACCCTTAATTATAAAAATATCTCCACATTTTAATATTAGACTTTTACTATTGAAAACGTGACTACACAGAAATTTCATACCGCAACCGCACAAAAAACGGTATACTTCGATGGGACCTTAGCACAATTGAATCCCTTTGTAACGTTTAGTGGTCATTGGTTGTAATTTCCCATTTGTAATTTAGGTAGTTAACTTTTTGTCTGTTTTTCTAATACGATTTACATAGAACATTTATGATATTGATCAATTCGTTTCTTATTCTTAATAGTTTTAAATCTGACACATACAGATATTATGACAAATTGGCATTTATTGTTGTTTTGCCAAAATAAATATAACGTATTGCCGTATGTTCGAAACGATATTGGCGTCACGTCAATGTGATCAAACAAAACGGAAGATATGTACCATCTAGTGAATGTTTCTGTGTTAAAATCATATTTTTAATTGATGTTTCTCATTATTTTAAACTTGAAACTTATTTTAATATTAATATTTATTTGTAGATGGCATTATTTTTATTTAAGATTAGGTGGTATAACCTATATTTTATTTTCCAAACATAAGGCATTAATTTCTTAAAATTATATTTATTTTGGCACTGGTACAGAATCAGTGATCAATTTGTCATACTATAAAAGTATGATGTGACAACGTGATTATGTAAACGAATCAGGTGGTTTAAGTTCTTCGTGTTCCGCACAAGCATTTTTACCTTTCGAAATTAAAAATAAATTTAAAGTAATTTTTAGATTGACCTATGGTAATGAAAACGAGATCAAAATTTATGTACATTTCCCACTAGCAAGCGTGGGTGTCTCGTGCTAGTTTCATTTTCTAGTACAGAGTATGTACATGAGAAAATGATTTTTCTCACGCTCAATTTAATATTCTGTTCGTTTTTTTGTTTATTCATAAATGACAATTTCATAAATATGTTTGTTTTCGGGTTTTTACGGTAGTGGGCTATTTTTATACACCAAAACACCGAAGAAAAGTCTGTCCAACATATTACTAGTCTGTACTGTGTAGTTTGAAAATTATTTTTTCTGATTTTTTTTTTATTTGTTCGTCCGATCGCGCGCGTCTTAACGACCACTCTAATAATTTTCTATTCTTGTTGCTCTCTCGCAAATCGCATGCTCTAAAATTGTGTCGAGTATCTTGTGTTTTATTTAAGAAATTTTCCGAATCAAGGGAACATTAAAAAATTAAAATTTCTTGCTACCTCGAATTTTTTTAATTAATTCGATTGGAAAATTGTGTGTGTGCTATTCGAAGTAATTTTTATAAATTTTTGTTAAATTACAAAAAATTATAAAACTAAA
Organism: Nephrotoma appendiculata; assembly: GCA_947310385.1. Classification (NCBI taxonomy): domain Eukaryota; kingdom Metazoa; phylum Arthropoda; class Insecta; order Diptera; family Tipulidae; genus Nephrotoma; species Nephrotoma appendiculata. The sequence goes on from OX371225.1 coordinate 298,354,087, forward strand.
TTGTGAAAAATAAGTAAAAATGTAAAATGGTTACGAAATAAGTTAAAGTAAAAAATATTAAGTTTCGTCGATATATTTATTGTGATCAGTGCGGATTATGGATAAGAACACGCGTGACGATGATCAAAATAACCATGAGCTGACTGCCGAATGGACGGTTCATGCCCATCTAACAATCACACGCCCAGATAAATCGCAAATTTTTGTTAATTTTGATACAAAAAAGGAAACAAAAAATGTGTCTCAGCCTCGTAGTGATTACAATAAATCGGATGACGTCAATAGCAATTCGGAGACGACGACCACAACACAACTGGTGAGACACTAATCAAAAATGATAATGATTTTGAACGTGTCGTTAATACTTTTTTGTTATGTGCGTTAGGATCCAAATACAACGGTAGCAGCAGATTCAACTGGTTTACTAGTGCTAGATGTTGATGACAATAACACTACTAGTGATAATGATAGTAATGTAAATAATAATAATAGTAATAATATTAATAGAAATAGTAAAATTGAAGATGATTCCAAATGTCGTAGTACATGTAACATAACTTTATCAACGGATTTCTATTCACCCCAATCGTCAACAACAATAGTACAACCAACAACAACTATAATAAATGATTATTCTAAAAATAAATTATTAGAAAATAATTTTATTAAAAATATAAAATCATCTACATTACCACTATCACCAAAGGCATCGTACCTGGTTTGTATTAAGGCGAACGCGATCGCGCATATACATATATTTGTGCGTTGCGTATATGCAACAGTGTGGCGGAATTAAATATTGAGTTCGAATTTTGAAATAAAACAGACGGAGACATATGTGATAAAAAAATTATAAATCTGGTAATTGTTTAGTACGGCAATATTATAGCCAATTATGAGTATGTTTGTCTCGCAATATGTTCAAAAAATTACATCAAACAAAACATTTACATTTGCTTCATATTTTTCGGCCACACTTTGTATATTTTGCCAAAAATTCTTTAGAAAAATAGATTTTAAAAAAATAACTCGAATGTGATGAGCGCCTGTATTTTGTGTAATTAAAGGGTCTGAATACATCATCGAATATAAATTCAAAAAATCAAACGATTTATTATAAAGATGCTAGCTGCCAGACGACATGTGATAAATGGACACAAATCGATGCATCGGGTAGTCTATTGAGTTTGGATCGAAATAGTAAACGAAGTAAATCATATAAATATCGGCGATCAACAGAATCGATGTTGTCACCGTCACCGTCGTCACTGCGTCGATCGCCTCACGTTGAGGGGAAAAATAATGTGGTAATTATATAACAAACAGTTTTTATTTACTATTAGTATAATACAGTGTGTGCCTGCTTTTACAGTATCGTCGAAAAGTTTCAATATTTTTTTATTATACTATTTACTCACGATTTTTTGACATGATTTGACGACAATGGCCTAATTCTATACCTGATTTTTATTCCGTGTCATATTTTGAGTGCAAAAAGTTATATTGTTTTCTATTTCATTTTTTTTTTTCTCTGTTGAAGTGATTTTGGCTGCGTGCCAATCGAGGTGATTTATAGTCAAACAGTCTATAAAAGTATGGATTAAATAAAGTGAACCGTATAGATAAGAAGTAATGAGATTCTAGAATGCTTACCAGATACGGAACACTTCGATAATTTATTAGGTAGATTTTTTTTACTGCTACTTAATATATACGAACGCAATGTGATTAATGTAGAGTTATTGCGAATAATTCAGCAATTTAATATAATTCTAAACTTGATATTCAGGTATGTTTATGTTTTGGAATGGAAATGGCGTGCGATTCGTTTCTAAGAAAAATTATTTGTGTTTGATTTTGTTTTTTTAATATTTTAGAGCACAGCATATAGATTTACCTACAGATATCTTAAACCATAAAAGATAAAATTCCGGCCAATACAGTAAAAACTAAAGCTACCAAGAACCAAAAATGCCATTTTCTTTTAAAATTTTAAGCAAAGAAATTAGTTAAAGGCGGTTGCAGCCTCTATGTTTGTAATTTTCATTCCATTAAACAAGCCGAATTATAAAATAAATCTGCAAGACCTACGGTTTGGGAATTTACATCAACTGTAGATAGCTTCAAATCCAATTTTTCATTCTCTTTGCTCCTTGCTATTCTATTTTACAAGGGAGGCATTTTTTATTGAGTGCATTCAAATTGACCATATGCCGGTTTAATCAATTATAAATTACTCGAACTATAAGTTCGGTGAATTAATAATTTATCGATAATTTATCTATAGAATAGAATGTTAACGATCTGCGACACCTAGTTTTGAATATGCTTACTCCTTAGAAGAACAACTGTTTGAAAACGTTGCACATAGTACTAAAATTTGGTTAATTGATTGAAAGTGATATGAAACTATTAATTAAATAATTTATATTAATTTTAAAATAAAAGAAAAACATCTGCAATCCAGGTTATTTAGTTGCCGCAAATCAAACATTCTTGTCAAATAGACAACAAGAGGATGGCGGTAATTTCATCATAATTAGAGAGAATAATCGAATACTCCACAAACTTTTTAAATAATAGGTTATCAAACATTTTTGGTCAAGTGATACAATTGTTTATCAAAACTGGTATTTATCAAAATTTCGCGTAGAAAAATTAGTTTATTTTTACAATTTCTCCTGTCAGCTAACAAAACAAATAGCACAAAATATGATTTCAAATTTCAATTTAAAAGATTATTTATTTTGATTGTGGATTAGGTTATATGGCCCTCGATAGTATGAAATTACACTGAAATAAAATTTACTACAAGCAAATTGTGTTGGTATTAACAAACTGCTCGTAAATAGTGCGACTTACTTTTAACACAAGTCACAAATATAAATTAGTATTATAGTTCCTTAAATTTTCATTTAGTGTTTGGGGTATTTTTGATTTGGGCCCTAATTTTATTTTTAGCGTAGAAGTGAAAAATGCAGAAATAGCCAAATGAGTCTAAGATTTTTTTTTTTTTTGTTCCTAAATAAACACAAACTGACTGCGTAAACTGGTTCGGTAAATAATACATGTTATGATTAAATTAACAAATATAGGTATTTACAGATTACTGTAGTATTTTTTCAGAGTTCTTAAGAGTGTTCTTTACCAAGGTGGGAATGAATCTGTCGGAACATTTTGACTAGGGTTTTTTTGAAATTCAATAGCTATTATAGGAAACTTGTGCTTAGTTTTTTCCTTTTCTCGAAATTTGATTTTAATATTTTGTTACTAACTCTCAAACTTGAAGAAGTTGTGCAAGCTCAATCGGAAATTTTTATATTATATAGGGGAGTTAATTTACTGATCTTTCTCTAAAAAAACATATATGTCCATCCTCTAAACCACGCCTTTTTAACAATCATGTTAAACCTTTTGCAGTGCCCTTCCGCATCTCACAATGCCAATTCTTTAAAGAACCCCTACGGATCTTATATTTTTTCTCAAAGGCATGTTTTGTTTGTTTGCCATGCAAGACCGCATATAAGTCCTGTTATTGAGGCGAAATTACAAACAACAAATAAAATAATATTTCTTTAAATAAATTTAAGATCGTGCATTTTATGGTCTAATTGTATGGTTTTAAGTCTTTTGTTTTTTGGCAAATTTATGCATTAGTTTAGGGCATTTATTCATTTTCATAATGAAAAATTTCTCCACATCTTTTTATTTTATTTTTGTGTTATTTTTTTATTTAGGCTTTATTGCTCAACCTATCAAACATGTGTATAATACTATTTTATGCTCTACATTGACAAATGAGAATTCTTCGACACCTTGTAAATTGTTTGGCTCTGTAAAGCTGTTGTGTATCTTTGGAAAGAACGTTAAAAGAGAATTTGATTGTCTTTGTCTTGATTATGTCAAAAGCGCATTCTGGAGACGGCGACAGATGAGGATGATAATAAATAATCATTTATTTTTACTGAGACTCCAAATAATATATCAGATAAGAACTCGATGCCGAAGTTTGTTTTGTGTCATCAAGGTTCTCCTATGTTTATGAAAATGCCCTAATCGACTCAAACTGCAATTGTAAGATAAATGTTTGTGCAATCAATGATTAAGATGAATATGAGTCTATTCTAACTGATATCAAATAAGTTGATGCCTTCAAATTTGAACAGATTTTCAGTTAAATTCTGTTTTCTAAGAAACGATGCAGAGCGTCAACGAATCTGTCAATGAAGCAAAAATCATATTACTCGGCCGTTTTATTTATGTAGTTTTATTTAATAAGCTGATAGTAGAATTAGTTGGACGCTACCTTCCATTTCGATCATATTTGGCGCTTGACCTGCATTATTCTTATTTAAAGAATAACAATTGCACTAATTGGAGTTATTGCGATACTATTGAAACCAATTTTGGTCATGTTTAAACTAGCTATGATACGTTCTGTCGAATTCTAAAGCAGTTTTATTTTGCTTTAGTATTCTCAACTGGGAACCCACGAATAAAGAAGTTTAAAAGTAATAGAAAAAGAAAACAATGATTTTAAGCACAACACTAACATTAGAAACTATTGACAATTTTGATAAAATTGGCACTAAAATTTTAAACTCGTAGTCACTTCAAACTATTGATACATTGGCTATAACCAAAGAGTATGTAATTTTATTAAGAGTAACGAAACAGAGGAAAAAATTTCATCAAAAAATGCATGTGTTATGCAATTTAAATGGGTTATACAATAGGCGTTTTCGGATAGATCCCATGGTAACTTTTGGGTAACTTGCTGACAAAAAATTACCAAATCTATTTCCGAACATGTAGGGTAACTTTAGGTAATTTACTTTTAGTTGTTTTTTTTAATTTCTATCTTTCTGACAATTTGTATTAAATGAGAAGTGTTTCAAAAATTAAAGCACAAACTTTCCAAGCATAAACTATTAAAAAAATACAACAAATATGTACATATTTGTTAAAATACGAAATTTCATTTTGCTGAATACAAAATTACCACGCTTAATGTAATTTTACTCTTTTGTATAGCCAGGGTAACTTGAGTAACTTTTGTTACTAACATTAGAAAAATTAAAATTACTCAAAAGTTACCATGGGATCTATCCGAAAACGCATAAATACACTTACACAATAAGGTTTTACTGTTTTTGTATCGAATATTGTCATACTCGTGACGGCTATTGATAGAAAACGACAAAATTACCTTAAATAAAGATGTGTATTTTTAACGCATTTAAATTGCATAACCCATACATTTTTTGATGAAAATGTATCCTTCTTTTCGTTACTCTTTATAACATTAGTAGATTCTCTTTACTATAACGTAGTACGTAGATACGTATGATTTCAATAAATATAAGAAACGATATATTTTTATCTAGTTGGTCTCTTGTAAATTTATTCACCAAGTACATGTAGTCTTAGACTTTTCGTAGGTACTGTAATTGCTTTTAGTGTTAGGTTTCTAATAACCAGTATAGTGTAAAGACTTGTATATCGCCCTGTATGTTTTGCCCCTTTATTTTTTTATTAAAAATGTAAATAGACAATCTATAAATGTGATCATAAATAATAGTGACAGTATCATAAATGTGAATAGAAATAGTGAACACAAATATTAATATTGAAACTTTCGACGAAAACGTAAAAGTGATAAAATTTATAAAAATTATTAAAATTTATAAATCTACTTCATTCAGCCTTCAAGATCGATATTTTCATCTATTCGTTTACCCAACCTCCCGAATTCAACAAAAAATCCACCAAACCTTCACATCGATGTATACTGCACCGGGACGGAAGATGAAGCCACATCAACCAACAATAATTCATCAGGCGATTATGATTGCGATGAAAACGCTTCAAATTCAACGAACGTAACACAACAAACAGTTTATGAAAGTAACAACACAAAAATTCGACGCACGTATTGTCGAGATTCTGATTTACCGCGTCGCTTAGCCGCGGCCGCTCAAGCTATAAAAGAACAAAATGTTATTCCACTGAATCAGGTAAAAAAGATTGAATCGAAATCGAATGAGGTGAAGGAATCAAAACGCTACTTATTCAATCGATATATGGGTCGCAAGCATACAGATAAACCGCAAAATTATGATTTTCACAAAGACATTACAAGCGATGATGCCATAAGCACAGCCGGATATCCAAATTCATCATCACAATCGACGGTTCGTAATTTAACGAGCAGTAGTGTAGGTAATAATCAGTCGATGGATAATCTAAACGATTCACCGCCGATAAAAGAGCGTGAAATGATGTTCGATAAATATTTTCCATCCGATGATAACTATAATTTCGATGCATACGAATTCGATAAACTGTTCGATACTAGTTCAAATGTTCAAAAATCTTTTTTAAAAGTTAACGAATCATTGAATTTAGGCGGATCGAGAAGTGATTTGGATAAGGGGACGAGCACTGCTGCAGCCGATGATTTAGAGTTAAATAAAATGAAAAATTGGGATCAAAAATATGCCCTGTATCGAACCGATAATCAATCGAATTTATATAAACTCCTCGAGGATGAGGATAAATTGTATCCGAGTACCAGCATTGCAGCGGAAAATTTATGTGGCCCGGGTGGTCGGGGAGGTGAGATAAAACGTACCCCATCTAAAAATTTACAATTTACCTTTTGTTATATGACAGAATCATCATCATCCACAACATCAACATTGCGATCGTCCGGTTTTTCGGGTTACACAACGGATTATCTATCGAGAGCAAATAAATTTGGTGGTGTTGTATCAGCATTACGTAAACCTGGGCATCATGTAGGCCCGGTACGTAACCCTGAATGTATGTGTGAACATTGTAAACGTTGGGTGGTTGATCGTGAGCAGAAACGTGAGCGTGCGCTTTCAATGGGCGATGAACCATTGAATAGTGTTAAATATTGGTTTCGTAGCAGACCAAATTAAATGTATAGCCTTTATATTTATTTAAATATTATTGCATTTATTAAATGTAATTTGTTGAAATAAAAATTTGAATGATTTTGTACTTAATATCTTGCTCTGTAATGTTTTTTCTTAATTTGATTACACAATACATAATTATATTTAGGGTAAGTATGTAACGTGAAAGTTTCATCAAAAATTCATAATCATAAATGTACGAGCATCTGTACAAACATAAAATCATTTAAATCAACTTTGATTATTCAAATATAATGAGTTCTGTGTTTTTAAACTAAATTTTAATTTCTTAATCATACAGCGACGGATAGTACACCTACGATATAACATATCAATTGAAAATTTTCTTATGAAAATTAATAAGATGTAAATTTCATTATAATGTGTGATTGCGCAAGCAAAAATTATTTGCATAAAATTAAATTGATTTATGCTCTTCGTTTAATGTAAGAATTTGTTTAGGTTTATTTTAATCTCAATATTATGGGTGAAACGCGTGTAGAATATTTATTATTGGATCAAGTATATTACAAAATCAAAAAACATCAATCAAAATGTCTAGCCTGTCGAAGCTCTTATTTGATGACCAGTGACATAGTCTGCAATACCTTCCAAACACCACCACAATCGTAAACAAGTAATTATCGATGGGGACCTATTCATAGATAAACTAAACTAAACTAAAAAATCATAATTAACAAATTGATTTTGGAAGAACTCGCAAGAAGTACGTAGTAAGTCATAAACTCATAACTATTGATCTATTATCAAAATATTAATTTTGCTAGAAAATATTTGTTACGCCCAATATAGGAATTCATCGTGTTTGGTTTGATAGTCTGCAAAATTCCAAACTAATGAAAATTAATTTCGACTGGGTATAGAATTGTGATACAAAAATAGACATTGTCAGCGCCAAATGATTGATGTGTCCAAACCAAATCTACCAAAATTAAATTTTTGAATGAATTTTTTGTGTTCGTTTATTATTGTAGGCAGGAAATCATAGTTTAGTCTAAGATTTCGTATTTTATAATTAGTTACGGTTCGAAACAATTTTTTCAAAATGTTGTAGTTGTTGCTGTAGTCGTATCTCATTAATTAAGATGATACAGTAATTATAATTTAAAGAGATTTTGATGTTAACGACACTGAGAATAAATTAATAAAAAAACATTTATATTTTCTAAAAATTATTCTTCTGCTATAATAAAATTTTCTAAAATTAATTTTTTATTGTTTTTGTTATCAAAACGTGGGCCAACCTACACAACAATGCTGATCAGCTAAAACATAGAATACAATTTTAATTTTATATTTTTTGTGATTTCTTAGGCTCAAGGTCGTTTATCAGAATCGTCACGGAAATTGGATTTATTACGAAAAGCATTGGAATTGCGACGCCTCGAATTACCCGCCGATTCTCAAGCAGCTATACAATTAAAACAGGAATTGCAAAATGTTCAAGCATCTAGTCCGATACCGGTTACGTACACATCGCTGCATCCGTTCCGTAATGCAGTTGACGGCAAACCAACCTTTATACATTCGCAGCTGAATCGGTGCGCATCAGTAAGCGGTAAATTAGAGGTACGCTTAATGGGATGCCAAGATTTGTTAGAGGATGTGCCAGGGCGGTCGAAGCGTGAGAAGGATAATAATTCAAGCCCTGGTGATTTAAGGAGTTTTGTAAAAGGTGTTACAAGTAAGAATCGAGTATTAGATTTTATAATTTTTCCAATTTTTTTTTTTTTTTTTTTTACCATTTTCCCGTCGTTTGACAGGTCGAAGTTCGTCAAAAAGTTATAGTGTTAAAGATGAAACGTCTTCTGAGATTATGGCTGTTATAAAGTTGGATAATATTACCGTTGCTCAAACTTCTTGGAAACCGTGTTCGCAACAAGCTTGGGATCAGCGATTTTCCATCGATCTAGATAAATCGAGAGAGCTTGAAATTGGAATATTCTGGCGAGATTGGCGTTCATTATGCGCCGTTAAATTTTTAAGACTTGAAGAATTTATTGATGATATTCGACATGGCATGGCCCTTCAATTGGAGCCGCAAGGCTTGTTGTTTGCCGAAATCAAATTTTTAAATCCGATGATTTCGCGCAAGCCACGGCTACAGCGACAGCGAATGATTTTCAATAAACAACAGGTTAAGAATATTCCACGTGCCAAGCAAATGAATATAAATGTTGCAACATGGGGTCGTTTGCTGAAGCGCAACACGCCATCGATTCAAAACAATTTGAATGCAGTGAATTCAGCCCCAGTCACAAGCTCTAATGATATTACGTACAGAGGTGCAAATCCACAGCAACTTTTATTCGACCAACCAATTGACGATGAAATACATGAGGTAACGCCGGGTGATAATCCCGATATAACTGTGATTGGATTAAGTGGCGGACGGCCACTCGGCATCCAAGGTATAGTGCCAATTCCGGAAAGTCCACAACAATCACCAATTGACCATTTATCACATTCGGGAAGTATGCGAAATAAACAGCCAAATTTATCACCGCAACCATCGACGGGAGGCAAGATGTATCAAGAAGTAAGTAATTTAGACCAGTTGTCCGTCCTTTTATATATTCCCTCTCCATTTTTTTTAATACTTCTAATGTACATAAGTATAGTTCTGTAATAGTTTTCTTCTAAAATATTAATAAAACTTGCACGTATCTTAGATGCAAATTAAAATAATTAATTTAGGCTGGACCATAAGTTGTGGGAAAAATTTTGTGCACAATTTTTTGAGACTGTTTAACACACGTTCAAAGCTTATGAATCAGCCTAATAATAAAAACTTTAAAAATTTTAAACAAACCTTTTCAAAATAACACAGTTACAGAGTGCACTACGAGAATTTGATTTTCTACATGAAAACGAACAAGATCGTCATCATAACATACTACAATCAACGACGAAGGGACCTATGACACCATCACCATCGAGTAGCGGTTTGTTTCGTCCTGTTCTATCGATGCCGCCTGTAATTTTAATGGGCGGTGGGGGTATAGGATATTTTGGCCCATCCATGAATGGAAATAATGTTACGCCTAGTCCCATAATTGAAATGCCCCCATCACCAGCTCCAAGTCAATTACCGATTATCGAATTTCCTGAAGATGATATCATCGAGGTCAGAGTTTTTGATTTTTGTCTTCGATTTCATTTTTTTAGTGTGCGATGTTGGTTGTATTTTCTTCTGTAACAAGTTTAGCTAACTAAAAGGATTAAATACGAGTAACATCCAATCCCGCTTATTTAAAATATAATTCTAGTGCAGTGGTGCTTACAGATATTTACAACAAAAACTAGTTCAGAATTATTTATATATAATTGAGTTATTCAAGGATAGTCACGATTGAAGCCGACGTGTCGTAAAATGTATAATAGGTCTATAGAATTTTGGTTAAGGTGCAAATTAAGAAATTCACCCATTAGGTTATTTGATGTAAGCACCACTATTCTAGTGTAATTAACCCATTGGGCGTGATAGAGGAATTAAAACGACGCTAAAATAAGTTGCTGCTTATTTTTATTTAATTTTTCGATTATTAATAATGCATGCATTTCACTAACACAAATCTAATTTCAAATTACACACAAAACAATAACTAACAACAAACACAATATTAGTTGAAAAGATGTCGTAATCCCGAGCGTTGCAAAGAAATTTCCTTTGGTTTTTTTTTTTATTTGTATGTAGCTTTGACTTGTTTAGCTGATTTGGAGCGCATCTTAACCCCTTATCGTTTTAAATCATATCAAACTTATAAAATTTTGTTATAGGTAATTGGCTCATTCGATCGGATAAATGTGATCTCTAGCTATGGATCGGTATCGCCGCAAATTGTTGAACAAATTGTCACACCACCACCCATGTATATGAATCAGCATTCGTCAAATAATTATCCACAACCGCAACCAAGTCCCTCTTCACAGAATGTTGGCGAGCCTAATGATAATCGTCGGCCTGTTGTTCGAGGACTCCACTATCGTGACAGTGCGTACGAATCGAGACGGCAATCACAAAGTCAAAATCAAGGATTCTCCATGGACAATTTCCGTCTGCTGAGCGTATTGGGCCGAGGTCATTTTGGCAAAGTTATACTATCTCAATACAAGAACTCGGGTGAATATTTTGCTATAAAAGCTTTAAAGAAAGGTGATATAATTGCGCGCGATGAAGTTGAATCGTTACTGAGTGAGAAAAGAATATTTGAAGTGGCAAACACGATGCGACACCCATTTTTGGTTAATTTATTTGCGTGCTTTCAAACTGAGGTAAGTTGTGATTTGATTTGAAAATATGTAACATGTTTATATTTTTAAGTCTGGCCTTCTAGCAACACGTGTGTTTCGTTATGGAGTATGCCGCTGGTGGTGATCTAATGATGCATATACATACTGATGTGTTTACAGAGCCACGTGCCGTGTTTTATGCAGCATGCGTTGTTCTAGGATTACAGTATTTGCATGAGAGTAAAATTATTTATCGTGATTTAAAATTAGATAATTTACTACTGGATACCGAGGGTTATGTTAAAATAGCTGATTTTGGTTTGTGCAAAGAAGGTATGGGATTTGGGGATCGAACAGGTACATTTTGTGGTACCCCTGAATTTTTAGCGCCCGAAGTATTGACAGAGACGTCATATACACGAGCAGTGGACTGGTGGGGTTTGGGCGTTTTAATATTTGAAATGTTGGTGGGAGAGGTAAGTGTTTTATAATATTATACATAAGCTACAACAATTATTATAATTTTATGCTATCCAGAGCCCGTTCCCAGGAGATGATGAAGAGGAAGTGTTTGATTCTATTGTAAATGATGAAGTTCGTTATCCGCGATTTTTGTCATTGGAATCTATTGCCATTATGAGAAGAGTAAGTTAAATGTTAATTTGTTAATCTATTATTGATTTGTAATGCCTTCTTCCCTTTATTACGCAGCTACTTAGAAAAAATCCAGAACGACGATTAGGTTCTTCCGAGCGGGACGCCGAGGACGTTAAGAAACAAGCTTTCTTCCGTAGCATAGTTTGGGACGATCTGCTGCTAAGAAAAGTTCGGCCGCCATTTGTTCCTACAATTGTAAGTTAAATAAACCTCTAAAACAAAAAAAAATCTCTTTGTAAAGCCGGAATTCCATTAAGAAACAATCAGAAAAAAAAATCTGGAAAATCTAAAAGAAAAGCTTATCTTATAATTTTATTAGATTACAAAGACGTTATTTTTTTATATTATTTTATGAAATCATTGATAGCTAATTTTCTCTAGCAACAGATTATTTTTAACAAGAGAACCAAACCGAAGAATTTATTAATTTATAATGTAGTTCAGGGTTTTCTCAGGAACTTGCCATTCGAATGACTCAAATTAGATTATGCCTCAGTTTAAATGACCATAATGAAATTAATTATTTTGGCTGCTGCAATCCATGTGCTAGTGGACGCTACTTCGCGCACACTTTTATTTTTATTTTTTATGTTGACGGATAAGACTCTCAGCCCCTTCCCGCTTTTCTGATGAAACTACATAATCTGTTTATCCTTGCAATGTGATTAATTAGAAAATATCCACAATTTGATTTCCGGATTCTCAATAAAGTTTAATAAATATGATGAAAATCGACAATCCCTAATGAAATCGAAACAATCGACCGTATTTCATGTTGCACTGTCATATTTTTCTTTAAGCTGTCGCACTCCCCTATTTAGATTTTTGGAAAAATATTTAAATTTAACTTATTTATAATCTTACTAGATGTTACTTTCAATATATAACCTTATACAGAAAATTATTTAATGATTTACACTTTTAATAAAGAACAAAATAAATTGCGATATAATCATTACAGTTTTGTCATAATTTGCTTGCCTCAGTACGTTTATATTATAACTAAATATTTTTTATGATTACTATCACTCCATTTCTATAGCGCCATTTGGAAGATGTATCGAATTTCGACGAAGAATTCACGTCCGAAAAGCCACAACTGACACCACCAAAAGAGCCACGACCGCTTACCGAGGACGAACAATTATACTTCAAAGATTTTACCTATATGGCCGACTGGTGTTAGTTTATTTATATGTAGCGAGAAAAACAAATTTAATTATTTTTTTTTTAATTAAATAAAAGCTAAACCCAACAAATTTATATAATGTTTATATAAATTTCGATTTTTATTTAATTTTATAAAATTGATTAACCAACAAGAAATTAAAATATGCTGCTCAGAATAATATTTATATATAGGTAGTAGATATAGAGGATTTACATCTATTACATATTATTATTTTTTTAATTTTGATAAAAATATATTTTCGTATTATTTATTCTGATAAGTAATAAACCATTAATTGCTCACAATGCTCAATAATATCAAAATTTAAAAATTATACAGATAACAACATCACGCAGTTTTAAGTGCTTATTTTACAGCAATAGAACAAATTAATCGTATTTCGGGAAATTTATAGCATTGTTAAAAAAAAATTAATATCCCAAAATTTTAAAAATATTAATCGAATATATGGAGTGATATGATTGCCGCTATTTTAAATCGTTCTATAACATATTGCTGCTGTGTGCTGAATGAGAATATATATACGCGTGTCTGTTGTGTAAATGTAACGTATTTTTCCTTGTTATTTAGTTTGGGAGGGCCTCCATCCATCATTTCGAATCAAAATAGAATTTGTAAATTATTAAATTGCAACAAAGAAAAATAAATTATAGTGCCTTAAGTTTACAGAAAAAAAACAAAACTTTTTAAGTTTTATTAAATTATTGTCTTCCTAAATTGATTAAATTAAATTAAATTTATTATTATACCTAGTTTATTTTATTATTTTTATTAATTTTTTCAATCTCACCGCATCTACTTTACCTTACCTATGTATATCAAGCCACCAAAATGTATAAACTTAATACTTACTTATTAACTCCTCTTATGCGTACTAAATTAATTAGTGTAATTTATTGAATTTAAAAATTGTTAACCCAACATCTTTTAGGGTGTGTGTGTCAAATTTTTTAAAAATTAAAATTGAATTAGAATTAATAAGAAAATTTACGTAATTAAAAAATATGGTTTGACGCGATCATTGCATCCTAAACCACAAGAACTTGCTATCATCTATCTCCTTTATTTAATTTTCTCTGGTATTCTAAAAACATTAAAAATAAAAATTCTTATAATTTTGTGCCTGAAAAATAATGAAACAAGTAATAGAACAAACAAAACAAAAATCATTTATTTTATTGAATAAATAATTAAACGGAGAATACAACATATATTTTGATAAGGAATAAGAAAAAGTTATGCTTAATAAAAATAAATTTTAAAAACAAATAAAAAATATAGGCATATTTATAAAAAAATAAATTAATATTCGATTTTTTTATATTCATTTTTAATTTTATTAATATTAGATTAGACAGTAGTAACGTTAAATATAATAAAAACAAATAATTAATATTAATTTTAAAAAAATTTATTTTATATACATAATTTTATATTTTTTAAATTAATTTAAATATAAATAAATATAAATTCAAAACAACAACAAAAATGCATTGCAATGCAGCTCAATTTATTATATTAATACATTACATAATAATAATACAAAAATTAAATAAATATTAATTATAAATACATAAAAAGGTATATATATATATATATATATATATATATTATAATACAAAACAAATTGATGAAAATTATTTTGAACAAAATCGTTATAATATTATTATTATGTTTAGTAATTAATTTGATTAAAATTATTAAAAACAAAAAAAAAAAATTTTAATTTTAAAAAAGAATATTAAATACAAACAAAAAATATGAAAATAAAATTAACATTTTAAAAGAAAATTTATTTCAATCGCACTGAATTAACCATGAAATATTATTCTAACTAGAATATTCGGCTGGCAAGGGCACCCCGTGTTTCACACTCAGCACCACACTTCTCACATGATGAAATCCAAGAATTCAGTTACAATATACGCTCGAGGTTGGCTGTCTTGCTAAACCGAACTATATTTAGCCAAGGTTAGAAACACAACAGACATTTAGAACAATTACCTAAGATAGCCTTTCTAGGCAGTCTTCACCCAAGGAATAAAATATGTATAATAATAGGAATTTATATTTAGAAAGTAACCAAATATAAAGTATAACGCAAAAAAACCATCAAAAAATGAACATTTAGTCCATGTGCACATTTGCGAGTAAAACAAACGCTAGCGAATAACGAATATAGCAAAATTTCAATTTAAAAAAAATTCGATTTGAGACAGCACTTAACTTTTCAATTATTCGTTTAATTAATTAGATTTAAAAGAATAGCGATATCGGAAAAAGAATAAAAAGAAACTCCTCTATAAAAAAACTGTCAAACCTATACCTGGAGTATGAATTTCTACGTGAAATAGAACAACCACAAAGGGGTTATGGAAAAACCGAAAACATCTTAGTTCAGGAAGTATTAACAAAAGAAATAAGAAAAGATACCATAAACGAAATGATTGCAAGATCACACCACAACGAAATACGGAACAAATACAAGGAATATGTAGAAATATATACAGATGGGTCACTAACAAGAGAACAAGGAGGAATTGGAATTTGTTTCAAAAACTCAGAAATAGAGATAAAATTACAACTAAAAAACCAAGCATCAATCAAAACGATAGAAACTTTAGCAATAAAAACCGCAATCGAGAAAGCTATAGTAATGGGTATAGAAAAGATGATAATATTCACAGACTCAAAGAGCAGCTGCACGCTGCACCTCAATAAAACGAGCTAACGAAGAGAGAAAATACAAATTTTACGAACAACAAATATTTGACATGATAAGGGGAAAAAATTCAAAATATTATACAATGGATACCGGGACAATTAGGAATAAAAGAAAATGAGAGAGCAGATAAACTAGCTAAAGAAGCAATAGAAGATCCCAACGAAATAATAAACAGCCCAATAACCATAAAGAACTCGTATCAAATAATAAAAGAAACAATAAACAAAGAATGGCAAATAAAATACAACGAATGGACAACAACATTTGGAAAGTACAACAAAACTATCAATATAACACCTCCAACTAAACCATAGTATCATAACTCAAGGCTAAGCGCCTACAATATAAGACAAATAAATAGACTGAGATCGGGACACGCTAAAAACAAAAAATTTTAACACCTAATGAAAATAGAAGAGAATAACATATGTGAAGTATGCAACACACTGGAAGACAACGAGCACATAGTGGAAAAATTGCACAAAATACGACCAGACAAGAAGTAAATATGCATTATTACTAAACACCAAATTAATAGATATACTAAAATCGGAGAATGTTGTCAATCACTACAAGATGCTATGCGACTACCTAAAGGAAATAGGAAACAACTTATAACAACAAATCATAAATACAAAGAACAACAAACATACAATTCTTCACGGATGATCGGTGTGAAGGACAAACTACAAATTTACAACAAATCATAATTTTATTCTTTTTATTTATTGAATTTCAAACATGTAAACATTAATTAAAAATATTGGTCGTGTGGATTTCGATTCAGACCTTAGCAAATGAAATATAAAAAAAATAGATTTATTTTCTTCAGCTATAAAATGTTAATAATACTATGCTACGGTGGTAAACTAAACTTAATCTACAAAAATTTAGAATCATATAATTTAAACAATTATGGCCTATCTAGGATAATATTTAATGACTCCCAATATTATATCATGAATAGTATTAATCTTTTGGGGCGCGTGGCAGACTGAATGAGACAACAACTACACTATCAACGTCAAGCAACCGCATGGAAACAACATGAAAGTAATTGTAAAGTGGAAAGTACAACGGGATCTTGAAAACACATCAACGATTTAACTTTACCGACCCCAAATTTAATCATCGTACAAACCTTGACGGTATAATAATGTTTCAAGCCATCAAACCAAATACAAACAAAGATTTTAACGACATACGATGGTCTGGTTGAAATGCGATGAACCATATCAACAAGGGTGCAAGCGCATGTCCAATGGCTCATATAAAGTAAGCCTTCTTCTAAAAGAAGGAACAGAAATCTAAAAATCAGGCCATTGCAAAATTTCATCAAATTGAAGATTCAACAATAATCCTACATTTAAACAACAATATCAGAAATTCACGAGGGGATAATTATTTATTCAAGGTTCCAAGCATAAAATCAAACAATTTCAAATGTTATTTATCCCACCATGCAGTGCAGAAGAACGGCTAGCACAACATCCAAGTTTCGAGTTGTTGTTGATGCCTCAATGAAAACATTTTCAAAAATCAGTATCAACTAGTTGGAATCCATCCATTAGAATGGATCGCTCCAATAACGATACGAAATATGTTAAAGCATTGGATATCGGTAGAACACATCGGTTGGTATAACAAAGCCATCCAAAATTTTGAAAACCAAATAAATTGGAACTGTTAACACATATTAAGTTTCCCAGATGAAACTTATCCATGGGCGATGTAATATAATTACATGGTTTCTATGATCAGCATCACCATTTGTTGCTGTTATATACAGGAAGATTACATCAAACGCGGGAGAAGTTGAGGTAACACAACCAGCATCAAAAACTAGAGTGGCGCCACTAAAGCAATCATATGCTGAGGTTAGAACTTTGTGGAGCACTACTATTAATAAAATATAATGAAGGTCGTACAAAGAGCTTTAGAATTACCATCAGTCTATGCATATAGATACAGATTCAACTAATACGCTCAATTGAATTCAAGGGTTGTCAAATAAATGTAAGGTTTTTGTATGAAACCCAGTCATGGAGATTCAATCAGAATAAAACCTAGCGGATACAGTATCGATGGGGTAGACATCAACAGAAACGCAGAACCACTGGTTATGGTGGTCCGGGCCAGATTAATACAAAAGACGATGGAGACACAGAAATCCAAAACCAAACCAGCAATACTACGTTTATCAATCAAATTTCGTGAAATGCTTTATGTTCCGCCCCGCCTACTAGTTGCATACTCGAGTTGAAATATTTTTAACTTTGTTGTTATTTTAATACATTTAGTACGATATACCATGGTAATTTTCCGAACTAACTCCCGATGTCATGTGCGCAGTCTAAGACATTCATCAAGCTCATTTCGTATTCATCGCGAGGACTGTATCGTGTATATGTACAATTGCGGAGCAATTTAAAGGTGTGGAGAAACAATTAAGGGCAGATATCAAGGTGTTCAATTCAAGCTGTCTACAAGAAATTTTGAACATAATAGCGAACGACAGCATTATTTGGCACTTCTATGTCCCAGCAAACCCTCACTTCGAAGGTTTATTGGAAGGAGCTATAAAGTCCTTTGTCGAATATCCCACAGTGGAGGAAGTAGACGCAGCTATTAGTCGATTGAAAAACCTTAAGGCTCCCGGTCTCGATGGAATCCCCGCAGAATTGATTAAACTCGGAGGCGCTACACTTGCAACAAGTCTATACGATCTCATCGTATGTATTTATTGGGACCAAGAGGAGTTGCTGGAGAATTGAAAGACCGTGCTCATATGTCCGTTGCATAAAAAAGGCGACCGTCTTAAATGTGAAAACTTTCGTGGCATAGCTCTATTGAACACTGCTTACAAAGTGTTGGCTAATGTTGTACTTGCTAGGCTCATCCCTTTCGCCGAAAAAATCATTGGCGACTATCAGTGTGGCTTTCGTACCAACCGATCGACCACTGACCAGTGTTTTACCATGAGTATGATCTTGGAAAAATGTTGGGAGTATAACATACTGTTAAAATTAGCCGAAAGTTTCCAGCCGAAAGATAATGCAGATAGTGTCTTGAATACAGCAAAAATCACTCATAAACTAGAATTTAGGATGAATTTAGGATCGGGTTATATCCTTCGGGTGAAGGAGAAACTATTTCAGTTTATAGGAATTTAAAAATCGATAGGAGCGAGAGTATAAAGAGAGTTTAACTTTCTGTTGAATCAGTCAAGACACTATCTGCATTATCTTTCGGCTGGCAAATTTCGGCTAACTTTAACAAGGTGAGTATAACATAACCATTCATCAACTATATATATAGACTTCCGGCAGGCATATGACAGTATAAACCGCGACAACCTATGGGTCGCGCTCATATGCCTAGGTATTCCAGAGAAACTTGTTTCTGTGTGCTAATTAATAACGTCTGGATCTGCATGTAGAATTGTAAGTGAAGGAACTGTATCAGACTCTTTTCAAATAACATCTGGTGTTCCACAGGGAGATGCCCTCACGTCTGTGCTGTTCAATTTGGCGCTTGAGTACGTAGTGAGGAAAAGCAACATTGAAACTTCGCGCTGTATATTCAATAAATCAGGCCAAATTCTTGGATATGCAGATGATATCGTGCTTCTTGGCGGAAGACCTAGCGACATCAAGGACAGTTTCATATCGCTCAATCGTTGCACAAGAAGACTGTTTGAAGGTGAACAGTACCAAAACGAAGTTCTTAACAACACCCAGGAACATCTCCATAGCAAATCTCGAAATTGGCGACCATAACTTTGATAGCGTCGAAAATTTTAAATACCTCGAGTCACTTATAACATCCGTGAATGATATGCAGTGCAGGCAGAAATAAAAGCCCGAATCACTGCCGGACAACGAGTTTTCTACGCCCAATCAAAATTATTGCGATCTAAACACCTATCGCAGTCGTGCAGCTCGCACTTTTTAAAGCACTCATAAGACCTGTGCTGACTTTCGGAAGCGAGAGCTGAACCATGACCTCTAACGACTGTAGATTATTATCTACCTTCGAAAGGAAGGTCATCCGTTCAATTTTTGGTCCTATTAAAGTTGCGAACAATGAATATCGGATTCGCATGAACCACGAAATAAAGTAACTTCTCGGAAGTAGCGATATTATCGGCTTCATCAAATCTAATCGAGTGAGATGGCTCGGCCACGTTGCAAGTTCTCCACAACAACGAATGGTTTACGATGGAGAGCGATGGACCGAGACGGATGGAGGACCATAGTGCGAGCGACAAGAGAGAGCTATAAAGTCCGCCAAGTACTATCTGAAGTAGATACTAGGAGAAAAATTAATTGACTAAGCTTAATAAAAGTGAATTTTCATAGCATTTGTATGAAAGTTTTTTCCATGTTTACGTTTTTTGAGCCTGCATACATCCAAAGCACAGTCCAAAGTCAATATACATATTGTGATTTGGCCGTATGCATACATAGGCACTGATCTGATATTATGTTGTATCACTGCGTATATACACGACCAAGTCGAGGGCAAATAAAAAAATACGGTTTGTATGTATGCATGCCTTATAAACGTAAACACGGAAAAAAGTTTCATTCAAATGCTATGGAAAATCTTCTATGTAAATTTTTTTTTGACTTTATTTATATACATATTATAAATGTGGGAGAAAAATAAATGTTCACTCTCCAGAGCGTGAACTTTCTTTATTTATCTGTAATTGTGATAAATTTTTAAGGGTTTTCATTTAGGATTTTACCATTTTTCGCTATGATGCCTATAATTTAACAATCGTCGTATAATATAAAAGAGCAAAGTTTGTGTGTGCATGCATGAAGAATAGACGACTAAATCAATAGTTTAGTTCAAGTTAAGTGTTTTAATAATAATAATAATATTTATTAAATGTGTTTAAGCTAATGCTTTTGTACACATGAATATTTACAAAAGTTATACATGAATATTTATAATAATTATATTACTAACTTATAACATTAACACAAAAAAGAGAAAAAGTCATTAACCAAAGCAATAAACTAAATTAAATAACTACAAATATCTACATTAATTATTTACATTTAAAATAAACATTATTTACATTTTTTTATTATTGACGATTGGAGCATCACGGATGCCACATAGCGGAATTTTTTTTGAACTATGATAACTACAAATTTTGACATTTCTGTGTACCAGAATTAAAAGGATGTCATAATCAACTTTTTCATACTTTCTGTTTTATTTACATATAATAAATTATATATTTATAATTATTATTAATACAAAATTATTAGAATTTTTAATGTATGTACTTGCAAAAACAATCCATTAAAATTTAGATATTCGTATTAATAATAAATAAGACGGAAAGTATGAAAAAGTTGATTAGGGCATAAGTCGACTTACGTCATGCATAAAGAAAATAAACAATCAGCAACATACGCGATAATTCATCTTTGAACTGTGCTAGCTTTGCTTGGTTTAATTTTGTTTAAATATACATATGTATTAATTAAAAATTATATAGATTTTTTATAATTATTGATTTTGTCGCTTAAAAAACATGAATCTATGTATATACTTGATTTTGTCGGCATACGATCACATCTGTCATTAATTGTAGTTAAGTTAGTTTCAATATGATCCACCAGCGGCGCTTTTACAACTTTTACAATCGTCAATACACATTTGTCCCAAAATCACTAATTATATTGCATACAACTGTTATCTTATTTTAATTTATATTTTAAACAAGATTAAACCAAGCCAAGCTAGATAAAACGAATAAATTATCGCAAATAATGTTGATTGTTCACTTTCTTTATGCATAAGGTAAAAAAGTCGAAATTTGCAGTTATCGCAATTTATTAAAAATCCGCTAGGTGAAATCCGTGATGCTCCAATCGTCAATCCGTGGTACTAAACTTCTATAATTCGTACGCTAATGTGTTTATTGATGTAGCGGAATGTCAATATGTGTCAAAATAATTCGAAACAAAAAGTGCTAACGTTGCGTTGTTTTTCAAAATTACTGTTCATCCATCCGCAATGCTTTTAAATTTAAATATCGGGCTTTTGGGTCATGTCGATTCTGGTAAAACCTCACTAGCTAAAGTGTTGAGTGAAACTTCAGGTACAGCAGCATTTGACAAAAATCCACAGTCACAGGAACGTGGAATTACGATCGATTTGGGATTCAGTTCGCTGGTCACCGAAATGCCGACTAAATTAAAATCGGATTCGCGCAACAAGTATGAACGCCTTCAATTTACGTTTGTTGATTGTCCCGGACACGCTAGTCTTATAAAAACGATTATCGGCGGGGCACAAATAATAGATTTTATGATTTTAGTTATTGATATTGCGAAAGGGATTCAAACGCAAACCTCTGAGTGTATTGTAATCGGAGAGCTTATGTGTAAACGGATTATTATCGTATTAAATAAAATCGATCAGTTTGAAGTTGTAGAGCGATGTAAAACGATTGATAAAATGTCGAAGCGTATTCGCAAGTCACTGAGCGGAACATGTTTTGTTGATTCACCAATAGTTCCTGTTTCGGCCAACCAGAAAACTAACATCGATAAATTAATCGAGACGCTCAAAGAATTTTCGTTTATTCCTAACCGAGATTTAGATCTCCCGTTTGTACTTTCAGTGGATCATTGCTTCTTGATTAAAGGACAAGGCACAATTTGCACGGGGACAATTCTGCAAGGTAAAGTGTCAGTCAACGACGACGTCGAGATTCCTCATCTCAAAGAGGTTCGTAAAGTAAAATCACTTCAAATGTTTCGCAAGTCGATGACTTCAGCGGAGCAAGGTGATCGAATTGGAATGTGCATCACAAAAATTGATTCTGACACATTTGAACGGGGACTTATATCAGCAATTAATTATTTCTGTACCGTAAAACTAGGAATCATCAAATTTAGTCCTATTAAATATTTTAGGGGAAAAATCAAATCAAAATCCAAGTTTCATATAACTGTTGGACATGAAACTTCATTGGCAACTATTACTCTATTTTCAACGATTGCAGAGGAAGAGTTTAATGTGTTGAACGAGTATGAATATTTAGAAGAGTATGACAATGAGGCTGATACAAGACAAACTGGTTTCGGCCTTTTAGAATTCGATCGACCGATCCTGACAACTCTGAATGCGCTGCTTATCGGATCAAAACTTGATATCGATATACATAAATCAACCTGCCGCCTTGCATTCTACGGTAATCTATTATCAATTTGTGATGTTAAGAATTCGCCCCAATTTCTAGAAAATTTAAAAGTATACAAAACAAAATGTAAAGAGGGTAAAATCCTACGGATTACCAACAAATCCGAGCTAATTTCGTCGAATCTATTCAAAAAGGAGACGATTCGAGAAATGTACATTGGAATGAAGGTGTGTCTATCGTCAGGTGAAACTGGATTGATCGAAAGCACATTTGGCCAGACTTCAAAAGTTAAAATACGATTAAATATTGAACTTTCGGAGGATAGTTGTAAACTGATTGCCGATAATCAAACTAAAATACTGTTAAAGTACAAGAAATACATGTTAGGTAGCAAACATAAAAAATTGGTTCAATGAAAAAACTGTATTTTTATTAAAGACCTTTTATATCAAAATTATTAAATTCATAGTACAATATTGTAAGGTTACTATCACAAATGGCCAGAACCAAGTTATACTCCTCAGAGTAGTTGAGCTCATCTCGCAGTCGGTTTATTTTATGAAGATCTATTTTCGCATCAAAATAGATCGGAATATAAATGTCTACTGGTTTATTGCATTCCCGGCATTCTATATAACAAGTTTTAGCCCCTTCTAAATACAGAATGTTAAGCGTTTGGCCCAATTTTAAGTCCGCTTTAGCTTCGATCAGTTCATTATAAATTTGTTTCGTAATCTGTATATTTGTGCCATCATCGCAATTTAATGCTGCAAGGCAACTTTCCTAGAACACAGTTTTTATTTTTAATAACACGTATTTTAATTTATTAATTTTTCTTTACTCACCAAATCTGACATAATCCAAGCCAAGTGCACAAGCACGTGCATAAGCGAATAATTGTTTATTTTTGTAATCAAAACAAACCTAGTACTGCTTTGTGGTGAGGTCGATTAGTAAATAATATTTCTAGTACCTTATTTGTTTAGTGTACGCAGCATCCAACCTTTTTTAGGTACTTTTGAGCTTCATCTTCAGGATTGATAAAAGTTAAAGATGAAAAGTGTTTCGTTAAAGTGAGGAGGAAATCTATTTTTCTGTATTTTTGTTTAGGTATTTCATATTGTTGTGGTAATGAAAGTTATAAAACTTATATATCAAACAAATGTTAATGGTTTTATGTGAGATGAAAATTTAAAATTTGGTAGTTTCTGTTCGGGATTTTTTTCGCCATCAACAAAAACAAGGAGATAAAGAAAAATCGATAAAAAATTTTCATTTGATTAGGTATTTTATTCAGTGTGAAATTTTGTATTGTGTTGTGTGAATAATTAAAAACTTAAATTTAGTGCGAATACGTCGTGCACAAATATTTGATGCAGTTTAATGTAAAACATTTTTTCTGAAGGACAAAGGAAAAACCAGCACAATGAAAATTGTTTCAAATTTATTTTTGTTTGTAATTTTATTTTATGCTGTATTATGTAATGGGGATGTTGAGACCGAGGATAATAATGAGGAAGGTTCCGCGACAACCGTTGAACCAGGTAAATGAATTTTTTGCAGAAGTAATACACTTAGCATAAATTTAGGCGGAGCTGATTTTAATCAAGAACATACCTTTTTCTTCCAAAAAATTGCACAACTGTGGTCAAACAAAAACATCTAAAACTAATTTGTAATTTTGAATGATTTGTGACATAACTATCAACGTTTAACAAAAAAAAAGAAATGGAATAAGTAGCTGATACTATTAAATATTATGTATGTATCTACGACACAACTTCATTTTTGTATGAGATAAACTTCGTCTCGTTTATTTGGCCTTGATCTAAAAATAGGGGTAAAATATAGTGATCTAAAATAACATTAAAAAGCAAACCAAAAAAATTATATCCAAGGTAGCAACAACAACAACATATATATTTGTCTAATGTTGTATTTAATTTTTTTATCTAAATTGTATTTTTCTAGTGTACTGAAGATATAAGTTTGGTGTATTTTCGAAACAATGTAAAACGGGGAAACATTTTGCTCTTAAAAAATTTTGGGGATAAAAGTTTCCCATTTTATTTTGTTTCGAAAATATACGGAAAGCCAGAATAGTGCCACTGTGTACGAAATAATATAAAAGTAGTTTGCTCCATTGCGGTAATTTAATTTGTCCTGTCGTTAACCTGTATCCTCTTTGTTCTATATTGTTCTATGTTTGCCCTTTTATTTCAAAAAATGTATTTTTTTTTTTCAAAAAAACATACCACGTTATTTGTTTCCGTCCGGGTTCGAACCGGAGACCTTCTGCGTGTGAAGCAGACGTGATAACCACTACACTACGGAAACCATATCAGCAAGAACGGTTAAAGCATATAATAAATTAAATTTTTTTCATCGTTATGATAATTATTTTAAATTAATTAAACTCTATGTAATTGTCATCTAATTGTGAACACAGTTCTACAAAATTAGAACTTTTCGGTGTATCCTCTCTGAAACTGATTAAAAAAAACTTACTAATTGAAATACAATTATAATAACCTCCTATATTGGTTATGACAGAAAACCATTTAAGGCGAAAGTATATTCTGCTCTGTGCCTTCATCTACGATTATATGATTGTAATCTATTTGTTGAATGCCAATATTATTTATTATCTATTACGCCTAAATTATTACGCTTTATTTAACCTGACTGACGGGGGGGCCAACGATTTATTTTTATTTTGCATACGCTCCTTCTAGGGAAGGAATTTATAAAATATATTCTTTTAAATACATATTTCCAACATTGTTTCCGTCCGGGTTCGAACCGGAGACCTTCTGCGTGTGAAGCAGACGTGATAACCACTACACTACGGAAACGGTTTACAACGATTCAATTTTGCGCTAAGTGTAAAAATCTGTTTTTCACTATTCTAAAATAATTCATAAATTAAATCGTACATTATTTCATTTTCAGCTGAAGAATTATCCTTCGGATGTCCACCACCCAGTATACGTTATTCCCGTATACGTAAAACGGACACAACCGAAACCATATTAAAATATGAGACCACCCAGCTCTATCTACCCGAGGACATGGGATCCGAAAATTTTGATATTGGTGGCCATCTAGATATGGAAGCAATCGGTGGATCAAGTAGCGACGGCAATAGCCATACCCAACTTCATGCAACTAATAACAAAAATTATGACCGGCGAACCCGATACACCGATTTAAATCAATACCTTTGGGATGATCAAATAAAAAATTTACGTGCGAGTAATAATCACACAGTAAGAAATGGTACACAGTCGGCTGGAGGTGGCCGTAATAGACGTGATAATAACCGAGGGCTGGATAAAAATAACAATGATCACGATAATTTGAAAGGTGATGCGGGCAAAAATGAATTTTTAATGCGTCAGAAACGAAAATCTGGCAAAACTACTGGAGCCCTCAGCCGTCCAAAAGCTGATACGGGAAGTTCAAAGGCATCGCAAAGTAGTCGTAAAATTCAAAGTGGCAATTTTGATGAGGATTCCGGTGGTATGCCACATCCGGACGAAGATACATCATCATCGGAATCACACGAGGAGGATCATGACACCAGTTCGGAAGAGACCAATTTTAGAGAGGTGAACGAAGTTCGATTTCCGGGCGAGATAGGTCCGATGGGTGATCGTCGTCTTTGCAAAATTAAATGCATTAAAGGAAAATGGATTGGGCCTCTATGCGCCACCGATGAAGGTATATTAAAAACTAATTAAAATTATTAAATCACATTTTATTTCTAGCCTAAAACAGATAAAATATTTTTTTTATTCATATTTTCCGTTTGTTCGTTTTGCTTAAGATAAATTAATTGTAAAATTAAATTAATAAAATAAAAAAAAAAAACTATTTAATTACTTGATTAATAAAAATTTAATTAAATTCCAAATTTTTCTTTTCTTTTCTATTTGTATGGGGATTTTCCTTTCCTTCCAACTCTTTAAAAGATGGATCCGGGATTATGAATTTTCAACCGCTTTATAAAAGTTGTTTCATTGATCGAATCTCAGCCTATTTACTGTTAAGCTACAAAAATGTATCTGTGGTGAGTTTTAATTTGATAAATATTGTTAAAAAACAGTTTAATTTATTTCAATTGCGTGCAACATATTTTGAATCTGTGCGATTCCGTTGAGTACAATTCAGCCAGATACAATTCAATCGGATACACTTTTCTCACGTTTTAAATATAAGAAAGACACGCAATTTTTTCGATGCGATCCATCACTAAATAATAATATCCATGAGCTTTATGTAAAATATTGATCTAGAGGTATAAAGTGTATCCGATGAATTGTTTTGGTTGATTGTACTCTCAAATCGGCAGTTCATTTGTTTCCACCAAACTCTTTTATTCTCTTGTAAAATTTAGTCCGTAGGATGGGTTTTGCCACATGGGCATTTCTTACAAGCACGTTGTACCGAACTTGGTATGTACAAACTATTAGGTGAATCTAGAGTATTATGCTCAAATGGATTGTGGGCACCACGAATACCGTCATGTGTTCCAACTACCTTACTCACAAATAATTCAGATGATAGTCCACCCTCGGTCAAAATAAAAATTGGCACAGGATCTGGTGCTGTTGAACCGTCTGGTGTGCTCGCCGTTTTACCATCGAGCACCGTATATCTTGATTGTATTTATCCAAGGCGGCGTGGTACACCAGAATGGACCTGGACCGGATGGTTCCGTCACTATTCAACTGGATGGTCATCACTTCCTGAAGAGAAAGCTACAACATTTCGATTGACTATAAAGGATGTTCAAGCCTCGGATTCTGGGACGTTTACGTGTGCGTCACCTAGAGGAATAACAAACAGCATTGTGATTGTGGTAACAAGTAAGTTATTTATGCCTCTTTAATTGATTTTTGTGCTTAAGTCATTTTTTTTTGTAGATTCACAATGTCCCCCTGTTCCAGATGCCCACCATCCGTTATCATTGCAATTTGAGGGGAATAAATTGGGCCAAAAATCAATATACACATGTCCATTGGGTTATATATTAAAGGGCACCGCAAATTCAACATGTTTAGCATCAGGAAATTGGTCGTCGCCACCACCAACATGCCATCCTGTGCAGTGCCCTAAACTGGAGTTGGAAGATCCACATTTAAGTTTAGTCGAGCTAAATGCTTCGGCATGGGGTCGCGCCGTTTTCAGTTGCTCATGGGGTTACAAATTGAGCGGACCGCCAGGTATAGAATGTGAACCGGTTGGAGTGTGGAGTGGCCCGGTACCTAGATGCCGAGCAATCCAGTGCCCACCACCCCTGGTGCCAATAAACGGGCGAATCGACGGCGCGAGCAGCGTATCAACAATAACCGGACATCGTCGTTACGCTGTTGGTGCTTTAGTTACATTTAGCTGTTCGGACGGTCATATACTCGAAGGCGAAGCTAGTATCGTATGCACCGAAACTGGATTTTGGTCACATCCCCCACCATTTTGCAAATCACAGTGCGCGTATCCTGGTGATCCACCAAATGGATTAATAGCCCCACTTAAATTTCAATATGACCCGGGCGATACCCTTAGTGTACAATGCCGTCCCGGTTTTCTTGAATACAGTGTATCCGGTACTGTACAACCTGAACGTCCTAAATGCTTGCCCGATGGGAATTGGAGTGCACCTGTACCACAATGTAAAAATTATGAAGAAATTTAATCAATATCGAGCGACTCATCAAATCGGTTTTTTACTATTACATATTATTATCTCTCTCCTAATTCATATAAAATGGAATTTATTAACGTTTTTAGTCGGGGAATAAAGGCGAGAGCACCAGACCAACATATCACCAATAATTTTGGCATCCAAAATTCAAATTAATCCGGCCGTTTCACATATCGCCAAACAAATCACATTTAAATATCTGCAGGAGCTCCTCGTACATTTTATAATTATTACAGGCAGTTATGTATTTTAGAAATCAGAATTTTAAATCGTTTTTAACAAATCTATTTATTCAAATCGTTATTTATTGATATAATTATACAAAAATTATATATTTACAGTTACTTATTTATAAATGAGATATTTTTATAAAAAAAAAATCAAACGTCGACATTTAGGTATTAGTTTTAAACATTTTATTAATAATTGTTTATATCAGGTTCATACATATTACATTATTACAATTACATACTTACTACTTATCGACTACATTACATTATTTAAAAAATTATAATAAATATAACTCTAAACCTATAAATTAAGTCATTTTATTTGGAGCTGTGTCAATTCGAGTCTTTAATTCTTCTCAGTATACACGATCTTGATAACTGTTCTCCTGCGGTTTGGGATGAATTTGATTTGCGTTTTGATATTGCTGGCGCATCAAATGTCCTGGGCGACGTGGCGCCGATAACAATTCGAACATTGATTGTGAATAATTTGATAACATTTTACTTAGGTCGGACGGCATCGGATCCGTCCAAAAGAAATCATGATTTAGGGCTGTATCTGCATCATAACGCTCCTCCGGATATAACTGAAGCAATTTATCGAGTAGATCAACGCCCAGTGGATCTTTAACATACGGTCGAAGCCTTTCCTTGACCCGACGTTTTTGATTTTGTGGTAACTTAGCTAACATCTGAAATAATTCTAACTTATCTACGTCTGGCCAAACTTCCTGCGTGAATGATCCACACAACTGAGAAATAAGACCAAGTTGCTCTTGTTCCGTATTTCCTTGCATGATAGGAGAACGAGTCCACATTTCTGCCATAATACAACCAGCTCCCCACATATCTACTGGTGGACCATAATTTCGATCGCCCAACAATAATTCCGGTGGTCGATACCAAAGAGTAACCACCCGATTTGTATATCGATTTGGTTGTCCTGTTTTTGATACACTGAAAGCCCGGGCTAATCCAAAATCAGCTAACTTCAGCACTCCATGTTTGGTGATCAAGACATTTGCTGCTTTCATATCCCGATGTAAAATCTTATTACTATGTATATAATACAAACCGTTCAATAACTGTTGCATCACTTTTTTGATTTCACCCAAGCTAAATTTAACGTTCATATTCGAGAGGAGGCCGGCTAAATCGTGTTCGCAGAACTCAAATATTAAATAGAATGTGGTGCGATAGTGATTCACTTGTGTGGCTTTTGTACGACAAATTTCGATTAGATTCACAACATTCTCATGTTTTAATAATTGTAATATTCTTATTTCGCGGAGGGCTGTGATCGGGAATCCTTCTTTTTCATTATCCATCAATACACGTTTCATTGCGACAAAATTCTTGGCCGAATTTTTCTCTTTCGCTTTAAACACCTCCCTAGAAAT